>JBBKCR010000001.1:9412593-9423619 GCA_037577295.1 Ladigesia roloffi
GTGTGTGTGTGTGTGTGTGTGTGTGTGTGTGTGTGTGTGTGTGTGTGTGTGTGTGTGAGTGATGTGCCATAACAAATAAACAGTTTTGTGGTTGGCTGCTCTCTCAAGGTTGCTGGGTCTCTATCTCCTAAATGGCATTCTTTAATCATGATTTAACTGCTATCCTCCTTGGCCGGCTCAGCCCAGTAATGGCAGAGTTGGGGATGCGCTTATAGTAATGAGAATTGAGTGGCGGCCTGGTGTTGATGTGCAGACGCGGCCCAGCTTTCTGCCTCTGGTCATTTTCAAACTCCAGCTCATTACAGCCTCCCGCTGCCCTTACTATCACATCTTTACTGTGACCAGTGCTGCGTCATGATTATTTTCCAAAGGCCCAGCGGAGCCCCATGGCCTCAGAAAGACAGAGCACTCCGCAGGCTAAAAGTGGACGTGAAGGGCTGGTTTGGAGGAGGTGCCATTCTTTCTCTCACAATTAAAACAAAAAGTTGCTGGTGCTTGAAACCCTGTCAGAGCCTCAGCACAGTGAAATACTCTCTGCTTTTCACTGCAGCCGACACTTTATTAGGTACTTTTGGAAATGTTGGTACTGGCACTGCGATGCTAAAAAGTCCATTTGTGAGCACGATTTATTTATTGTACAAATAATATCATTTCATACATTGAAAGTTATTAATTTAAAAGCTATAAATGATTCTTGTAGAACATTTGAATGCATGGTTTATTCAAACAAAATGTTATTGTCCAAAAACGAATGTATGTATGTAAATTTATGTATGTATGTCAATTTAGCAGCTATTAATGTATCTTGTAGTTTATCTGTAGGCATGTTTCATTATTTGAACATAATTATTTTCATATAAAAACTGGATCCTTTTAAAAACTGTATTGCCAGTTGTGAAGGATATTTTTGTTGTCTTTTTTGAAAAAGCCAAAGGGAAACATTTTTCCCATTTAAAAACAGAGTGTTTGTGTGACTCGATCACTGGCAACCCCCTAACCATTAGGCCACCAGCTACCCCAATGTAAGAATATTTTCTTTTTTCTCGTATTCTTCCATCATAGCTTAGCCACAGAATCGTCCCCACTGCCCAGGTGCTGCTTTTATGTGTCCGTAACTACACATTGTTTGCAATAAGTTTGTGTTTAGGCTTCTAAGCAGGACAGTAACATTATATACAATCAGCTTATTTAACTAAACGTAGAGATAGAAATATAATCTCTCTCTTTCATCAGTGGAAAATTTCTTTTTATGAGGACCACTGTGGGCCGGATATTTCGGATCCTCTCTTTAACCAGCAGTGATGCTGGTGTGGGTAAATACTCCGGCAAAACCGCTGAGCCTGAAATAATCAGACCAGGGCTACACACTCTACTAAGCCACTGCTTTGTTGTTTTCTCTGCTGCACTGATAATAGCCCACCAACCAAATAATCTAATCAGCAGGGATGCCATGGCATTTTCTTTTCATTAGTGAATGGTAAAGGGCATTGGGCCAGTTGTGCTGCAACAGAAAAGCTACAGTCAATAACTGGAAGCCTACAACATGGGTGTGTCATATAAAACTTTTCCCAACTAGATCTCACGACTTTCCGCGCAGCCATCACAACATAAAATCAGTTCAAATACATACTGTTTCTCAACCTAACACTCTTAGTGCGCTAAGAAGCTTTTCTAAGATACATCTTACCTAAGTTGTTTACATTTGCAAGTGTGTTTCTCAAGCCATCGCTTAGGAAGCTTCTTAAGTCGCTGCCTCTTAAATGTGACGTAACAAGAGACATCAATTGCTCGGGAATCGATTTTTTCAGTTCATATGCATGACAGCGCTAAGAAAGACATCACATTCTATGCAAATTGGCCTAGTGGTTATTACGATGGTTCTGTCATCACTGATACAGTGTAGCCGGATGGAGGTCTAGTGGTAAGGGCGTTGGCCTTGCAGTCAGGAGATGGGAGTTCAAATCCCGTCTGCACTTCTACAGTTTTGTAATTACATACAAGGGGGCAGTGTGTTTTTAGGGGGGCACATATAACCCGGGGTGTGCGAGTGTTGTGCATGTGTTCAGGGTGGGGGGCGTGTGTGTCAGCGAGCGTTTGCAGCGCTTTAAGTAGTCCATCTAGAACACACATTCTTCAAGCCAGCGCATGTTGTGATAAGAAATTTGTACTCAAATATTTGGCTGTTCAGGACAAGGGGGTCCTGTAGAACCACACATGCCTGCAGCACCCTCCTCTCCAGGCAGCACTGAGCCTGAAGACCTCAGTTCTCCACCGCGTCCGGAACGCGCGTCCTTGCCAGCCCGACCTCGCTACAGCACAACACACAGACTGTCACTATGCCGTTGTAGCGAGGAACTTCTTGCATACACTGCTGATTTCTAAAGACTGCTGCTCAGTGGCGGTCACTAGCGTCTTGATATACTTAGTGTACGAACGCTTCGAGAACCAGCCCATAGTTAAGAGAGAGGTTTAGGTGAAATTAAGACCTACTTAGCGTTAAAAAGCTTTCAAGAAACCAGGCCTTGATCTATATGATGATATGGTTGTATAAATTTCTCCAAAACATTTTGTACACAATAACAATAGCATTGGTCTGGTTGTAAGTCTATTAGTCAATTAAGAAGAAAAATTAGACAAAATACAGCCAAGTGAGTTCACGGTTTTTAGTGAACTGAAGTATTCACAGTTAATATGTACAAAGGTCTTAAGAAAGTAACAGCAGCTCCATGACCGGCCTTTCAGAGGGAGCAGTCGGCCTATTCAGTCATCCGTTTGCCTTGGGCTCCGACGGCCGGTGTGTGGGCCAATTTAGAGCCGTCCCACAGAGTCATAATTGCTTTAAGCACGTTCTCTGCAGCTACTAGCAAATCAGCTCTCTTAACGTGCAGCAAAGCTCCAAGCTGTCAGCACAGCACTGGTTGAAAAGCTGCATTTTAATCTTTTAAATGCTGCAGGCTCCGGGTGAGGAGGTTGGAAGCTTCTCAAAACAACTACTAAGAGGCTACAAATGACATGATTTAATGAACAATTACTGATAGTTTGCTGAATAAATTCGCAATAAATGTGAACTGTGCACCGGACATTAACTTTGCCTGGAGTTGTTCAACTTTTAAGTAAAATAGAAAGCTACACATTTAGCATTCCATTCATTTGACCGAAACAATGAGTAATGCGAATATAAATTAAAAAAAAGAGATACTGAAAGGTTTTGGGTGTTTTTTATATGATTTTACAAAGCAATATTTTGCAGAATTATAATGGAAACAAGATTCTTGCATGACATGACTTGACATTCATGATGCGCTTCATGAGGTCAGGTGAGATGTTTTTTTGGTTTGGTTTGATGAAAAAAGTAATCTGTGCTATTTTACATAGGAAGTAACAAATAAATATTTGTATGAGATAAGGCAGGTATGAGAGAAAGGATTGGACAAACGCTGGCATGTTTCATATTTTGGATCCACAGGAGCTCTATAAAATATTTATGAATATTCTCCTACCAAAATACCTATAGTGTGTCTAAGGGAGGTTGTCTTTCCATTATTATGTGCATCAAATTCCCTCGTTGGCTCTGATTACACATTACCATGGCTATTTCAATCCATGAGATCAAAATCACCTTGTAAAAATGCAAATTATTTAAATTTTCTTAATGGCTGGAAATTTAAATGAAAGAAAAACAAGACTTTCAAAAAACTCTCATGAACAAAAACGGGACGGGATTTTAGATTACTCTACAGAGCTGTGGAGACGTTGGCTAACTTACCATGCAACTGCCTGCATTTCTGCTTTAGGAGTATTCAAGTCACACATTAGACACATTATCAAGACACAGTGACTTTTTAATAATTTTTTTTTAATAACATTTTCAGAATATTTAGAAGAGAATATTTAAAACTTTTAGTCTAAAATTAGGTTTATATCCATTTAAAAGTTTATTTTAGACAGGTTTGTAGTTCAGAACTTCCAGGCCATAATTGTGGGGGCGAACTTTCTTCTTCCCTTCGCCTTCCCTTCACGCTGCTGTGGAGGCAAGGTCAGCCATGCCTTACACGGTGAGCGCACGATGTAAGTCAATATGTTTCATTACATCTGAAATGCCAGCACATAATTCTGAGAGTGTTTCTTTGATTACAGTCATTATTTTTGTTTGCAGAAAAGGATAGTCCTCCAACATTCCGCGACGGCGAAAACAAGGAGCCGGAGCAAGTCACTCATTTTTCATTGTAATTTCCCCGCGTTTATTCCCCCTTCTCCTCTGGCAGGCATTCTTCTTCCTCTGCTGTTGTGTCTCCTTTTAATTCCTTGTTAAATGGAGTGGATCTGGCTTGTCGTTCTACTCTCATCGGACAGATTTTCTTTTAATCTCATTTAAATGGGAGACCATGGCAGAGATATAATTAAGCACTTTTGGATGCGTAATAGCACCCATTCAGCGGTCTCTGTCACTCTCATCCGACAGCGGAGGAGAGGGAGTGGGGGAAAAGAGATATGCAAGAGAAAAATGGAGAGGGAGCCTGTGGTATTACACAGGACGTAACCTTGTCTTGTTTGATAGACAATGGACAAGTCGATGTTTTCTATAATAACTACTGTTGTGCTTCTGATCATTACCTGCCAGCAAAACATTAAAGTACGATGGGTCATTGGGTGTGTCTGTGTGTAGGAATAGATCTGAAGTTATAGGCAGTGTTTCAATCTGTTCTGCTCTTTGAATAAAGAAGGCACGATAAGAAACACATCCTGTTTTATTCTAAACAATAAAGGGAGAATGGAAGTTGGTAATAGATTGGTTCTGGTATATAAAAGTACAAATATGTTAAAAATTAATGGATATGAGTGATGTTTTAAACCAAGAAGGACCCTCAATCAAACTAAAACATAAAAGTAGCTTTTACTAGTCACCTTATTAGATGTACAGACACTCTTACTGACTAAAATTGGGTAAAGCTCCTTTATTTTACCACAAATCTCCTTTATTTTACCATTAGTGTCGCGGTCATTGGTGTGCCTGGCCTATAATACTAGATTTTTGTTCTGTAGGCAGACGTGGCACTGAGCTGAATGCTTCAGAACAGTATGAATGCTAGCCGAGTTAGTATGTTGTAATTTATCCAACGACTGAGACACAAGGTTTCCGATCACAGGGGCCTATCCTGCGGGCAACTGCCCCTTTGTTCATTAATGTATTTACTGAACACTTATAAGGATAATTGTCCCCAATCCTGTCTTGATATTTCCAAGAAATATTCGTACTAGGGGTGGAACCGAACCCGAATACGGTTTTCGGAAAGGCACAAATAACGTGTTTTTACGAATATGGTATTGAGACAAATACTTAAACATTTGTATTCGGAAATAATCTCACCATATCATTTAGTGCAGACAGCATGGGTGTATGTTAATCAATGTATCAGATTAAGCGGAGAGTGTTCTCCTCCTAGTGTGTTAAACTGTGACATGACGTGTCATATAGTTGTAAAAGTTTGGCCTTCTAACCATAACCAAGAGAAGAGATCTCTCTCTCCAATTCTCTGGTCACTGCACTAGATCCCAGTTTGGTACAGAATTCATTTTGACATTCATCATTACTAATTGTGTACAAGTCACTCATTGGGCCCTAAAACATCTCTGATATGTTTGAAGAATATGATCCTGGTTGGCCTCTTAGATCTGCAGAAGCTGTTGGTGAGAAGAACTAAAACTAAGCATGGTGAAATTGTGTTTGTCACAAAGCAGCTCTTTTGGAGCTTTACAAATCTGCATTATTCTTTTAAATAAAAGCTCTTATGGAGCTTTCCTTAAATATTGGCAATTTGATTGTACTTTCAATCTTTGAATATTGGTTTTGTGGGTATTATTTTATATTTATTTATTTATTTATATATATAATTTACCATAAACTCCGCACTATAAGCCGCTACTTGTTTCCAAAATAATACGCATGTTTTTTTTTTAATGATGCCAAAAACATTTTGCCTCAAAACCAGACCCGGCCCCTGACACGGATTTGCAGACGAACCTTTGGGGAGGCACACATTTTATAGGCTCGTTTTGGATTGATACGTTTTATTGATACAGCCGCATCAGTGACGAGTGTTTAGGCAGCTCAAACTCCCGAACCAATCACGGACGGCTTGTATTCCCAGGGCAAGCCTGAGTGAATCTGAGTGCGGGCACGGCCCCCATGATGAAGAAAAGGAAGATAAAGATGGTGATTAATGACTTTTCCTGGGAGGCTGCAGTATATATAATCCTGCACAGTATAAAAGCATAAAGCAACATAATATGTGTGTTAGTGATACTTACGTATACTTAAAGGTAGCTGTGTTAAATAAAACCATGTGCAATATGTATTTGTTTATGCTACCGTAAAGTTTAAATATAAAAAAAATTCTGTGTAGATATCTCATATTCCAACGTGAGACACATGCGACTTATAACCCGGAGCGACATGTTCAAGTACAAAATTAATTTTCTTTCTTAAATTAGAGCATGCAGCTTTTAATCGGGGGTGCTCTGTAGTCCGGAATTTAGGTTAATTTTATTTAATTCTATTTTGTGTTTCATTATCTTCCTGTAAAATACATTGAGTGTGAATGATGATGTGCTACATAAATTAACTGCACTTGACTTGACTTGACCCTTCCAGCCTGGTATCATGTGGTGGAAGGAGAGTGAGCCAGCAGGTGGAATTGGCCACCAAAAATTGGGGAGAAAATGAGATAAAAATCCAAATAATGGACCCACTTCAAGTGTACATATTAAATATGTATAAAGATTTTTTACTACTTCATTATTTACTCCCAGGTTTCAGTACTCAGACATTCAGTTTCAGCTGCTGCAATGCTCATGGCACTACAGATACATAGCACAGGTTGTAAGATATTGAGTTAAACTCTCTCTCTCTCTCTCTCTCTCCCTCTCCTCAGACCATAGAAAACTGTGTGTGTATCTTGAGGAACCTCTCGTACCGACTCGCAGCAGAAACTTCTCAGGGACAGCAGATGGGCACAGAAGAGTTAGACGGCCTGCTGTGCAGCGATAGTAACGGCAAAGACGGAGAGAGTTCGGGATGCTGGGGAAAGAAGAAGAAGAAAAAGAAGTCGCAGGATCAGGTGGGTCTGTCCAGCAGCTTGACAATAGAAATTGGCATTATCAGCACATGGTGTGATCCCGTGGTGCTGTTGTTCCACTCAGAACAGAGAGAGCTGAAGGCAAGCAGACTAATAAAAGAAACAGGTCACCGGAGGTCGTACAAGCATTTCACTGCATATCGTACTCTGTATGACTGTGTACGTGACAAATAAAATTTGAATTTGAATTTTTGATTTTGAATAACTGGAATTGTCTTGTGTGAGAAAAGACAGCAGAGATATGTGGAAAAACTACATTTTGTCTGGTTAAACTAACCAGAGCGTTAACACCCTTTATTGAGCTGACATGTGTGTCAAACCACAGGATGTGAAGTATTGCTTATTATCCAGGTCCAGTATCAGAGTAACTGAAACACAATCTGTGAGTGTGAGAGCAGAATAGAGACAGTTTGGATCAAAGCTTAGCTCTGATATTTATAATTAGTGTACTGACTGATAATGATGTTTGACATATTTTCGCATTCTTAATTATTGCTTCAAAATCTTGTTTGTTACACCAAGTAAACATCTCAAAATCCTTGACTGTATCATCATTTACATATCAAATAAATGCTGAGAAATCACATAAAGGAGAATAATACAATAAAGCTAGTGTGGACATCGGTTAGCTGATGCAACAGATTGGTTAGAGTTCTATCTCAAGAACGTTGAATCCTCTAAAAGGAGTTTCACATCTCTCAGAGTGATATGTTGGTCTTCACTCTCCTATTGTTCATGGTACCATGTGTTTGGTGGACAAAAGTATTGGGGCACACCTCTTAATTAATTCATTGAGATTGCCCTTTACTTCCAATGAAGGGTAATGTTAATGCTTCAGCAGACTAAGACATTTTGGACAATGCCATGCTTCCATCTTTGTGGACACAGTTTGGGGAAGAACCATTTCTATCCCAACATGACTATGTCCCAGTGCACAAAGCAAGCTCCATAAAGACACGGCTGGAAGAGTTCAGTGTGGAAGAACTAGACTGGCCACGCAGAGCCCTGATCTCAACCCAATCCAACACCTTTAGGATTAACTGGAACAAATTTGGTCTCATCCAACATTAGTGTCTGACTTCATAAATGCTCTACAGAATGAATGGGCACAAATTACCACAGAAACTCCTCCAAGAAGAGTTGGAACTGTAAAGGGGAAACAACTCCGTATTAAATCTATGCATTTTATTGCAGTGGCATTAGACACTTTTGCTGTAATCGTCAAGTGTCTCAATACTTTTGTCCACATAGTGTAGTTATTTGGTGAAATTTGACACAACTCATTTGAGGAAAAATGTCAGCGAAACTGCCCAGTTACCCAAAAATATATAAATGCAAGGTTTTTATTCCAGCAGTGACCATCTGTTTCTTAAAGAACTGCGAAGGGTTTTTTTTCTGTGGCAGCATTTTGTGAAAAAAACAATAATTCAGTCTGGCACATACAATTGTCTTTGTCACGACTTGTTACAGCCTTATTTAACAGTGCTGTGATAGAGTTGCAGATAGAGAAAGGCGAAAAAATTTGAACCCGTGAGTCTCCGACAGTCACTTTTATTTATTTGTGCACTGTGCGTCAAATTGGATCTGGAATTTGAATCTACAGAAAAGTGATTGTGGATTGGGAAAGGAAACATAAGAGCTGGGATAATAAATGTCTTTGCTCTTGTCCTAGATGCGATAAATCCGAATTTTGTTGAATAACACTGCGGATGAAACCTGTGGCTGGTTTTACAGCCTGTCCCTGTACAGCACAGGTTCATTCATTTCTCTTGGAGGCTCTTCGTGGCATATAGGTCCTAGTGGAGATGACAAGATCTGGAACAAATAAGGTACATAATAATGAGGGGAGAAAGACGTGGGCGCTGTTGCTAACCTAATTAGCCTAGATTATATTAAACTGGAAGACTGATGTCCATCCGTCACCTACGGTGTCTACATAGGCCATTCTGTTGTGATCATAAAAGCCTCTGATTCAAATAATACGTCAGAGCAATTGCTCCACTGAGGGCTCTAAAGCTGAGACTCCTTTATGAAACATTGCATGTATTTTCCCTTGTATGGCCAAATGTTCCATTTCCTACATAAGGCCCGTGCTTTACTTACCGGTCTGTATTAAAGCTCCACTGAAGTATCCACTTGATCAGTCCCTCCTGTGCCTTTTCAGTGCTCCCTCTATTTACAATAAAGATCTGAAGTTAGCAAAATGAGATGATTGTGTTCGTAAGGCCTGCAAATAAGGCCTGTTAGTCCAAGTTACCGAGGGTCTCCTCCCGTCACAGTAGGAGCTACATTGAAAGAAGGCAACAGGGTCCATTGGTGAGGGAATGCTAATGCACTTTAGTAAATAATTTACGACTGAGTAGATACTAGCTAGTTGGCGATTGCCTTCCAATCTCCAGGTCAGCACTAGTAGCGTTTATCGTGGCTAATTGAAAGAGAGAGCGGTGCGTGAGAAGAAGTAGGGTTGCTAACTAGCAGCTGCTAATCCTTGACTGATTCTGCACTGGAGAAATAAACATGTGCACATTAACGCTCATCTCCTTTCAACTGTGTTTCAGACACTTCAAAGTTGTTGTAAGTCTTTTTTTTTCCTTTTCTATTTTATCTGCAGGATGTTCATCTGCTGATTGGAACCATGGCTTCACTGCTTGTCTATGGCCTTCAGCTAATGCTGCGTTTATGTAGCTAGCGGTGATGTGCTGTACTCTCTGACAAAAAGTTTCTTTTGGAAGAGCTCATTTTATCAAAATGTGAATAGCAAACGAAGGTCAAAGTGTTTTAAAAGCAAAAAAGCAAAGCGTCTGGTGAAAAGAGGCTCTGAGTTCTGCAGGAATGTGAATGTGAGATTTTCTTCATTTTCAGTTCTGCAGGGCCACGTTAATAAAACTGGTGGTTGTCAAGGATTTAATATTTTATATTACGGTGTACAGCTATGCCTATTAGCAGGAGATTCGCTCGTATTGAATGATTTTACAGCGAATATTTAGCTAGCTTTACCTTTATTCACAAAACATCATTATGTCGAGTAACAGTGTGAAAAATCTGAGAAATAGCTGCCCCTTGTTTATGAGTTTCGGCTATTTGAGGTTCAGAAAAATTGTATATATAATTTTAAATTGTGTGATGTTTATATTATGATTCATAATGATTTTATAATTAATATGTAATACAGTATAATATAGTATCTGAGATGGATGTTTTCTCTTTTCTCAATGCTAGGTTCCAAAACCTCCCATGAACCTGGTTTGGATAAGCAGCTTAGATAATTTATGATAATTTTGACCACTTACTGATTTTTGTTAATTTACTGTTGATGCCTGGCAGTCTTATCAAATTGTAAAATGTAAGCGTTTGCAAGTCTGTTTAAGTTTTGAGCATATAATATCAACCTTTAATCTCCTTTACAGTTTAAAAAATATCAATTTCATATCAGTCAAACTTTGAAACTTTAATCTTTCAAATTAAAGCTATTTCCTATATTAATTAATTGATTTGAGTCACTTCTGACTTTCCAATAAAGGAGTGTTAGTTTGCCCGTCCTGTCTCTTCCTCTCCACTGTGTCAGTAATTTTTTATTTATTTTTTTGGTCCTTAACACGCACCATGAGATGCCAATTAGTCAGCAAATCTATAATTATAGCAACATGACAGCAGATGTCTTTCTGTGATCTGATCATTAGCATTTGCTGTCTGGGCTAAACAAACCTCTTCTCAACCAGATAGCTTTTAAATCCTCCTTCACATTAAAGCGATCATTCACCCAAAAATGAAAATTTGATGTTTATTTGCTTACCCCCCAGTCGATGGTGCCTATTTTTTCTCAGCAGAACACAAATGCAGATTATTAGCTTTAGCCGTAGCAGTCTGGTAGTCATTTAATGGAAGTGGAT
>JBBKCR010000001.1:9446594-9456790 GCA_037577295.1 Ladigesia roloffi
TTGACCAAATACTTATTTTCCACCCTAATTTACAAATAAATTCTTTAAAAATCCTACCATGTGAATTCATGGATTTTGCACAATCGGTGGCTGACTAAATACTTTTTTGCCCCACTGTAACTAAAACTGCTGAATATAAGGGACTGAACAAGATTCAAGATTTGTTATATACACAGTCATACGTGTACAGTGAAATGGGTCCCTGAGTCGACCCATAGTAAAAATATGCAATAAAGTCAAGTAGTCTTTTGTATTAACACTTAGAGAGGATATCTAAGATGATAAAATATAATAATATGTGGAGAACAATGAATGTTTCCTATTTCCTACTTTCCATTGTTTCCTACTCAGACAGTAGTATCTATATATCTATTGATTATTTATTTTATTTTATTTATTTATTTTTCACGAGACTCCTCCTAGAACACCATACTAGAGCCCTGCAGTGGGAGCGGGATCCCGTGGGACCCAACCCAAATCTCGCGGGATTGGGCGGGTTTTAGGTTGCTGCGGGCGGGAGTGGGCGGGAGCAACAGCGATAGTGGGCAGGATGAAAATGGACAGCGGGTCCCAAAATTGTTAGCGTAGCAGGATGGAGGATGCAGCTGATGTTGGTAATAAAATTGCGAAGGGAGAATGTAAAACAAAACTAAAATTGGGGAAATTTGAGATATGGAAAAACTTTAAAATTGTAAAAACCAAAGAGGGTAAAGAGCTGGTGTGTTGTACGAAGTGCGGCAAAGCCCTTGCGGGCGGGAGCGGGTGGGAATCGTCAGAAATGTAGCGGGCCCGGGCGGGAACAGGATTATAAAAACAGTCCCGCACAGGGCTCTACACCATACCGCACACACACAAGGAGGGTAAAGTTGCGTAAAGCACGTGACAGCAGTGCTGGGTATGAGTGATGGTGCAAGAGTGGCGGTGTCCTCCCCATCTAGAGAGCTGTGCTCTCTTGGACCCCCAGCCACAGTCAGCTTTTAATATCTGTTTAATGTTTATACGTCGTCTGATTTTTTCACACTCATGAACTTGTGTATGCATGAAAACATTTTTTAACACTGATGCTTTGATTGTCTTCAGGACTTCTGAGCAATGAAGACAAAGAGAAAAAAAAACAATGATCCAATGCTTTAGAAGTATATGAAACAAAATGTTCATTCAATACTAGTAAATACTAGTAAATACTAGTAAACTCCTCTAATTCTCTCTCCCTCACTCTTTCTGCTTGTGTCTATCTATCTACTTGTCTGTCTGTGTGTCTGTCTGTCTATCCATTCAGCTGTCTGTCTGTCTGCCTGCCTGCCTATCCATCCATCCAACTATCCATCTATTTATTTATCTATATACCTATCCTTTCATCATTCCATCTATCCACCCATCCATCCACATATCCACCTATACTCCTTTTCTCTTTCTGTCTCACTTCCTGCCTTATTTTTCTCTGCTACCTTTCACATACACCATCTTTCTCCATCTATTTCTCTTACTCGGTGACCTCCCTTTCTTTTTCTCTCTCCTCCTCTACCCCTCTCTCTCTCTGTGTAAATGTGATTGTGTGGCGGTGTATTTCTGGAACTCTGTAATGTTGTCTATGATGACCTGAGGATGCGTTTTCTGATTGCCTGGTTTGTAGTTGGATGGGCTTTTATAGGCTGGAGGGATGCACTCGGCTCTGATTACCGCACAGCCCTCGTATCTCCCAGAGACCCTAGATGAGGCACTCCAAAAAAGGTCAAAGTTGGCCAAAGAGTCGCATTCAACACCCAGCCCTGTATAATCAGGCGCTGAAGCTATCAGTCTCGGCCCATAAAGAGATCCTCCACATCAGGCACGATCAGGGCAAATGGGTCATTCACAGCACTCTTTCATTCTCCAGCTCCAATGTTGTTTCTATTTTTGACTCTAGCGCTCACTTGCATGGATGCGTTTAGACGTTTAAAGGTAAGCCTCGCAAATTTTTTAAGTGTGAGGCATTTCCTGTCATAGAGAATCAGCTTAAGAGCCACATGGTCGCTGATAATTACGAGTCACGCTTGGATTGTGGGGATCCAGTTAAAGCACTTCTCAAGTACTCTTTTAGCACAAACAACATCTTCTCCCTTTTCAATCTATTTCCCTTTAAATGTGTGATCCCAAAGACTCTTGATAGCAACAGTAGAATAAATTAAACCCTGTCCTACCTTTATTTATATGCATTTTTAACATATATATCTGGTGCTGATTTGGTCATTCTGCAGAGGAATGAGTTCTGACTGGTTATAAGTTGAAAGCATTTTGGTTTTTATGCTGTTCAGTTAGCAATGCTTATTGCAAAATCATATTTATATAGTGCCTTTCTCTTTATATAGACACTGTCTTTATATAGACACTTATCAAAATAGACAAAAAGCATAATGTATCTAAATTACAGAAACAAAGAGTTCAAAAACAGGAAGGAATAAATAGAAAGCAGGATCAAGAAGAGGCATAGCATTGAAAGAAATCATTTTACTTGGGTTTTGAAGGAAGGAAGAGATGAAGCATTGCGAAGATTCGGAAGGAGAGAGTTCCACAAAAGTAAGAGGACAGTCAGAATTTGGAAAAAGAAACTCATTGTACTGGCATATTCTCAAAAAGGGTTAAAGAGCATGTTCTGTATGCTGTGTATACAGTTGTTTCTTAGACCATCCTGCAAAATATGTGGTAGTTACAAACTGTGAACTGACAAAAAACGAAGACTTTCCCTTTACAAAATTAAAAAAAATTGTATCTACCCATACGTAAATTTGTACAGATTTATCAGTATCAAGCAAAGTGTAGTCAACTTGCTTTAAAGCCATAAAGCCATTCCTTTAAAGCTACTTAATTCCAAATGTAAGTGATGTTCTGTTGTATGACATTAAAAAGTTCAGGAAATACTGTTGTCCTTCAGACTTGAACTGCCATTAAATCCAAGAACATGTTCCAGAGTCTCTCTACTGAACATGCTCTAACTAATGACTACTGTGACTGTATGTTTGAGTCTACATTTAGCTTCTTTTGTTGTTGGAGTGGATGTCTTAAAATGTATCCTTTGATACAGAACATTTTCTAAACCTCTCTGCCTTAGAAGCTTGGTTTTGATTTTTTTACTTTACATGTATAGCTATTAGCCTCAGTGGAGTGGTAATTACTTCTACCTTCTTGGTCGGGGAAATATAACCTCGCATTCTTTTGCGTCAGCGACCTTAATGGCCCAACGTTCCTTTGGTCTCAGTGGAAACACTTGAAATAATGGATGAAAGACAATGCAAGATTTTCAAAGGCTCACTGGGGAACACGCTATCAACATTGAGGCATAAAGGACGACTGTTTGATTGTATGGACGTGTCTCAGATCAATTGTTCTAGCCATTTATTTCCTTAAATACCATGTTTTAATTCCTCCCCATTGAGCCTCAGTCAGAGGGGGATATCATGTCCCATTGGATAAGTGCCTCCATATTGTCCTCTCAGGCAAGGAGGACTGTTTTGCCTGCAGGAACAAGATAAGCAGACACCAATTAACTTGGAGCTCGCTGATGATAAATGGGGCCTTTTTTTAATTCTCAGTTCAGCATGCCATGTGCTGAAAGTGATGTCTGTGTTTCCCATTTGGAATCAGAAGTGAGGATGTAAGCATCTTCAATTAATTTTTATTAGCTATGTCTTGGACGTGGACAAAAAGAAAAAGGCTAGCTGGTTTCAATGGTCAGTATTGGGGCTGAAACAGTGCTTACTAATATTATTTATGGAACAAAATCTGAATACTTTTTGTTGACATTATATTTACATTTTTAAAGGAAGTAGTTGGAGTTCACCGATTAACCTGAGGAGGGCAGCAGTTCACCTAATGGCAGTTGTTCCCAAACCTGATCCCGTTTTAGTTAATTTCCCAGCTGTTCTTGAATGAGTGTTTGGATAGGAAGGTTTACTCCAGGACACGTTTGGGAACCACTAACATATAGGATTGAACCTACATACAGTACACAATATGAACAAAAGTGTTGTGTCAAACCACTTAACCTCTTAATTGCATTCAGTTTGAGGAAGTGCTATTCCAGCAAGACTGTGTTCCAATGCACAAAGCACCATAAAGACATGGCTGGATGAATTCAGTGTGGAAGAACTTGACTGGCCCATTCAAAGCCCTGAACTCAACGCCGCCCAGCACCTCTGGGATGAACTGGAATGGAGATTGTGAGCATCCAAACTCATATAAATGCTCTATAGAATGAACACAGATATTCCAAAATCCTCCGAGAGGAGTGGAAGCTGTTATATCTGCAAGGTGGGTCCAAATCCATATTAAAGTATATGGGTTTGAATGCAGTGTCTGTTGGTGTAATGGTGTAAAGTTACATTTGACCATCTGAAAAAAATACCCTTCCAAGGGTTTATTTTAAATTTGGGTGCTCAAACTCTAAATTGGGTAACTCTAAACTGCTGTAGTCTAAAGTGCTTTATTTATTTTATCTTTTTTTGTCTTCATTTTTCTTCAGCAGCATTATGGACAGCATTATGGACACATAAAGCAAAGTGACTCATGCTTAGTTTTCTGTGTTGTTAACGGCATGAACAGGGTGCCAGTTTGTCAGAGAATTGCAAGATATGTCATTTGTATAGAACTTTGTTTTTCCTGACATTTAGAGTGTGCTTACAATAATTTAATATGTTTGTTATTCTAGTTATTTTGTTATCGAAAACAACAGTCAATATCAGAATGATAAAAGCAGTACCCCATACATTACTTGGAATTTTTGATAACAATTGAAATAATAATAGTAATAACAATAAGAAGTAGAATACACTATATGGAGGTAACATTTTACAATAAGGGTACATTAATAATCATGTACTAATTCCTAAATTAATAATTCATCACATACTAATGAGGCATTAACTAATTATTAACTAAAAAAAGCTATCTGTAACTTTGACTGGAGTTCATGCACGGATTCATGCAAGAATAACAGCAACCTTAACTATAGTACATGTTTGATAGTTAATGCATTAATTAACATTCATGGGTAAACTAAATCAAACAGCCTCTTTAAGAAGAAATATGAAATATGCTGAATATATATAATTGAATACTATCATCATTTGAGCATTTGACATCAACAGCTTTTTCATAAACATTATTAAACATTATAAAAGAAGTGGGAACTTTGACCATTACACCAACATGGACCTTATTGATGACCCCCTCTGCAGCTATTACAGCTTCCACTCTTTTTGGAAGGCTGTCCACAAGATTCTGTGGGAACTCGTGTCCCTTCATTCTGTAGAGCATTAATGAGGTCAGTACTGATGTTGGACAAGAAGGATCCAGTTCCAGATCCAGTTCCAGTTCCAGTTTTAGTTCCAGTTCCAGTTTTAGTTCCAGTTTTAGTTCCAGTTTCAGTTCCAGTTTCAGTTCCAGTTCCAGTTTCAGTTTCAGTTTCAGTTCCAGTTCCAGTTCCAGTTTCAGTTCCAGTTTCAGTTCCAGTTCCAGTTCCAGTTCCAGTTTCAGTTTCAGTTCCAGTTAATATCAAAAGTGTTAGATGGGGTTGAGGTCAGGGCTCTTTGTAGGCCTGTCAAGTTCTTTGAATTGATCCAGTTGTGCCTTTATGGAGCTTGCTTTGTGCACTGGGACACAGTCCTGCTGAAAAAAATAAGTTTCCTCCTCAAACTGTCTTCACAAAGTTGGAAAAAGGTGTTGTTCAAAATATTTGGCATGCTAATGTATTAAAATTACACCTCCCTGGAAGTAAGGGGCCACTTGTAATCCTTTTGTCCATATAGTGTACTTTGTCTTTGTATTTTGACTGTGTCTCTGTTCTATGATGGTATTTCCAACATGTCCAAGATGTTTTTACACCTTTTCTACTGTAAGTGCTGGATATATGAGTTAGGCTCCATCATCTTGGCTTGGAAAAGCAGAAAAGGAAACATGATCAACATTAATTATAGCATCTGTGAAGTTAATTATAGTGTTTCAGTACAATGTTTGAATGTTCCCCAAACGTCCTGGCTTTGCACCGGTTATTAAAAGATTCATCAGACCTGTCTCTCACAAAGCCATTTTTAATTAAAATGCCTCTGCCCTCCCTTAAATGTCAGATTCTGCTTCCTTTTTCTCTCGACATGTTATTTTCACAAACACCACATTATATTGCATTCAGCACGTAGCTCCTCTGGACAATGGCCCATAACACTGAGCCTGACATTGCTGAAGCGTATCCTCTCTACAGAAGGTTACTTTGATGAAGCCCAGCAAGCTTTAAAACAGCAGCTAATGATCAAGTGTCTCTTCAAATTACAGGAGATGGCCTTTCTTACACCCATCCATCCACCCATCCATTAGTTACTTATCCTTGACCAAGGTCACATTTTGTTTCTGGAGCCCATCCCATTGGTCTTAGGGTATGAGGCAGAGACGCCCTGGACAGGGCGCCAGCCCCCCAGGACCCATGTTTAAAAGCCAGCTGGAACATTATCTCATATGGCTCCTCAAGACGCTGCCTGAGGAATAACTATTTTAAGATTCTCAAACAAAAGATCTCTGCTTAAAGAAGGTCCACAAATGCTGGGAAACTGGCTTTAATGGCTGCCATTTTGCATGTTTTAAATATATTTATACATAAATTTACACTTTGGATTCATTCTTACAATCCAGAATGTAATAGTAAAATCTAATTTCAACAAATATAAATGCTGTAAATCATTTATATTTAATGATTGTACTATTAAAACCCCAGTAGCAGGTTTTATTATTACATAATAACATTCCCAAAATGTTTTTTATCATAATAATTTTGGATCTATGTGACATAGGAACACAAAACAAAGCTCAGCATGACACCAACACAAACTGGGGGAACTTCCATAGGAGGAGCTGTATGGTCACAATTAACAATTTGTTACACCTTTGGAATGAATCATGCCACTTGTGTTCTAAGGGGTTAAGAGCAATATACATTCACTCAGGACATATTCAAACATCTATGGTGTTAAGTTTATAGTTAAGTTAAGTTATAAGGCCATAATGATTGTTACCGTCTGTTAAAAAGCAATGTTTTATTCAGTAGAAATGCGAAAAAGCAAACATTTATGTAAGATGCTTAGAAAAGAAGGAGTTTTCCTTCTGCTGTAAATCTCATGTTTTAAAGATAACAGATTTGTTCCTGTAGTGATTGTATGTTTCTCAGTAATCTATGATGTGTCCTCAAAGGAAGTGGCCGCTCAAGTATCACATCTTTTCTTCTCCAAACTCTTAGGGAAGTACGCAATGTGGGATTTGGTCCATCGCCTGCCGGGGGGCAACAACGCAGGTAGCAGCGGTGGACCTGCTAACAACACAGCCAGCAAAACCATGTCAGACGACACCGTGACTGCTATCTGCTGCGCCCTACACGAGGTCATCACCAAGAACATGGAGAACGCCAAGGCCCTGCGAGACGCCGGCGGCATCGAGAAGCTCATCGGTATTGCCAGGAGCAAAGGAGATAAGTGAGTCCCTGTCAGCGAGGCTGTCTGCTGTATTGTACATGCGTGAGAAATCGACAGAAAGGACAAGAGACAGAGGAGGAACATGTATTCCTCAACATTCTTGCTGCTATGAATCATTTGGTTGCAAAGATGTTAGCGAAATATATTACAAACATCTTACATTTAGAATATATTCGGTGTCTAAATTTTGTTTATACTGGAAGTACAATGTTATTGTGTCTAAGTCAATGGATCCTGGGGTCAGCTCGGAAAATCGCTGCCTACACACACACTTTGACTCAGAAAAACCTTAATTTAGGTTGATAAGTTTATTAGTTCAATCAAGTGTGTTTTGAGCATGGAAAGCAAGGCATTATGTTGTTAAATAATCTCAAAAACATCTTCTTGCATGATTTATGACACCATGGTTTATGATATTGTCCAAAAAAAAGACAAATATTACTCTAAACATTGGAAATGTAGGCCACATTTATACTGTTTAGACTAATATTTATCTTTTTTGAGCACAAATCACTCTTCTACTTTTATCTTAACAGTTTCATGAAAAAAATGTAAACCCTATATGTTAAACAAAATGGCATACACAAGTCAAGACACTGCACGCAACACAGTATAGTACAAATATGTTCAGTATTTAAAGGTACCCTCCTGTCTATGTAGGATAGCACAGTTTCAGAGTGTCATAATTTAGATGTTATTTTACATTACTTGTTGGCCGCATCAGCACCTAACTCTAATTTGAGGTGGTGAGATATATAATGAAGTCATGTTAAAGGGGCACTCCTTTCAAAATGAATTATGTAAACACTGGTACAACAGTGATAAACATGCTAACTTACGGTGGTACACATTAGCCCCTGAAATGATATTCCTCAGTTTAAAGACCAAGCAAACCTTTAAAACCTTATGCATCAAGGAAACCCCCTTTTTGATTAAGCATCTTGAAGAAAATATGGGGGGAAAAGTCTAATTGCAGTGTGTGTGTTTGTGTGTTTGTGTGTTTGTTTGTTTGTGTGGGTGTGGGTGTGTGTGTGTGTGTGTATATATGTAATGGATGTATATATGTCTGTTTGTGCGTGTGTGTGTGTGTGTGTGTGTGTGTGTTTACTATGCCTGCTGGTGAATGCAGAATGACTCCTGAAAGCTAATGCTACTTGTTGGATGCAGATTATCTTAGTCTGCAAAACAACATTCAAGAATCTATTTCTCAAACTGACAAATACTCATGAGTAGTGAATGTAAAACTAAAGTTAGCATAGTAGCTATCTGGCTATATACACATCAGAATTAGGCTCTGATTTTTTTCCACATTTTTTCCTAATTCAAACGATAAAAACTGATACCCGAACGTCCACTTAGAGCTGAATAAACATACAACCGCTCTTTGGTCTGCTGCTTTGTAATGCGTTTATTATTCCATACACAGTGACTAGCCTAGCATAATAGCTTGATACAACAAGTGTTGTGTGATGTACGAAAGTAATGATGCTGGAGATCTGCATGAAAGAATATTCATGAACAAATACCTAAAATGAGATCAAATGATGCAGAGGGTTATAAAGCTGTGCATATCACAATAAATAACATATTAAACTCTAGTTTTAGACTAACACTGTGACTCCTCACACGCCGGTCTGGTTGTAATTAAATCTGAGGCTTCGATTCTGGTGTCTGGACAGCGAACCATATTTGTCTTTTTCTTCAATATTTCTCGCATTCTGGCATATTTTAGCATTGAGCTTTGTTAGCTTCAAATACAAATGCTTCAAAGTGGCCACATGGGAGAGTTGTGCCTTCTGCTTCAATACACCAGGGAGCGGGCTGCGCTCAGCAAAGCATCCCCGTGTGAAGGCTCCCTGAAGCGGAATAAGGGGTGAAGATAAAATGAGAATACATCTGCTTTCATCACAATATTCCAAGCATGCTCACATTTCATTTTGCGGGTCCACTCACAGCGCGGCACCCTATAGATATCAAGGCCTTTTACTCGGAGAAGTTTCTCGCTCTGGTCCGTGTGATAAAACGCAGTGAAGATGCGTGTTTAGGCAACATGACAGTGAATGATAAGTCAGCAGCGACGTTCACGTGGGCCGCGATATACGCAGCTGAGTCACTTAGCATGGCTGCCATAATGTGACGCTGATGCATCTGCTTTACATCTTCCTCTTATCACCCTGCCATATTGCTGGGAGGTTATCTAAGGAACAGGTGCTTCTTCCTTTTCCTGCACAAACGCGAGTGAGAAGTGATGACAGGGCTCTGCGCCAGAGCTCTGGCCCCATTTAATCTGATTCACTTGGAAATTGCAATAGACTTTCCAAAAATGAGGTTCTTTAGGGATCCTTTAGTCAAGCCAGTGTAAATGACTGTAGAAAGAACCTCAGATCACTTAAAGAAATGTTTGAAGTCTCAAGTGACTCTTTACTGGATAAATATTAACCAGTTCTTTACAATTTAACAAATGTAAATTCTTTTTCGAACTGCAAAGAGCCATTCAGGAATTTTAAGACCAAAGGTTTGTTAAAGTTATTTGTGGTTCTTTACATTTCTTTAACTAAAGAAACCCTGAAGGGCCTCCTTTGTGAAAAGTCTTTCTGTCATATGTATGGGGACGGCCGCCGGGGGGCGGCGCGGGACTGCTCCATGAATCACAGCTGGAGGAGATCAGCACACTAATGGAGCAGACTATATAAACGAACTGGCCCG
>JBBKCR010000001.1:9456890-9476965 GCA_037577295.1 Ladigesia roloffi
TCAGTTCAAAGTTCACTGAAATATGAACGTGTTCAATGAACGCGTTCTTTTGAACTAGTTCATGCACAACACTGCATCTATAACAAATCTAACTATACCTTATAAATAAAAAGATACTGTAAAAAAAATGTCCCAATGTTTACGGTATTTACCTGTAAATACATGAAAACAAACGAGACTCTGTCATCTGTGGCGCTCGAGCACTTGATTTTCCCGCCCCAAAATAAGGCTTAGTGCAGACTGGGTATTGTGTACGTTTTGATATTTTTACCTATCCACAGATAATCTGTGGATACCACACGTCTTTGCTGTTTAATGTTGATTAGCTTGTGATGCTACTTCACGCAGGACACACACACTCGTGAATTGTACACAGTATTTTGATATTAACCAATAGGCACCCAAATGCAATGCCTTATTTATCATAATATTATCAATGTTTTATTTTTTAAATAAAACATGAATTTTGCTTTTCATACAGTGGCCCTGAAGTGCAAACCACACCAACAATTTACTAAACACAACAACAAATTGAGAAACACAACAAATTAAGAAGCACAAAAACTAAATTGAGAAGCACAAAATAAAATTAAGAAGCACAAAAACATATTAAGAATCACAAAATCTAATTGAGAAGCACAAAAACAAAAGAAAATCACAAAAATAAAATTAAGAAGCACAAAAAAACAAAAGAAGCATCACCAAAACAAAAGAAAAATGTCTCTGCCTGTAGTGCATTTTTCCAAACATAAATATTACCGTGACCCAAGCGTAGCTCTCGTTGTCCAAGACTATTTTAAGGCAGGATATACTACATATGTTCACCTCACCTTTGAATACCTCCTTCCCCATGGAAGGTTCTTGCAGCTTTTCTATGTGGGGCAACCACCAATCTCCATGAAACTTCACAGTTAGATAGAGATAAAGGAGACCTTCCCAAAGATCCCTCATTTTCTGTAACAGCCCAGGTGATCCGAGTTAAAAAACTCGATCTCCTGTCCTTATACTTTTGCCTGACGCGATCAAATTTGTCTAATTACTCCCGATCGTGGGGAGGCGGGTGCGTTGATAGCAAACAGGGTTCTTTAGGACTCATTGAACCCTGTCTAACTGTGAAGTTTCACGGATTGGTGGTTGCCTGCCAGCCGCGAGCACGTTCCATGTGGGACTGAAATATAATGTTTGCAAAAATGCGCCACATGCAGAGTAACTTTCAGTTCTAAAGACAAACAGTGTGGTCGTCCAATCAGTGATATCTCCAGTTGCTGAATGGTACCTCCTCCTTCCGGGAGTGCTTAATGTTATTGTGCTTCTCAATTTGTTTTTGTGATTCTTCTTTTATGTTTGTAATTCCTCTTTTGTTTTTGGGATTCTCAATTTAGTTTTTGTACTTCTTAATTTGAGTTTGTATTACTTAATTAAATTTTTTGTTTCCCCATTTGTTTTTGTGCTTCTCACTGTTGTTGTTGTGCTTCTCAATTTCTTGTGTTTAGTAATTTGTTGTTGTGGTTTGCACCTCAAAATACCTACAACTGAACACATAGGCAAAACATAAATTTGAGATCTCTTTTGTGAGAGGACGTGGTAACCCACTGAGGAGCTTTGGCAACCCCTATTGGGGGTAGAAACCCACTGGTTATATGTGTGACGCTGAGTCACATTGACCCCACCAAGTCGCATTTTCTGTTTGAATTTAGCCCTATTCAAGCTGATTCATTTTATTGGAGGAATTACTGTAGTATACATGAAAGCTGAGGTCCATGTTTGTTTAATACCAGTAATTTTTAGCACTACATAAATATTCAGGAGTAATTCACAATGATCTGTAATTAACTGAACTGGGAATTTAGGAGGGGAACATCAATTGCTGTTGTTGTTAAATAAAATTATGATGCTGAAAAATAAAATAATACTAAAAATTGTTATGCCCTATCAGCTGTGTATCTCAAAAGCTGTACTTGAGCAAAAGGCTACAATTGTAGGTCCTTTAGCAGCATATTGCGTATGACTAGGAATACATTGTTGGCCAGTCCTGGATATATTTAGAACTGAAATAATGAAAAAACTTTATTATGGCTAATTGTAAAAATAAATAGTAAAGTTGATTTGGGGGATTTGAGTTGACAAGTACACAGAAGCACAATTAAAATTTCAAGAACTCCAGAATGACAATTAGAAGACTTAGCACAAACTCTTTTTTGACCGTGGCTTGGAAGGAAAATTACATTTGGAACTTTTTCAGTCTTGTTTTGATGAGGTGTTCTAACCTAATACTATTCCATCTGGCATTAACTGGAAGCTGTTATATTATTTATTTAGTCCTGTTTCCTTCTAATCTTAATGCTGATGTAAGCATACTGATCAGTCCCTTACACTTCCAGACCTCTTCTGTGAAATCAGTCCAGCTCAAACAAGGTTTTAACAAATGTTCCCCTCTGTCCACTTATGCGTGTTTAATTTTCCTGGTAGATGATTTGAGCTCTGAGAACTTCTGTCAGGAATTGTGAAACAAAAGAGCCTGTACACCTTCACCTGCAATGATTCGCTCAAGCCGAGAAATAGCTTTCATGCTGAGAAATCCATAAATATATGTTTGAATGTTCAGCGGGCTGAGAGATGTGTAATTCAGCCTTTGTTCAGCACGCCAGAGCGCAGGCTGCTTCAAACATTATCACAGACACCAGGACAGAAAGGCCTATTCAGAAATAACATGGCCAAGTCTCAGAGATATTTACCGAAAATGTCCAGTCAATAAATGTTTGTTGTGCCTCATGCGCTCGCTATTGTGTTCCTCTGTTTAGCCCTTGTGCCTCGTCTCTTGCGTAAATTATTTAGACAATGTCTCCCATGAAAGGCTGGCCTTCGGAGGCGCATGACTAAGTGGTTCAGACTTCGTTAGGAACAATGCGCACGCTGAAAGGAAGGGTGAAAACACTAGCATTGAGAAAGAGCTTGTGATGGGGGTTTTTTTTTCAAACAAGACATGCACCAAGACATTGAAAAGTCAGTTATTGAATTATGGATGGCATTTTTTTCATTCATTCTAATGCTTCCAAGTAAAATGATGAATTTTCAAACTTCAAGATTTGCAATAGCTAACAGGTTGGTCTTAATTCATATAGTAATTTTATATAAATTGTTCCTCATCTATAGCTCATCTTAAATGAATTTCTGTGACCTGGTGCTTCTCCACCTTCTCCAGCTACTGAATTACATGAATTGATTTTTACTCCAATGCTTCCTATAACTATAACGTTTTAAAGTTTAAGATTCAGGCAAATTAGTCCTTAGAGTTTGCAATAATCTGCCACTCAGCTCTGGAGGATGATTGGCTCAAATGATGGGTGTATAAATGTGTGGTTATATGGATGAATGGACAGATGAATTAATGGGTGAGTGGACGGACAGAATGTGAATTGTGCCATTTGTATTTATAAATAGAAGAGCAGTGGCAAATGTGTTAGAATCAGTTTCCTTAAATCATTTAAAAATCATTATTGCAAAGCAGTGTGAGGTCAAGACTGACTACACCAGCCATTCTAAACCAGCCATTCCCAAACTCGACAATGCTGCAGCCGAATAACTTCTGCAGCCCATCTGGTCCTTTAACCACACGTGAAACAGAGGCGCTATCCAGCCCTATATATTGAACCCTGATTCGGTTCCAGAGCTAATAAACACAACACTTTATGTGTGGCTTGCCTTTACCTGTAGCTATAGTGCTCGGTGTCTAATGTGTGTTCATAAAACCAACAGACAAAAATGGTGGATCTTCAGCTAATCTAGTGGGTGGGGCTCGACAGATGAGGGGTGGTTCTATATAAGGGAGCCGTCCATACAGCTCATAGAAACATAACCAGAACTCTGATAAACACATGAGGTATATATATTGTTTCAGAATAAGAACCGTTCTCTGTAAATGTATGCCTTTTGCAAAGCTGTACAAATTAATAATGTGCACATAACAATTTGTAAAACAATAAAGGTTTAACAGAATCGGGAATATCCAACCAAAATTTACCATGAAAAAAAAAAGAATTTTTTATCTGAATGTTGAATCAGACCAACACCTGCATATCCATACAAATATGGCAAGATATGACCAATTGCAGAGCATAAATAGTTCAGATATCATTTAAATGGGTTGTAAATAATTGACATAAACCTTTTTTTAATTTACTAAATGACCTCTTTTGACCCGCCTGCAGCCCACAGTTCGGAAATTATTCTCTATAGCATTAGTGTTCATGTCCTTGTTATGCCTCAATTTAAAAAACAAAAAAACAAAACAAGATCATAAACAACATGTGGTGTCTTGCTGGAACAGACATCATTTTGTATCTTTCACCCCCTTTCAGTGAACAGACATGATAAACACATTAAAACAGATAAACACCACATTAACACCAAATATCCTCTGGCTCATAATTACATAACTTATGTATCTGTTTCATACCAATTATAAAGAATTCATAGTCACTTTACTTAAAGGCAGCATTACCAGTTGATGGCCCAGTGGTTAGGGATAAAAAGGTTTTGGGTTTGAATCCCAGGACTGCTAGTGGCACCACTGGGGTACAGTTGAGCAAGAAACTGTTCTCACAATCTGCTTCCCAGATGCTGCTTTCCTGGCTAGCCCTGCTTCGCATGCTAAATGGGTTAAATGCAGAGAATGAATTTAAAACTCTTTACAGTGTGTGCTGTGCTGTGGTGTGTGCACGTGTGACTATAAGGCACCACTTTACTTTAAATTGACGTAGTAAATTTACTTAAAAAAACTTCTAAATAATTATTTCATATGCATTTCACAGTTGTAAAAATGACTGACTTTGTCAAGCCCGAGAACCTTAGCAAGTGTGACACTTTTTGTAGTAAACTGTTATAAATGTATAATTTTATATTGTCATGAGATATTATGGAGCCTCAGAAGCAGAACTCCTCAGTAAAGTGTCGCAGAAATTGTTTTTAAAGGTGACATATGCAAAACTCACATCAGTTATAACAGGGCTATGGGCTACAAAACATGTTCATGAAATTCTTTGCACAAAATCACTCATAAAGAGACCTCACCAGTTCGTGACAGTTTCAGTCCTTTTCAAAATGAGCCGTTTAAGGGCTCTGTCACTTTTATTTAAATAAGTTGTTGTTGGCATTCCCCCCCACCCATCCATCCCAGACTTCCCCTGTGCTTACCACACGTGAAACAGAGGCGCTATCCAGCCCTATATATTGAACCCCGATTCGGATCCAGAGCTAATGAACACAACACTTCATGTGTGACTTGCCTTGGAGCTCTGCATCTAATGTGTGTTCATAAAACCAGCAGACAAAAATGGTGGATCTTTAACCAATCTAGTGGGTGGGGCTACACAGATGAGGGGTGGTTCTATATAAGGGATCCGTCCATACAGCTCATAGAAAGATATGATTCCTGACACCAAAACCTTTCAATTGACTTGCAGAAAATGGATGAGTGGGGTTTATTTCACGCTTGGAGTGTTTGTAGAAGCAGTAGAGACAAAAAGGAAAAGACAAAAGGATGTAAAGATTGAGTTTTGCATAAAATGTCCCCTTTAAGCAATGTAAGTCATGAATGTATTTATAAGTCTAAAGTAATCTTGCTGAGAAGTCAAATAGGGCCATATGAGGTTGTGTGAGCACGTAGGTCCAGGTACAGAGTGTAGGACCTCCCGCCGGGACTAAATAAAAGCCCCCAGGCCCTGACCACTCAAAAAAGCAAGCAGTGCTCTGACAGTAAGAGGCCAGCTCTGAGGAGGCAGACCCATGATGGTTTCAGACTTTCTTCCCAAGAGATCGTGTGACTGACTTCACATTCCTGACCTTTAGAACCCGGGAAAGGCCTCAAGTCATTTTGTGTCAGACATGACTTGCCCTCTGTGATGTCCATACACACTGTGCTCCCACACGAGGGCTCTGTCCCACATCCTGCGGAGTACCAGGGGGGTCGTGGGCTGCCAATGCACCAACTTCTGCTCAGTTTGTTTGAGAATAATGCAAGTACCGTATTTTTCAGTGTATAAGACGCACTTTTTCTTCCCCAAAACAGGGGGAGAAAAGTTGGTGCGTCTTATATGACGATTATACATTTTGCCTGCATTAAAACTTCACCTAACTTCGTGTGGTGCTGCTCGCAGTCTTCTTTTTATGCTGTGTGCTGCAGTCAACCAAAAACAAGACGAGACGCGACGTTAATGCTGGTCATGTGAATTTGTTGGGCTGGGCTGGTTTCGGACACAAGTGCACAGGTTTGGGTCATGTTGGTTTTCATTTTTTGTGCCCAATCTGGGCTCTAATGTAAAGGAAATGTATCTAGAGTGGACAAAAGTTTTGGGACACTCTTTTTCTTGATTTTCCTTCTTTAAAATCGGGTGCGTCTTATAGTCCAGAGCATCTTATAAGGCGAATAAAAAAGATAATAGACCTAAAATATGATTGAAATATGAAGATTTAGGTTTGCAAAATGCTCTTTAGTGAAGTATGAGCTTCCATAACTTGTTAGCCGCATGAGCCTCGTAGAAGCCCGGTCCAAGCCAAAAGACGTACATTTTAGAGACTAAAATACACTTAGTAACCATTAGTATCTATGTATCTCATCATATGTATACATTTATATACATATGTATATAGACCCCTTACACACTATTTTAAGCACTATATTAATATTTGTCCATCTTCATTGGAAAAAAGGAATTTTATGTTTTTCTGTTCTTTAGAACGAGTAGAAATGAACTGCTTATCTTTGAAAATAATTAAAATATTTATTTAAGTGTTCTAAGTTTCCACAGGAACATATGATGTCAGTTTAAAGCCTCAAATATATCATTTTCTCATCATTTTTACCATATTTGATTTGGTAAATTATGGCTATTCTTAGATAGCTCACTTTACAGTCACACTCGAATCTGTTTTGGACAAAAAATGCTGAAACTTATCTAAATGAAATCAATATACATG
Source organism: Ladigesia roloffi (assembly GCA_037577295.1). Lineage (NCBI taxonomy): Eukaryota > Metazoa > Chordata > Actinopteri > Characiformes > Alestidae > Ladigesia > Ladigesia roloffi. The sequence goes on from JBBKCR010000001.1 coordinate 9,463,866, forward strand.
CACTGCTGCTCAGTTATAAACAGATGGTTTATCAGCATTAAGAACAGTGTTCATACTCCTGAGTGGTGTGTGTGGGTTTGCCTCACAAAATAGGAGGTTGTAAACATAAACACTTTTTTCCCTATAGATCTGTGGATACTTTAGTTACTAACACATGACCTGGAAAAACCCACTTGACCATCATGGGCGATTAGTGGTTCTTTGGTATTGGCAATGGTTAAATCTAGAACCCAACTCAAAGAACCAGTTCAATGCATAAATGATTCTGTGCCTTGTAAAACGGCCTTCTTTTTTACTCTGTGATGGAATCCCATCAGAATGTGGTTCTTTAAATACATTTTTAAAATATCTATTTTAAAAATCTATTGTTAATAGTCACAGAAATGATATCATTCCATGGAGTAGATTTAAAATAAGTCTATTACTTTCCGCTTCGGCTGTGATTAATAGACGTTTCGTTTCTGTACTGGGGCGTCTGTGCTGTAAATGAGATGACAGGGACAGAAGTGAGATCAAGCTACAGAGAGCTGACTTTCACTTAATTAATTGGACCGAGCGTGTCACCTTAGTAACTGACATTGATGTGAAAAGCAGTCTTTATATAATGTCATTTATATGCCACGCATGAATTACACCGTTTGCAGTGATACGCTGAATATAACAAGTCATAATGTTATGCAAAGCAGGTTTAGTCTGAGGCACTCAGTCTCGTTTTGTTATGGTAGCCCAAGTTGCACAGACAAGAGCTGGAACAAGCCCGGGTTCTATATTTTTCACAGCCAGGAGCATGGAGAGTGCTGTCTGGTCACACTGCCCCCATCAGACTGCATATTGAACTGCAGCTCATCTGGATGGCCGTGGACAGACAGACCTGGGAAATGACTCTCTGACGTCACCCAGCAGGTCAAGGGCATGTAGGACAAAGCAAGCCATCACCGCATCACACACAGGAGGCAGAGTTATTACTCCTCCGGCCATGTTTATTACAAACAGAACATTGATTTCTGAAGGTCCCATGCAAGCTTCCTCCTCTCTCTCTTCCATGCTCTCTCTCTTTGTTCCCTTTACATCTCTCTTTTCCTCTCTCTCTCTTTCTCTCTGTCTCATTCTCTCTCTCACACTCTTATTCTCTCTCCCTCTTTGTTCCTGTTACATCTCTCTTTTCCTCTCTCTCTCGTTCTCTCTGTCTCATTCTCTTTCTCTCTCTTTCCCTCTTATTCTCTCTCCCTCTTTGTTCCCTTTACATCTCTCTTTCCATCTCTCTCTTTCACTCTCTCTCATTCTCTTTCTCTCTCTTTCCCTCTTTTCTCTCTCTCCCTTTCTTCCCTTTCCATCTCTCTCATTCTCTGTCTCTTTTTTCACTTTACATATCTTTTTCCCTATATATCTATATACCCATCCATCAATTTCTCTCTCTCTCTCTCTCTCTCTCTCTCTCTCTCTGTCTCTCTCTCTCTTTCCCCCTCTCTCCCCCTCTCTCTCTCTCTTTCTCTCTCTCTCTCCCCCTCTCTCTCTCTCTCTCCCTCTCTCTCTCTTTACCGTATCCTCTCACTTTCCATTCTCTCCCGTGGGTTTCTCTCCCAATTCCTCTTCTCCCCTGAGCTGTAGAAATGTCACGAGGGATGACAGTAAAGAAAGGGCGCTGGCGTACAGATTGCTATTATTAACATTTGTGTCTCATCTGGATGTGTCATAATGACAGTTATTTCATGATGCCGTGACTTTTTCCCCCTTCTCATTCCTCATTCTGAAGGTGTCGATTAGACAGCCATGCCACCTGAGGTGTGATGGTCCTGTTGTGGGTGCTGGGAAGCCAAAAAAGGAGGAAAGGGAAAACGGAGGGAAAATGAATAGTAGATGAGAAAATGGAGTGTGATGCTCTTGATAAGGAAACCAGTGGCAATGCCAGTGAATCTCAATAGAATTTAAAATCTACACTGCCTTCAATTATCAAATATCAGCATGAGAGTTTAATACTGCTGTAGATGAAAGGCATGGAGATTTGAGATTGACTCTGGTGTTTTTGGATTTAAGTGTCCATGCTGTTCATCTCTACTAATCATTTTCAGAAAGAGTAACAAGGGTCAGGTTGCAGGCAGGAGGGGAATCTTAGGAATATGTGCAAAGCAGAGGGAGGTAAATGAGGTCTAAACTTGGTAAGCTGTAGAAAAACTGTGAAAGCCTTGACTTAGTACTACAGGAGTACACATGAGACTTTACAAAGGGACAAACATTGCTTTCAGAGTGGTCCAAGTCGTTCACTATTCCCTGTAAAGTATGTGCTACAGACTGAACTGGCTGTAGAATAGAGATTGAACATCTGAGAAATTTAACAGCCATTTGAACAGAACTTTGACATGGCTTGTACAATAAATGTCACTCTATTTCTGATCTTAAATACACCACACCACCACATAAAAACTTTGGTATGAGGAACCGTGGCATACCTTGAACAGATGGTTTTCCATTTTACTTTTTTTTTTTACTGACACAAACCAACAACTGAGAAGCTGTCACAGTCGAAGGCGCAAACCTCCGACTGCGATTTACCTCTGGGTTTCTCGGGCAGGAAACGAAGGATGAGGGGACGAGGATCCATGAATAACGGGGCATTTATTTCAAAACAAAACAGACACCACGGCTCGGTGGCCGGCAGAATAAACGAGGCAAAACGGGGAACACACACAAGGAAATGAGGCAATGGACAGAATGACGTGAAACAAACTGAAACGGACTTAAATACAAGACTAAATCAGGAAGAAACACAAAACAATACACAGACACTTAAAACACAACCATAGCAACCGAATACACAGATCACAGAACCAAAACAGAACATAGGCGTCAAAATAAAAGTCTCAGAACCCAAAACAGAAATTCAAACCAAAACAGTGGGATAAAGTCACCACAGACCGGACCGTTACAGAAGCTGACGCAGTACAAGCACTAATATTTCTTTGGGCAGAGTTTTCTCTAAGGAAAACAAATCTGTGACGTGCGTTTTCATTTGGAGTCTCCGGTTTCACCCATAGTCCAAAGACATGCGTTCCAGGTGAATTGTGGATTCTAAATTAAACATAAGTGTGAGTGAATCGAGTGTGTGAGAGTGTCCACCCTGTGGTGGGCTGGTGCCCCACCCGGGTGAGTTCCTTGCGTCCATTGACCCTGGGCATAAATCCGATACCCATGGCCCTAGCGAAGATTAGAAGCTGTTTCAGAAATAAGTGAGTAAGGATCAGCTAATATATTCCCAGTACGTGGTATGAGTGTGTCAGAATAGGTTGTGTTGCAGTTTCACATGAATGAGCCATGATTATATTTGCACCTTGGTGTACCTTTGGTTGGTGTAATACCCACGAAAAAAAAGTCCTCATGGTGCGACTGGGCCCAGCTTACTTTAAATCCCCGACCTGTAAAGACCAACAGTGAAAACAAAGAAAAGATCTGGATTTTTGAGAGACTATAGAGTGTTTACACTGGTTTATTTGGTGAATCTGTTTTCAGTTTATCTGGTCTTAATGTTCATAGGTTCCTGACTCATCTGATTAAGTGGATCAGGTGTATTGGATTAGAACTGGTGCCAAAGCTTGCAGTGAGTAGATTACCAGAAGGAAATTTAGAGCAGTGTGTTCTCGGAGCCAGGACCTGGAGCTAAAGTTTTCTATGCTCCCAACAAGGCTAATTAAACTAATTACCTAATTAACAAGAATTTTCTGGGCAGAAGTGGGTGAAAACATGGAACCTCCGGGACCAAGGTTGTTAACTATGATTCTCATTGTTTAAAGGACAAACAAAATCAAGTAACTTGGAGAACCTAAGACACATTATTTTTCTGTTTACACATTATTAGAAATTAACTTCAAATATTAAGTCAATTTTTAAGGTACAGACCAAGTGCAGTTGCCCACAGAGATGTTTGTGATCTCCTTCTGACTAGCATCACCTCCTCGCCTCTGATTGGCTGGTATGATAGGCACTACAGGCCATCTGTTTGAAAAAAGAAAGAGTCATTTTGAACTTGCTGTGAGGTTCAGTGGGTACAAAGTGCCCACGGGCCTTCAGAAGGAGAACCAGAGTGAAAGAAAGTCCAGCTTTGGAGTGGTGGAGTCTCTGCGCTCCCGATCCCAGGCCTCAGGCTTCTAATATCGTGGTTGGTGTTGACAGGATCAGCCAGGCTGTCTGATTAGATGCAGGCCCACAGCCAACCCATAGAAACGTCTCAGTTCCTGTGGCGGTTTGTGGAGCTCTTGTAATTATCTTGATTTCCTCAAAATTCCTCTAATCTCCCTCTGAATCACAACCAGACATAAAGAGTCTCCAAAAAGACTCTTAACAGTTGTGAAAGGAGCTATTGCACCTTGTCTCAGCAAAGTGTTTGAAAACAGAGAAGTATTTTAAGAGGTACTCCGACAGCAAACCAGATCATCTGAACTGTCAGGCTCCAAGTATACCTGAAGGCCCACTTCTGCATAGGTTGAGCATCTGATGGCGCCTTTGGGTCCTTAGTAATGAGCACTTCCCTCGGCTCCCCAAAGCAAAAAAAAGATATTTTCCCATGTATGTGTTAACTACTGTTTTTAGATAACCGTGCCTAGGGAGTTTCGCCAATTGACTTTGCTCCGTTAGCGTGGTCTTATCTACAAATGAGAATTAGGTAGCATGCCATTCATAAGGGTGGAAGTAACACGTCAAAAATTGGCTTTTTGGACCATGAGCTGATCCCTGTATAATGGATTATGATGCAGCAGTACCTCTTTCCCATACTTGCTATTCACCCCGTGTAGAGCTGGAACCCTTGCTTTAATATGTCCTTCAAAGTCCATCAATCATTAGTACGTTAGCCCTGTGCTGCTAATGAAGAGGCTGAGTTATGAGATTATGGAATAAATGCATTTGTGAGCCCTTTATTGAATTGAAACTCACTCTTCCTTAAACTTATTGTTTTCGAGTGGCTGGTTCCTCAGGAGAATGGGCAACACCAAAAAGACCATCTATCATTTACAGCTTATTTTTTTGGGCCAAAAGACAGGTCTTCCGTCTTGTTCCCCAAAAAGTTGTAGAGATACCGCCCTTGTTCCTTTCAAGTTTGAAGTTGAAGGAGGATGAAAAAGGGATGTCTAAAATGGCGCAACCGAAGACCGAGTCCTCCGCGGGCCAGGCCTAAAGCAAGCAGACGACAAATACCGTTTACGCTGCGCTTTGTTCCTTTTCTCCCAGGCTCACACGGCCTTCAGCCGCCTGTCCGAGATCGTTATTCTCAACAAGCACAATAGTCGCGTAGCAACAGCTGCGTATCCTGGCCGACAGAGCAGCATGGCAGAGGTGTGTGTGTGTATGTGTGTGTGTGTGTGTGTGTGTGTGTGTGTGTTGTTCGTAGGGACTTTGTGCAAAAAAGTGGGGCAGCTTTGAACTGCTCAGAGTCAGAAAGCACCCACCCTTTGATCTCGCCCCCAAACCCCTTTCAGAAACGGGCCTGTCACAGACAGGGCAAGTGGATGTCAAGGGGAATGTTCCTGGTTGCTGTCAGAGGAGTCAAAATGTAGCTTGAATTCATACTTTTTTTTTTGTCCACTAAACCTGTGCGAGAGGCCTCAGCTCTGTCTTTTAGGAGTTTCGAAAAGTCGTGATGTTTTGATATTTTTCCTGTAGCTTAATCAGTGAGGCTCCCATGCACTTTTCTGACTCCTTGCAGTTTCTATGCAAATCAGTTGCACTTGTTTTGAACAGTTTTATATTTGAAAAAAATACAGATCTGTGACTCATATTAGACCTCTGAAGTTGTATATCATTCCACAGTCAGTGATATGCCTATGAAATACTCGAGGCTTAGCCTGGGAGAAAAATAAATGCTGGTATATTTTGTTCTTCCTCTCCTCACATATCATATGTGTATGGGTGTTCTAAATCCATGGTTCTCAAAGAGAGATCCCTAGGGGTTTGTGCCAAATAGGCATAAAGCCACATAGGCATGACATACGGAAGGATTTGTACCACATTACATTGCATACGTGTACATATACTTTAATATGGAGTTGGCCTCCACACGTCTTGGAAGGCTTTCCACAAGATTTTGGAGTTTCTGTGGGAATATGTATCTCATTCATTCAGTAGAGCATGTATGCACTGGAGCACAGTCGGGCTGGAATAAAAAAGGTTCTTCCCCAAACCATAGTTGGAAGCATGGTCCAGAATGTCTTGATATACTGAAGCATCAAAATCCTTCACTGGAAGAAAGGGGACTAGCCCAAACACTGAAAAACAGGTGTGTCCCAGTACTTTTGTCCATTTAGGGTAGATATCATCCTCAGAAAAAGCATGGGTTGTTATGTGAGGTTGGAAGAATCATGACTTCAGTTAAATACTGCATTTACCTAGACATTCTGTATCGGGTACATAATAGCTTCATAGTATAAATGCCAATTATATTCATGGGGGCAAATCATTTGAAGTAATGTAGATACGACATTATCTATTAGTTTTGGAGCATTTGGAAAGCAATTAGGTTGAAATGCTCTACATTTTTCCCATAGATAAAAAGACTATTTGCTGCTTTTCTGGGTGCCAGTGTGGTCAGAGGTCGGCTCTGCTGGATTTGTTCGGCCACTTTTGTTTTGTTTTTTTATACTCTTTGACTTAAAGAGGTTTAAGGTCACCATTATTCCTCTTAGCCTCAACATCAACAAATGTGATAAACCTTTCTAACATTCATTTCAGAAAGGGCAGAATTCAATGGAAAAATTGCCCACAGCGTTTAAATGGTTGTGAGAAATAATCAGGGGAATGAGGGTGTTTAGGAATGCAGTCAGCAGAGAAAGGTGTTACTTTATTTTAATTAGAGTCTATGCAGGAGCATGAAATGTAATGCTTGCTAGATTTAAATTAGAATGCCATGTTTGGAGCTCTTTAGTGTGCCAAAAATATACAGTGTCTTAAAATAATTCATTTTCGGTTCCCCCAAGAACCTTTTAATCAATGGTTCTTTTAAGAACAGTACTTGTATAAAATATTTGTTAATCCTTTAGAAGGTTCTTCATTCTAACTAATATCTTTCAGACATAGTTCTTTTAGGTTACCAAAATGTACTTTTTCTACAGAGCAAATAGGTTTTATGTAGTTGATGCAAAGTGTGTAGAAAAAACGCTTTCGGTTCCCAAGGTTTGGAGAAAGTATAAAGAACCTTTTTAAAGCTCCAGATTAAGGTTCTATGAATAACTTGGTCAGTTGGTGCAGAGCCATTATACCATGTAGTTTTTTTTTTATTCTTTAAATGATTTTTCATACTCACACATCTATTTTTAAGTGTTTCTCATCGCACTCTTAGTGAAAGGGTTCCCAGAAATGTTCTTTGTCTTTAAACAAAATTGAAATATTTGTGGAACAGTTCTTCACACTAGATTATTCACAAAAATCGAATCACGATTCTATCTCTACTGATTCGAAATGTTCACAATTTGGTAGTATTTTGGATGTTAAACAGCACTTTACCGCCAAATGTAGAAGCATTTTATGTAGTTTGATAATGGCACTTTACAACCAAATATAGCAGCTCTAATTTGTTTTTATTTAATCTACTTTTATTTAAGGTGTTAATTTGTTTAATTTAAGTTGAAGTTTTGCATCTTATATATTTTTATATTAGGACTTTAAATAGTATCCCAGGGTTGTATTTCCTATCAGATTGGTGGAAAATAAAAAAGAATAATTTAGTATCGAGAATCGGTTTTGAATAGTATCATTAGTCCAAGAATCAAAATCAAAATTAACTGAGCTTTTCTGAATCGTGCACCACTACTAGATGGAACCATTTCAAGGTTTTACTAGGCAGACAGGGAATTTCAAATAGTTTTTTTTGTTACTTGAGTATTTTGTAATGATATGTATCAATCCATATATAGCAGAATGTCCATATCCAGAAAAAAAAACATTTATGCATTAAAATGTTTCTTTGAGTTGTCAGGGTTCTGCATATAACCAGTTCCTTATTAAGAGTGAATGGCATCGCTCAAACAGCACTGGAATCTTTATTGTCAAGAATGGAATGAATAGGACTAAGAAATCTCACTGATAGATGATTTAAACTTATTTAAATTTTTTAGTTCAAACCTTACAATGTAATAGGCTGAGATACACTCTTTTTATTACAAATTACAATCCTGCCTACAGGGACTGTAAATGGCATCTTGGCCGAAGCGTAACTGACTTTATAAACTAACTTGTGATCTAATGTTAAAAAAGACATTAGAGTTTCAGTTTCGGTTTGTGTTTTTATTCTGATGTGACCTACTGATGTGAATGAGTAGCAAGTAATTTCAGATTTGTAATTTACATTGTGACTTGATAAGCACTCTTGACATTGCACATCTGTGATATTTGTGTCTCAGTGCCTCGTTTGTTGACCTTTATCTGCAGAAGCATTGGACAGGAATTATTTGTCTTCATGATGTATTAGCACACTTTCTTTCTAACTTTCCTTGGGTTCAAATTTGAATTTAAAGAAACGTATACTATGGTATATCAACTCCAGCCACATGCCTAAGACCACAGCACACCAGTGTGGTAGAGGGAACAATACAGTTGATTCGTATGTGAAGTATGGATGACATTCTGTAGATAATCATGTGGACTGTGATGATGCAGCATGTTATTTTGCAGTACATTGTGAAATGTGATCATTCATTCTGTCTACTGTGTGGACATTAAACAGTGTCAGCACTCTCAGTAGAACGGTAGCAGTGATTTATGGGAGGGTCACATGGGCAAGGCCAGTGACCAATGGCCAGATTTAAATTTGTGTGTCAGCCAATCAGCTTGCAACTCACTGGTCTGAAGCCTTTTCCAAATTCCATCCATTGATTTCTGCAGTGACTCTGTGCGAGACAGTTTAAATGTATCCAGACAGGCTTACAGTACATTAATATTGACCATATTGTGTGCACTGCATTAACTGGGCTCCATTCCTTTTACCAGCAGATGTTCAAGCATTTGTTTTACATACACAGCCTGAGGAGTTATGAAAGAATAAAGGACCCATGTCATGGAAACTGAACTTCTCTGAAATAACATTTGGATGTATTCTGAAAACACCACACTGTTAATCCTCCAGCCCATCCAGTCTATATATATTGTCATTTTCCATAAGTATACTGGAACCTCTCATACCACTATCTCATACCACTATCATCCATATGTATGTAAATGTGCTTTTGTATGTATATGTATTTAAAAATACAAATTGTATACACATTGGTTTATATGTTTTTTATTATTATTATTATTATTATTATTATTATTATTGTTGTTGTCGTTGTTATTATTATTGTTATTGTTGTTGTTGTTGATTTTATTATTATTACTATATAATTTTTATTAAAAAAACAAATAACAACAATAATAATTATTATAACAACAAAACAAAACAAAACAAAAATAATAATAATAATAATAATATTTCAGTCTGGTAATGATGTTTTTGATGCATCACCACTGCAATTCTCTCACCAAAACCATGTTTTTTCACATCATTTTTTTTCTGATGTACTTCTCTTTTTTTGTCTCTCCATTTTTCAGGATGGCTACTCACAGTATCACTTTGTTGGCTCTGCCTCAACAATAGAGAGGGACAGACAAAGACCTTATTCTTCCTCCCGCACGCCCTCTATCTCTCCAGTTCGGACCTCCCCCAACAATCGATCAGGTGGGCACAGGTTTACTTCTTTACAAATCCAAGTGTGGAGTTAAAGGAAACGATTGTTCTTAGAAGTAACTTATTGCTCATGACAACAAAAGCATCTTTTTCTTTCATGATTATTTCTCACTTGAATTTGCAGACATTCGGGGCCACATTTTTGTTTGTAAGAAGATGTAGGGTGTAAATCAAACTGTTGTGTGGATAGCCTTATGCAGACTGAAATGTCAATAGAGAGTGTAAATCTAATTTGTGCTGTATAGAAAATCAGTAGTAATAATTTAAGTCTTCTATGGGTGAGAATAAGTCTAGTCTGACAAATCTAACAATAAGAGCCACCAATTTTAATGCAATTTGCCTAGATTCTGTGCAATGTTAGTGGTATCTGACTTGGGATGATCTATTAATAATAGGCCTCTGAAGTCAATCTGTATTCAACATCATACCCATATTAGTAATTCTTATTGTTCACATCAGGAAAAACAAATTGCATTTGTAGAAATATATATTTTTCACTTAGGGATAATATTATGGTGCTGAACGTTTTCTCCTTCGAAAAAGATGCTTTCCAGTAAAGCATGAATAAGGTTACCTTGCTATGATCAGCATCTTTATACTAATTATGTCCAGACATAGTATCTTTTTGTCTTTTTACAAGGATTACAGTGTTTAAATTGTGCCCCTCCAAACCCAGCAAGCCAGGTTAATAGCTTCACTGCTACAAGGTTGGGATTCACTGTCTGGCCGGTATCTGTAATGCCTTTTCCAATGGATTTAGCATCCTGATGAAGCAGAAAAGTGATTTTCTCTCCTGCAGTTAGCTTTTGGAAGTGATGCTAGAAGACTCGGCTGGGCCATGGAGCAGAGAGGCTCAGAGTTAATGGGAGTTTAAGTAGCTGAAGTACAGACTCTCATTGATGCTGTTGGCCTCCGCTAATTGTGAATTGCTTGGTGAGGCTATGAATGGGTTATTCACTGGATTACCCCTGATATTTGATGCCAGATATTTTGTGCACCTTGAATATGGGACCGTGTTACACTGATTGTAACAGTGGGCATAACATAGCATTTATTGGACTCTGGTCCTAATTTTAACATTAAATGTCGATCTTGTAGTTGCTCTTCACTGCAATTCTGCTATTTTTACATTAGACGTTTTAACAGCTGAACCCCTCACTGACATTTTAAATAACACAGGGATGAGTACAATGTGAGTACCATGTGCCCTTTCTGCAAATTTTCTCTAAGGATAAAGTATGTAAACAAGTGAGAGCCAATTAATATAAAACCATAAAAGGCTTTTGTTACTGTTAGTGTACAGGTAAAGATTTCTATTGTTTTCAAGGGAAATATTAATCATATGAATTCCCTTGTGTTAGACACAAAGTCATTTTCTTCCTTTTATATCGGTTTGGGGTCGCCAAGTTGCCAGAAATAATGCAGGTGGAGAGTCACAAACATGGTGTGGGGACCCCTAGTCATACCCAGCTCCTGTTTGTGCATCATCAGAGTGCAACCTTAGAGAGGCAGCAGGCACGCTGCCTATTTAACATTTGATGCGAGCTTAGACCCAAAAGAGCCCTTTCAAAATTGATGTTCCCATCTAATTTAATAACATGCCACAGCACTGTAATTATTTCATGATGCCTTGACCTTGCCACTGTGGAGACGTGGGTAATAGCTATTCATTTGTAAGTGAGAATGCGAGTGACATGTGGTTCTACGGCAATCTTATCCCAAGCTTGCCCCTCCCACATCCCGCTGACAATAGAATGCTAAATGAGGATGAGAGTAGCACTCGAAGAAAGGGATTACTACTGCCCTAATTGACTACCCATTGTGAAAACAGAGATGATTATTAAGATGCATGTCTTTTACACCCAGCTTCAGAGATGTTAAACTGTATCTTACAGTTTAGTTACACTCTAGTTTGAAGGATACAAACTTTCTCAAACATAACAGAACTTGAGGAGTCTAAGTTGATTTCATTGAACAACAGTAGATATGTTAGAGAAAAGGGCGTGTGATTCAATAGTATAATTCCATTCTGCTTGATTCTGTATAATGTTCATGTATTGAGAACTTTGGCTGGAAAACCAGTTCAGAATTAGCTACCAATGCAATAGAATGACAAATGGAGGCAGGCAAGGTTACAAATGTGAATTTGTATTCTATTCTCAGTTCATATAAGCATGCAAAGAATGTGGAAGTTCAAGGAGAACTGTTATGATAAATTCCACCTGTGGCTAGTCTGAGACAGCTAGTTTCCCTATTAGCTTGAGTACTGTTTCTTTGCATAAGGAAATGTGTTGCCAAGCATTTCCTTATGTTCAATGTACATCTATGTACAGTGTATAGAGAAGACATGAAAGAATTTGCTGAATGAGCGCTAAGGTAAATCTGCTTCTTCTGTCCCGACAACCACCTCAAACAGTTACTTGAACAGCTACACATTGGCTGAATGCATCTAACATTTGAAAAATTGGAGTGTGGCAGTTAATGGAATTGGATTTTCTAAGGTAAGGGATCCTGGTCTGAGTATCTTTGACCTGAAGAGCCATTTCTGTAAATGAATTGAGTTTGAAGAGCCTGTTAAAGTAATGTAAAGATTGCAAATGTAAACCTTGCGCATTGTGTGGAGGCTTTTTTAAACTAACAAAAGATTTTTCACTCCATTGAATTAAACTAAAGATGGTGCCATGGTGTCATGTAGAGATTGTACTTTGGCACCCTATCTTAAAGAAAATCAGCAAATGAGTGAAATTGCAGACCATACCAATGAATAATATAGCCAAGAAAAAGCATGTCAATAAAAATAGAAAATGGCTCGAGACAAACCCCTGTGGGACACCTTGAGAGTCAATAACTATGTTTGTGTGTTCCTAAGGAAATAAAATGTTATCTGTCTGTTAGGTGGGAGCTAAAGCAGGCTCAAACAATGTCACAGGAGTCTAAATGAGATTCAAGACACGGCAAGATAATGTTATGACTAAGGGTGTCAAAAGCGGTGGTGAGATCAAGATGGAGAAGAATGTTAACAAGACCTGAGTCAGCAAGAGGTCATTTACTACTCGGAGAGGAATTGTTTTAGAACTGCAGTGGGAAGGGAAGTCAGACGGAAAAGGAAAACCCATCATTCCTTGGGAAATAAAGCAGCTGCCAATAAACTCTTTGTAGAAACTCGGTGCTGAGAGGGCAGGATGCACAGGCTTTAATAACAGACATTATTACTGGATCAAGTGGGCAAGTGGAGGTGTTTGGTTTAATGATTTGGGTACGAATATATTAGGGATGAGCCGGATACTCGGCTGAAACAAGGATCCGGTACGGATAAAGCCCTTTTGACGAGTACGAGTATCATACGAGTAATACGAGTCAATATCTGTGCTCGGATTGAATACAAATTCTCATTGGG
>JBBKCR010000001.1:9479964-9493959 GCA_037577295.1 Ladigesia roloffi
GTGTGTGTGTGTGTGTGTGTGTGTGTGTGTGTGTGTGTGTGTGTGTGTGTGTGTGTGTGTGTGTGTGTGTGCGATGTGCTGATTTGCAGCAAGCGCCCCCGCCTCACCCAGAGAGATGATCAGCCTCAAAGAGAAGAAGACAGACTACGAGTCCACTGGAACCAATGCTAGTTTCCATGGAAACAAAGGCGAGCACACATCCAGGAAAGACGCCATGGCAGGTAGGGCGGCTCAAGGGAGGAGGTTGGAGGAGGGATAGGGAGGGCAGGGGAGGGATGAGGCTACAGCCCTGAGAACATGACTCTTCCAACTAATAATTCTCTTACATCATTAGACAAAGGCTTTTGCATCAATTGTCCATCACAGCATCACCTGCTGAATTGACAGGACTGCAGCATTTCCACACTAATCAAATCCCTCAACTCACCACACGCCTCCAGTCCTTCAGTTTACTTTCTGCTTTCATTATATGTATGTATATTTGTGTGTGTGTGTGTGTGTGTTTATGTGTGTGTATCTCTCTCTTCCTCTCCCTTCCTCTCTCTTTCCTTCTTTATATTTTTGATTGGTTGGTTTTGTTTCGTGTGGAAGTGATGTACACACTTGAAGGAAGTAGATGCACCAGCATGATAATGCATGTGTTCCCTTTGATTCTGCATACTGATACACTAACTGTGACCCATTTAACCCGTAACAGAGTAGTTATTACAGTCATTGTGCTTAACTGCTTTTAAATAATAGCCTAACGACATACTCAATTATGCAGTTAAGACTGTATCACTGAACCAGTCAGAGAACCACACAAAACCAAACAGAGTCTAAACAAATCTAACATGGGAACTCTGGACTGTGATATTGGATATCTTTCATGTACATTTCTGCCCCTGCAATACATAATCCTCTTCCAAAATGTATTAATCCCCCCATAATGACGTCCTTGCAGGTTAAAACATCTTAACTCCTATTAAGTCAATTAAAATACGTATGATTTCCAGTGGCTTCAAACTGCCTTTATTAATTGTAGTATACTGCTGGATTTCATTGTGGAGTAACTTAAACCTACCTTTGATAGCTTAGATAGACAGGTAGGAGTTTACACTGTATTTCATTCAAACAAATGCCAAAAAGTCTAGTTATAGGATGATATTCTATTATCCACTAAAATCAGACTTTAAAATATTGCATCTTAGACTCATGAGTGAATGTGGTATTGATTCTACGTGTGCAGTTTTACCGAATTTTCATTTCTTTTACTGTGACACCTCAATGAATTTCATTTGTACCTACATATATATGCACTGCTTTTTCAAGTGACTGTCATAAAGGCGCTTTACGTCATCCAGTTCCGAGCCAAGGTTGAAGAAGAAATACTCCCTAAAGCTGGAGGAAGAAACCTTGAGAGGAATCAAGACTCAAAAGTAAAATCTATGCCTCTGTGGTCTATCCTGGGTAGCAAAAGAGAATAAAAGAATGACACTATGAAGATGACTAACAATAAGAGACCTAGTGTCAAACTGAACGCCATAGAAAACCCTTCCTCCCCGCTGCCACAGACTCTAAAATTCCTCTCGCTCACACACCAATAACCTGTTTCTCCTCATACGCGCAATCTCTCATGATGTGTTATATTATTATAATTACGTGCAATATTTTGGAATAGTATTATTCGCAATATCAGTGAGTGTCACTTTTTGTGCAGTTCACAACTCCACTGTTAAAATTACTCATTTATAGTTTTTACATCCACTTCATTTACCAAACATGGCATATTGTTTGTATTTTATATCATGTGTTTTTATACACTTTACGGACAAAAGTATTGGGACATACTGACTAAAACAGTGAGGGACTTTAATCACATGGTATTCAAATATGGATTTGGTCCCCATTTTGCAGCTATATTAGCTTCCACTCTTCATGTCAGAATGTTTGCCCACTCATTCTTTAGATTGTTTATGAGGTCAGACACTGATGTTTTACGAGAAGGCCTGAATCACACTCTCCGTTACAGTTCATCCCAATGGTGCTGGATGGAGGGGTTGAGTTTAGGAGTCTGTGTGGACCAGTCAAATTTTTCTGCACTAAACTAATCAAACAATGTTTAAAGCATGGTATTGTCTAAAATTTCTTTGTGTGGTGCCGCATTAAGATTGCCCATTACTGGAAGTAAAGTAAAAACCCTGAAAAACATGTGTGTCCCAATACTTTTGTCCATATAGTGTAGCATATAGTGTTAATTTAGAACAAGTGTCACCAAATATTTTGAAACATATAGCTACTTCCCGAGTACTGAGCCATACAAATGATACCAGTTCGATAAACTAGAACAGAGTATACCTAAACTTATCAAAACTTCGGGCAAAATAAACATTTAAATGTTTTTTTTTTTTTTAGATATTGTTATTTTCAAATCTATAGATATGCAAATGTGTTTAGCGCTGCTCACTGGTGAGTTGTGCTCTTTTTAGAGGAGGTCCGCGGGTGACTCATATGGTCTATGGGGGGATCTTATGCCCGCGGGCACATTGTCCTGATTATGCTGATACATAATAATGGTTATATAACGTAAAATACTTAAATAGATTATTGTGTTTACATTGCAAATTGGTCTAAAGATAATTGAGTGTTTATATATCCTATTGTATATCTGTTGTCATGTTTATCCTGTACAGTATAATTCACGTAAAAAGGCAGATTTCCTCCACATTGTTTTTGCTATTGTGTTGTCCAAGCCACATCCACCACTTACCCTTGTCCTCCAGCTGGGTTGCTAAGCATCATGCCCTAACATACATTTTTCATGGCAATATATAAATGTTAGTATACTTGTGTTAAATTAGACAAAATGTAATTTAACAATAAGTAACATAAATATTAATGTACATTCAGCTATGTTTCTATATAAAAATAACTATAAATGTTTTGGCAGTCTGGAGATGTTTTGGGATGCTGAACTCGTAGCTGGGAGGTTTATTATTATTTCTTTTTCCCTAGTGCAGTATTTCCCCCCTGGAGCGGCTCAAGTGTTCTTGTGTTTTTCGTTTTGTACTTTTTAAAGCTCTCCCTTTTTACTGTAAATTAAATGAACTTTATAACTGTATTTAACTGCTTATGTCAAAGAAAATGACAGTGCATAGCATAAGAGTTTACATTATAAAAATATACTTTTTAGGCTTTTTTTTAAACATCACATCACGTTTTTTCACAATACGCAGGTGCTCTTGGAACTTAACCCCTGCAATAAGCTGGGGGTTACTGTATAGTAAATTGTTTAAGCTACATAGTGTTTACCTGGCATGTAGTTTATACTGTACAAAGTTTCCTGATTTGTTTTATTTTGACTTTACATTTTCATCCTGCTAAAGTGCAGATTTAATCACAGATAAGCAGTTTGCACTCTATAGACTGCAGAGAAACTCAACAGGGTTCAACATTTATTTTTCATATCAAGTCAAAGAAATGTCTTTGAAGTATGCATCCACAGCTGAATAATAACAGATTTTCATAAACACTGAAAAGAGGAGCGCAAACTTTAGCATCTTCAGTTAAATGCTTTAAGGTTGTGGTGCGTATGAGGTCGTCCCTTTCTGCATTTATAATCTGTGGCACAATAGCTGCCGGTATTTGCTTTCTACTGATCTGCTAGTCCCCTTGAACTCTTCTGCATAGTGCTAAAGTGATACTGATGTTAATTATGTTTCAGCCGCCTTGGAATGTGCTCTGAAATCTGTATGTATCTGTAAAGTTAAATATCAGGACTGGGGGTTTTTTTGTTTAGTTTTTTGTCACCACCCTGTGTGACTCCCAACATGTTTTAATTCCATTCCTGCGTGATTCAAATCATTTTCTGCTACTCTTTTGTTGTTTCCTTGGAAAAAAAAGGAAGCCCACCCACACTTGACCTCTTTTCCTGGAATCTTCCCACAGTTCAAGTCTCCTGTGGAACCTCCACTCTGTTCCGCAACTCCTACGTGACTCCCAATGAAGAGGTCAAACACAACCAGGTAAAAATGACGTATACATGCCTATGGGATATGTAATTTTGTTTAAATCCTGATATTTGATTATGGCTCATAATGAGCCACTTTATTCATTAGGTTTTTAATGCTGTTGTTTTTTGTTTTTTTTAGAAATGATTAATAAGCAGCCACTGAAAAGGCATAAAAACTGGCAAACTACTGGTGTAGAATAAAGTGGAACTGAAATGCATAACACAAAATGTTCAGAAAAATGCCAAATATGGTATAGAATAAAGTAATGGCAAAAATATCAATAAAATATCTGACCATAATCTAAATATTAATTTTGGATTTGACCAAGGCATATCTCTGTAAGGTCAATCCTTATACAGTTTCCTGTTGCTTTACATATTTACAAGTTTAAAAACAGTGGTTACAAAACAATATTCAAGTACAATCAGTATCATAGAGCTAGAGGCGATCCTAGGGTCTGTTGGGGCCCCAAGCAAAAATTCACTGGGGGCCCCCCCTCTAGCCAGTTTATTACCGTAGTTTAAAGTGTCGGCTCTCGTTCGCCCTCTAGTGGCTAAGGGGCCCCAAACAGCTGCCTGCCCTGCCTGCTGACAAGATGCGCCTCTGCATAGACCTGTAATTATACAGCCATGACTTTAAACATGAGCTAAAGTTTTTATTTTCTGTAGACAATCTAGTTAACCAGTTCTGAATTAAATGTTCCATATGACTGGATATAAAGGTGCACATATCACATGAACAACAGACATTATTTGTCCATTTTTATATTAAAATTTTCTTTTAGAACAACACATTTTTAAATTAATAAATAAATGACCTTTGGATAAATAAATAAATAAATAAATTTTGTATTATCATAATGTTTAACAAATACAGCAATATGAATGCATGAGGAATGTTGAGACTGTATAATAGGCCTGGTAAGAATGCTTTGTGCTGTTGTGATGTTCTAGTCAGGTCATTTCGATCTCCATGTTGAGGGAACTATTCCAGGGGACTTAATCAAAATCTACTATTGCTGATTAAACTACAAATGCAAGTGTAACTTCAAAACACCAAAAACCTGAGTTGAACACCTCCTCTATTACAACCTTACACATAAAGATAACTAAAGATTTCAAACCCCCACAACTGCAGAATGTTTCCCCATGCTGTGAGTTAGAAATATAACTGTCAGACTAGCAGTGACACTTACACATACCCTGAAAAACTCCATCAATGTCTTATAACCATCCCTGACATCCCTGTGCAGCATTGTTGCCCCACAACCCATCTTGTGGACGGGGTCTTTTCTGTTACATGTTCTCACCGTATCTGCAGGGAACTCCAGTTTCCTCCCACAGTCCAAAGACATGCATGTCAAGTGAATTGGAGGTGCTAAATTAACCTTAAATAGGAGAGTGTGTGAATGTATGATTGTGTGAGTCATTGAGTTAGTGTGTGTGTGTGTGTTTGTGTGCATGAGGGTGAGTAAATAAATGAGTGAATGAGTTTGTGAGTGATTGTGTGTGTAAGTTTGTGTATGTGAGAGTGTGAGTTTGTGTGTGAGAGCATGTGAGTGTGTGTGTGTGTGTGAGTGAGTGTGTGTGTGAGTGAGTGTGTGTAAGAGAGCGGTGGTGTCTGGGTTGTTTTTCCATCATGGTAGACTCCTACAACCCTGGATAAGACTAAGCGAATTAGATATTAAATTGATGGGTGAATTTTTTAGTACAGTCCCTTTTTGTCTGCAACCTTACCAAAAGCTGCTTGCCATGTTTCATTTAACTATCCGAATACATTTCAGGCTCACGCATGCTAATTTGTCCTGCTTCACTGATGATGTTTTCAGATCCAGCCAATTGTGTCTCATGTGGAGGCACCCTGGGATTCCAACAGGCTAATTGTCTTTGTGGTTCAGCGTGCTCTGCTTGTTTTCATGAACAGGCAGCCCAAGGTCTTATATCATACGCCGATACGCCTCGTGATCTAGTGAATATTTAATCTCACTCCCACACAATCTTTGCACATTGGGAAAGTGGTGGAATAGGACAATAATCGCCAAGGTCCTGTTTCCTTAAAGTTAATGAAGCATATACCAAACAGCCAAATGTTGCAAATGAAGATAATGAATGTGTTTTGTCAGGAGGAAAGACAGCTGTCCGTCTCACTAAGAATTCGCTCATTGATAAAAGCAAGGCAGCAGACTTATTATCCAGTCAGATGTTGTTTATGAGACTATGCAGGCTGTGAACCTGGGACAATAAACACCAGTCACATGTTTCTAGTTGCTGACGACAATCTGCTCTCTGGCCACAAAGAGTTTTTGAAGCAACATCATAAAAGAAATACTTTTGGTTCCCTAAAGAACTCCATGATGGATATTTCATTAACCATTAAAACACAAGCAGCACAGGTTCATGCCGTAAGTGTAACAAATAGTAAATGACCATCATATGGCCAAACACTTCCTACTAGGTTTTAAAAATGGTTAAAATTAACATAAAGAACAAAAATGGTTAAATTTATTTTATTTGTGGTCTTGGAAACAAAATAAAATGGACAAAACACAAGATCTTTGACCCGGGAGAACTCTCAGGATACTCCGCCCAGAAGTGGGTGGGGTAAACCTACTGAGGAAGGGGCTCTGAAGAGCGAAAGACCAGCAAAAAAACACCAGATTTAGACTGTTGAACATTAGTTATAATCATTTTTACTAATACAATCCAATGGTTAAAGAAAAATATTTGTAAGTAGCTGTGAGTGAAAAGAATCTTTTTAAAGGATCCTCCAAACAGTGCAGAGAACCTGTACCCAGGGTAGTGGTTCAGAGTCTGTTCTCTGGCCACTAATGTCGAAAGCTCTTTTGTTACTCTAAAGAACACATGGATGGATGTTTCTTGAAAGAACCACTTTTGTAAATGATGCCTTTTTTTAAAGTTGATGCCACTTTTAAATAAGAAAGAACCTCCGAAGGTGGTGAAGAACCAATGCAAGAACCACACAGTGAAGCCAAGAAATATTCCTTTGCCGGCAAAGTTGCTTTGCCCTTTAGCTTCGTTTGGCTTGGCGTTTTACTGGAAGTGTCAGATTTCTCTGGCCCTGTTTGAGATCAGGCCGTATGTTAGTTCATATGACAAGGATGGCTACCCAGACATGGCAGCTGCAGCCGGTCGGGCTTCTGATAAACCTGGCTTTCTCACACATGCCTGCTTCCTTTCCCATGGAGCATGGAGCTCTGCATCTTTTCCAATTAGTCACATCTCATTTTTCTATTCCAATACACTTCCTCATTCAAAATTCATGAGACTTCATGTACAAAGTCCTAGGCACTGATCCTAACGGTCCTCCAAGGCCAATAAATCCTGATTACACCAGCAGCAGACGAGGATAAGATACAGGCTCACAACATGCATCAGTGGAGAAGGATGAAGCTGCTTTGGGGTCTTAGTATGAAGCCACCTATGGCAATGTTTGGGTCCTCCTGTGAGTCAAAAGATAAGTTTTGAGTAGACCAATGTTGACATTTGCTGAGGTTTCTTTCTGTCCATTACTTAATAAGCAACTCACAGTACACTGTGGAATACATTCAGCCAATGAAACTTAGGCTTTTCACCATGTAAAAGAAGTGCATGGTGAGATACTGCATTCCCTAAAATCACTCTCAAATTAAATTTTACAATTCAGTCACCAGAGGAAAAGCACTGCTTATTTTCCAATTCAGACCTTTAAAATGAAGTAACAGGACTAAAAACATCTGGGTTAATTGCAATGGTTAAAATGTGGTTGGAAAATGGTTCTTTAAAAATGAAATATGTTTCATTAATAAATTCAGGGCAAGAAAATTGTAAGACAGAGGCTCTTTAACTTATTGTCTGTGTTGTCCTCAGATCCCGGCAAACCCAGTTGCGCAGGAGAGTGTGCGGAAGGACTATGACACACTTCCTCCCTTTCAGAACTCAACCAGGAACTTTGAGGAGCCCTTTTTCGAGGATGCAGTCCATCGCCCCGCTCCCACCACTGATCTCAGTATGCACCTGGGACTAAAGTCCACTGGCAACTACGTGGACTTCTATTCCGCCGCCCGTCCCTATAGCGAACTCAACTACGAGACAAGTCACTACCCCGCCTCGCCCGACTCCTGGGTGTAGGACTAGGTGACCCCCACAGAGAGGGGGCACTTCCGGACAGGCTGGAAAACTGTGCATGTGCATGAAAACCACTAAACATTACTTCAGCAAGTTTTCGTTTGTCAAAACAAAAGCTGGTTCCGCAGAAAGAGAGAGAGAGAGAGGGAGAGATTGAGTTAGAGAGAGAGAAATAGAGAGAGAGGATTGGGATGAAGAGAAGGAACTGTAGCAGGGAAAGGAAAGAAATGATGCTCCGAGAGAAAAAGGATGAAGAATGGCGAGAGAGCACTTACAGGGAAGGCAGTACTCTCGGCCTGCAACTGCAGGACGGGCGCCACTGAAAGCTTTTGGGAGGTTGAAGGTAGGAAATGAAAGAGCACACAAGTGGATTAGAGGAGGGACACATATAGAACGTAGTCATGAAAAAAGATTTGGGAACCACTTTTTCACTTTTTTATTTCAGTTATTTTCCATTGCCTCATTGTGACTCATCTCTGGGGTGTTTTTTTGTTTTTTTTTGGTTTATTTGCCGGATGTCATTCGTGTTCGATTTTTCCAGCCTTTTTATCAATTTTTTTTATTCTTTTTCCTTTTTTATTTCCTTTTTTTGGTACTATTTTGTTTTGTCACTGTAAAGTATTTGGTGTACATTACAGAGATATGAGTGCATTGTGTACATTACACTGCTGCCACTCGGCGCGCACCGGTGGCTTTGGGTTTTGGTTTTACGGTACTTCAAAAAAAAAAAAAAAAAAAAAAAAGAAGAAGAAAAAAAATAGAAGTATTTAGAGAGACGTATCAGCTATCAGTGTCCCATTTTCAGAAGGAAGTGTGTTTCCACAACAAGAAGGACGTATCTAGCAGTATTGTTTGTTCCAATAACGTGAGTATGTTTGTGGCATCTAAAGCGACGTTTCCAAGCAGTTACGAGAACATCATTCCACACTCCTCGTCGATGAAGTGCTTTCTCACTGCCTAAAAAAATAGATGTAGATATTAATAGTTTTGGGGGTTATTTTTGGAGTTATATTAGATTTCCTTTTTTTTTCTTTTGTCTCTCTCACTCTTTTGGGGGGGTAGTAGAAAAGAAGCATAAAAAAATATTTGTCATCCATAACTGCGGGAAAAAAAAACGTTTGTTCCTGTGCTAACACGAAGAGATAACTGATGTTGTGCCAAACTTTAAATTAGCACTGGAGATGTTTTAACCTAAGTTGGAAGAGTTTTTACTACTTACTTCTATCCTCTTCAGTCTGTAACTGCTTTTTTTTGTTCATGAATGTCTTTTTTTGTTTCTGGAATTAAGCTACTAATCTAGGCAACACTGGAATACTACCAGGAGGGTGAAATCTTTGTGAGCTTAATTCCCTCCAAAGATGTACAAAATCTGTCTCTCTATGTTAGCTGAGTGTGTGCTGTGTGTCGATAGATGTTGGAGGCGAGAGAGGCGATGCTTGTTTCTAACGGGTGGCTTCTACTGTTTGACTTGGCAAAGCACCGTGAACTACTACACTGAAATGTTCATAGAGAATGATGAATATATAAATATACATATAAATATAAATCTATATAATTTTTATGTGCAGATGTCGGTGTCACTAAAAGCAACAAACCTGCAAGAAAAGACTTGTATGAAAGGATTATGTTCACCTAAATGTTCTGAGAAAATGAAAAAACAAAAAAGAAAAAAAAAACAACAAAAAAAAAAAGAAAACCACTGGCAATGTTGACCCCCGGTCTCAGTTGTGTTGTTACCGAGCTACATAGATAATCAGGCTGGATTTTGATGATGATGTTCTGGTGCCAGGACAATAAATTACTGTTTGCAATCTTTAGCGCTGTTTGGCTTTTACCATTACACAACATAACGCTCATCTTATTCATTTTCTTCTCTTTTTGTCCTTCTTTTCCATTTTCTACATCCTAACTCCTCAAGGGACCTCCAGGCAGTCCACATCTTTCCTCTTATATGCTGAGAGTTGGGTTGGAGCGAAAATATGGACCATCTGGGGGTCTCTGAGGACCAGTCAACCACTGTAAACAGTATGTTTGACATTGGCCTGATGGACAGATGCACCTCTTAGCCTCAAGAGTGTGATTGGGGTGGATGGGAGGGTGAAGGCTGGTAAATGAGGAAGGAGGAGTGCCACTGCATCATTTTGATGGACAGAAGCAAATCTACACTACATCTCAGCTTCTGGATTTTGCTTAGTTTCATTACTTTTGTAGGTAAAAGCATTTTGGGGGGATTATCTTCCCGATTTTTTCAATGATGTTTTCCTTCCCCACTTATTAAGCCCATTCTCTTCCTCTAGCTAGACTTCACCCCATATTGCAATGCCACCAGGCTGGGCTAGCACCTGAGACACAAGGAGCGCCATCATCATTTTGAAGTGCCACATGCATGGAGCAGAAGACTAGCTGCATTAGCTCACAGCCACCTGAGCTGAGAGATGGGGAGAGGAGTGCCATTCTACCCATCAAGTGAGAACAAGGCCAATTATGCTCCCTTGCACTTCCAGCCTTAGGTGCCTGTGGCCAGGGATGGAACTCAAGAGAGTCTACTACTTTAGTTTTCTCCTTTAGGTCTGCATTGCTGCTGTGGGGCTCCAACAAGTAACATAAGCTCGTACCGTTCAGCATTATCAAAATCAGGCCTGCATGCCCAAGCCATCATACATTCACCACAAATACTCTACATAGCCTAAATGACTTTAATATGACATTTGTCCCCCTTTGCAGCTATAACAGATTCAACTCTTCTTGAAAGGCTTTTGGGAATTTTTGCCCATTCATTCTCCAGGGTCGAATGGGGCCGAGGTCAGGGATGTGTGCGGGCCAGTCAAGTTATTCCACACAGAATTAATCCAGCTAATGGAGCTTGCTTTGTGAACTGGGACACAGTCAATGCTGGAGGGTTCTTCCCCAAAATGGGTCCACAAAGTTGGAAATATGGTGTCATCCAAAGGTCTGCTGAAGGACTATGATTGTCCACCTCTGGAAGTAAGGGGCCCAAACAGTGAAAACAGGTGTGTCCCGATACTTTTTTCTGTATTGTGTAAATGGACAAGATTCAAGCTTTTGGCCGTTATCATCGGTAAAGTTAAACTCAGTGTCAGAAACCACGTAAGCAAGCATATATGGGATGACTTACCAACTTTTGTTTGTGTTAAAGCGAAAGTTCACCCAAAAATGAAAACTTGATGTTTATTTGCTTACAATGTGTCGTCACGAGCCACGGGGTGTAATCTGGATGTGTCTGGGCATGCTTTTTTTACATTGAAAGGCTTGATGCCCATCCACTTCCATTAAATGACTACCAGACTGCTACGGCTAAAGCTAATAATCTGCGTTTGTGTTCTGCTGAGGAAACAAAGTCACCTTTGACTTGTATGCCCTGGGGGTAAGTAAATAAACATCAAATTTTCATTTTTGAGTGAACTATCCCTTTAAAATTCTAAAAAGTATTTCAGTAAAACAGCAGACAATCAGTCATTTCAACACATCGGCACAGTTTCCGATTTTGGAAAATATGACACATGAATTATTTTTTGGTCGATAAACCCACACAAATGTAGTAAGTGGGCCTCGGGGTGAAAAATAAAATTGGAGAAAAAGTCTGTGGGCCCTTTAATTGAGTGGAGGGTGACTGATTAGAACAATATCTATATCCAACACTTTTTTTCTTCATGTAACTCTGACTCCTCCTGCTGCGTTCACTGGTTGCAGCTCCACAGGTGTCCATAAACCTTCCCTCAGCCATCACGCAGAGCGTCATCTGCGAAAAGAAGAACCAGATCCAGCGGAGGACAGCCTCGCTCCTCCTGTAATCCACAGCTCAGCAGAGAGCCCGAGTGTCAGGGCATTAAATATTTTGTCTCCAGCAGGTTGGTGATGTACGACAGAGTATTTTCCCTGCTATTCTGAAGAGGCTCACGATCCACACATGGCCAGGCAGGCACAAAGGAGAAACCTATTACTCAGAGTACTCGGAGCAAAGGATCCAGGCCTTTATATCAGGACACAATGTGTTTGCAGAAGACCGCACAGTTCCCCACAAATAATCCCAAGCAGCGAATTCTCCTCTCTCAACCACAGCAGCCTCTTGGGGAAGCGTTTTTGGAGGGATTAAGTTTATAGTCCCCTTAAATTCATCCCCTTCGAGAGGCTCTATCTGCTCATTTTCTGTCAGTCAGGATATTAGTATTAGTAGCCCCAGTTCCTCCCTTTCTGAAGACGCAGCTCCTCGATCGCTTCATTTACAACACAGGAAATGAAGGACAAGCACAATGGATGCATGGTTGCAACATTGCATGCAAATTTGGTGGAAACTTTACCAGAGTACTCACAAAGCATAATCCAGCAACTAAAATGTTAACCGTAAACATTACTTAACTTAGTGTCAACTTTTTAATTACTTAAAAAGTGTAAACTAATTTGATCCATTTTAGGCTTCTGATATTTTCCCTCCATGTAGTTTTCATGCAACCAGTGGTCCGTGCTAACCAATCCAGCTTAATCTGTCCCTTCTTTCAACTGTGTCCAAACACTACATGCAGCTACTATCAGCCATAGAACCATAGAGAAACCAGTTTCAGGCCATTTTCAATGCAGCAATTAATTGATTGGCTTCTCAAAAATGATCCTGTCAAAAATGTTACTCTTCGAAAGTCAAGTTGTTTATGATATAACTGCAACCTGTTAATTTATCTAAAAGTCTTATTTTATTAACTACGAAAGTAACTGTAATCCGGTTCCGCTTAAGAAAGTAGGTTTCCTGTTTTTCTAAGTTCTAATTATTATTGTTCTTTTTATCCCACCTGTTTTTTTGGAGCCACAGAAACTGTTCCAACTTTAAAACCTGTTACATGCCTCCCCTGTTGCACTTGTATACTATTAGATCAGATGAATAGGCTGAGAACTGATCATTTAAAGTTTTTGGTGTGTTCACTTTGGGTATGAATATGGAATGAGAAGAACGTTCATGTCACGCTTTGAGCTAGGAGGAGGAGCTAGCATTTTAACGTGGAGTCAGCGGTGAATCAACGTCAGGTTCGTCAGGTGTCAGTGTTGGATAAACGTTGGATTTTGTTTAGATTTTGCAAATCTAATCAACGTTGAAATAGCAACGTCATTCCAACGTTGATTTGACAACTCACATTTTATTTCTATTTCTATGTTGAATCCATAGTTAGTTAACAATAAATGTTTTGAATAAATGTTTTTCATAAACTGACATTATTTCAACCACACTTAAACGTTTAAGGTCGGTCAAATGCCAGCTGGGGAGGCTGCAAGATTTAGGAGCATTTTGTCCAAAGTCCTGTAAATGGAATGAGTCAATCTGGAGCTCAAAAGTGGAATTAACTGTGTTCTACATCCAAAAGAACCTGGAAGACCATGTAATGCAGCTCTGGATACAGAGAAAATGCTACTAACTGGGTAGCTTGTGATGCTAAAGAAGCATCCAAACATATTTCTTCTCCTCTGCTCAAAGGAATGGAAAGACCACCATCAGTGCCGATTATAAACTTTGTTTCAGATTTATACTGATTTAGATTTATGATAGGTGATATTTACAATCATGGTAATCTCAGGTCTAACCCTGGTTTTTATGTACATTTTGTGTTCATGAACAACCATTAGAAATTACAACATTAGTAAATTATGAACTGAAATATGCACATCAAAATCCTTTGGAGGGTTTTTTTTTCAGCTGAGGCTGTTGTATATTTGCTAGGAAGCAGCTACCCAGCTCACTTACCCAATTTCTGAATAAATCACGGCTTCTGTGGGTGATAACTGTGTTTATATCTGTCATTAAAACGATAGTTCACCCAAAAATGAAAATTTGATGTTTATTTGCTTACCCCCAGGGCATCCAAGTCGAAGGTGAC
>JBBKCR010000001.1:9497868-9512111 GCA_037577295.1 Ladigesia roloffi
TCTCCACGGAAATTGGAGAAGACCTAAAGCGAGAATCCACACAACAAACCTGGCAAACATGAGAACAGCACTTGTTGACCTTTAGATAATCAGCATTTGTATCTGTAAGACTGAATGTGGCTCTGCCCCTCCCACAACTGCTGTTGACATTGTGTGGATGGAAGTAATGGAAATTCAGGTCACTGTTGACTAAATGTAGGTTAAAGGTCCTTGTCTTTTCATTGGCAAAGGCAGGGGTGTGGAGCTCATGTCCTCCAGTCCTGAGGGCCGTGGTCCAACACGTTCTGGTGATTTCCCTGCTCAGAAACATCTGGTTCACCTCAGCAGGTTTAGAGAATATGTTTGAGGAGGAGAACCATCAAACTATGCTGGACCAAAGCCCTCCAGGACTTGAGTTGGACACGTCTGCTCTAAGGTGTCATATTAGGAGGCATTTCTGGCACCTTAACTTTTAGGAGTGTATGATGTTTACAAAAATGTGCTAGCAAATCAATGATTATTATACATTTTACATTGTACATTGATTTATTTTCCTCAAGCTAGCAAAGACCTGTGTGGGTTGACATTTCCATTCCTCCCTCCTCACCACATCAGGCCTGATTGCTATAAATTCAGTTGCGTAAATATCACGGTGTAATATGCACCTTCTCATGAATAACTAGCAATCAATTGCCATGTTTTTAAATTACTTCTGTCGACCTTTCTTACCGTCAGACCTGGTCTGATAGATTAGCAGTTTATTTTTTTTACATATATAATTCTTTCTTTGTTTATTTTTCAAGTTAACTATTTAGAAGCCTCATGTTGGTCAAATGAACATTTAGTTTTTTGACCTTTTCAGAATATCACCATTAAACATCTTGATTAATTGATTACTAATGCAATCCATAGTGACATTTATAGTAATTTCTGAATAAATAACTTTTACGGTTAATATCTAAAAAAGCCTATAGCTAAATGGGTTAATTAACAGTTTGTATAAATGCATATTTGTTTGTTTGAGTGCATGTATATAGGCTTGTTTGTAAATATCGGTTTAATATTCAATGTTTTTTATTCCTTCCAGCCCACCAAAGCCAACAGTTGTGGTCTCTGGAGTAGTGACTAAGGTAGGCCACCGCTTTCTCTCTGAATAAGTCGCCCGCTGAAGTCCAGTGTTATCAAATGTCTAATGTGAATAAAAGGTTGTGATTTATGCAGGTGGTCCGGGTTTAGCAGGACGTGCACTTTCTTCAGAATGTCCCTAGACATATGCTCACAAACTGCACAAAATGTATAATTCACCCACTCTGTGACGTGCCCTCTGGGTCCCTGCCAGTCTTTGTAAATGTCTCGACTCCATGTGGGAGTTTGTGTGTGTGAATATCTGGGTGCAGGTAAGGTACTGTGTTTCACCCTTTCTCTCTGGAGAGCCCAGATGCTCACATTAAAAAGAACGAGAAGGAAAGCTGTGCTCTCCTGAAGGATCAAAGGATGTCCATGGAAGGCTCCGGAAACATACGCCATGTCAGGGCTGTACAGCACAGCTGTAGGAGGTTTCTACTGCGGTTAACACTTTCCTTGGGTGAGGGTGTGAAAGAGAACCTGACAGCAACATGCTCATGTAAAAATGAGTTGGATACATTTTTCCACTATTTTTATTGGTTCATCCTCCCAATTTTCCACCCACTAGTTTTACCCCAATCACATCATTTCATCCACATTGGGAGGAAGAGGGCTAGCAAACATTTCCTTCGAATCACATGACGCACCACTGCATAAAGCCTGATTCATGCTCATGCAAAGGCAAATGTGCTCCTACACGGTGCTGTACCTTCGGAGCCCGTTTGTATTCATACTGGTCCGACGCTGCTGCAAAGAAATTCAATGCCAGGACAGCAGGGGGCGCGTCGGTCCGAACCCCAAAAATATTATTCAACTTTAAATTATTTATACAGAGTTGTAGTTCAGTTGTAGTTCTGCTTAGCATATGAGACAGTGCCCCTTATGCCAATAGAATACCCGTAATAACGTAAATAAACACATCGTCAGGTCCCGGAAATTACATTGGGTTTCGTTGGCTGACCAATCACAGACGTCCAGCATCCATCGCGGCCGTCGGCTGTCTAGAAAATAGAGCTCGACTCCAACCGACGATCCAACCCAGTTGGATCGCCCATAGGACGTCGTATCATGGCGATCCAACTGATCCGACATGCTGGGGCAGTATAAGTATGAATCAGGCTTAACTTCAATCAGCTGCTAATGCAACATCATGATATACCATGTTTGGAAAATGCTTACTGTCAGTTACATCAGCTAACAGATGCCTGACCACCATAACACTGAGTGACGAGAAGAAGTCTAGGCCATCCAACCCAGAGAGTGAAGCCAGTTGTGCTTGTTTGGACTCTAGTCCATGGATGGCTGTAGCACCACCAGGATCTAAACTCTCGATCTCAGGAGCCCCTGCTATACTCAAAAAATAATATTCCTGCTTTGCTGTATAATAACCACTGAGTTGCCTCATGTTGCTACAGGGAGACTGCCCTGGATAAAGATAAAAGCCATAAATCAGTGGTTCCACTGGACCCCAAGGCTTTCTGATCACATGGGCAACCACCAAGTCTCCATCTGTTCCAAGGATGCTGCAAGATGTTGCTGCCTTTTGTAATAATTGTTACCAAATAATACCAACCTATATTCCAATGCTTGTGAGATTGTTAACCTTGTAGCTCCAGAGTGACTCAGCAAGATTTGTACGGTAATCATGTCCTGGCTGGTCTACCTATGAATTTAACTGCACAGAGTAAAAGAAATGATGTTAGCAGGATGGATTAATTTCTTATCCGCATTATTAACCCTTCAGTGTCAGGTCTCTGTTTGTTCTTCACCTTTCTTTGTATATTGTACAGTTTTCTGGCAAAAAAACAAAAAAACTTTACTAATAAGTCAAAAGCAAAAGCATAATTCTGGCAAACAACCTTTTGTACCTCTATCAACAGAACAGGCGGTGAAGGTGAGGATATTTGTTGTGGAACATACTATTAATAACGGAGGCAAAACAAATTATGTATTATCATTGTCTGAGGGAAAATGTGCTACACTTAGTCTAGAATTTGCTTGCTTACACTCATTTCAAACTAGTGTTTCAGAACTAGAACTTAACCTGGACTCCAGTCAGTGCAGGGTGGATATAAAGAGCCAATATCTGCCCTGATCTCATCCCATAATGTTTAATTGGCTTGCTTCTCTCACCTTTTTATGCGCAGCATTGAAAAATATGTTTTTTAATGGCTGAATGTGCTTTCAGAGATGGGGATGCAGATTTGTGATTGAAGCCTGCTGTGTTTTCTGAGGCCTCCCAGTGTGCATGGAAAATGTGTAAATCAATTCAGTGCGCACAACATAAAAAATCTCATTTGTAATTATTTCATGATTTGGATTTAGAATTCCACACAAGCCTCTGGGGACAAATTCGCTGATTTTATTAATATTTGAATCGGGCAAAAATAATGAATTTACTTAAAAGCAGCATTCAATTTTAAATGGTTAAACATACACTGTTTAAAAAATAAATCAAAATATGTAATCTTAAGTCTTAAAGTTTCTCCAGTGTTTTCATTTAATCAATCATTAGTAACAATAATGATATTAAAATACAGAATATGCACAAAAATGTGCAGAAATAATTGAAAGTGTAGAGTCTATATAGAGGATGAGTTAACTTCATTTAGAAGTTCTGCAAAACATGTCATTCGATTTGTGTGTGTTCAAACTTTTGCAGTCATCAGAGAGAAAATGCCGTGTGATGCGCATAAAAATATGAAGTGAACCTAACACGGCGCACACACACACACACACACTATCTCTCTGCATGCTCAGAATAAATAAAGCTATGCTAGGATCTCCCTCCACCTCCTCCCAGGCAGTGTGTGTGTGTGTGTGAGCGCTCAGGTTGCATTGTCTATTCCTGCTGCGTTTTGGAGGGATTTCATGTTTTATTTATCTGAGGACCTGTGACTCCCGCCCAGCGAAGCGCTGCTATTAATTAGGCTGAGGCTAATCGGGCTCCAGCAGAGTGAGTGAGTGTGTGTTAGCTTGCCTGCTTGGTGAACAGCTCTGAACCCCACCCGCGCTCAAACCATCAACACCCTTTTCCTATGAAGAAAACCAAATCAGCACTTATGTGTCTAATCTGCTATTACAAAACACAGGCATGATCTGAATGCAGTTGCCATGTTAGGTTCACTTCATATTTTCATGTGCATCACATGGTATTTTCTCTCTGATGACTCATCACTGAGGACATCTGCAACTTTCTTGATTTTTTTTTTTCCTTTTTAATGTAATTTCTTGCATTGGTTTTCTATGAGCTCTTTGGTCCTCTGAGGATTTTTGCATGCTTAAGTATGCACAAACATATTTAACATCTTTGATCTGAAGTTTTTAGCTCATTTTATTGTATTCAGGAGATATATTTTATTTTTTAAGTGACCAGCAGTGTGTGGATCTTACATTGTCCTATTTCAGAGTTTAGATCCCATTTTGGTTCCACAACTTTGTTCAATATTTTGGAGTTGTCCATCATCCCATCTTTGGAACTGCTTATTGAACATGTCACATGCTGGTGATACTAACAGAGCTGAAGTGCAGCCTCTGCTCAAACTATATAAACCACTGTGTCATGAGCCATGTAAACGCCTTCCTTAATTTCTCCACATTACAAAAGCCTCCTTTATTCAGAGTAATCACATTTCTGTTATAGAATCAATCTCATTCTGTAGGAATGCTTGCAAACCAGCTTAGCTTGACCTGGTCAGGTTCCTTATGCAGCAAACAGAGACAAACATGAATAATCAAAATAATCAAAAATAAAAAAAATCAAGTGGACACATGTTTCCTCACCCCAAATGTAGCTAAAGTGACAGATTATCTACTGTCATGCTCGATTTGCTTAAATAAAGTGACTCTTTTAAATAAAGTGACCATTGGCTATCCCCAGCCACAAGATGACCTATTTTATTTCCCTTTTTTAAATACATTTTAAATATAAAGCTAATTCATCAATAAGTTACTTAAAATTTGTGATTTGTTAATGGAAAAAATGCTTCCAAGTTTAGGCATTTCATTTCAATACTGGACTGTTGTGTCACATGGACGTTGGAGCTCAAAGAGCACAGATGCCTAAAATCACACATGTGGGCGGTAGTGCTTTAAGTAGATAACAAAAAATTGACAATAAGATGATTGTATAAATGCCTGACAAGTTTGATGAAACATTCTGAGTAGAAAACTATAGAAGTATATTTCAGAATCAGAAAGCTGTATCCGAGAACAAACTGCTTACGTGATGACTGACACAATACACAAAGACACAGAGGCACAAGAACAATATAAAATTAGTCACAATAATACAGAAATGCTTAGTATAATATCCATCTATAAGTAACACAGATGAGTGGGGAAGAAAAATTAAATAAGGAAAAAGTTATTGCACTTTTAGAAATCAGTAGTAATTAGGTCATATAAATTAATATTAAAGTGACAGTTCACCCAAAAATGAAAATCTGATGTTTCTTTGCTACCCCCAGGGCATCCAAGTCGAAGGTGACTTTGTTTTCTCAGCAGAACACAAACGCAGATTATTAGCTTTAGCCGTAGCAATCTGGTAGTCATTTAATGGAAGTGGATGGAACTGATTGCCACATGATGGTGCTGGCACTAACCAGAGTCCTAATGCTTATAAATAGTATGTTAATTCTAATTCACCATCTATATGACTCATAAAACGTGGGTTTGAATGAGAGAGAAGCGTCTTTCACATGGTCTTAAGCAGCTTATAGTGCACAAGTACAGTGCTTTGTCTTATCATATTGGGGATATATTGTGAACTGCAGTAATGAAAATATGTAATGGGTCATAATGAAACATAAAGATTCTTGTTTTGTTAGTCCATTCCCTTTAGTTAAAGAATTGCTAACAAATCCTAATGGCTGTTAACTGAATGTGCTTTTATTTGTTCAATGTTTTCTTAATTATGTTAAGCGTTTAAAGAAAATAATCTGTTGGGATTCATGTAAACAAGGGCATGTGTAAAATGAGTAACATTGTTTGCCAAAATGGACTGTCATGCTGCAACTGTCATGTTCAGAACTACTTATACTCTGTTGAGGAGATGCAAACATCTTAATCGGTGGAAAAACTCTAAGGTGGCTACCTCTCAGATTTAAGGGAAAGACACCCCCACCCCATCCCCACCCTCCACCACCACCCCCACCCCTTTGATTTCGCCTCTGTTTACTCTGGAGCGTCAAGGCTAATGTAGCTAATAAGTAACAGAAACTGGTGTAAACCAGTTAGCACTGAGCATAAGGCAGTTGTCAGTCTCAAATAGATTTGCTTATCTGAGTTTTTGTCAAACTGTCATCTATAGAAAGTATTACTTTAACCAAAAACTGCCCTTGTGTGGTTGTGCTCCTCAGGGGGATAAAGACTTCACCCCCGCTGCGGCTCAAGTGGCCCACACAAAGCCTGTGCCAGCCGTGCAGAAGCTGCCTCCAGCCCACCACATCAACCAGCATATCCACCAGCCCCGCAAGTGAGGCCCCACCCCACCCCCTCACCCCGGCACCAGCCGCGTCCAGGACCACACCCACCAACCCTCCCATTCCAGCGCTCAGGTTACCAGGGATCTCCTGGCTTCAAGCATTCCTCAAGACCCCGTCTGTTTTGTGCCTGCAAACATCCTGCCTTGACCAGCAAACTGCTCTATCTCTTCTATTTCCTTCCATACATCCTTAAGACACTAAATTTTGAGGGCTCCATTACCAAACGCAGATTTGCCTACTTAGTTATCTGGGTGTATTTAATGAGAGGTTAAATTGAGCTTTATTTTTTCTGCTTTAGACCAATTGTTTCTGGAATTATGTAAATTGTATAAATCTTGTTTGTGACATCAGTGGAAGATATATTGATGTTAGGCATTAGGCACTAGGTGTGGCTGAATAAAGAGTTATATAAAATCATATCGCTTTTGCATTTGCAGTTTTTTTTCTTTCATATTTGACCAACACTGACACCTTGTTTCCACCTCATTCTACCCAGAAGCCAGTTTTGTCATCCAATCACTTGCAGATGTTTCCCGACCACAAATATTTTTGAAGTATTTGTCAGAATAGCGTGTTCATTAAAAACATGTTATTTGTGGCTTTCCGTATACCACATTCGGGGACTGTAATAGGGGTGTGCAAAGCGGCCACTATTCGTATCTGTATTTGTATTTGTTGAAAGGGGAAAAGTATTCGTATTTACATTTGTATTCGAGTAAAAGTCTTGATGCAGCACGCAAACTCTTTATATTTGATTTGATTACATTAATGTTTAAGTTTAGATTTGTGTGTGTGTGTGTGTGTGTATACAGTGTTGGGAGTAACGCGTTAATTACTGTTATGTGGTAATGTAAGGCATTACAGAACAAAATTTGGTAATATTTTACTCTGTATAAGTGTCAGTAACGCGCATTACAGTGCAATTTGAAACCGGAGAGAAGTTTTGTTTTCTCCTTCATATAAATTTGCCCAAAAATCACCACAAGATCAGCAGAGGAGAAACATCTGTGCTAATGTGTCACCTCTTGTAGTCAGACAGAGAGAAGAGTAGGGTGACGTCCTCTTTTTCCCGGAGATGTTCTGTTTTTGAGACCTGTGTCCAACATCCAGCTGGAATTTTAGAATCTTTCGAGACTTTGAGCTGCCTAAACATTCGTCACGTTATTGGCATCTCTCATAACCTAAAAGTCCAGAACGGCCGTCAGCCCGAGATGCGCTTTAAACATGAATGTATGTATCAAATGTGCAGATTAATAGTTTGTGGCATTATGGAAACATTCTTGAGGCTTAATTTTTAAGTATAATTCCACTGCCTGGAGAGTAAATGGTATGTTTTTAAAACAGTTTTTTTTTTATTTGTTTGTTATTGTTTTTCTTGATATAGCCCTTTTCATTATTAACACAGTACTGCAGTATGCAGAGGACCCTTCAAACCATTCATAGAGGTTTTGTACTATGAGCATCCTGACTAATTACAGACGAACAATACGATCCACATTCATTTTTGGTCTCATGCCAATCTGAACATCATCAAGGATTCTGACCAATGCATTGCTTACTGCAATCCCAGTAAGGAGCAATAGAGTCAGGATATGACCCTTTGTCCATATTTTATGGCCCTGTGATGAATTGAAAGGCTGGGAATGAATGGTCAAGTTCCCAAGGCCAGTAATGCTAGGTTATTTTAATGAGTGTTAAAAAGTGTACACACACTGCTGATCTGATCATGTTGCACTCCAGCTTCAGCAGTAGTTTACAGGTAAATCTCTGCCCTACTTTCGTCCCACACATGGCAGAACACTGTTAGTCTCAGTTCTCTAACACCACCACAACCCCAGCACCACCACCCCCCACCCCCGATTTCCCTACACTTTCTTCACTCTGCAGCCACTCTCCATTGCCAGGTGTTCTGCTACTCAGGATGGCATTCTTTACAGCTCTACTTCTGTTCTTTTTACCACATATCTCTTTCCCCCTCTTGTCAGTCTTTATCCTCGCCAAGCAGGACTCGGGTCTTCTCTCCAGCTGCTTTGAGCTCGAGGACTCTCACAGGCCTCCAGCCCAGCTTTTATTTGTGGAAAGTCTCATGAAAGCTGGTTTTTATTCAGGTCAAGGTCTCCCTGTTCCACACTGCGTTATCTCGTGTTTCCCAGCACTGACTTTGAAGTAGTTCTAGGGTTGCCATAGCTTTGGCCAACCTGACTCAAAGACCTTCTCTGTTTTTCTTTGACACCACGTAGACCCTAGTTGTCAGGTCAGTGCCCAGAGTGTCCACTAGAAGGTGCTGTACGGGCTCATCTACACCTGATGGAGATTTGCGGAGGAGAAATGCTGACCCTGCATCTGAGATAAGTCCCTGAGCAGCCGTCCACCCACACCCATGACCCCAATAGGCCTGAGCGCTCAATGAAAGCTGCCATTCTCTCTTTATACTACTGATGTTTCTTCTGAAGAAGGAAAGCAGGGAGCCCATTACAGTGTTTAAGTACTGCAAGCTTTATTTGACATTTTACCAAGTGTTGCTGGTCATCAAAACTAGTTTGTTTCATCACAGTATGTAAACACACATTGATGATTGCTTAACAAGACTGAGATGATCTGACCTTAGGCCAAGTTGACCCAACCTTGGTTTACCGTGTGTGTGTGTGTGTGTGTGTGTGTGTGTGTGTGTAAGTAAAAGAGACATTGCTGTGCAGTACAGAGGCACAGTGGTTCTGCTGTGAGGATGAAGGTGATGATAAGAAATGGCCACTTTCCAGACAGAAGTACCTTCTATTATGGGTTTCCATGAAAAAAAAACTGATTTATCAAAACCCTGAGATGATGGAATTGGATGACAGGTTTAGGCATGTCACAGAATTTCATCGTTTTCTGTAGTATGGAATGTCTTTATCACTTACTTATTATCAGTTTAATATCTCAGCACTTCCTGAAACATATTTTAAGCCAAAGAGTCCTTTTATGTGCATAAACCCATTTTGTTGCATCTATCATCTGTAGACTTAACATCGGCAGCTCCAAATTATCTCCTGTATTGTAAAGGCTGGTGATATACCAGCTTTTAACCACAGTGTATGAGTCTATTTAGCATTGTACGCAGACTCGTCGTGTAATTTTTGTCTCAGGTGCCTCAGACCTTTTCTCTCAGGTGTAATTTTGGACCCTCCAGTCAGTGGGAGTCCCTAGGAATTGTCCTGACTGATGTTTGTTCATGGATCGCTCATTACTATCCTGTGATTCTTCACATGACCTAATACTGTGACACCTCTAGATGTGCTTGAATGTTTATTGGGGATGAACTGATATGATAATTCTAGCTAGTGCCATTATCTGATACCTGCTAATGGAAATACATTATCATTTACAGAAGGAGAAATTGGGACCACATGTACCTGGATCCACATTACAGGCAGGGCTGGTGAGTTTATATGGGCAAATTAGGCAGTCGCATAAGGCGGCCATTCATAAGGGCAACAAAACCTTCATCTCCCTTGAAATTTGATCAGCCCCAGGTGACCGCCAATGCTATTGGCTCAGAGTACTGCCAATCCAACAAAGTCCAAACATGTTGGACCCCTAACCTGTCAACAAAACATGTGACTGGACTGCAGCTGGTGGAGGAACAACTCTTTTGCAATGTTCCAGCCCTGATGACAGGGACCAATAATATATTTCTGTAGGGCTCAAATGCAATCAGCTGATGAAATGTAGACATTAGCATAATAATCCTGCATCTCCTTAACATTCAGGGCCTTTTTTTAAAACCTCTCCCGATACAGACATGATTCTGATCGCATCCCATTCTGATTCGCATCCCATTTTATTCCCAGATATTGCACCTTTTCCATTAAACAAGTGTTTCTGAGATATGTAGAAATGTAAGAAAATATTGGTTAACCCACACAGATAAAAAGAAAGCTATATCCATTAGGTACAGTGCTATCAATTAGGTACAGTGCATACCTTTCCAATACATTCACCTGAAAAGGCTTTTACAGCTGTTATGGGCCCTGTCTTTGGACTACCATGTAAAAGCTCTTTACTGGACATGTTTTCTGGGATATCAGTGATGTTCAATCCTGTTCATGGTAGTGTTAGCCATGTATAAACAAGAGTCTGGTACCCAAACCTTCACAAATAGTTTTAGTTGTGTTTGACCCTCAAAGTTTATAAAAAATATACCATCACTATCATTTGCTAGCAAAATTATAAATATGAAAATAAATTAACATCTTACATTTCAAGGAACGAATACCACCCATGGTTTGGCCCAGCCCCAGAAGTGTAGTGCGTAGAGTTCCGGTGTACTGAGAACAACTGGTGCTGTCAAACGACTAATCACAAGTGTGCAGAAGTTTACACACAGTGCAAGTCTTGTGAAAAAAGTTTTAAATTTAGATTTACTGCATTTAGCAGACACTTGC
Source organism: Ladigesia roloffi (assembly GCA_037577295.1). Lineage (NCBI taxonomy): Eukaryota > Metazoa > Chordata > Actinopteri > Characiformes > Alestidae > Ladigesia > Ladigesia roloffi. Next base: position 9,508,883 of record JBBKCR010000001.1, read on the forward strand.
TCAGGAACCCAGTGGTGCTCTGCTGAATGTAGGATTCGAACCTGTGACCACTTGGTCCAGAGGCAAGTATCCTACCCACAAAGCCACCACCCCATAAATAGAAGTATGATAGAACCTGTGGAATGATACATCCATTACTATCCTGTTTGGTTATTCAAAGATAATAAATACCCTCATCATATCCAAACTAAAAATCATCTTCTTCTTGCCCCCTCCTATGCAGTGCTGTGAGGGGCCACTGTGCAACGCACACGTTTAAGATGGTGAGGGTTTGTGGATAAAGTATTGAAACAGGAACACCATAGGCCAAGAATTTGATTACCATGGAAAGTAAAGAGTTTGCAAGAAGCGATCTAGTAGAGAGCAGGTGGACTGTGAAATGGTTTTGACTTGTTTGGTTTGGTTTTACTCATGCCACTGAAAGGTTGGCTGAAATACTCAGTGAATAGGAAGTAACTATAGAAAGGTGCAACCAACAATGAGTGTCAAGTGCAAGAATCGTTCAACAGCATCAGTTATTCCCGAAACACCCAGTTACTTCCGTTTGCCTGTGGAGACTTGTCTTTTGTTGAGGGCCTCCTGTTTTTTCCTCTCTGCCTCCTCTGCTTTCTTCCTTTCCTCTTTCAGTTCTTTGTATCTCCACTTGGGGATCTGCAGAAATTGCCCGCTGGTGTTGCTACTCTTGCGCCGCTCCCTCTCAGGTTCGTATGTAGGAGGGGGGGCCTTAGTAATGCGAAGTTTGGGCACCACCAAGCCAGGCCTCACACTGCTCCTCCTGGCCAGGTGGAGAGGCATGAGGCTGGCTCTTCGCGTCTCCACATCCGAGGAGTCCAAGGTGTCCTTCAGGGCCTGAGGCTGCAGACTGGAGCGCCTGTCCTTGTGTTTAGGCAGGAGCGTGACCCGAGAGTTCTGGAAGAGATGCTTGTTGTTCTCCAGGCGCTCCGGTCCCAGGCCCTTCAGCTGCTGAGTGCGCTGCAGTTTCAGGATCTCCTGGACTGATAAGCGCCGCTTGCCCACGCAAGGCGGGCTGCCAGGACACACCGTCTGGCAGGTCACAGCGACGAAGGGGCTGCCCAGTGCTGTGGTCATGCGCACCATGTGATCCAGAACCCCATCCTCTGTGGCTTCCGTCACGTTTCTGATGTCAAACATGTCCCGGAGAGCTTCAGAGATCTTCTGGATGCAGCCCTTGGGCTGCTGGGCTTTGGATACCAGTGCAGGCAGCGAAGGCCACTCGGGCCGGTATGCGTTGGAGCACTGCTGTGGACTCGGCCGCTCGACCAGCCGCACCATGACGAAGGCCACCTCGTAGCGGCAGGTGAATAAAGCCCAGTCCCGAGCTGTGAATTTGCGACCATAATCTCTGGCCTCCAGATCAGCTCCTGTCAGAACAAACGAAAAGCAGTTTACCTGAGAAATGCTGAGTCACTTCCCATATTAATGATCTGTATGATTTTTGTAATTTTTGTAATATGCAACAACTCACAAAAAATATTGAATTTAAATCATGGGTATGAATGGTAAGGACAGGAACCTGACAAGTTTTCAAATTTCAATTTCAAATATGTTGAAATACATTTCATTATTATTGACTGTTAGATACATTTTGTATTTTAATAATGTTGCTACACTTGTACCAAATGTTTTAGATACTACTTGTTTGCTCAAATTAACATATTTTTGGAGGATATGTAAAATATGTACAATGGGTGTGTATGTACTTATATTTGAGTTTGTCCAGTATGTTTAGGTAAGGAAATATATATATATTTTAAATTGTGCAGTAAATCTGCAGTAAAATGCTATGTTTTGTTCTTAATTTTAATTCAGTTTGCAGTTAAAGAGAAAATTATGTTTTTTTTTTACATTACAGCTTTGACTAACTAAATGTGGTGTTCCTTGTGTTTATTTTAACCAAGTATTTTAACCTTCGACCATTAAAAATCAAGCAAAACAATTAGCCAAAAACGTCACGATCCCTATAAAGCTATATGGAAGATGCGCAGAAAGTAATAGACATTTTGACATTGAGGTAATAATATATTATTGAATAATAATAAACTGCAATGATCTATTAATTGTACCTTACTGACCATGAGTTTCTGCTGCGTAATTTACTAAAATATAAATTCTATCACATTCTTGTCACTTGGTGCTCCAGTCTTAAGTATTTACATTAGATTTGCATTTTAGAAAAAAAAAAAATTGTACCTAAACTAAGCATTTACACACTTGTACTTATTTCCTTATTTATTTTGTGCTTAATTCTAGGTTTTATATAAAAAATGTAATTGTCTTAAAAATAATCTGCACCGTCATATGGAGCGGTTCAGTATACATTTCACTGTGTGTTGTACCTGTTTGACTAGGCATGTGACAAATAAAAATCTTGAATCTTGAAAGGAGATACTGCATATTAATTTTATCGAAAAATCATTCTTACATTTCTCTGTCACTGAATCTTTTGCAGCTCTGTTCATCATTATTAAAGAAGAAGCCTGTTTTCAAGAATATAAAATCTGCAAGTTAAATAGTTGAAAAAAGTGATTCTAAACTTTTGAATGGTAGTGTGTTTCTCTTCAAACAGACTGTTCGAGACTGGCACTCAGCAGAAGCTCTAGTGGGTTAGTAAGTAAGCTGGAGCGAACAAGACTATTTTTGTGTGCCGCAGTACCACTTGAAATGTATCCAGAGAGAAGCAGGGATTAGCCAAGGAGAAATTACAGAGTGCAGGAGTTCTGGAGTACCTGCCATCATCAGAGACCGGACGCAGTCCACCCTGCCTTGCATAGCAGCTTTCATCAGAGCGGTGAAACCGTAGCAGTTCCTCCTCTCAATGTCAAGGCCGGGGAAGTAGTTGAGTAGGTAGTTTGTGATTGTGAGGTGCCCTGCAATCATCGAGGTGAATCAAGCACAAAGTTGCAGTAAAGAGGCCCCTTTTAGGGTCTAATGTAACACCTTACATAAGCTTGGCTTATTAAGCCTCACATTTTGTCCTCATTTCAAAGATCTGAAGAAAAAAATTTACTTTTCCACAATCTGTTGCTCATCAGCATTTTCAAATATGATTTATAGAGAAATCTATGTTTACTTATCAACTGTATATGGGTAACGCCATGCTAACTGAATCATTTTCTAAGCTTTTATTTCACAGTTCAGAAATTACAGCTGCATTTCCAGATGTCCATTGAGCTCATTGCATCAAGAATAAGTTATCGAACAATTAACA
>JBBKCR010000001.1:9517653-9533121 GCA_037577295.1 Ladigesia roloffi
ACATATATATACAAAATAAGGGAAAAATTCAGTAGTTTTACTTTTTAATTAGACTTAATCTGGGCCCTTTTCAACTTAATTTTCCATACTTTCCTGAAAATTAAGTAAAAAAGATATATTAAGGGGTAAATTTAAGGGGTTTGTTTCATAGTGCATGGGCGGGCATAATCGGATGTGGACCGGGTGGGGGGGATGTGTTTATGGTTTTTGCCGCCTGCTTTCAGATTTTTTCGTTCCACCTTAAATGCTGCTCTCCAGGCTGCAATAGTGCCATTTCGCTTTAGGGGGGGAGGGGTTACAGAGGTAAAGAAATGGCGATATTGCCGCCTCGAGAGCAGCTTTTAAGGTGGAATTAATATTCCAGTCCGCCCCTACATATGAGCGACGCGTTGGGAGCAATGCCTTCTAATGCCCCCGTTGGCGCCGGCACTGGAAAAGAGTATCTACTCCCGAACGGGAGCCTGTGACCAGTACTGGGGGGTGTGGTTTCCCCAATACAAATATTTTTACAAGTATTTGTATATATATATATTGTATATATATATAAAGGTTGGTTGGAGTGTTGGGTGTTAGGTTGTTAAAGTGGAATACACAATTTCCCCATTCTGATGTCACAATAGGGGTGCCATCCAAACGGCTTGTACAGAAGCATATGATTCCTGACTTTAAAATCTTAAAATTGATTCACAGAAAATGGCTGTTTTTGTTTTTGAAGTATTTATAGGAGCAGTAGAGACACAAATGGAAATAAGAAAAAGTGAGTTTGGCATAATATGTTCCCTTTAACAATAAAATGTGTGGAGCAGGGAGATATGTGTGGGAAACGCTATTCTAGATGTTAAAATAGAGTGCCAACATTTGCCCAAAGATACAAACAAAAGTCACAGAAATTTACCAAATTCCCAAAACTGCTTTATTTCAAGTAAATTTTTGTCTCTGGTGTTTTTTCCACTTTTCATTCTCCCTAACACTTCGGTCTGTCCCTATCTTTTGCGGATGTAGGAATTGGCCACTTGTACATTGCCGTTCTGTTTTGCCCTGAGGGGTTCATATGGAACAATGCAAAATAAACTCATTACAATTCTTACATCCAATTATCTTTTCCAATAGGAAAATACATCATTATATTATTGTATCATAAGAAAGTGAGAAATAATATGAACAAAATCCTGTTTTTATTCTCTATGTGAAGGTGAAATTAGCATTCCCAGCATGTTCTAATGGCTCCAAAAGCGCACATTAATCACCCAGTCAGGAGACTGGAATAATGACAGGGTGAGGGTAAGTATGTACAACATTTCTAAGATGTAAGTGAACTTAATAGTTTTTAAACAGAGCTGACATTCACCGAGGGGGCAGCCAATGTGACAAATGATTATCTTAAGATTAGCTAGATATTCATCCCTATATGCAATAAATGCCTCACTACAGCAGGTTTCATTTACATTTTGGTGAAAGACGGCTGTTTGGAGGAATAAGTGCTTCTCATTATAGACTTATCAGCAATGTCTTGATCCTTTGCATGGGCATAATACTCTCAGGATATTATTTTGGTTCATAATTCTAAACATTTGGCCTTCTTCATATGAAGAGAGTTTATGAAGTGGTGAACTGTAAGCTGTAAATTGAATGTGTTCTCTGAAGAAAATCCAAAATTTTCAGAATTTATGCATAAATAAATCCTTAAAGTGCCCAAATCATGAATTAACAATTCCATAAAGGGCATCCAACCAGAATAAAGCTCATTTACACATGAGAGAGTGCTGGTTAACTCACACAGACTCTTGCAGGCTCGTCAGAAAACTGTCTATCTGATCTTGAGGAATGTCTCCATCCAGTTGCGCCAGGTAGGTGTACAAACTCACAAACGTGTCGAAGGGGATCCGGGCAGCTCCACCCTCTGGGTCCTCGGTGAGGATTTCACAAGCGTGTTTCAGAGCACTGAAAATGGTCTGCGAGAACAATGGCAATTCAACTTTTTTAGCTTGAATAATTTAGAATGATAATTGGTTATACCTACAGACAAAGACTCATTGATATCCACTGGAACAGGCTTGCAGATTTTGTAAATATCTCGTTAGATTTTCTCAGTTTTGAATCATCATTTCAATTGATCTGGATGCTGCTTAGTATACAAAACTGCTTTTGTGATGGTAATATTACTTCATTATTATTATCTTTTGCTCATTTTCTTGATTAGTGGGAGTACTCTCTTATCTGATTTACTGTCCAACACTGCCGCCTTGAGGCAGCTGTAGGGATTACGCATTGTAGCAAATATGGAGACATGCTGCATGAAACAATATAACATAAACTTCATCCATCCATCCATCCATTATCTGAACTGATTATCCTTAACCAGGTCTGCATGTTTTTATGCGTTCTCTCTCCTTTGCTTTTTGTACTCTATGTTTTGCCCCGTCAGAACTTGTGTAGTTTTGTGTTGTTTTTGCTATTCTGTCGTATCAAGGTCCTGGAGGAACATTAATTTCACCATTTACTGTGTAAACAGCTGTGTGTACTTGACTTAACTACTTGAAAACCTGTGTGAAGGTGGCGGAGCCTATCCCAGCAGTCTTAGGGATAAAGGTGGAGAAACACATTGGACCACTCAACAGTCCATAAATTAGTACACAGGGGGTCCTCGGGTTACAAAAGTCTTGACATATGACGTTTAATGTTTGTGACATTCACTACCATAAAAACTTTAAGAAATTTAGCCTTCAGTGTTTCAGCTTACACACAATCATGCTATTTTTGCACAGTATTCATACATCTATGTATAATAGTATTATTTATTGCATTTTTAATTCGTACCTTCTTTGTTAATGTTACGTGTACGCACCTAGGGTCTGAGGGTAACGTAATTTCAATTTCTGTATGTCTGGTACATATGGCAAAATTGACAATAAAAGTTGACTTGACTTGATTAGCATCGTACTAATGGACTGGGAAAATTACTTTGGTTGCATGTAGCAGAAGAATTCGCAGCTCACGTGTGAGGGAGTTGATGCCCCCCAGTACATTTTTCTGTTTTTGCATTCGAGATTATGATTTTACAATTGTGTTCGTACAGATAAGTGACTTAGGCTAGAATGTATTATGACTCCCATCAAATTTCTAGTTACATCACTGTTGTAGGAACGGAACTCTGCCGTAACCCAAGGACCACCTGTATTTCTGTCATTCATTTATGTTTGAGATGGATACTCACCCCACCCAGGCTGCTACAACACAGAGCAAAGAACTGCATCCAGATGAGCTGTGCACCAGAATTACCAAGCGAAAGGAGAATGTCGAGCTGTTCGGTTGGCAAGCAAAGTCCTTTCCACTTCGTCACTAACTCTTCATCCGTAACAGTTACTTTAGTTGAAAGCTATAATGAAAGTGAAATGAATATTGGCACATATTGCATTAAACCCATCCCACAGCCAGTTAACAACCGGCAGCAATGGAATTAGGTTTGTGGCACACACCTGTTTGTGAAGGATCTTGAGCAGCCCTGGAGTGAGCCCAGTGTCCGTCTTCTGTGTTGCTACTGGCATTTCTAGCCTGTCTTTGACTGGAAGGGTTTCACCTTTTGACAGTGCTGAAAAATAGCTGGAAGAGCAGAAAACAAACCAGAGAACAACAGTAGGTGTCATTATTCTAGCCACATTTTTGACTCAATGTGAGTTTTTCCTAAATGTATCAGCAGATTTCTCCAAATTCGCAACGCTTGTACTTGGTGACCAGCCAAAACACAGGCAGATCACAGGAAAACCTGGTTTCCTGTCGAGCAATTATTCCTGTGTAGTCATAAACATGCCGTTGACTCCAGAATGGACACTTCTATCTAAAATCTGCATCTTGATATCAGACTTACGCAGCAGCCCACTGCAGCACATCTTTCGGCTGTGTTCTGATCGCAGCTTTTGTGAACTGTTTCAAGATGTCAGGCAGCTCTGGAGGAATGTTGATCTGCTGGGCGCAGTACATGGTATCAGGAAGAGGCATGTCGTCTGGACACAAGCGAACTAATAAAAAAAGACAACAGTTAACACCCCTGAAAGCTAAAAAGCTTAACACACACACACATATATGAAAAGGTTTGTTTGTTAATACACACAGTGACCTACATATGAATCATCCAAGCAGAATAAAGACCTTCTAACTTGGCCTGAACCAGTGAAGAACCAGGAACAGATGATTCCAGATGATGAGGTGGTGATCAGTATACTTGTGGTGCTGAATGCTGAATGGTTGTAATTCCTTTATCTAGGCACCATAAAATAGTACTTTTACATCAACAGAGAAAGAGAGAGAGAGAGATGAATTTAGGACACAGTGCTCAGACACAATGACTTTGTCACGATAAGAACCCCTCATTAACTTTTACTATTGCACTGGATGGTTTCAGAAGAATAATGGAAGCAAAGTGTCACATTACTAAATTGTGTTATATATCATGCATTTCCCTGGACAAAATATAACAATATCATTACTGCCAAACATAAAGAAATTACATTATGTTTAATTAACATAATTAACATAGAACTGACACACTGTGTCACTACACACACTGCTCAGACACTATATGAACACAAGTATTGGCACAATTACATCAATAGCGACTTTCCCGACACTGCATTCAAATTCGTAGATTTTAATATAAAGCTGGTCTATCTTTACAGTTTTGACAGCTTGTACTCTTCTTGGAAGGCTTTCCACGAGATTTTGGAGTTTATGTGGGAATGTGTGCCCATTCATTATGTAGAGCAGTAACAAGGTCAGGCACTGATGTTGGACGAGAAGACCTGGCTCGTAATCTCGCAATCTCCGTTCCAGTCCATCCCAAAGGTATTGGACGTGGTTAAGGTCGGGACTCTGTGTGGGTCAGTCCTTCCAACTCGAACTCATCCAACTATGACTTTATGGAGCTTGATTTGTGCACAGGGGCACAGTCACGCTGGAATATAAAATGTTCTTCCCCAAATTCTGTCCACAAGGTTGCCAACATGATGTTGTCCAAAATGCCTAGATATGCTGAAGCACTACGATTGTCCTTCATTGGAAGCAGGGGGACTAGCAGAACACTCGGAACAGGTTAGTCCCAATACTTTTGTGTAGGTCGTAATATTGACCTCATAAAACTTACCAGATTTATAGCAGTGATATAAATTTCGTTCAAGAGACAAATGGACTGCTGTATTGATCTGTCAAATGTTAAATAGTCCTCAAAACAAAGATACAAACATAACGGAGCTAGCAGTAAATCTATAGGATTCTTCGATTTTAGAGCAGCGTTCTGTGTGTAAACAACACGTCTCCTTAGAAACGGGCGATTACGCCGTCAAGACACGTGGAGAGGTTTCTCTGTCGCACATATTTGTGTGTGTGTGTGTGTGTGTGTGTGTGTGTGTGTGTGTGTGTGTGTGTGTGGTTTTTTTGCATTGTAGTATCTTGTGCAGTAATGTACAAGAATTTCCCAAAAATGTCAGTCAGGACCACTCAAATAAACTCAAATTACTCAAATATAAATAAATAAATAAATACGCAAACACGCGAGGTTAAAAATATTAAAAAGAGCTGTATGATCTTTTCATGTCAAGTTTTTATTATAATCACATTTACATACAATTCATGAAATATATTTAAATATCCAAAATTGACACCACTACTTATATACGTATATATTCGTTAAAATATTTTAACATTTCCATTCTTCATTACAAATGTATAGATTAATAAAGCAGTAGCATACATATGTACCAGGGATTCAAATGGCTCAAATTTCCGTTTTTTTAAATTAAAAGTGAGATAGATTTAATGAATGAAAGAAAGAAAGAAAGAAAGAAAGAAAGAAAGAAAGAAAGAAGAAAAGACATAAAGAACGAAAGAAAGAAAAAGAAAGAACAATAGAAATAAGAATGACGGAAGGAAGTAATGAAAGAAGGAATGATGGAAGGAAGGAAGGAATGAAACTAAATTATCATCTGAGAAAAAGAAAGTTAAAAAAAAAAAAGACTAGAGGGGCTTTTATTTTGTAGGCACTTCGCCTGGTAGGTTGTAAACATGGCGGACTATAAGGGGGCTCCTTTGGCCACCGTGCCCACAACTCTTGATAAAGGGGAATATTTTAACCTCTCTCCGGATTACAGGCGCCTGGAGGAAAAGCGGGCGGCTCTCAGGGCTCAGCTAAAGAGACAGTATCAGCTCCAGCTCAACAATCCCCTCAGGAAGGAGCTAATAGTGAGTAATGTCAAACAGAGGGGTTACTGAACATGATTGCTGAAAGGTCTGTCATTTTGACGTAAAATTACAACTGCTGTCATAAATAGCTTCTGTATCTGTCTCGTCATCTGTGAAACGTCTTGTAAAGTACGAGCCCCGCATGCTGGGTGAGTGACCTTCATAGCTGGCAGACAAGCTAATGCTAACGTTAGCTTAAATGTGACTACAAACAAGAAAGCAAACCAAGCTCTGTGAGTTAGATTGCATATTAGTCCACATGTGGGAAGTTTGCATTGTTATAGCAGCAAAGTAAACTATACAGCACAACATATAATATCAAAAATACACTATATATGTATCTGTATGAATGGAAGCATGGATGAATGTGTGTATATATGTATGTGTATATATGTGTGTGTGTGTGCACTTATCAGTCCTTGGTATTTGGATGTGTGTTTGCTTGTGTGTATATTTTCACCTGCAAGATGTTGGTTGGAAGGAAGTACCTGCGGCATCTGGATTATTACTGCGGTTATTTTGAGGTATATCGATCAGCATCTTAACAGGTTATATGCCAGACCTGCAGGACCTGTCGGGCATGTCATATTTGTTTTTGCTTGCTGGCAGTTGTTGAAGTCTGGTGTGTTTTTGTATTTGTAGGAGGATCCTGCCCTGACACGTTGGACCTATGCTCGCACCGCCAATATCTATCCGAACTTCAGACCAACAACTAAAACCTCCCTGATCGGTGGTCTGTTCGGAGTCGTGCCACTCTTCGTCTTGTACTATGTTTTCAAGACTGACAGGGTAAAGTGTCCATGTTATTTAGTATAAGCAGGCTTACTCTTACTGTGTTAAAAGGGGGTTTGCTGACATTTCAAGTTCAATTCATCTACATGAACATCAGGTACCTCATATTAACTGTAATGCAGATCAGCCAGAATCAAAATAATACATGGGCAGAAATCCAATCTTGGCCAGTTTTGATCACACTTCCCTATTAGAAATATTACCCTCATAGATTGTTTGTATAGACAATACAGCGTCTGTATTTGTGCAGCAGATGCTGTATTTTAAATCTTAGAAAGTTTCTCTCCAGTGCACCATAATATTTTTCTGAAATCTTGATTTTATTGTGCAAAAAATTTACAAATTGAAGGCATTCACCTTTTTTTCTGTGCTTGGACAATTGAATTTATTTCTGTACCATAGATAAGAAACCTTTTGAAATAACAGCAATAATAGTACAGTGTTCTTTGAACTGGACCCCTCAGATAGTCCATACATTTGCTCTATATAATATGAGTCAGTTTGAATGAAAAATGTCAACCATATGTAGGGCCTTGAGGATTGGTTTGGGGACCTCTGCATTAGGAAACTCCTCCTTTAAACTCCTCTTATGGTATTTAATTAAGCTACTACTGTGATGGCATGGTTTAAACCTGAGCAAGAGAATAGACACATGCATGTATATTCAAGCTGTGAAAGAAACTGATATTAGACTATTGCTTAATCTTAACAACAATAAATGTTAAGGAGAAGACCGCAACCTGATTGGCATTCCTCCAAATTTACTGACATATTTCAGCAGAAGATTCCATCTACTGAGTAGCTTATTCTCTGTTACATTTTTAAACAATGGTTTTGACAGCGTAAATAGAAAAGTGCTCCACAAATTAAAAAGCTTTTCTATAATGCATCATTTGTAGTTCCAGAGAGTGAAGACTGTTTACAGGAATATAGTTGTCAAAGAAATACATTTAAAATGAATAGCCACCATTTAGCATTATGCACACAGTTTATATTACTCAGTGTAAGGAGGACTACAAATGTCCATCTGTCCTTAGTTATTAACCACATAAAACACATAATTGCTACCACAAGCTTTGGTGTTGTTGATCCAAGGACCTTGACAAGACTGGACTAACAGATGCCCATGAATATGTAGACCTCCTCACTGCCAAAGATGTCTGTGCTCTGCACACACGTTCACATCAACTCACCAGAAATACTTTTAGTCCAGGTGTATTTATTAATTACTGTACCTATTTTTTAAATGGTAGTAGTAATGTGGATGTATAATACAAACCCCAGTGTTTATTTAAGGGGTATTTGCATTGAGTGCGCTTGATGTCCAGCAAATTTAGGTTATTTACCATCTTTGTCAAGTCCAAAGTCGCCTCTAAGGTTTAGTTTTGAATAGGGGAAGGACCTTCCTTTGCGAGACACTGTCCCTGCAGGACCAGAGTAGAATACCCGTGCTTTAATTATTCATTAATATACTTCTCTTTAATTCACTTGAATAAAACCTTTATGGCAAAATCAGTCCCACTCCATACCAGAATGAACTGGTCAACACACTGTGTGTTAGTTCTAAATTGTGCTCTTATAAAAGATGGCCTCAGTGGACTAAAGAACTGATACCATGAAGTGTCTTGTTACATTGGTGGGTACAGAAATGGTCTTGCATTCTTATATTGTTGTTTTAAAGACAATACGAAGAGGGGGGTTTGTCTGAGGTGAATAAATGATACACTCTGGGTCATTTGGGCTTCATTTTTAAACTGAGTTTAATCAGATAGACAGATCAATTAAAAAAAAAAAATCTGTATTCAGCCTTCTGCCTGATGAATGCATTTAGAGTGATAGTCATTTTAATGTGCATTATAGTCAGGTGTGAGCTTGCCTAACATTTATTCTGGTATGGCTGGAAATGGATTATCATTTCTTAAATATTTTGTTGTGGTGTATTTCAAATAAACCATGTTGTTTCTGTATTTTAGGACAATCGGGAGCAGCAGATAAAGGATGGAACTTACTCTCGACCCTTTCGTCTGTCATACTGATGGCTGACATTTGTGTTTCAGTTTAAATAATTGTCAAATAGTATCTGTAATTATTAATAAACATCCTTTAATGTTGAAAGTGTATGCAACAGAAGATATTTATTGAACATGGTCTTTTGTGTTTATTTTTTTTATTGTCACTTTCAAGTTCCAAATGCTTTTTCATTTGCAACGCCTCAGCTTTGCAAAGCGACCAATAAAAGCTATAGTATTATTTATCTCTCAGCATGTATTATATATATTAAGGGTGTGCAAAGTGGCTGCTATTTGTATCTGTATTTGTTGAAAGGGTGAAAGTATTTGTAATTGTTTATGTATTCGAGTAAAATTTATAATGCAGCGTGCAAACTCTGTCCTCCCTGTATGTACTCCACCCGAATATGTATATATCATATGCTGAGAGGATAATTAAATATACATAAGGCCTGTTTCACTCTGCACTTGGTATCTTGGTGTCACATACACCATAACCTGTTTTACTTGCTAATGGGTCTCCAGTTTGGGTTGAAGTGGCTCTTGAGCGGCTCCCAGCATTTGTAATAGCTTTTGTCCAGACGCTGGCATGTCTCAAGTCCCCACTTTGTGACAGCCATGCTGAAGGATGACTCGAACATGAAGGCCTACGGGAAACACAGGAATATTATTTGATGAATGTTTCATGTTCAAGTAGTGGTATGACAATCGATATTACACATTTTAAACGTTCCACAGATTTTATAAATATCTTAATATTTAAATACTGATAGACTTAAAAAGTCAGTGCAGGGTTGTTTGTGGTGGTGTTCTTAATGGACGCAACATATAGGAGACTAAGGCATAACAATACTTTATGTACACACTATATATAGATAGATAATACATATAGTGTGAAAATTATATTTAAATCCTTTTTGTATTTTAATTATATTCTAAAATTGTGTTTTCAAAAGCTAAATATTAGAACACATGCAAATAAAACAATAAATATGTATGTCTTTTTGTACTTGATACCTCAAATACCTGGTTCAGCTAAAAGCAATACTTCATTAGATTAAATCTGGTGAGCTGCTGATGGAGTTTTACAAATCCACACCAAGGCTGGAGGCCTCGAGATGTCTGGAACTGAACCTGCGTTCTAACCAGCACCCAAAGTACTTTATATAAACAAAGCTTATCTAATTTAATTTCTAGTTTGTTTGCATTCCTTCTGATGTTAATTTGTATAGTTGCTTAAAGTCCCTTTCAGCTAAATTAAATGGTTTTAAATTGTTTGCACCAGAGCTTTTAGTACAATACGTTATATATATATGTATATGTGAGATATGAAAACGTTTATTTACATTCCTAGGGGCTGTAGGAACCCCCAGAAGTACATACCATGGTTCCTTCGGCGACTCTCTCTGGTTTGAGCTCGGCTTTACTGTTCTTTTCGAAACAGTCAAAATCAGGGCCGTGGGGGGTCATGATGCTGTGCAGGCTGGCTCCTCCAGGCTGGAAACCGTCTTCCTTTGCCTCATAGTGACCCTTGATCAGGCCCATGAACTCACACATACAGTTTCCTTAAACACAGACAGAGGGAGCTCTAAGACAGCCCATCTTCAGAAAGGACGAGCGAGTGAGTTTTGTGTGAGTGTAATGTCCACAATCCACACTTACTGTGATAGTAAGGGGGGCGGAAGGTGTGGTCAGCCACTCCCCAGCGCGGGGGGAAGATAACAAAGTCAGCAATGGCCACACCAGGACGAGTGGACTTTGCGGTGAGCACAGTAAAGATGGAAGGATCCTGAAACACACAGATCAGTGTATCCCTTTCATGTATATTGTATGCTTTCCTCTACCCTGATAATACAATCCATCCGTGGTAGACGCAGATGAGCGATACTCACAGCATGATCGAATGCCACACAGTTGATCGCCATGAAGTTCTCCAGGTTGTATTTGTAGGGTGTGTAGTTTCCGTGCCACGCTACCACGTTAAATGGAGAAAAGTCCTGCAAAGCCAAAACAAGGCTTGAAAAGGAGACAGGCATTGTAACCCGTTCTGGATTGGCCTAAGATTGTCACTGGAAATTGCCCTGGGTTTAAATGCCAAAGCAGAGGAATATTGAGTTGAGCATCACAATGACCTGAATTTGATTTTAATTTGCTCCGTCTATTTATTCCTCAGAACGTGTTCGACGTGTCCAATTAATGCCCTCAATAAAACTTCTCAAACTTGTTCCATTTTTCTGCCCACACTCAGAGAAGAATGGAATTGAGAAGTGGTTATAGAGTGGAGAAATTTCTTTATCTTGATCGTTAAAAAACACAGCAATTTTATGTAGCCCTCTGTTGATAATGTTGCAGTGAAGAGACATTGAATGGTGGCTGTAAAATCAATATAATTCATTACAGTCGAGACTGCCTGCAGTCCTGACCCTCGTACTCCCCCCGTCGCGTCGCCGCGTTCACAAAGCTCACACTGTGCGACACATCCCGGGCTCAACTTAAAGCGCAAACAGACACAAACACAAATCCCCACACAAACGCACAACAGCGTGATTTTACAGTTACATACGTTCTCACAAAGACACACTCCATGCACCCTGGGGGCTTCCTGGACCCCAAGGTTTGTAATCTCACAGACATTACTGCTCGCAGGATAACTCCACCAGACTTGATTAAAACTAGAGGAGAAAACACCCGTACACACAGAATACAAACAGATTGGCCCAGTCAAGCAAATAATAAGTTAATTTGAGCAATTTCAGCTCTCAGCAGGAGATCAGAACAGCAGGACAAGGCGGCAGTCTCTGCCGCGAGATGGGGTCTGACAACCTCTTCCATTTTAAGAGAGGAGAGATAGTGGGCTAGTTCTGAAAAAGGGACAGGCAGAGACCGAGCATTCCCCCAAAACATCTGATGTATTCTAATGAAGAATGATATCCCCCTCGTGGTGCGTTTGCTCTGAAGTGGCAGCCTTCTGATGGTATATCTCACCTGCAAGTCAATCCAATTATACACGCAACAGGGCCCGCAGGAAAATATATTCAGGGAAAAAATCTGTCACAATTAATGTGTAACTCAGGAAATATTTTCCAGGCGAAAAGATTTTTGCGTTGCAAATGCAGAGGATGTTAACTAATTAAGTCCAATTACGACCCAAGATTGGCAGGGACGGAAGCTCGCTGTTCTCTGGTTAGAGCTGGAGAGGGCTTTATTGTTCGAGAATTGACAGGAAACACGACAAAGATGTAGAAGTTTTACACATTAGGATTTTGTGAACAGGAGAGTGAATCATTATTTCATAAAGGACGGCGATTTAAAAAACAGCTGTCCTAGACTTAGGTGCCTGAAGTTAAAGCATGTTACGGAAGAGAAGAACCACTTTCCCTGTACAAATGATGATTTGATATTTTGAGAGAAAAACATGGAAAAGAACCCCCAAAATCACTGTCAGATTCTGACATGATACATTCAAGTCCCTCAAGAACATAAACGTACCCCTTAAGGCCCAGGTGTGTTTAAAATGAAGCCACTTTCGCTTTCCCTGGTTAAAAGTGGCAAACAGGAAATAAAATTATAGGTCATGATATCTAAATTACATTACTGCCAAAGTATATATGGTCCAACTATGTTCCATAACTAAAGACACTGAAGAGGGCACCACTCATTTGTACCCTACAGTTTTTTTTACCAATAAAAGTTTTTTCCTAGAACTGTATGTCCAAGCCCAGGTCAAAAAAGTCCAGTGTTTTTATCTCTTGTTCAGTGACAGAGTGCAGAGCTGAAGTAAAAATTTCTGTTGCTTCCTTAGATTTCCCATTGAGGCTTTATATGCTATATAGTGATGCGCAGGTCGGGCATTTTTCCAACCCGCGGGTCCCGCTTTTGTGAAATTATTTGCCCTGCCACAGCCCGCCCCGCACCACTATATCTATTTTTACAACCCACCCCGCACCGCAACCATTACATAGACATACTCTGAAAACTGGCATCAACATATGATTATGAATATGAACGATAAATCAGGTCATATTAATAACAAGATAATGATACAAATTTTAGTCTATAGATAGGATTTTTTATTTAATTTTGTTTTAAATTTTGTTTTTAAATGACCCGCCCCAACCCGGCGCGCAAATAAATCGACAATTCCATTTTCCGCCTCAACCCATCCCGCGGGTTACGCATCACTAATGCTATATGAATAAAAAAGTTTGATATAAAATGACCATATTTAAGGACAGTGTACCTGTTGACATGAAAAGAGCTTCCCTTGGTACTTGTTGATGACTGTGTAACCAGTGCCCACAGTCCGGTCTTCATACCAAGCTACAGGTGTCTGGAAGTCCCGGGGATTGGCTAGTCCATTAGCTCCTATAATAAAGCACAGGAGATAGTGACTAGCTGATAATGCCTTAAAGAAAGAAACACTGAGAGAGTATCAGTTGGAACTTTTGCATTTTTTTAAAGGAGAAGTGTAACAAATACAATATAGACCAAGAAGTACCTATGGGTCCCAGGTCCGGGAGCTCAAAGTGAGCTCCATACACCTCCAGGATATAACCTCTGGTCTCCCCAAACACATCCACACTGAACCGCATCCCTTGCTGAAACGTTTAACAAAAGATATAACATAAAACATAACATAAAAATCCGATTACCACAGTCATAGTGAGTGTGTGTGTGATAGACTCACCTGAATGACACAGATCTCATTGGGCTCCACCAAGATCTTTCCGAATTCTGTGGTGATGAGGATTTCACCTTTCTGAGGCACTAAAACACACAGATTAACGTGTTCTTTATACTATTCTCTTCGCAATTCAGTTCAACATGTGGCTTAGAACTTGATGGTGCAAACACAATTTAACCTAAAAGTTTTGGAGGACATTGTATCACTTAAATAGAAGGGTGTTCTGAGATGAATGTCTCATGAAAACCAGCCAAAATGACATTTACAAGAATGACTCAATGGGACTGCTCTCACACTAACAGCAATTGGCCAGTCTAGACCATTTTTAATACGTAATTGTAAAATAATTGTAAGAACACTGAATGGCTTCTGCATGAGGCCAGACCCGTTTTGAGGAACAGAGATGAGAGAGGTCTGGAGAACAGTGAGGAGTGAAGAACAAGATGTCCTTTAATCAGGCTTTGGAAAGAAAATGACTTCAGTGAAATAGACATAACTGTTTTATTTCCCATGTGGGAGATACAGGGTGGCTGTAAGAACTTACCAATGAGGAAATCACCATCCGAGTTCTGGAAGCACCTAAAAATGGGAAAATTCTTGTTATTCTAAAGTTATTTTCAGGATTGCTTTGGCATATTGTTGACTGCATTACAATGATATCATTAATTGTCTGGTTCAAAGGCAGCGAACACTGACCTGTCAATCATGGAAGTGTTGCAGGTGTATATGTGGATCGCAATTCCACTGCGGGATTTCGAGTCTCCGGCTCCACAGATCGTGTGCAGGCCCTATAACATTGGACAGCTGACAGCTGGAAACCACTAGCATTTACAAAGTCATCTGTGAAACTGGACCACAAGAGGGAAGTGTTTGACTGGAACCTACCAACACAAAATCCACTTTCTTCTCAGAGGCTTTGGAAATGGTAAAAGGCATCCATCGCATCTTGTTAAGGAATGATTCATGGATTAATAACATTTGAAAAGGAGTCAAAACGGTTTTGGGTACTTATGAGACTAAACTTCATGAAATATATTATATGAATATGAAATATACATAAAAGCACAGAACTGAGATGTAGTTCATGCGTAGTTCAGATTTTGCGTTGTATTCTCACAAATACCTGGTTGGGGTCAGGATCCACTTCATTCCAGTTCTCAGAGAGGTTCCCAGAGTTCACTGGAGTGAAGGGCTTGTGTCGCACAGAGGGCAGAATCCGGTACAGCCAGCTGAAATAAAAGAAATGTGATCAGTTGGCTATAAACTGTTATATAAACTCTAGTATATGTGGTAGCCCTATCTGACAGGCATACCTTCTCTTATTGGATGCCCGTGGGCAAGTGAAAGCAGAACCAGAAAGTTGCTCCGCATACAATCCGTATGGGCACACTTGAGGATTGTTCTGAAAGAAAAATCATCTTGAATCATCTTGAAAAAGTAGTGATGGGTGAATAATGAATACGCTGTTCTAACATTCTTTTGAATGTTCCTCTGAAGACTTTCTTTGTTGGAGCAATATCTAATTGGTTAAATTGGCACCTGTGAATTTTACTTTGTTTCACTTGGAGGTGCTATAGAATTTAACTGGATCTATAGGTCTGTACAGTCAGAGGGCGCTTAAGGCAACAGTAGTGCAATGGCTACAGGCAAAGGCAAGTCACTCATTTAAAGGATGGTTCACCCTAAAATGAAAATTTGATGTTTATTTGCTTACCCCCAGGGCATCCAAGTCGAAGGTGACATTTTTTCCTC
>JBBKCR010000001.1:9544792-9560115 GCA_037577295.1 Ladigesia roloffi
TAGATAGATAGATAGATAGATAGATAGATAGATAGATAGATAGATAGATAGATAGACAGATAGACAGATAGATAGATTGTGTGTGTGTATATATATATACATACATACATACATACATATATATTCTGTATACATACACATTTGTATTTATTTGTATGTTTATTTAGTTTTTGTATATGTTTTCTTCTCGATGTATTTTACGTCAAGTTCACGTTCTGCGTTAGTGGTATAAGTGTTCCTACAGAACAGTTATAATCCATCCATTAGGTGTTTATCAAAAGAAGTAGTCCTAAATTAATTTCTACACTGAATGTAAGAAGTTTTCAGTCTGTTTCAGTGCTGGTCTACAGAGAGAAACTGTCAGAAGATGGCGCCTTTGCAAAAGGTGGGAAGAATTCGGGTGCGCTAATTCACACTACCTGATTGAGCCCCGTCACCAGCGCGCTACTATTGGCCGTCCTCTTATACTTTTAGGTTACAATTGGCTAAATGGTAATCATTCACAAACGTCGTAGCCATTCGGAATAAGAAGGGGCGGACCTTGCCTTAATATGGGTATGAAAACATCAAGAATAACCGGAGGGCGCTCGGTGCATTAAAAACAAATGTCTATAGTAAACCGATAGATCCGAAACAAACCCCACAAAAACACACTGAAAAGAAAAAAACTGATCAAGTCAGGCTTGTTGCGAAAATATGGCATCAGGGTAGCGTCGGGTAGCAAGCGGAATATGTAAAAAAAAAAAGAAAAAAATTGCATTTCCCTATTTTAAAAATGTTATTTATTTATTTAATTTTTTTGAAGAAAATATGTGGCGCTCGTAATTAGTGCATTTAAACAAAGCACGGATATCCTGCTGGCGGTAATAGTGCCTGACATTTTCTTTTCTTGGGTTAATAACAGAGTGCGTACAAATGAATCAAATTGTGGCCCCCAAATTACATAGCGACTTTAAACACGGGGTCTGTTTTGGGAGTGTGTAGAGGGAGAAGGGGAGAAGAAAAATGGTTTATATTGTTATTATTGTCATTAGTGTGTTGATCTTCTCATGGAGGATGAAGCTTTTTAGCCAGTGGAATATTTCAGGCCAATTTGAGCCCGTGGTCCTCCCGCTCCCCCTCCCCTTAGTTATTAATACTAAAACTAATACTAAAACCTGGATGGATCATTGTAAATGGCACGACGACAACCAGCAAACAGGTCTGCAATAATACATTTACACCGTTTGGAGTAATAAGGGGCCTGGTCTAGATTTTGCTTTATTGTAAGAGAAGTGACCTCCATCTATTAAAATCCGTTTACGCGTTTTTTTTCCTGAGGTAATTACATTTTTACTGCCTCCTCTAAGTCAGTAGCAGAAGTAGATGGAGCAGGTCCATGTAGCCTATTGAAAAGAGCGAGTAAATTATGGCTTGTTGAGTTTTTTTTTGGGGGGTGAATTAAAAAAAAGATCCTTTTAGCAGTGATGGAAGTGAGCAGGGTCACACACACACACTCCGAGGCTTTAAACACACTTTAGTTCAAAATGACTCCCTTAGGCCGCCTCTCCAGTACCCGAGTCCGGATCACCTGCCGCATCATCAGGCCGGGCTGATGGGCTCCGGCCATCTCTGGGAGCACGGACAATTAGTGTGTGTGTGTGTGTGTGTGTGTGTGTGTGTGTGTACCTGAACTCTTCTCGCCAATAAGGCCTTGTACGGAACCTGTGATTCTGATTCTGGACTGATTGGAACGGATCTGCTTCAGTCAAACCGAACCAAACATATTTACGAGTGTACAAAATGTAAAAGTTTACTTACTATCAATAAATAAAAACACAATTTTATACGGGTTTTACGCGTCGTCCCTCTGTTCTTAATAATATTTGTTTTTTGTGCTTTCTATTATTTATTCTCTCATTTCTTTCGTTTTTGTATTTATTAATTTTTGATTATTTGTTTCAGTCTATATCTATATTTTTTTCATTTCCTCGTTCTGTTTGTCGCGATGGCGTACATTTTTGATTCCTCTTTTTCTTTTAGTCTACTTTGTCCAGTCCCTTTTCTCTTATTATTATAATAATACGTATTGTTTTATTAATATTATTATTTTTTATTATTATTAAGCATCATCATTATTTTATTTACTAATACTACTGTTAAGATGATGTCCTCACACATATTCTCTACAGTTCTACAATACTACGTCTACTAATAATAATAATAATTATTATTATTACTATTATTCTTGTTGTTTAATTATTATTGCTGTATTTTTTATTACATGTTATATTTGATTACATTCTTTCTTTATTATCATTACAGTATATTAGGTCCTGTACTCCAGAGCAGGCTGATATAAATAATCTAGTGTAAGAGCTGCTCTGTGTTCATTATGTTTTCTATATTTATGGTTAAACGCTGCGTTTTATCTTTATTTGTATTGTGCACTTACAGCTCTCGGCTCTTTTGCTTCATTAATCCCTCCACGCCGGGGCTCGCTCGGCTTCAATGGAAAAATAAAGACCCCCCCCTCCACCCCACCTCTCTCTCTCTCTCTTTCTTCCCTCTCTCTCTCTCTACCTCTCTCGCTCTCCTCTGGGAGCCAATCAGATCGGCCCTGCACGTCAATGCAGGGGAGCGTGACAGTAGAGCTCGCGCCGGGAAAAAGAGAGCAGACACGAGAGAAAGAAAGAGAGGGAGAGACAGAGAGAGAGAGTGAAGAGAGGGAAAGAGAAAGAAAGGAACGAAGAGCATTCGCTTTTTTTTCTCAAGAGAAGAGAGAGGTGGGAGAAGAAAAGAAAAAAAACTTTTCTTATAATAAAGAAGATGAGCAGTCAGCTGGAGGACGAGGCGCGAGGCGCCGGGGGCGACTGCAAAAGTAAGTCCCCGCCAATCCTCTCCTCCTACTGCATCGACAGTATCCTCGGACGGAGGAGCCCCTGCAAGGTCCGGCTGCAGAGTTTCACCCGCGCGCCGGATCACGAGCACGGAGCCACGGACGGTAAGAGGACACGCTCACACACGATGAGTGTACGTTTATATATGTACACACACTCACCGGCTACTACTGCCACACATTAAAAATCACACTTCAGCACTGCTCTCAGTCGGGACCGGAGATTTAACTGCAAAAGTTCGCACGTGCACATACATACACACTCACACTATCTATCTATGGCTGAACACACACCGTGAAAAAATCACGTCAGCACTGCACTCAGTCAGGACTTGGCGATTTAAACATGTTCTCACGCACACTATCCTCCCCACTACTGTACACACACCGAGAAAAAAATCAGGACTGGCCATTAGACTACACGTGCGACTGCAAAGGTGCACACAAACACAAAATCACGGACACTGACACAAAAACACTATTATTGGCCATTTAGCTGCACGTGTAGTTTACAAAGTTCACAAACAAACACACACACACACACAGACCGTGAAGTGTGACCAACTTCAGCACTTGTCACTAGTGCATAAGTTTTCCCCCAAAAAACTCCATTTCTGTTGCAGGAGCATCGTGTGTGCGTGTATCTGAGCTTTTGCACCCGCAAAACTTTTCCCTCAGCTTAAAGTGCTTGCAGGAGTTGAATAGGTTCCTCCTCAGGGGTGTGGAGATCCTTAGAGACTCCACACTGAAGAGCAGCTGTTAGTGCGGCAGAAGTGAAGTTTCTGTAATCATAGCCTAAATTCTGAGGCAGTTTTGTGAGGCTGGTATGACTTTATAGCTGTTAAAATTCCGCTAAAATTCCTGAATCACAGTAAAAGTGCTGATAACGTCCTACACGCTTCTCAATTCATTATTCGGTATTACTTAATGTTTATGTGGGACTGAATTCAATATTTCAGTGTTATATCAGACTAACTGTGGTTATGTGCTCTTGAATTTAGTATTTCTGTGTTATTTAATGTTTATGTTGCCTTGAAGTATTACTTCAGCCTTTGTATTTTGTATTTCCGGGTCCAGTTTGACTTACGTGTTTTCATGGTCCAATATCTCTTAACTCCTGTTTTTCTTCCTTTTTTTCTTCTCCTGTCCAGTGTGCAGTAAAGAGAACTCCGAGGTTCACCTGCCCCCGAAGCTGAGGCGCCTCTATGGGCCCGGGGGGAAATATGTGGACCCCGCCGGCCGGGGTTTCCTGGAGCCCGGGGAGAAGATAGAGCAGAACTGTGAGGGTCTGAAAATCAGCCACGCGCCCCCGGTCAGCATCAGCCGGAGCAAATCGTACCGGGAGCACGCGCTGCCCTTCGGACCCCCAGAGGAGACACACGAACTGGGTGAGCTGAGCTCGCTCAAGTTCGAGGAAGAGGATGAAGAAGAGGGCACGCGGGAGGAGGCGGCCGGGGGTCCCGGGGGGGCCGGGGTGGTATCGGAGCCTGGACTCCTGCCCTCCCCGAAGGACGAGGAGAGCGCACACGGGGACGGAGACTCCAAGGACGGCGAGGACAGCGCGTGCCTCTCCGCAGGCAGCGACTCCGAGGAGGGGGTCCTCAAGCGCAAGCAGAGGAGATACAGGACCACCTTCACCAGCTACCAGCTCGAGGAGCTCGAGAGGGCCTTCCAGAAGACCCACTACCCGGACGTATTCACCAGGTATGGAGGGGGGAGGGTTGATTATTTCACATATAGATCTTTCAGAGAGGAACTTGCCCATTAATATTTATAGAGTAAAAAATTCATATATGCTATAATATTTAATAATATATAATAAACAGCAAATATACATTGTTTATAAGTACTGTTTAATATATAGTAAATTATATAGTGTATAATATAATACATTTAAACCGTTTTTCTATTTTTACAACCAATTGCTAAAATAAATAATAATAACAGAACCACAGGAATCTCTCTGGAAATAATATAATTCGCATATTTCTTGATTTCATTGTCTGTCTGCTTACATTGTTGCCTGTCGTAAATAAAAATGTAAGTGTAATTGATTCAAGTGGTCCACAACATAAAGTAACACAATATAGATATAATAAATTAATGTCTTTTTTGTATAAATAAAGAAATAACTGTAATGTAAATATTAAGACTATATGATTACGTAATGGATTATTATTATTATTATTATTATTATTATTATTATTATTATTATTATTATTATTATTATTATTATGAAGTAACAGTACCCTATAAATACCGAGTGTGTCTGTAAATAGTGTTTATTAATTATAATTTTTTTAAATTATATATTTCATATTATAATATATTTAGGCATATGTGACTTGCTGCAGTGGATTTTATTTTATACTATCGGGGTAATAATTATAATCTCATTTCTCACAGCATAGATGTTACTGTTATTAATATTATTGTTGATATTTTTATTGTTAGTGTTAATTTTATTATAGAAAAAAAGGAAGTATGGGATAAAAACGACATAGTTCATAGTAGTACGTTTATTACATTTTATTAATTTTTGGCTACACTTGTATTTTTGCCAGACTTCAAAATTGATGCACTAATTTAAACCAAATTTACTCGGTAAGTTTCCCCCAAAATATTCCCTCATCATTAGTATTAGAGTTTCAAATCGATATGAAATCCTGATCAATTACCATCGGTCCTTTCTGTTCAGTATATATATTTTGACGTGGTAAATAATTCCTGATGTACATCACAGTGCTTTCAGGCTTTAGAAACGAACATATGGGGCAATAATTAGTAACACAATCATATAAAATATACCAGGATACGTATAAAATATTATAAACACAATATATTTAGGAATGTATTATTATAATAATAACATTCACAACGGAAGGATAATGTTGATCGTGCAGTGTGTGTAGGGGTGTTTTGAAGTGTATGTGTGTGTAACCCGATGTCGTGTGCTGTTTTCTGCAGAGAGGAGCTCGCGATGCGGCTGGACCTGACAGAAGCGCGCGTCCAGGTGGGGAACTGTTCAATTATGTTCTGCTGCAGATTATATATAAATAATAATGTCAAAATAATATAATAATGTTATAAAGCATTACAAAATACGATGATGTATACATAATATGCACTATGTAATAATTTAACAGTAATATACTAATGTATAAAAAATGATAAAAACACTAATAGATAGATAAATAGACAGATAGAAGAAAAAAAGATAATAAAAATAATAGATAAGAAGAATACTAATAAAAATGTAACTGGCGTTCAATTTATGGTGGTATATCATCATAAAAACCAAACGTCTCGCGAATGATGCTGTCGTTCCATGCGAAACACACGTGAACTATTTTAATTTTATTATTATTATTATTATTATAGTTCTTTTTATTATTATGACTTATTTATTCTGAGGCTGGTGGTCTCGGTTGTCTATAACTTGGTTAAACGTCACGGCCAGATCTTTCCTGTTTATCGAATGTTATTGTGCCCAATCGAGCGGACATTTTAGCGGCAATTACGCGCGCGGCCGCGCTTCATAAAAGCGCACTTAGCAGAGAGCAAACAGGCGCAGAGTGTGGAGAAAATGCTGTTTGAATTCTCATCGCCTGAGCTGGGGGGTGTAAGGGGGAGGGGGAGGGAGGGGGGTAGGATAATGCTATTTGATTTCCCATTTTGTGATTGCAATAGACCAGCATTGATCCGATGCTTTGCACTTGGAATGGAGTGAGAGACTATTAAAGGTGTTTGAGGCCACCCCCCCCCCACCCCCCTTTCAACCCTCCTCCTGCTTCTCTTCTCTATTCAAAGCAAGGCCTGCATGATCAAGCCCTGCTCCCATAACCAAAGAGACAGTACAAACACATGGCAGCTCCAGGGGTTATTGCCAACATAAAACAACAGATGTCTGTTTGGGACCGGGAAGGAACAAATCACTTAATGGGCTCGATCAGGAGGTGATAAAAACTCATAAATTCCCCAGAGGCCCTGTGATGCAAAAGAGAAAGAGATAATGCTAGTGGTGGTGGATGGGCGGGGGCTGGCACTAGAAGCAATTGCTCTGCTGTTGACACTGTCCCCACTGCGAGTATCCTGGCATGGTTGCGGATAACCTGTGGAAGATCTGCAAAGGGTGCATAGGTGGTGGTGGTGGTGGTGGTGGTGGTGGTGGCAGTCGTGGGAAAGTTAAATAGCTGCTTTTCAGAGTCACTTGCATTTGAAGGAATTTCATTTAAAGCGCATTAATTGCTACTGGACGCTGTTGGGTTGTTCTTCCAAAATCCTTTGTTAACAAGGCTCTTAATTACCACGCTCCACCCTGTTTTTCAGGCGGCCCAAACCAGATTTTAATTAGTAAAGTTAGGCTAACAGACCATGAGAGGAGCAGGCCCAAGGGGTCACGTAATTACCCTTGACTTTCCGCCTATTTGTCACCTCATTAAAAGCAAACCAAATATTGCACATGGACTGCAGTGTCAAGTTCATGCTCAGGCAAGCATGAGGAGTGTCATGTGGAATACAAATCGAACCATCAAGGATGCAGCGGGGAAAATTACACTCTCTACGCCTTATAGTGCAAATATATACCTCCAGATTGTCCTTTGTGGTACGAAGTATCCCAAATGATGCCATCATCACAGCAGTAACTGAAGTTAGGTTTATTCTGTTGGATGCACTTTGTGAACCATGTCCTATGATCTTCAGGTGTGGTTCCAGAACCGTAGGGCAAAGTGGAGAAAACGGGAGAAGGCAGGAGTTCAGACTCATCCTCCAGGTCTACCATTCCCTGGACCACTGGCAGCAGCACACCCCCTGAGCCACTACCTGGAGGGAGGCCCCTTCCCACCTCACCCACACCCCGCCCTGGAATCAGCCTGGACAGCTGCAGCTGCCGCAGCCGCCGCATTCCCTGGCCTTGCACCGCCACACAACGGTAGCGCCCTCCCTCCAGCTACGCCCCTGGGTTTGGGCACCTTCTTGGGCACTGCGATGTTCCGACATCCAGCCTTTATTGGACCCACCTTTGGCAGGTAGGCTGGCATAATGGACAAGACTTAGATTTCCATCATAACCACCACACAGCAATATTAATTGATCTAGACTCCTGCTTTGGTAATAGCAGCATTTGAGACTCCCAGTGGACCTGTTGGAAGAATTAGTTTGTAGGCTTGTTGTACTATAGTGGTAGAGAAGTAATGCCTTAAAGATTCTCATTCCAATATCGGATTATATATTCATATGCAAACATACGTTCATTGGAACAATGACAGTGAAGAACCTCTCTTGGACCAACAAGGAACCTTTCAATTGATGGCTCTTTAAAGAACCATCCTTGATAATGAGTGCAAGTATGAAGAGACATTATCTCTGCATAATGTAAAGGTTCTGGAAAGTATCCATCTATTATGTGTTTTAACACTCACAGATGTCCTTCTCCAGGCTGGTTGTATAGGGAGTCAAAAGAAAGGGCAGCAGTTTGTTGTTATATCCAACATTTCTTCTAAAAACATTCAAGAGCCAAGGACCATCTCAGTTTTTACTTTTAAGCATGAGCTTCTAAAGGGCTTGAAATGTGAAGAGAGTTCTGTTTGATTAGATCCGGAACTCAACACTTGAACTGGTGGATCTTCAACACTGGAGTTGAGCATGTCAGAATGTTCGGTGATCTGATCCTTGTCATAAACCAGCTAAGCCTGATGTACACCTCTAAGTTTGAGAGAGACTCTAAATGAGAACCTGTTGTCCATCTTTGCTTAGACTCTTCTCCAGCATGGGCCCACTGACCAGCGCTTCCACGGCTGCTGCTCTCCTCCGCCAAACTGCTCCAGCAGTGGAAGGTCCAGTGCAGCCCCCCGCAGGCCTGTCGGACCACTCTTCCTCTTCATCCTCCAACTCTTCTTCGTCCTCCTCCACAGCTGCTGACCGCCGGGCCTCTAGCATCGCTGCTCTTCGCCTCAAAGCAAAAGAACACTCAGCTCAGCTGACCCAGCTGAACATCCTGCCAGCCAGTGCCACAGGGAAGGAGGTGTGCTGAAGCCTCTGCTCCTCAAAAATGAAGCCCTTACAGACAAAGCACGACCAAATCCATGCAGCGAGTGGCACCTTGGCCAGCTGCGCCAAGCACTGTAGTCCCGATGACGAGTTGTCTCAGCAATGCACCCCACCCTCCCCCATAACCTCCGCCCATAACCTCCCCAACTGGACATCATCCTTTGGTCTTCATCCACCTGGCATGCTCATAAAGCCACAAACCCCATAGTCTGCGATGTAGCTACACTGCCAGTGAGATTGTACTTTAGCAAAGCCAATCTATCCAAGCCTGTTTTTTTCTTGCCAGGAAGAAACCCTGGTGAACGAACCACTCAAAATAGCGACAATTTCAAAAAGACACTCAGAGCACATCAGCTCTTCCTGACCTGGCTCCAGGTTTGCACCAGAGGAGGGGTCAATATGCCAAAGGGAACTGCCATAAACCTGCCGACTCCCACTGTTACTGACCCCTGAGACATCCCCTCCGTCCAATCTGCGAAGATCAACCCCTTGGTGTTCATTTCCAGTACCTCCATCCTGTTGATTATGCTGTTTAGGGGGAAAAGAACTTTTGTTTCTTGAGGCCAGACCATGTGGAGTTCAGAATGAAACCATAGCTCGTTCACTGACCTGTTAAGAGTAGCCTATTTGTACATATATAGCACTGTAAAAAAAAAAAGAGAAAGAAAAAAAAAGATGAAGGAGCAGGAAGAAAAAAAAGCTGTGTACATTTTTGAAAAGATTCTCTTGATGTAGTATTGTATGGATGTTTTCAAGTAGAACTCAACCTCTGTTGATTTCAGGAAATCGTAGGTTTTTAGATGATTATTTATGTCTCCCCTGTGGACAGCGAGAGGCAGGACAGGATGCTCCACTGTTTAGTGAGAGTCTGGCATTTTGGCACAGCCAGATAAAAGAAATGAATAAATGAATCTGTTGTCAATCCCAGCTTTTATTTTATTTTATTTTTTGCCTACAAATAATGGGGGTCAAGTACGTGTGGAAGTAAAACCACTTCAATCTAAAAACAGAAAAGGCTAAAAATATATAGTTTATTATTTGACATTTTCAATATTTTGCGCGCACACACATTAAATACACACAGACACACATACACACACACACACACAAATATACATTATCCGACGCAGTTTTATTCGAGGTTTGGAACATTCATGAACTCGCACCGCTGCAAACAAAACTGCGAAGGCGAGAACGCAATCTTTACATTTGTGTTTTGTGGTCTTTTTTTATTTTAGTGAGAGGAAAAATGTGCTGGTCGTGGGGATGTGAACGGTGTCGGTCCGGGGCTGTTTGAGAGCGTTTTAAAGTGAAATGCCGTTTGAAAGGACTCCATTAGCCGAGCGGAGCCTAACAAAACCCCGGCTGAGTAGCTTCAGAGCTGAGCCCGACTTAACATCTGTAATGCCGGATCAGTCGGGCTGGAGGTCTTTTCTCATTAATGAAGTAACAACCAGTTGATCAGAAAGTCTTTCTCTCCCAAGTCCCGATTTAATTCCTCCTGAATCTCAGCCCTCCAGTCTCTAGGCTGGATCTCCCTGGCTGGGTTGCCATTTACTGCATTCAATGCTCCTTTCATCCGCAGTCATTTTCCCCCGTTTGACCCGTCCATGGTGCCGAGGCAAATCGCGTGAAATTACCTCTGGGATTAATTTTCCCCTCTTTTTTTATTGCCCAGAGCCGGTGAAAAGATTTCTCCCTTGCCTTGTTTTACACCCGGCTAATCCCACTCATTTCCACGCCACAAACAAGCAGGATCAGTGGAAAAAAAAATGGAAATAAAGCCAAATGAAGATGGGTTAGGAGGTGCTGAGGGAGGGTGGGGGTCTCTCTCTCTCTGGAGCTGGAATTAACTCTTCACGTAATTTATTCTCACCAATATCTTCCACTAAAGACCCCCCTCCAGACTTGTGCCAAGTCCCATATTAAACATGTGGCATGACACAAGGACATGTTCGAAGGAGCATTAAAGCTAGAGGAAAAAGAAAAGGAGAAAGAAGCCCATTTTCTCCTTCAGTAGTTTATTTCCAGAGAGGCACCTGGAGCAGAGCCCACACTGCTTGTTTTGTGCGAGGAAAGGATTTTACCACAATTCGCCTAATCTTATTGTGAACATTATTAATGAATGGCAACCCAATTTACTTGTAATATCTGGAGGATTCTCAAGTACTTCGGGCACCCCCCACAGACCCCCCTCCCATCCCACATAATAACAGCACGCGCTGATACAGGCCAAACCAAGTTTTCTCCTCTCTAACTGTCCATAAGCATAATTGTTTTTGTATTTAAAACAGGCAAAAAACAACACTCAGTAAGAGACACTTTCTTAAAGCACCCGTAAAAGTGGACTTTAGATATTCTAGGACATGGTTTCAATAAATGTAATGTTTATTTTGGCGTTTACTAGCGCTAAATGAGCTATGAGAAAATATTACAGATGTACTATATTAATGACGGAGAAACTATTTTTTGTGAAATACTGCTTAACAAATAAGCATGTCAACTTAACCCCTAACAACTATATTTAAGTCAGAAATTGTAAAATATTGGAAAAGTGAATAGTTAGACGTAAGACAAACATATTACACAATTTTTGCACGATTTCATGTCATTTTTTTTATGTTTAATTCAGAAGTCACATGACCAAAAGATTTCAATCGACAATAAATGAGTCAGACAAGTGATAGTCAATTTTTTTTTTAGCTCTTGGAAGAAAATTCAGATATTTAAGAGACATTTCAGATTGAAAAACATAATAAAAAGAGCAAAGGCAGGCCAGAACGCTTCTAAAAGCAGGGAGATGATGTAGGAGCCTAAAAAAATGTTTCAAATCCTACATCAACTCCTTCTCTTTAATGCTTGATTGTAAAGTGTCGCGCCGAGTTGCTGTTCAGCCTGTCCAGACTGCTGCAGAGGCTGATGAGTCTTTTTATTTTTTATTTTTTTGGAGTTAGAGTTGAAAATCTCGGTGAAGCAGTGGAAAAAAAAAAAGAAAAAGAAAAAAGGAAAAAAAAAGGACTGAATGGTGGCTCACTGGCACTCCGGCCCCCTTTCGCCGTGCCTTAATTCCCCCCGTCTCTTTTACCCCTCATCCAATTAGGCTGGTGTATTAAGCGGTTTATCATCTCATAGCCAGCCATTCACGCAAACAAGGAGTGGGGGGGGCTGCTCTGCAATGGGAGCCGCTTTCCTTTTGACACCCACGGCCACTTACATATTCCGCAGTGCCATGAATAATGGCGAGAGAATGGAGCACTAATTCCCCTCATCAAAGGGAACCTTGTCCACCGCTTTGCTCAACACCACTATTCTGTTGTTAAGGGGGGGGTGTAGAGTGAGAGAGAGGCAATAAAGCTTAGCATAGCCTAACAAAACCCAATCGTTCTTATTAACTTAGCAGGCCAGAATGAATGCAAAGCCTTGCTGCCATTGAGCAGCCCAGTTTGAAAACAAGCCTCTGCTGGCATGATAATGCTTTAGCTGGAGTCTGAGGAATGCCTCATTGAAACCTGAGCCCATGCATTGATGACTTAATCTTGTAAAGTGTGATATAAAAAAGAAAAGAAAAAAGAGAGAGAGAGCGCCATTCAGTCAGCGTTTAACTGTTCCCTCAAGTTAAAGTATTTTACTTGGCGCGGCGCAGATGTGATATAATAAATATATAAATTTACTTCATTGCTATCGCAGGCCCACACACAAGCGCTGTCGATCACAGTCCGGGCTAAACCCAGGGCATAAAGCCACTCTTTAAAGTGTACAGTCTCTTAGGTCGGTGCCATTAGTGGCTGTCGTCTAAAGTGATTTTTCAAGCACGGTATTTATGGAAATTGGCATTTGCAGTGATGAAATGGTGTAAAGGAGATAGAGGGAGAGACGGAATATGGGAGAAAAAAAATAGTTCACCTGTCATTATAAACACATGGAACAAGCAGAGTGAGGCGAGCAGCGTTTTTAACACAGGCCCCAACACAGCAGACTTCAGACACCCCCCCACTTCTTTGTATGTTTCTGGCAGAACAGTCACCGGTTTCTTCAGTCCGGCTCAAATATGCCTGAACGCATTAAAAGGAAGGAAACCTACAGTTCTTTTGTATCACTTTATTTTACTCAGAGTATAAAACACAATCATTTAGCCACTCCAGCGCAGCTGTAATCAGAACAGGGTTTGATAAGCACAGGGAACACACCAGAAATTCAACATCTAGAAGAACATACATGGAGAAGTCCCAACCAATAACCCTGGCTATAAAAGCAATGACTAATGCAACCCTCCCCAATCAGGCCTGGATCAAACAGCCGGCTCGACAAGTGCACGGTACAGTTTAAGTGAATGTCCAATTGCTTCCAACTGCCGAAATCACTGGCCAAGTCTGTATCATTGGCTAATTGCCATGCTGTCAAGGACCAGGGGTGGTAGAGAGAAGTTATTACCCCTGATTGTTGCCTCCAAAATTTTGCCTCAGTGTGTAGTGGAATTGAGAAGGGGGAGGCTGAGGGTGGAGATGTATTTTAAGGTCTTTAAGCTCTCCCCTCGTCCATTTCACCACCGATTTGGTGATCAATTAAGACCTGGACAGCAGGCTAAATGGCCGTGATGAAAGACAAGGGTCAGTGTGAGTGATGGGTAGTCAATCATAGCAAGGCCTGATGGCCACCTGTAGCGCTGCCATCATCTCTCCTCACCTCTGACCTTAATTCTCACCAGCGTAGAGGGTAGTCATATGGACAAAGGGGAGTTACGATACAAGTGCGGTCATTAGAAAGTGAAGTGGAAGGCATGCAATAACTGGAACATTCAATACATTACAAAACCATTATGTACACAGCAGTAAAAAAAAAAGAAGTAGTACAATTAGAGAAGAACTGGCCCAATCAACAGCAAAAAGGCTCAAAACCTGAGGGCTCTGGCAGTGGCTGGATGAGCCAGACGGGATCATTTATGGTTAAAGGCCACCTCATCTTGCCCCTATTGCCTGAAGGGGTTTACTTCAGCGTGGTAAAGGCCTGGAAGAGCTTAGACAGGTTGACTTCGGAGTAGCTGCTGAAAGTCAGGACACGGTCCACCACCCCCTTCAGCTTCTTATACACGTCTCTCTCCTTGTTCCAGCCACTCTTGAACTTCTCTGCAGACAGAACACAACAGAAAAGTTGAAGATGAATGCAAACACAACTTGGATAAAACACTGGGTTACCAGTGAATGGTTTAAAAAGAACATTTATTGAATTAAAAGAAAATGGTCCTGAAAAGCAACCGAAATCTTTTACTGATGGAGATATTTTCACTCAACACATGGTTTTAACTTCCTCATCATGTTAGAGGCTCTTAATGTTCTATATACACCTGGGACCTTTATGCAAATACATTTGATCTTTAAATATTCACAGAAGTTAAAGTCTTCTAAAATGTGAATTTGATCTAAAGAATCTAAACTATATTCCATTGAAGCCCAACAGTGGGCAAATCTGTTTTTTATGAATCATTCTGCTGAGAAACAAATCAAGTATATTTGTTAAATAAAGATCCTGCGTTGAAATACACATTAATATATCAAAGGGTTGTATGTTTCATTATTCCCAATCAAAGAAAACTGCACGAAATAACACATCTACAAGAAAAATTGTCTGTTGGCAGGCAAAGCTGGGCAAGGCGATCTCTATGGGCTTGTGACACAGGCAAAAAAACCCCATCAGTTATAGTATCGAACTCTGCTCTCAGACAGAAGCTTGGAGAGGTTTATCAAGTATCATTTCAAATGAAAGTCCCAAAGAATCGATATGGCTGCAGTAATCCAGCGTTGTGTGGGTAGTATGGTGGTTTGAGGGGCTAGGTGCCTGCAGAAGTCTGGAGGCTAAATAGACTGCACTGCCAGGGAGCCATGGGGTCAGGCAATCGGGTCGATATCCTAGGTCATTTATCCCAACAGGAGGGCCTTCAATAACAGAGAGGAGATGATGAAGGAGTCATTGGCAGGCTAGCAGGACTGAACTGGAATTACAGACAGAGTCAAAGCCTTTAACCAAAGTCTTTTGTAAAGCCAAGTCTTTGCACCCTAAAGCAGACAGAGACAAAGGTTTCTACATTTCTAGGTCTAAGTATTCATCTTTTACTTGGGAAAAAAAACCTACATGTAGGAGTGATAAGGGTACGCAACACAGAACTTGCTGCAAGGACGCTGTAATAAGCCCTCCAGGCAAAGAGGGGCAACATGGAAAAAGCTTCAAATGATAGAGGTGACAATACTGACGTGTGTGTATGTTGCAAGTTTATCTATATAAGTTTATTGACCTATCTATACCTAAATATGTATCTGTATACATATATATATATATAGAGAGAGAGAGTGTGTGTGAGTGTGTGTGAGTGTTTGTGAGAGTGTGTGTGAGTGTGTGAGTG
>JBBKCR010000001.1:9599140-9612443 GCA_037577295.1 Ladigesia roloffi
CAGAGGTAAAAAATGATATAAATACTGTTCAGTTTCTCACAAAAAACGATCGTTTCATGTCTTAAGACATCAATGTGACGTCACAAGCCACAGGGTGTAATTTCGATTTCTCTGTGCATGTTTTTGTACTTGGAAATGTCTGACGCCCATCCACTTCCATTAAATGACTAACAGACTGCTACGGCTAAAGCTAAAGATCTGCGTTTGTGTTCTGCTGAGAAAACAAATTCACCTTCGACTTGGATGCCCTGGGGGTAAGCAAAGCTTTTCTTTTAGGTGATAACAAAATAAAAGTAATATGAAGCTGGGGGGGACTATTAGTTCCTGTGCAGGACGGGAGAGATGTGGAGAAGCAGGAGTCTTGGAGCTCATGAGTGTTTTTAAGATTAGTATAAACCCAGAATGAGCCCCCCCTGCCAGGTGCTGGAGCTCTTTTCCTCACTAGAAGATGAAGAAAATGCCGAGGATCAGAGGGGTGGGTTTGGCAGGAGCTGAACCATGGAGTGTGTTAAAATGTTTACACACTGTTTTTTAACGTTCTTTATATGGATTGTGGTGTTCTGTATTGGAATGTGGTCCATGTGTTTAAATACAGTTGTTGCCTAAAATAATTTTTGCTGATGTATCCAATCTGTTGGACTAAATTCTAGATGTCAGTGCCGAAACATGAAGAGCTAACCGCTACAGGCTTACACACATAGATGTTTCTTCATAATGCTGCAATAAACAAAAACAAAAACAAAAAAAAAACACTTTTGGGATTTTTTTTTAGCCCTTAGTACGGGTTATATTTGCCACTGATGTACAGATTCATATACGCATCATACAGAATCAGACAGGTCCTATCTGAATGACAGGTGTATTAATATTACTTTTTATGAGTGTATTAATGAAATTACAAGCACAAATAAGAACAAAATAAGAAACTGCAAAAAATTCACTTACTAATATTTTATGCCCTTTAAGCCACACACTGTTTATCTGAAACGTCGTAACTCTCACACTGAGCTTTACCAGTCGCACAAATCAAATGTACCATTCTTCTTGTGGTGCAGCAGTGAAAAAAAGTCCCCCCTTAAACAATTTCTAGCTCCATCACCTTTAGGACATTCTTTAGGCTATTTAAAATGGTATAACAATAAAGGGAAACAAATCATACAACAATAAAAACTATTTTTTTGATCTGAACCGGAATACCACCCAGCACTAGTTCCGACAAATGTACAGTGAGAGGGGTAGATATTACTCTGATCACATCTTACTCGTCCTCTTTCTCTCTCTCTGAGTCCCCATCCATATCGAGCTCAGGTCAGGTCCACAAGCCTCCAGTCGCAGGCCGAGGTCAGCGAGTTTTACAGCACAAGACCAGGAGCTCAATGATGAGATAATGGGGTTTAGTTTTCCCTCCTTTAACTCCCCTGAGCGAGGCCAGGAGTAGGCCAGGGCTGTGCCAAAGGTCAAGCTCACTAACATTCCCCAACCATCAGCAGCCTGACGCGATAGAAGTCGTAAACATCACTCGATTAGCCTCGGCTCCTGCTCCCTCTCTGAGCACCACAGCTGAAGCCCCGTACTTCACTCTGGTCTGGGCACAAAGGGTCCCAAAATAAAACAGAACCACATCAATCATGAAGGACCCCTTAGTATGTAACACTAACCCCCTGATTCCATGTCATACTCCACATGCCAGAGCAGCAGCGGGTTCGCACCAGAACAAATGTTTCTTCAGAAAGGTCAAAGTGCTCCGAGTGGCTCTTCGCTTCCGCTTGTTAAAACACTAAACCCAAGGAGGGATTGCTGGCTGCCTTGTGGGGAATTTCCCCAGCCTCCAGGATGAACCAGATGACCAAGGTCCAAGATCTGCTCGTCATCTCTACTCAAGGTTTCCAATCAAGTTCAAATAAACTGTCCCATCAAAATCACAAGAAAGGATGCACCGATACCACTTTTTTGGAAAACGAGTTCGAGTAATTGCAATTTAGTACTCGCCGATACCGATACCGAGTACTTAATAAAAACATGATTTAAATGTACAGGTATCAGCTTTAGTCATATAATTTAACAAAAAAAAACAAGGGACTAGTATCAATTTAAGAACATTTATTTAAAAAGAAAAGCTTGTTGTATGCAACAATATTACAGAATAAAAAATAATTTAACCACTTACACGCCGCTCAAACACAAACATTTCTCAGACCATGGTATCGGTCCCGGTATCGGGGACTTTTAACGAGTACTTTAGAAAATGTGGTATCGGAGCCGATACCAGTGCATCCCTAATCACAAGAGTTGAACCTGATTTAAAAGACATTCACTGAGCTTATCAAGAAATTGGTCAGTAAGAAGAGTTTTGGACATACTTCACAATGGCTTTTCCCTTTCAGTGAGAAAATATATAGCTTGAAAATATATAGTTGAGAGGGCTGGGGAAAAAAATATATATAGGTAGATTTTCAGGCCATGATTATCCGTATTGGCAACTACTCTCCGTTTTGGGCAAATACTTTTCTTTCCACCAGCAATATGATGGATATTTCCAACCACTGTATGATATTTAGTGCACATCAATGTCTGACACCTATATGTCTTATGGGTAAGCGACAAGTACGGTCCTAGTGTTGGGATTCCATTGGGTTCACCAGATCGTCCTGGTTAGTATGGTGGCGGGTACAGCTGAGTTCAGTACTACGGTAATGACAGACTGTAGGTTGGATTCTCAGAAAGCATTAAGCAATTCTCTAAATAAAAACACACACAGTAAGAGAAACTGTATTTGTGGATTACAAGACACATAAGAGGCTAAACATAAACCCCCCCTGCTATCAGTTAAGCTAAAGGCTGATCAATCAGGCTAACATGCCACCTTCAGAGAAGATTTAGCTTCTGTCCTCGCTTTCCGTCAGATATTCTCTCTGGTTCGCTCTACCACCTCACTTAACTGGATTCAAAATCAGCGGGGAACCGAGCGCCATTCCTTCACCAGAGGCTGTTACTGCTGTAGGCCAGGGTGCAGGAAATAGGAGATGGTCATGTGGGAATCTACACAAGGGCCAAATCAAGCACTTTCATCACCATGGCAAACATGATATCCACTGCACGGACGCATTTGAAGTTGGCAGCATTCATGGAGCGAGCACTTATAAATAAAGCCACTAAATCTTCATATAAATGGAAACCTGATGATTCAAAATATGACCGAAAATGGGCCAAATGTAGGACAACGAAGGGGTACGCATGAGGCCAGGGCATCTCTTACCATGATCGCTTCTTTTCAAAAAAGAATAGAGAGAAAAGGAAGAGGGGGATGGGACATCAGACCAGCTGACAGCAATGAGCGTGGATCATAATGGAAGTAATTAATGTAATTTGTGCCATGGAGCCAGACTGGTCTCCCTTATGTTGAGAGTTCTGTATTAGCATGAACGGAGTGGCTCAACACTAGGCCACTCCTCAACAACCTCTATTGTGTGTAGCGCAGGTCCAGTGCTGCCAAAGCGTAGTGCAACAGGGTCGTAAATATGACAGCCATGTGCAAGGGGGAGATGAGTGTGAAGAAGTCTGTAAACACTAAGCATACACCAAAGCAAAGCAGGAACCTGCGTGTGGAACTCAACTCCAGTCGTAATTAATGGCTCCCTCCCTGCCGAAAAATACTGTGCACTACCAGCACTATTGTTGCCTCAGGAGAGAGAGAGCAATTAAATGAACATTGAATGCATAGCGGTTTCTGTTACAGGCAGCCCCACTGGCTTTCAAAGCCACTAAATGCCAGCCACATTAAAGGCAGGGAGCTGGAAATTGTTGCAAAAAAACCCCAAAAAAACAACAACATTCAGTGGTATAAAAGGAGGAATGGCATCAAACAGTTGGTTAACGCATAATCCACAAAAGAATGAAAAGTGTTTGGCTCATGATGGGTGGAGTAGACCACAGCCAGTGACCTATAAATCACGGTATTTACCAAAAAACAAATGAGAGCAGGTCCTTAAAATGCAAAAGCTGAGAGAACACTGCCCCCTCATGGCTAAAAAGTAGAAGTGGTAATTTTCAGCTTGATGTCGTTCAGTCAAAATAATTTAGCGGTGCATATGTTTGTGTATGTGACTCAGCAATCACACTTACATACTAGAACTTTACATACCTCTCTGCCTTTGTGAGTGACCAGGGCAGCCAGAGGTTTGGCGTAAAAGCGACTGAAGGAGAAACCCAAGCATCCATACATGCTGTTAGCAGTGAGCTTCAGGGCCTTTTGTCGGATGTCATACTGCAGGGAAAAAGTAGTTTAATGCCATTATCAGCAACAACGCATGCCATGGCAAAAAGGCATTTAAAATGACAATTTATTTGAAAACAAGAGACTTAAATAATTTAAAAAAAACAAAAAAAAAAACTCCTCAAATCAGTATTTGACAAATTTCAAAACTTCGTGTTGGCACCTTACAAAAGGCGTCTTCCAGACAATTCTGGCATTAAAATTATTGACTTGTGTCACTCAGAACAGAAAGACAAAATAAAATATGTTTCATGGCTGAAAACTACCAACATAACAAAGAAAAAAAAACTATAGAAAAACACCAGAGCAGGTCTGAGATCTTAAACAGGGACTTTACCCACACAGAGTTCTGCATTAGGGTCTCTCTTAGCAGCACTGTCTGCTGTCTCATCACCAACAAGGACAAAATGGCCCAGAATCCAACACGTTTTGCCATTGTCGGCCCCAAATTTGAGGTGCATCCCTAAAATTATATTAATAACTTTGTGTACGCGGCATGTAACTGTTTTACCTGTAGGTACATGTCAGAGTTTAGATCAGGCTGCTTCATCAGTTGTTTGACCTGCCGTCTCCTCTCCACTAGCTTACGGATTTCTTTGGGAAGTATGCCCATCTCCAAATCTGGGTCTGGCAGCTCTGGAACTTCATTGAGGCCATCCTCCTATTTGAACAGATACAATTAGGCCCATCCCGCAATCCATTTACCATGAGCCACTGACAAGCTTCCCTTCCCAATCTCGCTCTCTCTCTCTCTCACACAGACACACACACCTCTGTGTTTTTGCGAGAGCCAGGTGCCTCTCTCTGAACCGTAGTGAAACAGATGTTGAACTCTTGGATAATGGAGGGGTACAGGCTGTTGAAGTCCAGCAGCAGAATGAATTTGTCATAGAAACCTAGAGGGAAAAGAGAGAGAATTATATGCATGCATACACACAAAAACAACAATCAGTCAATGCCAGCTGAACACCTACCAACTTTGGGATCCAACACTAGGCCTCCAGCATAGGCTGCCTTTTTCCTTACTTTACCAGGCTTGCTTTTAGTCACGTCCCCATCCTCATCCTCACCCTAAAATGTAAGTACAGAGAGGGTGAGAACAACTGATATTAACCACACACTCATTCATAAACATGCAAATAAATACACATACATACATACATATTCATGAAACACAAAAAACAGATTAATAACAGATAATCTCATTATAATTGCAACCATTAAGGGGTGTTATGTATTTGGAAGCAAGTCAATGCTAAGTGCTTGAAGCTGTTGTATTGGTAAGCAAGAAAACTGGACAAGCACAAAGATCTGACCAACTTTGACACTGCCAAATTGTGATAGCTAGACGATGGCCAGAACTCACTGCTTACCACTTACCAATAGCAGAGCAAGGAAGGACTAAACCCACCTGACTATCCTTGTCTGGTAAAAAGGAGTAACAAAATAAAGTGAAAAATCAATGTTGGTTACTTCAGAAAGGTGTCAGAACATGCAGTGTATCACAACTGGCTGAAACTGGGGCTACGTACACCACAGAGCACATAAGACTTCAACACTTGAAACGACTCTTCACAATGTCACGTTAAACAACTACACTTTAAGCCCTCACTGCACAGTTCTGCACACACTCTATATACCTCACAGCATCATTTTGCAAATGTAATTTTCTTATTGCACCTATTTCTACTTTATTTTTATTTATATTGCACCTATTTCTACCTTCTACTTATTTTTCTTTATTTTATTTCTATAAATTTCATTATTATTATTATTTTTTTTTTTTTCTTATTTTATTTTATTTATTTTTTTTTTACAATTTATATATAATATTGTGCAAATTTGAAGGAACACGAGCCTAAGAATTTCATTACAGGTGATGACGCAACATTGTTATCTGTATATGACAATAAACTTGAAACTTGAGTGTCCATGCTGACCCCTGTCCACAGCTGAAAGTGCTGAGAGACCGCTAACATTAAGAAATGCAGAATACTGAGCATCATATTGCCACGAATGGATTGTCCACTTCCCATAGTGCATTCTTTCGGCTTCATATTCCCCAAAGATACGATGTGCAAGAAATGCAGCAAAGTATGATACACCATGTGGTCAAAAACCTCTCTATCATAGCCAGCATTTTCTGCAATTTGTGATACACTAGCACTTCTGTGGAAACAGACCAGACAGGCTAGCGTTTGCTCTCCACATTGGTCCTTGTTAAAGTTTTTAACCCTCGATTCCATCCCTGCCTGAAAACAAGATATTTACTCAATTTGTGTATACACACACACATATAGAAAGACTAGAATGGGTTCCTACAGGTTCTTGCTGAGGTTTCTTGAAGAACTGCTTGTCCGGAACTATGTAGTTCTTCTCGTGGAAAGCATGGAGCAGCAGGTATTCATTCCTCTCGGCACGGCCACCCATCAATGTGCGTGACTGAGAAGTATAGCATCAAAATTAACAGATGGCAAGATGAATTTATCACTATGAGAAAGATCTGATCTATTTTAGGAATTCACACACTTTAGATCCATTGGTGAATGGTTGGAGAAAAGTGTCAGGGGTGATTAGAGACAGGCAGGTACCAGCAAGAGGGAAAAGGAAGGTGTATAAAACAGTAGTCAGACCAGCTATGTTGTCTGGTTTCACTGGTTTGAGACAGTAAAGCAGAGCTGGAGGTGGCAGAGTTGAAAATCATCAGATTAAAACAGGAGTAACAAGGATGGACAGCATAAGGAATGATGTTATCAGCACAGCTTTTAGAGCAAAAGTCAGAGTATGCTGACAGGAAGAGAAGAGGATGAAGGTCTAGTACAGGGGAATTCAATTAAAAGTCACCGTGGTCCAGTTATTACATTTCGTCCCAGTAGAAGGTCCAAACTGAAGTCCGTCTTGTGTCTTATAGCCTTCCCCTACGTCTACATTTTCATATAGTTTACTCAAAATGTATTGTTCATTTCCAATGCAGAAAATGAAGAGTGCACAACTAAATCTTTTACCATAAATCAACATAGTCCCAGGCAAATACATTTAAGTTACAAAACACATTCCATTATCGATCAAAAGGTGCTGTAAATTGTTTGTTTTTCCTGTTTTGGATCAATATTTACGAGTAGTTTTGAGGGTTTGGAAGGGGCTTTGGATCTCCTGATTGTTCGGTTTGGGCGGAGTTAAAAAAAAGCCGAACCTACTACAGAGGATAAAAAAGTAAGAGCCATTTGGGAGCTGAAAGAACCGGCTCTACTTTGGGGGCGGAGCCAGAAGAGATGTCTCTCTGAAATAAACCGTACTTTCCGTTAATCACTAGTAAAGTAACGAGTGAAGCTGTTGTATTAACTGGAGTAACATCGCCCCCTGTCTACAGACACGACCGTCCAAAAATGTTCCATGAAAATTTCTCAATCTCGTGAATTTACCAGACTGGTCACGGGTCCGGACAGAACATTCACTCTGTCCGGATCCGGATCGCGGTGCGGCGTTTGGTGATGCCTGGACTAGTAGGAGGTTTATGGGTGTGGTGTGGAAGGAAATGCAGGCAGTTGGTGTGAGAGAGGAAGATACAGGGGACAGAAAGAAATGGAGGCAGTCGATCCACAGGGGTGACCCCTAATCGTGAGCAGCCAAAATAGAAGGTAAGGACTACATTAGATTATTTGATGGGAGACAATAACTGGCTCGAAGAAAGTGATCTTACCATGACATTACCAGCAATGTTGGTGATCTGCAGAGCCAGTGGAAGCACATTGAGCTCACACATGATCTGCAGGATGAGTTTGGCATCCATCCACGTAAGCTCCAACAGGTAGATCAAGTGAGGAGAGTCACTGCATGAGAGCCAGTGGAGGTTAATAACATCATTAATCTTCTCCCTAATATTTATATATTATTACTGTTGATTTTAAGCAAATTATAAAGTATACATTAATCAAAAAGGAGGTTGTACACCTGGTGTTTTGCCACTGGATCATATTGTGATACCCGTGTCGGCGCAAATTGCATGACACAAGGTGAGAAGACCCAGCCAAACATGACAAAGGACTGCCTTGCTCCAGAAAAATCTGAAAAGTTTATTACACAATTGCAAAAGTGGAGGAATGAGAGAGCCTCTGAAGTCGTCTCTGCCCTTCCGTTCTGTGTTACAGTTTTTATAGCAAAAGTCCTATGAAGCCTTAAT
Organism: Ladigesia roloffi; assembly: GCA_037577295.1. Classification (NCBI taxonomy): domain Eukaryota; kingdom Metazoa; phylum Chordata; class Actinopteri; order Characiformes; family Alestidae; genus Ladigesia; species Ladigesia roloffi. The sequence continues at coordinate 9,607,594 of JBBKCR010000001.1, forward strand.
GCACCGTCACCTCCCCGGGGACCATGCCCATATAAGGAAAAGGGAAGAACTCTCCTTTCGCAGATGTTTCACCTTTGGCGCACATAATTTATAGTGAAGAGGACGTTGATCATGAAACAAAGATTCACTAGGCTCACAAATTGGTTATTTTTAGTCTCCGCCCTCCTGTCCTGGCACGCGAGTGTCCTTGCTACTTGCAGCACCAGACAGCAGAAGGAAAAACACACGTTCTTCTCCTGACTGACCAGAGACCTTTTGACTATGTTACTCATAAAGTTGCTTCTAAAATGAAAGGTGTGGAAACCATAAGTCCCTAACCTTAGACCTCTGCTTAACCTTAAATGAATCATACGACAATCAGGACTCATTGACTGAATACTGAATGTGAATACATGCAAAGGAATAAAGAAAATAAAGAAATAAATTAATACAATTATTAAAACGTGAATTTCCTCAACACTTGTATCACGCAGTTGTTGAAAACCAGTCCTGTAAAGGTGTACAGGCTGCAAACCTGGCCAGCTGTACAACAGACTCCCAATTCAAGAGCACTGGCTCCAGACTGACCTGTAGAAATTCCTGATGTCCTCTGGAGACACCACTGCCCTCTCAGTCTTCAAAATCTGCGCTGCTAACTCCGTCAGGTGGTAGCTCTTACAGCGGATGAGCTCTTTAGCAGAGATCTCCACGTCACACACTAACCGGCCACAAGCAGCGCTCTTCTCAGCAAACCCACCGCGCCCCTGACACAAAAGAGCATTGAAAGAATGCGATGAACAAAGTTTAATGTAATAAAATTTGGTGTTAGCCCACTTTTCAAGTATTAACAATGTTTCTCTCACCCCTAGCTTTGGCATGTTAGCTCTTCTCAGTCGACCGATTTTGGACCAGAAGGGCACCTTACATGTGTTAATTCTCTGCAGCAGAACTTCAAGGTCGAAGCCCAAGATGTCATGACCCTAAAAAGGATCAGATCAGACTCAAATGCCACGAACCTAAAACACAATTTGCAACATGCATCATTTCAACAGCTGAACTCACCACTAAAACGTCAGGATCAATCTTATGCATCTTGGCTAAAAAGAAGCCCAAAAGAGTGCGTTCCGTCGATGCAATCTCCACCGCGCCGTTCTGAGTAAATACAAGAAAAAACGCCCAAGTTTCATGAATATTACGACAAAATCCCTCTTTAACTAAGCTTGAGCAAGGAATGAGTGACTCACCTTTTTCCTGACCACGTCATTGAAGTCATAAGGGTAGACACAGTCACTGGGTTTGTTCACCACTGTAACAGTTATTGGTGATTTGAATGCAAACACAGACAAGCAAGCCTTCAAATATTTTACATATACTATCCCCTTAAACCTCTGATAGACCAAAGACAAAATAACAAAAACTACAATACAGATATAACTTCAATTGAAAGACAGATAATACATATTTTGTATTAGTAGCTATTCAAAACAACTGCAGGATTCCATTTCAGGGGACATGTTGTAGGTGTTAGACCACAATTCATATGCATAGAAATGTTGAATCCCACATGAAAGGGGCAAACAGTTAAAAATAATTTTTTTTCTACGTATGACTAAATATCTCACCACAGAAATGAGTCTGGTAAGGGACGCGTGGAGGAGCTTTGTCCAATGGAAACTTGTGATGAATGAGGGCAGCCAGGGACACGATCTGAATAATACAGAAGAGCAAAAGTGGTCAAATTAAGAAGACTTCATCCTTCAAAACAAATAATCTTTTGGACTCACCTCATTGTGGTGGGTCTTTGGATTCTGCACAGTTTTCAGGCTGACTGACATGACCACCAATGGAGGAGGGGGTAGTTCTTTCACAACTGTAATAAGGTCACTTTTCAGAGCAATGGCCTCCACCTTACACCAGCTCATAGGCTGGCTGCTCAGGGCTGGAAGGGCAGGAAAAAAAATGTTTACAACAATATTATATCAGGGCATTTATGTTTATACTTGTTAATCATTGGCTATTTCTACTTGTATAATGTCAACTTCCATTCCCCAACTACAGGGGGCAGTCTCCCTGGAGTGAATTGATGTTAAAGGACTTGCTCAGGAACCCAGGGGTGATATGTCGTAAGTTGGATTCAAACCCATGACCTCTTGGTTCAGAGGCAGGTACACCACCACCCTTTATTGATTATACTTGTTGATCATTGCCTATTTTTACTTGTGTAATATTTCTGTCTGTCAACAGTCTATAAAGGTCACTCACTGGGGGTCTTAATATCAAGCCAGCAGGGCCCACGAATTTTCCTGCTGAGTAGGAGATGTTCCAGACTTGAGGTGTTTGTGCCAAACACATGGGAGAAGGTGGAGCCCTTCAGATCTGATGGCAGCTGGGGCATCTCAGCCTATAAGATACATGAAATTTCAAATTACATACATATCACATTACAGGGAGCGTCATTGTTTTGCTCTCTATTCAGCTGGGAAACTGATTGACTGCCTTTATTTAGTGCTAGCGGATGCAAGCCGAGGCACTCACAGAGTATTTGACTTCTAGGTACTCGCACTGTGTAGGCACGTCCGGGATCTCAAAGGCATAATGCTTCTCCACTTTCTGTTAGAAAACAAAACACACATTACACCACTTTCTTTTGACTGCAAATAGTTTGAGATTCAATACGAAGCAGTTTGAAACAAAAGAAGGTGTATTTGAAGATACCTTGGACTTGAACTTCATTATCTTGAATTTTTCAGAGAGGGTGTTGAACTCTTCGTAAACGTCCATCATTCCAACAGGAATGTCGGTTTCCTCGCGAGTTGCCAAATTTACTTTCTGTATGAACAAGTGTAAATTAACCTACCATTAATAAATGCTTACAGTTTACAATATACAATAATCGCTGATGAAACTAAGTTTAATATTGCTTAAATGGAAGACGTGTGGGGACTCACATGCTCTCTTGGCAAAAAGTACATGGTCCTCTCAATGTTCTTCACAGCCACACAACAGCTGACATGAGCTTTTGCCGACTCTATCCACACCTTGCCAAACAGATACACCACACCTGCAGCACATCGACATTTAAATTGTCAACAAGGTAAATGGGATCTAAAGGGACTCGTTTAACACACAGATGACCCAAATTTTCACCAATTTCCCCATTCATGATTTCAACCCCAAATCAAAAATCTACTTTCTTGAAAATTATACTGTTGATTTAATACTGCACTTTATATGAGCTCTTAGAATTAAATTCACTATTTTAGACTGGAACTTTTGTTTCACTTTTAAGAAATCAGTGCTGCTCATTACAGCAACCCACAACTGATGGAGCACAGTGAAATTGCCAATGATAAACGTTGAAACACTTCTTCATTTAGGGCAGTGACACTTCGTGGATGGTCCTTTATTATTATTATTTTGAGCATTTTGGATTACAGCAATACTATAATGAATCAAAAAGCAAAACTGAAACAAAGATGCTCAGAGCACATAGAAAAAAATATTGTGATTGGTTAGAGCGAGATTAGGATCTAACCAAATCGAAACCAATCAGAATTTCAATAAAAATATTACAAAAACCACGAATACAGAATATTTTAAAAAGAAAGTAAGGCAGTCAAGAATCTTGCCTGGTTGGTTGAACTGGTCCTCAAAGGCATCCAGCCAGTAGAAGCGAAAAACCATTTCTCCATCAGGTCCCTCCACCAGTGGGAGCTGACTGGAGTCCACCTGCACTTCTACAGGAGCTTGGTCGGGGGCCTCCTCCTCCATCTTCTCCCAGCAGGAGCCACCCATCATGCCCAATCTGAAGAGGGAAAATGAGCAATGTCAGCTTGGTCCACCAAAACAAACCATGAGAAAAGCATTGTGTACATGAAGGTTATGATGTATAAACACTCACTTCAACACCTCATCTTGGGGTTCGGTTTTTGGCTCTACTTTAACATCTGGCAAGTCCTCAGGCTCTGCCTTGACTTTAACTTCCACTTCCTCCTGGTCCTCAGCACCCAGCTCCATTGGTTCATCAAAGTCAACCTCATCAAATGCTAAAGAATCACCAACTGGAAAATCATCATTTTCTTTAAATTAGTAAAATGAATAAAAGGAGGAAAGACACAAATACATACAGATGAGCACATGGGTGGGTACCTTCCTCAGGGACCTCCAACTTGGGTTTCTTGGTTTGGATGGAGATGGCTGCAGTTGGGGTTGCCGTGAATGAGATCTCAGCAGGAGGGGGGCGAGGCACGGTAAGCTTAGGTTTTGAAACTGGGGCTGCAAATGATTCCTGAATAGAAATATTACTATAAATCAAACTAATACAATTAGCATAATTTTTTTTTTTTAAACAAGACATTCAGTGAAGTAACCATTAACCATTCCAAAGCAGACTTGAACAAATCCATAATACAGAAAGTAATAATCACTGATACACAATAGCAAATATTAGTTGAGGTGGGAGGAGCTAATAAACTACCTTTGACATTTGAGGTTTGATAGAAAAGGGGTTCACGGGTGATCCCAAGGACTTCTTTTTCTTCAAGGTAATGACTGGTGGTGGGGCAAGAACCGCTGTCTTCTGGATAAGACACCAAAATATAACATTTAATAAAACAGTCCATTCATTTGTGTAAAGGGCACAAAAGACAGATAATAAGACACCTCACCTCTGAATGTAGATCTTGTAGAATATCTCCCAGCAGATCATCTTTGGACAAATCCACATCTTTCTACAATCCAGACATGAACAGAAAAGAACTAGAATATAATACTTTGTATATTACAAAACTATGTCTATTAGGCTTGGGCGGTATCACGGTAATATGGTATACCGCGGTATCTAAAAATAACAACGATATCAGTTTCAATAC
>JBBKCR010000001.1:9621776-9631834 GCA_037577295.1 Ladigesia roloffi
CACACCCTAACCCAGTCGAAACACACCCTAACCCAGTCGAAACACACCCTAACCCAGTCGAAACACACCCTAACCCAAGTTGCTTACTGATCTTAAGACAGTAAATCATAAAAATACAACTAAGCCACAGAAAAAGGAAAATCTCTCGGTCATATGCTGTGTTAATGCACATTCTTCTGTTGTAACTCAAGGACCCCCTGTAAAGAAATATGAGCTGTGATTGAAATCGATTCGTAACCCCGATTCATATTTAGCACTTAGTTCATATTTGTACTTAATGTACTTGTTGGCAATAAAACACATCCGTGATTGAATTCACTAACAACACTGCCATGTTGTTTTTTGGAGTTTTGCTATGGCTATTCCCTCAAATTTCTATGAAATGATTATTTGAAACAAGCTTGTTTAAGAAACACAATGCACTGATACGTATTTGTTACTTTTTTCAAGATAAACATTATGATTGATTTTTAATGATATCTGACCAAGCCAAGTTCCAAAATGCCAGCAGTTGTACCAATGACTCTTAATGAACATTTCAGATACAGTAAATAACTAAATCAATTTAACTACTGACAAAATGCTCAATTTGTAATGACACATGTAGTGGCCACTGTTCCTGAAGTGCTGTGTCTGTAATTTTCAAAAAATATTTTTAAAAATAATTGTCAGAACAAATATTGTCATATTGTCTAGTTCTAGTATGTTTTAACTCTAGTTTTCATTTTTTTTTATTGGAACTATGAGGCTAATATAGCTAACAAGTATTGTGGATACTGCGGGTACACCTTCATAGCTTTGCTCTGAGGACAATATAGGGTAAGGAGAAAATAGTGTCTATTAGATTTTTTTTGGTAAACTATACCTTTAAAGGGTCTTCACTAGACATGACACTTTTAGTGCCCTTCAAACCACTCTACAATTTCAATTTACAATTCAGCCATACTTCCAGCGCTCTGAAACACAGATGGGGACCGATTTCGGTCACACTCTCTTTTTGTGGTGGGATTAGGTACACATCGCTCTTAAAGGGCAACTTGTGCTTTTGAATGACCCTGGCAGGAGAAGAAGTACCGTCTGCAGAACCAGGTGGACAGGATGAAGGAGAAGGTGCGGACAGTGGAGGAGAAATCCAAGCACTTTGTGTATAGAGTAGAGGAGAAGAGTCATGATCTCATCCAGAAATGGGAGGAGAAGTCTCGAGAGTTCATTGGAAACTTCCTGGAGCTGTTTGGCCCCGATGGGACGTGGGTAAGATTGTTTCTCTGTAGCAGGTCTGAAAGAAGCCAAACTGTGGGCGTGGAGGGCCAAGGCTTTTCTTTATCCTCGAGTCACATGGGGCCGGAGGGCTGCCTTTAATCAGGCAAGTGCAGTGGAGAAGAAATCTGCTTATATCAGAGAAGCCTAGGGGTCTCCAGATGCAGGCCTGAGTCCAGGGACTGAAACAGAAGCTCGTCTCTTTAACAAACCTTTCCTCCCCATCCTGCTGCTCGGTTTGAACTTCAGCATCTGAACAAGTTGCTGACTTGTGATTGGCTGATTAGATATTTGAGTTAACGAGCAGTTGAACCTAATAAAATGACAGTTGAATGTATTTATCTATTCGTCCCTATACATATTCACAGGTATCACTCATTCATTGTAGAAGTGCAGTAAGAGAAACAGCCTGTTTGTTTATAAGAAACGACGAAAGTATCAAAACTGACCCTTTGCAAAAAGAAGTAAAATACAAGAATAAAATATGACAAAAACATTATTATTATTATTCATTATTGGCTATTATATTATCCTAGTACGACTTTTATTGACTACCCAGTGCCTGAAACTCCCTAATAGAATAATATACACATGCTAAAAAGTTATTTCATTTTACTCAGTAGCCAACTGGATGAAAGGTGTGGAATGTTGAAATATTTCTGTTGAGAATAAAGGAAAACCCAAAGTTCTTGTTCAGTATTATGATTCTATTAATACAAGCAGTCAGACGCCTTCTTCTCCTTCCTCTCTACACAGAAGCAGATGTTTCAGGAGCGGAGTGGCCGCATGATCCAGGCTTTCTCCCCCCACGGCTCTCCCAGCAGCAGCCCACCCAGAGACTTCTCTCCATCCCGCTCGCCCTCGCCGCCGTCCCGCTGGGCCCTTCCGAGAACCTCCCCGCCCTCATCTCCTAAAGGTGCCTCGGCCTCCATCAGCAGCATGAGCGAGGGCGACGAGGATGAGAAGTGAGGTCCGAGCAGTCCCCCAACACGTACAAACCCATGCAAACACACACACACACACACACACACACACACACTCTTACTTGTACATTTCTACACACCGGCAGCAATGACTGGTTCACACAAGTATCCTCATGGGAATAGTGTATATACACTGGATGCAATACAGGACTGATTGTATCCTGTTGAGCTTTTTCAGATGATACAGAGTATGAATGAAAGCCATTGCAAACCTCTTCTCCTAGGAGAGAGCAGATTTAATCGAAAGGGGTTAAAAGAGGAGAAGGACTGACTGAATGATTTGTCCTCTGCTGCTCAGGTTGGACTGAAATATATGAAAACGACTGTCTATGTAAAGTACTGTACATCCTTGCCTGTCCACGTTTTGGTCAAATATTTTATTTATTTATGTTTTAAGTTGATTGGGATTGTTGTTGCAGTCATCAAATTATCATGAATTTTTTTGGCTTGTATTTTGTACACCATTCAAGAAATGCCATTGGCCTTTTACACCCGGTGAAACTTCAGTGACAAATGGGCCAATGACTTCAAATTTAATTTGTTTCATTCCATTTCAAAGATGCCACCTTTTGTTATGACAGCAGTGATATTCAAGGACAGTTGTATGGGGAGCTTGTTTATCTCAGTCCTTTTCTGTCAAAAATTCACCTACTGATCATTTTTGGTTTCTCTTGACATAATATAGCATTGTCGTCTCCACAATGTGATCACACTCTCACTATTCTCAGTAGAAAATGCTCCATCTACCAGGGATCTCTGGAAATCCTCAGCCTGTCTTCATATTCCAGGCTGCAGAAAATCTTTTTGCAGTTTTAAAAATGACATGACACTTACACTTTTGTTGGGATGGAGGAACAATTTTCGTTCTCCCTGAACGACGGCACTTTCACTGGACATGACTTATTACATTTTTTTTAAATGATCACTAAGCAGCCCACACAGTTGTGCCCCTGTATCACATAACCACTCATGCAAGGCTGAACTAGAGATGTCAGTAGTAAACGCGCTGTATGTAATCTTGCACTCTGTAAAAACTTGTCCTTTTATTTGTACATTGTTTTCTATGTATCACTGAAAACAAGCCTTCTAACTGTAAATAAATAAAGGACAAAAAATGGAAAAATGCAAAAGCTGTGTGGAAGCTTATAAAAGAAATTAGACTCTGTAATCTGGTCCAAATAGTTTATTTAGGGTCAAGTGTTGAACAGATCTGTAATACATGACTGGGGTGTACATGTCTGAGTATGAAGAGTGACTTGCGAATACGAAGTCAACAAAAGGGCTTTTCTTAATGTCCTGTACAGCAGTAAAGGAGAAAACAATAAAGGTATAAGAAAGATATTCAGGGTAAACCATTCATGCCTGCACTTCAGGGTATATATTACAGTGTTTTGTTTACTTAATCTCCATTACATTCAATCAGCAGTCATTTCCTGAACTTAAGTCCATTGACTTGAACCACACTTCAAATAGACGCCAATAGGCTGGTGCTAAAAGGTGTTGCTGATAAAGATTATGTTGAAAACACTGTTTTTCATAATGGAGGGTTGAACCAAAAAGACTGCAGTGTTGGGAGTATGGAGGCTTTCCAGCTATAGATCAGGCTTAGATGTACACAGTAGTGATGATGAATACTCAGTATTAGGGCAGTAACAGATTTTTTTTCATGTCGACTAATCTTTCAAGATAGTCGAAGTCGAGTCGCTTAGTCATGATGACGCAGGAACAAGGGTGTCCAACAATGAGCAACTTTTATTAAAGTTCTCTGTAATGTTAACCGTTAACATGACAATTAAACTGAACAAAACAGAGACTGACACCTTGACAGTTCTGATAAATTTAGGTGTAAACAGAAAGTGGGAACTTTTTAAGCCTCGGTGCCGCTCAGCTCCGCTGGACTGGCTCTCTCCAGTAGTAGCATTAGCATGCTAGCTAGCAGTGTCGTTTCAGACCTGTGCAGAACGCCAGTACTGTATCTGAAACTTAACTCGGGTTGCCGGTTCCACAGGCCTCTGTGCTGTTTGTGTGTCTAAAGTAAAGGGTCTCCATCTCTCTCGTCTTCTTGTAATCTCCTGTTTAGTATCCACTCTACGTGCCAACAGTACAGCCCATTTTATGAAGGGACGTGTGTCAGCATCAGCCGATCAGAGGCAGAGACTGCATTACGTCCACAAGCGAGGGCAGAGTGAGAAAAAGAACAAACGACTAATCGACTTGTCTCAACTGCCGTCGACTAGTGCCTTTATAGTGTACTAGTCGACTTTTGTGTTAATGCCTTACTCAGTACTGATGATGAATACTCAGATGATGAAAACCAGTATCAAAAGCATGCCAGGAAACCCAGCCAGCAGCAAAATGTACTCCTTACTGGGGTTTTCTACATGAACATGGTTTTATAAATACACACCATCTCAGACCTCACTACCTCCAGACAGATATTTCATCTGAGAAATCACTTCCAAAATTTTTCTATAAACAACTGTCCATTTTAACAAAAGATTAGGAAGTACATTGTATCAATTATATGGTCCACACTGATATTTCTATAATGGAATTTTACTAGTAACAATATAAATAGTAACTGTAGTATTTATTTATACAAACAGTTGTTTCTGATTGGTTGAGAGGTCTTCTGCTGAGCACCGGCTGCCAAGGTTGCTTTACATTGCCATTACTAATTTTCTACTTATCAGCACGAACAAAACAGAAAACAAACTATTTCAGCTGCAAGGGAGGAAGAACTGACATTTAAAAACTCCAGTTCACCAGACATGGAAACAATTGAACACACCCTGATAAACAAAGAAAGGCTGTGAGATGCTTTACAGAGTGAAAAATAAAAATAAACCACCCTCAGGTTAAAATGGAAAAAGCCAAGCTTGTCAAAGAAATAACCTGAAAAATTATATGCAGAAATAGTGTGTAGCTTATTATATATACCCACACACACTACAGGCCCAACCTCCAGTTAATAAAAAAATAAACAATATGCTGCTCTTTCTAAACTGTGACAGAAACTCTTTAGAAATACTTAAAACAAACATAGCTGACTTTTTTATATATATACATCATTGCAATGTTAATGGATATGAAAATGTATTTGTCTTTTATTTATATTGTGCTTTTATCACAGTTTTTGGAAACAACCTGCATCCAAACCCTCCTTTTCAAGATTCCAAACAGTTCTGTGTTATTTGCTGGATGCTCATTTAAGCCCTGGGGGGAAAATCTGAAGACCCCAAAACAAATCTCAAGACTCTTCGCTTTTCTTTGGACTGGTATTAATTTTGGCACAATTTTGCAGAATGCCTAGGATCATTATCCTGTTGACAAATGAAATGTACTGAATCATGCTTTTCTTTTTTCATGACATACAAAATAAATCAGTGCACTTAAGAAAGACTTGATTTTTCTTAAAACAGGTTTGTGCCTTTGTGGCTAAATATTTTGTTCCTACAAACTATATAGAACTGAAACCAATCAGATCCATTTGTTTGAAGTATTTGTATTGTTTTCATGTAATCATATTTTGAAAAAGCAGCTTATCATTTTTCTTTTTGTTTGAAATAGAGGCTGGGCCCAAATTTACACCAGTAATGTGTATATATAAAAATGAAAAATTTCCAAGCTTTCAAAAAATCACAATAAAAGAAATCTACCACACTCAGGTGTTTTATGCTAATTTAAGTATATATGATTTTTCATATAAATTACATAAGAGTTGGTCCACCTAGAGGAAGGCCTGTAGGTTCAAAACAACACAAATTGTCCTCATAAATCTCTAAACCGAGAACCGAGGCATCGATGTACGAGAGTACCAAAAATCTGCCAACTGTTCTGTCTGTAAAGACATATTTGCATAAGGGAAAAAAAATCCACTTTATAATTCACATGAAAACCGAAATCTGAGAAGGCCTCCTACATACAGTGCTGTATTGTTCAATACTGGCGTGCTGGTGCTGGATGAAGGTTTTTAAAAAGAAAGGTGGTCATTCATCTGATGCATAAGACAACGAAAGGCAATGTTGCTCTTCATGCTAGCCATGAGGATCTGTAAACATTACTCAGGATTTTCTTCAATCTGTGACTGAGCTACAGTAAAGCAGCTTTAATCTGAGGATGACAGGCGTTCAATGGATCAAGGCGATCATTCACAAATCAGAAAACAGGTTTGTGTGTATAAAACGAATGAAGTGGAAGGCTGTCATTGTGTACGCTTTGTTCTTCTGATCGGTCACTGTAAATCAGTGACAGGAAGCTCAAGTTCATGGTGAGCATTTCTGATGCCCCCATATGCCCTCAAACGGATTTCTTAAAATGGCAGTCACACACTTTTTGCACGTCCCTCAAAATTACAACCAAGTGGTTTCTAAATAAATAGTTTATATAACAATGCATAAAATGGTATAAATCCTCTAGGCAACATGTAGTCCCCTATCTAATATTGAGACAGGAATATTAGCTAAACTTTGCTTCAAATAGGTACTTAAATACCTTAAAATCGTTTAACATTTGTATTTTAACCATGACACTGCATGGTTGGTATGGAATGGCTACAGTGTGGATAAAGAAATACTCCAGTGTGTTTTAACCTAATTCACAATTTCAATGAATAAATAATGAAATAAAAATAATATATCACGAACCAATGGGCAGTTGTTGAGTGTCGAATTTTGGCTGAAAGCCACTGGAGTACTGCTTTAAGAGAATAGATTACTAACCTTTTTCTCCTCTTTGGAGATCTTCTAGTGGCTGAAATTGAGATCCCTTTCGCCATTGGTCATTTAAAACGTTGCAAGGACAACACTTTATGTGGCCCTATTAGTGTTTGGAATTTTTTAAATATATACACACACATATATATATATATATATATATAATTAGTAGGACACTAATAGGGCCGCATAATTTTCCCAAGCACAGGACTTTTCCTGATCCTCCATCCCATCCACCCCTTCTGACTCACACCACAAGGGGGTACTGTGTCCACTGTTTCATGCTGAACAGAGGAGGACAGAGCAGAGACTTAAGAGGCTTTAAGACTCAGTTCAAGGGCTCTACTCAGGGAATGCTGATGAGTACAGAACACTTGGCATTGATGTGCTGTTGCCACGGCAACAGAAGCTAGTCTAAAGTGGGAGGAGCGAGAGGAATGAGTGCAGTGGTTCAGGTGCCAAGCGGCCGTCGAGGAGGGGCGTTTATCTCTTCGCCTTGTACTTTGAAGCGTCCCGAGGCTCTTTGCTGGGGTTGCTCCAGTCGTCCGCCCCTGGGCCTCCTTGATAGTGCCGCCAGGCAGACTTGTTAAAGACTGGCAAGCGCTCAAATGACTCACTGGAGAGTGCCTGAGTGGAGGAAAGAAAAGAAAGAAGTCTTTAAAAAGCTGCCAGAGGAATGAAGATATGATCAAATAAACAATGTTCAGTTCTGAAATGAAAAAAAGGAGGGCGAGATATACTAATCAGATATTTGAGAAAACATTGCATGATATACAATAGTAAATGCTATTTTTTTCCTGAAGTAATGTGGTGAGGAGAAAGTGTACCAACAAAAAAAAGCTATTTTAAAAAAAGCTTTTAAAGAAGTACATGCATTTTATTTAAGGGTGTTTTCACATATAGTCCTTTTTAAACAAACCAAACTCAGTCCTCTAGACGTGGTTCAAAAAAAGGACCAACAGAAAGGGAACACAGTTCTTTTGATTTTCACAGTGAGAGTTTGTTTTAAAAGGTAACTCTGTTCTCTTTCTGGTCCACTTTAGCTCAGGTGGGGTCCCCTCAGTTCTTTCACGTTTCCTCATAAAAGCTCCTCATAAAAGCCCTACCAAACTTCTACATTTTCCACAAATAAGTGCTACTATTTTTCTTTAAATTAAAGAGCACAAGAATGCTTTGAGGCTGTGCAAATGGGTAGAGAAAATTGATCTTGACAAGAGTCTCTATATCCCTTTATTGTTTTATTTTTAATTAATTATTTAGTTTATTGGGTTTTTAGTTTTAGTTTTTGTTTATTCGTATTTGCGTATTTTTTCATTGTTTGTTTTCCGCAGACATATATGGACCCCCAAGAGTTAACCGAACCTCTAAACGAACCAAACTGAGACCACGTCCCGAGGTGGTCTCAGTTTAGTTTTGTTTCAGATTTTGTCTGGCGTGTTCACATACACACACAAAAAAGAGTCCGCTTTAAGGGCATAAATGGAGAAAGTGTAAAAACACCCAACGATTGGCTAAAAATAAACAAAATGAACAGGAGAGGAAAAAATATAACAGCATATAATATTAAAAAAACAATATTTATCCTGGATAACGTGCCCTCATACTGCCCACCCTGAGGTCAAACTTACCTTCAGGTAGATGACAGCATCTGTTCCCACCCCTTCCATTGAGTAGAGCTTCAGGTCCCCCTGAAAGTAGCGTGCATACAGCCTGGAGATGGGCAGGCCATGGCCAAATCCAGCCTAAACAAATCAAGAGGCGGAGAAATTCCAACAGATTCCTGATAGTTTTAGGGTATGTTGATATTATGAATTGAGTGTTATTTTTAAGAGCTAGGTTGCTGTACCAGTGGGACTCGTTTGGAGTCCAGGCTGGGGGTTGGTGCTGTGGAGTACGTGTAATTAAAGAGCCTGTCAATCTTCCTCAGAGCCACGCCCCCACCCCTGTCACTGATCTACAGGTGTAGAAAAAGAGGATGCATGAAGGTCCTGGCAAGCACCTACATAGGTGTTTGAAAATAAACTCAACAGTGAGCTTGAACATATACAGAAAAAGGACTGACCTTTATAGAAAGATCTTCTTTCCCAAGGGTGACTTTCGCCTTAATAAGTGGAAGGTCTTCATTATTATCTTCATGGAGCTCCACTGTAGCTCTCATTGCATTCTAGACAGAAAGAGACTGAGGAGTAAGGCACTGCACTTGAAAAACTTTCATGATACACATTGACAGTACCCACAATATAGCGCCATGAACTTTTAACCCTGCCCATCCACCCCCCCCTTCAAAAACATGCCCATCAGTACTACAGACCAGCCAATCATGAATACTCAAACAAAACTTTTATTACTGTGCTTATCAGTGATACTGAGATCCAGTAAGGTTTCAATATGAGTGACTGATAAGCTCTTCTTGATGTTTTTTTTTATTCTGAAACAGAATGAACTCAAACAATAACTGCATTAATAATCAAGAAGGGGGCCATTGCAAGAAACAGGTCTATGTATAAATATGAATTGATAAACACAGCAAACATTTGCCAACGCAAGCTATAAAAGAGTTATCAGAGGTAAGACAGGCATGATATTTATTATATTTGGCTTTTGTTCTTTTCAGAAATTGGTGTCATAAACTGCATCTGGACAGGTTCAAAACCCCTACCTTGAACAGCTCGAACAGCATGTGGAACAGATGAGAGGGGACATACACGGCCTGGATGGGCTTCTTAGGGGCCTTAGCTACAAAGAGAAATTGACACCTTATAAAGAGTACTTTAATTTTATATTACCATTAGCATTACTGCATTCAAACTTATAAAGGGTACTTTAATATTATACTATCATGAGCAATACTGCATTCAACCATGAACTCTGCCTTATGGGACCCTTATCAAGCCCAAGCCCAGACAGAACTGTTCATGTGAATTTCCGTTCTAGATTAAGTATACACAAAAATACTTAATGACTAAGATTTCAAAACAATCCACAATTGTAGGCAACTACTTGGCGTCAAAGCTTAATTGACTTATTGTGCCTTAAAGGGATAGTTCACCCCAAAATGAAAATTTGATGTTTATTTGCTTACCCCCAGGGCATCCAAGTCGAA
>JBBKCR010000001.1:9636476-9646640 GCA_037577295.1 Ladigesia roloffi
TTGGATATCTAAACGTGAAAACCCAATAGACACGAATGGGGAAAGTGACGTCATTTGTACTAGGAAGAATGACGCTTTAGATAGCTGTAATGTTCATTGTAGATCGGAAGAACGTCGTTCTGGATATGTTCATTTTGACAGGGAAGAACTGAATTACGGATATCTGAAATACGTATCCAGTCTGGCTTTTAAATGTTAAAACGGCTTGCCATACACAGCAGCCAGTCAGCAGTGTGCGGGGATAGTACCTTACTCAAGGGAACCACAGTGGTGCCATTAGCAGTCTTGAAATTCAAACCCATGACCTTCTAAACACAGGGGCAACTCCCGAACCACTGATTCTCTTATTTTTACCCCTTACTCTTTCTTTAAAGAACAATTCTAGGAGGTGGTATTCCCTAAACATTTCTTAAACTTACAATATCCTCACACTCGTCTTAGGCTGTAAAGTTGACTCACCTCCTGCTTTCCCGACCCCCCCATCATTATTTTCAAGGAAAATTATTTTCTCGTCATCATTTTTAGTCCTTTGTTTGTCAAAGAGTTCAGACGTTTAGTTGTTTCCTCCACCTTGTTTTTCTCTAACAATAACCTTAAACCGAATAACGAAGGGTTATTTTTCTGAGGATGTGCGGTTCTCTAGAAGAGAGGATCAAATCACTTTTAATGTTAATACGATTTCATCCATTTTATCATTAACGTGGGCTTAATTAAGCAACCACTGGAAAGCCCCCTTAAAGGCTCACAGATCCAAAGGTAATTAACGTCGGTGCAAATTTTGCCTCACTTACACATCTCCTGTTCAGCAGAGCACGTTCTCGTCCGAAGCGTGCCAGATCAGACTTGTTTCTTGCATCACTGAAATAAAGGTTTCGTGTGTTTGCACATTAGTGATTAACTAGAGGTGTTCATGTTCCTGCCTGAATCAGTGTCTTCCAGCGTGCATTTCTAAAGCCTTTGTACGTATTAATTCTCTGACTGAGAGTGAGCAATGAAATAATCATGACGGGAAGTTTGACTAAACTGGGCTTTACGAAGATAAAATCCCGCAGAGATCTTCACCAGTACAGGGCAAGGACAATTTTACGTTTCTGATGTGTAAGAGGAGTTCAATGACCTGCGTGTAAGTCAACTGGACAAGGTTCTCTCTGTTAAACACGTGCAAACAGCAGCGTTACACTTTATGTCCGAAAGTCTTGCAACACTTCTTCTGAAATCAAGGGTATTAATAACAGGATGACCCCCACCCCCCTTATTTTTAGGGCAGTAATAGCCTCTCCTCTTCTGGGAAGGATATATGCTATGGTGGAACTGTGGGAGTTTGATTGCTTTCAGTCACGAGAGCATTAAAGAGGACAGGATGGTTAGTATTGGATGACTAACACCAGTCCAGCTCAGCTCAAAAGTACTGGACGGAGGTCTTTGACTCCACAGATGGTTGGTTGGTTTTTTTATGGCCCTCATGCCACTGCTCGTAATTGGCCACGCTACTGAACAGCAATGGGTGCATAAAAAATATGTTCAGGATGGAGTACGTTTGCATACAGAAGCATGTGCAAAAAGTATTTTATTTTACAAAAGCACATTTATTTTTCAATCGTCATCACATAATAAGCAAGTACTTCATTGACAAAAGATTCACCAAAGATCCAAATAAACCAGACAACAAAAAATAAACATGAGGTCACCACTTTTTCAGAACTTGTCAAACATAACACCGACCACAAAAGTCCATCCCCAGCTTGCATGAGGAGCGGAGTACAAATAGAATTTACTTTACATGCATTAAAATCGTAAAATCTTAGGATTAACGCCATCTTTAAAAAAATAGAAAGTAAAATTTAACTCTCCAAAATAAAGTACTTGTTGAAAATCAGTATGGCTTGTAAAAGACTGTAAAATTCATTCTTGAGAAAAAAAAGTTGGTTTGTGCAACATAAAAAAAATGCAATAAAGCTCAATTCTGCATCACAACCATTTTCGGTATGCATCATAAATGTCCTAAATGATCCTTTTCTATGGCGCAAAAATTACATTTTACAATGTTTTCAGTGCGTCTACATTGAAAACACCATTAGATGTAGTTAATAAAAAAGCTTAAGTCAATGGTTAGTGTAGAAAAAGTCATGAATTACCAGTTTATGCCATAACATTCCATACATCACATAATCTGATATATTATTCTCTCATAATCTCAATTTTACATTGAATAATTACTACAGTGACATTTCCAGCACACACACCAATGAAAACCTTTAAACCATGAGAGTATCACTTCCATTTGTGCACCTTTTGCAACTGTGCAATTAATGCCAAAATTTGAGTTGATTGAGAGTATCATACCGATATAAAAAAGGAAAGCCTTACACCAATCACTTCATCACAGCAACACACCACAGCAGGCACGAATGTCCAGCACTGATCACGTCCACACCCACCCCCGCTTCTCTCTCACTCTCACACACACACACACACACACACACACACACACAGTTTCACTTTGGATAACAGAACATCAGATTAGCTATTCAGTAGCACTTTAGATTAAAAAATCCCCAGATCAAGTGAGAACTAGGGGGTGGTGATGAAACAAGTGGAGTATATTTAAAGAAAACATTAAGACAAAGATCAACTTCCCGCACATACCCAATCTGTATCAATCAGACGAGACAATTATGCGCCTGAGGTATGATTTGGACATCAAACAGTGTCTGATTTTGGGTGATACAGTCTTTCATTACTTTTTCAACTAATTAACTTTAATCATTAACCTTCAAGTTCCAGAAGCAAACCTCAGACACCAAATATCTTGGCTGAGTGAATTTTAACATTCCTTCCAAAAGGAGGACTCGCAGTGTCCGTCATGTGACGCACCATTCTAGCAAAACTTCAGAAGGTACTTATAGCGGCCTCTTGTGGACAATTTGTAGCCTGCTAAGCATGAGTGAGTGAGATAGTGTGTGCGCAGCTCCATGAGGTGCTTTGCACTGAAGCAAATCCATTGAGATTCCATTAAGACAGCAGCTGCACTAAAAAAGAAAAAGAAAAAAGTGCTGGACAGTTCTGATACTGCAGAGAGAGATCATACTAAGAAATTGATAGGCTAGAGATAAAATTAAAAAAAGAACACCACAGGAAGAGTTTCATTTGGTTTCCTTGGTGGCACTGGCTACACTGTGAGAGCAGAGAGGTATAACGTACTTACTGTAAACACTCCATAATAAGAGCTCAGCTACTCAGCCCTTTATTTGGCAATGCACAGCGGCCTTATGTTACCAAGGTCGCCAGTCGATTTAATAACATGATTCATAAGTAAAACACACCCACTCACCAAGAATAATTACATAAACAAAACATGGATATAAAAAATCTTCTCGTACGACAGGCGGCTCAGGAATACATATAAAAGAACGGAATCTGTTACACAAGTGATCGTTTAAAGCCTCAATTAGGAAATAGTTTTCAAGTGAATCTGCAATTGAATGGTCTGATATCAAGGTGTGGAATTTCAATAAATGTGTTTAACTGGAACATGGACCCTGGGTCAGTAAAGACCATTTTGAGAAAGAGAATTAAGACAATGAACTGAGAAGGTCAATGCCCACAGGAAGCCCAAATTCCAAAAACATCCTGAAGCCATTTTACAAAACATCTGTTTAAAGTATACCGTATGTCCTGTCCATGAACAATGCGAAAACTTAAGGTTAAAAAAAAAAAAATAAAGAGACTAACCGATGTGCAAATGTGCTATTGTGTGCTGGGATGTGTTCCAATACTTTAACTGAAACCTTATACACTGTTAATCAATGTGTTCGGGCAAATATCGGTATCCTGTGCTACAATCAAGGTTCAAACATCCCTTTTCCTAATACATTTCTACGTTTATATAAAAAAAGAGGACCTGGACCAGAGATGTGAATGGCTCTTCAGACATATCCCTCTCTGTGTAAACATCAAAATGCTCAGAATTTCAACCCACATCAGCCTCTTCGTTATTAAAAGAGTACCGGTGGGGGGTTTGGGGACAACAAACATCTCCTACCAATACTAGTGCATTTTCTGGTAAACAACCTTTGAATTTTATAGTCGTTGCACCAACACTCTGGCAGGCCGAGGAATGGAAGTATGGGGAGGTCCGTGCTAGATCTGAGAGATGATGTATGGCTGTGCAAAATAAAAGCAGGTGTAGGGACAGAGTGCAATTTTCTCCATGAATAGACTGTTCTGATCAAATGCATTTAATCTAGATTTCTCCAAAAAAGTCATGAATATGATGAGGTGCTGCAGAGGTGACAAGAGATAAGGAGTTGTTTAAGGCATCTTGTTTGATGGCTGTGTTTATCCTCCACAGTTTTCACGCCTGGCAGCAAAAGGCTGAAGAACACAGAGGAACCGGTCCTCCTCAGCCTCTGGCAGCCCCTGATCGAGGAAACGACAGCAGGTCAACCGCGGCAGATCATCCACCTTCAGACCGAGACAACTCAGTCAGGCCTGAGTTGACCTAGTTACGACTCGCTATCCATGGAAATGGTGATGGTCTCACTTTCATCTGAAAGGAAAGCAAAATCAGAATCACATTAAAGGGAAGAGTGCACTTGTATATACAAGCAATTCATGACTCATTGTGAGGGCTGGCGTCAAAGACGTTGTGATTCACTCGTTGGAATTAATGTTGCTAAATCAAACAATTAGATTAACATGAAAAGAGCCACAAATTAAAAACCGATGCTTTATTACAGACATTAGACACTGCAGTTTCTGCACTAAACTCTACCAGGCCCAAATCAATTCATTCATTAAATAAAAGGATATGAGCAAAAACAGCCAGCTTGGCTTTAAAGATGCCAGAATCAGAATTAGCAATAAAAAGTGGTCTTTGTTTTTTCCAATGGTCACAGTAAACAAGTCTTGTGTTAGTAACAGTACATTTTGGTGGCCACGAACTGGACAGTGTTTTTAAACAGCTTATACAAAACGTGATATATGTGTGCGGACCATGTGTGTTTATATTTGGTCTTTTGAGAGGCTTCAGCTCAGTGCTACAGCCAGTGGTGTGGTTATGCATATGGACACTGCATGGGAAGCTTGGGCAGTTTGCCACGCTCAGAGACCAGGAACCAATTATACTGCCAACTATATTTCTATCAGTGTTTATATATAAGCAATACAATACAGTAACGTACCAGACTTCAATGCAAATCCCTGATTGTCATTAGTGTGGAGGTGGTTGTCAAGGAGACGGTTCTGAGACTCGCTTAGAGGACTAGACTGCTGGGTGGATTCATCTTCAGCACTGCGGAGAAAGCACTTCAAACTTTCACACAACATTGAACATGTATTGCTCACCAGCTCCAAGAAGACACTGAAACAGCACCTCACCTTTTGCTTAATGTTTCAGGATGTAGAACTACTGTCGGCTGCTCTGGATCAGCAGCCACCAGTCGAGTTGGAAATGTGAGGCCATCGCCCTGACTGTGACAGAAAAAAAAGTGCTGTTTATCAGGAAAAAAATAAAGAAATTATATAAGGTATGTGAGAGCCTGTTAACATCATTACATTAAAGGCCCACTTTTACACTGATCAGCTGTCATGGTATCAGTCCGGTTGTTTTTCTTCTTAGAAACAAATGAAACTGCTGATCATCATCATTTAATTTGCTTTTCTCATGTCCAGACAATGTCCACCACTGAGCACAAGAACGAGGGGCCGTGGCGTCACATCTTTTTGTGGCAATATATTATTTTTCATGAATTGTGCGCTAAATTATTCAGAAAAATCAAATGTACTGTTTTGTAACAAATAAATTCAGCTACATTTCTATATAATTGTTTTGTTGCTCATCAGGGAACACAAAGAAAGGTACTCAGAGGTGGTAGGTTTGAAAGTAGCCAATCTGAAAACCTTATTTATTTCTCATTGCTGCTGATTGGCTGCCGCTCTGTGACGCTGCAGTCAAGAATTTCCCACGTGGAGCACCTCGAGTGTACACCAGTTTTTTTATTCGTTCTTCTTTAAGCCCTCTATTTATATTTCTGTAAATTACATTCCTTTTCATACTGTATTTACCTGCTTATACCAAAGAAATCAATAGCGCACACCAAAAAAAAAAAAAAAAAAATCTCCAAATTACAGTACAGTCTATACAGGGGTAACACCAGTATTTACATTCTACAATTTATTCAGAATGTTTCAACATAACCCTTCCTTCTAAAAATGGAACCAAACCCGACAGAGCCACTGCATCCGTTCATCAGAGTCAGATACACGTAATAATACGTGTAAATTGTGCAGTATGACTAATCTGGCCATATCAGATGACTGATATCCCTCAGCTGTGGATGGAGGGATTTTGCTGATGTAGTCTGGTCATATCTTGCAGTGACATTCTTGTTCACCGAAGAAACAGTTTCTCTTCTGTTTTTCTTGCCATTTGACACAAATACACACGCATTATGGTAATTGAATATGCACATTCAACCACAATTTTCACCCCGGTTACGGTCTTTAAATATAAATGCAGATATCACTTTACTTTCTGGTCCTACTGAAACTTCGGCCTGTTGAGCAGAGACTTAATGTTATCAATAATGAATAAAATATTACACGATTTGTTTTCCTCTGGCCAGGTCTACATTCTATATTGCATTCTATATTACAATCTATAGTTCACCTGCATCTGGACGTGATAGGTTTCCAATTGAGTGTCCTTTGCTGCCTGTCTACATCAGGTTTTGTCCCAAAAGGGGAAGTCAGTCAATATTTTTTACAGTTGCTTTGTGAGTAAATTTACTCATGTACTAACTTACTAGAGGCATTCAACTCTTCCACTTGTCATATTCAGCATGGCAATAACTAAGATATTAGGAGCCAGTTTCTAAGTTAGTTCCCATGGCTTCGTGCACAGGTGTTTCCAGGTTATTTGCATGTAACATTGGGAAAAGCAGCACTGAGGCAAATCAGACTGTTATCTATCCATCTAATAACAGTGCATTCATCAGGCCAGGTACAAACAAACTGTGTATAATGAAACAAGTGTAAACAGGCTCTCAGCTCACCTGGTGAACACCGGCAGCAGCCAGAACTTCTTCTGGTCTCCAAACACCTGGGCGATGTTCTTGGTGAAGCCCAGAGAGAATCCGTTTTTATCAGGACCGTTTCTGAACACGGGAGCTCGGAACGCCTCTAAAGAGCAAAGGGGGTAAAAGACATTGTGAATAATTCTCCAGCTATAGAGCTGTGGTGATCTGGGTTCACTGAGAGCCTTATTGTAGACAGATGCACAGAGGGGTGGGGATGGCGTTACCTATGGTGGATCTGTTTTTTCCTACAAGCCACAGGTGGTAAGTGAAGAGTGAGAGAATGCTGATGCAGAACATGGCCGCCACAAAAAAGAGAAATAAGACATGGAATTTGGCGTGAGAGTCTGGCAGGTCGCTCTGAGAGAGGGGGAAGAAAAGAGAGGAGAGTTATAAGACAAGGGTCAACAAATGGGTCAGACACGGGTAACCACGACATGCCACTTAGACGACTCAAACGACAAACAATTCAACTACGGAGACCTTCGCTAAAGTGCTATTCGTTCACGGTGCTGGCGTGGACACGGGCAAGCAACAACGAGCACTAAGGCCGGTGATTACCTTCGGACAATTTTCTGCCGATTTCCTCCGGCAAAGCTTAGTGCAAACAGAGACAAACTGTTAGACAAAAGGAGAAGACAGCAGGGAAGCACTAGTGCACCGGACACACGGGCTGCTAGGGGACAGAAAAGCAAGCAGGAGTTACAGCATCTGATCACACAGAAACACAGAAGGTTGGCGAGAAAAATGTAAACGTTTGAATGGGAAAAGAAATGCAGAGCAAGCTGAGGGACAGAGCCAGGAGAGGCCAGAGCAGGTGAGCAGATTTCCAGCAAGTATTTAAGTAAGAGCTTCGTGGAAATCAATACAGAAATCATGAAACACTTTGCATGTTGTAAATAATGCAGGAGCAATTTGACGGTTTAAGAGATTTCAAAGATGATGTTGCTGGTGCAGAGTGGCACAATGATGTTTCAGAGGTGGGCGGCATTCATTAGATTTATTATTTAACAGGAAATTTGTTAAATAAACGAGTAACTGTGCTTAATATGACTTGGGATAAGAAACCATCAAGGGATATAAGCCTGCTCTAAAACTGGCAGCTGAACACAAAAATGTTTGAGTTGATTTCATTCAGTTTGATTAAGATAAAGTTTCTTTAGAGCCTGAAGTCATACAGCACATCCATTAAAGGCAAGTCCAAGCTAAACCGTGAATATCAACAAGCCATAGAAGTGCAACATGAGACTCAAGTCCCCATCTTTGCATAGAAGACGCGAATCAAAAAGACGAGAAGACTTAGATTGACTGGGAGGAAGGAGGGAGAAGACAAACGTTACTCAGTAATGGACAAGCAGACACTCTGAACTCAGGCCAAATCACTTAGCACCAGATCAGGAGATGACAGAGAAGGTGTTTATGGAGAGATTGTGCACACACAGTCAGAAGAGAAAGTAATGTGTCCCATCAGAGGACTACTCACTGTCCAAAACTTTATGAAGTACTGGAGGACAGTGGCAGCAATAAATAAACAATAAACCAGAGAGTATGCCAGGAACAAGATGAAGAACTTGTAATTGGAGAAGCCCACACAGTTGTTTACCCTGTGGAAAAGAAAAACATGCACTGTTTAAGAACACAAACAGTAATAAGCTAAAATATATTTAAAAATGAAGATAATTTAATTAAACAATAACCGCTACAACAAATATCTAATAAAAAATACACTATAAAAAAAAAATAATTGGAGCTTGGCTCCAATTCCAGCTTGGCTTTTGTTCTTCTGATTGCATGTGGCGTGGTTAGCAGCTTCATCTCAATAAAGTTGACACTTTCGAGAAAAGGGTTTGGACAATGGAAGCTTGCCAGTCAAGTTAATGATTTCGTTTCTACAGCTGGGAAGTCAGCCTCCCTCTAGACATCCTCTAAAATTTCTGAAAGTGCGGCCAGACATTGTTTAAGAGGCGACAACTCAGAAGTATGAGGTTTGGGACCCAGAACAAAACTGGACAAGTCTCAAAAGGTTTTCTCAGGCACTCATGAAGAACCTTCCATTAAAGCAAAGAGATGTTCAAGCTTGACTGAAGTTCACACATAAAAAAAAACATATTATTGGAAATCTGATGTACGGTAGTCAGATAACAACATGCGCAGCTTTTTTGAGAAAATACAGTAGCATATGCATGGAGGAAAGTGAACTGTATTACCAAAGGAAATGGACTTTCTATGAGGACAATGGTCAAATGTACACTTGCTTTTAAAAAATTTTACGGGGCCATAAGAAGTTCCTGAAAATGCCTAGTGCGGTGTTTCAGAACCTCGGTTCTGGAGGCCCACTGCGCTGCACATTTGAGTGTTTTAGGGGTGTAAATATGCTGATTAGCTGAATCTAGTGTACTGGAAGCAGAGAAAACCCTAAAATGCACAGCGAAATCCCATCAAGAATTTATGAAATTTATTACTAAATATTATAACAAGTTTACTAGTTATTTGTTGTAATAATAATTTCAAGTATATTTATGAACTGCTTTCCAATTGCCAAACTTTTTTGCAATTACATATATGAATACTGTGAACTTTGAAAGCCATTGAATTGTATTAAATGTAATTTGCCGTAAATGTATTGTACACAATACATGTAACAATGTTCTTAAAAATCTATATAAATATAAAATTAATTCCAGAAATTCAAGAACATTTTACTCACCAGGGACAATGATGATCCATCTTTAACACACACCTATAATTAAAAGCAAATTACTATGATTATTAATTTCATCACTTCCTTACAAAGTGTATGTGTGGTGAGTGTGATTTATACAGATTCATATTAGAGGTGTTTTGGACTAATATATAAAACGAATTTTACACGGCCCTATTCTGTGTCATCAGTCTGAAAATAAGACTGAATGCAATTAACTTGTCATGCAGTTTGGTCATCTTTGTCATTTGTATCTCTTTTATAAGTTGACCGTCTCAAGGTAGGATACGCAAACGCCAGAATCTCTGTTCTCTGTGTAAACGAGTGACGTATTCACGTAACAGATCACTTACGGCGTTTGCGTAACCTACGCCAAAGAGCATACAC
>JBBKCR010000001.1:9646740-9669630 GCA_037577295.1 Ladigesia roloffi
TTTAGAATATGTATGCGTTTATAGGAGGATAAACATGAGCAAAATATTAGCAATTAGCCAGTATGTTGCTAACCATGATCATTTTCTTAAATAAATGCATTATTGTTGCCTGAAAGTTTTCACAATACATGTTTTTTTTTCAGGTCTTTGTGAAAATTTGTGAAAAAATGTTCTCTTTATATTTTGATGGCTAGACAATCGACATCCCAGTACACAACAATATGCCATAGTTAGCACTGCTGTACTTTTTACCCTCACAGCCTCATTTTCGATTCAATATGGCTGCGGGCTGAATAAGGCGTATAAGCACTGACTTGATAGCACTATAAACTCCACACAGCTACATGACAAAAGTATTGGGACACACAGGTTTTTCAGGGTTTGTGCTACTTCCAGTGAAGGGGAATCTTGGTGCTTCAGCATATCAAAATGTTGTGGACAAAGCCATGCATCATACTTTGTGGACACATGACCTTATTTATTCCTGCATGACTGCCCCAGTGCACAAAGTGAGTTTGTGATCTAGGCCTTCTCATCAAACATAAATGCCTCACATCATAAATGCTCTACAGAATGAATGGGCACAAATTCCCACCAGAAACTCTGAAACCGGAAAGCCTTACATGAAGAGTGGAAGCCATTATAGCCATAAAGTGGGACCAACTCCATATTAAAATCTATTTATTTGAATGCAATTACCTTAAATCCCTGTTATTGTAATTGTTAGATATCCCAATACTTTTGTCCACATATTGTGTTCAGCAAAGTAAAAAAAAAGCATTCAAATGGGAAGCAAGGCCACACAAAGGCATCTGGCTGCACACGGTCACGGGTCACCCAAGCTCACCTCCAGCTCCAGTGCGGGTGTATAGCGGCAAATCGTTGGCCACTCTCTTCAGGATCTCCTGCTGAGTTTCTGGTCGCTCCTCTTTTTCATACTGTTCCTTTTCAGCTTTGGGCAAACAGAACTGAAACACAAAGATACACACAGTCAGCCTCCTCAAGATCTGCATCTATTCAAGACCAAAATATTATTTAGGTCAAATCATTGCATTTCCGTACATATTTTTTTTTTTAAGCCTTTCAATTAGGACTGGAGGAAAAAAAGACATTATAAATATCCCATAATTATTCATCTATTGTATTTATATCAACATCTTACTGACCACAGCATTTTGTGTACATCGCATAGTGTATTTAGTACTAAGGGTTTTCTGAGTATGGCTGGAGAGTTTTATTTTGACTATATTACTGTAAACACTATATTCTATATTATTCTTGTCTAAGCGTCTCTAGAAAAGAACAATATAGATAACATGTCTCTGTTGTCATAGCATAACCAAGCTCCTGGGGATCAGAAAAGTTTTCTGATTCTGATTCTGTCCTCCAAAGACAACAGTACTCACATTACAGCAGGGTTCATTTCTAACTGAAACACTGTAAAAACAATCTAAGAATAAACTAGAAATGAAATTTTGTTTCTAATATCTATTCTTCCAGAGGAAAGTTACTGAAGCAAAGAGCTGACAAACTCCTTTGTTATTGTAAATGCTTTGTGAGCAGGTGTCCACAAACTTTTGTCATAAAATGTTCTTCAATTATTTCCCCACGAAATAAATAAAACTACAGCCACATATCCGTAAAGCGATTGTACTTGAGCAAATTATATTTAGCTCCCTTTTTGAGACTGACATTTGCATGAAACTACCTTTATCAAATCTGCAGTGAGGTTGACACCTGCACCTTGATCCCACTTAATCACGACTGTGCAATGAGTAGGAGGTTTGCACAGAAGTGTTTTTTCTTAGCAGTAGGAAGTTGTAAGCCTACGTAATCAATAATAATGTGTAAAGCACTGAAAGTACTGCAGCTTCTGTTGATTAGGCTTGAAAATCCGGTTTTGTTTTCAGGCAGCTAACCTCTTTGGATGGGTTTGCCGGTCTCGTGAAGATGGTCTTCCAGTAGGACCAAACAAACATGATGAACGACAGGTGAAAGACGACCAGGTAGATTACTGGAGGAACAGAGACCAAGTGGGTTAGAAGCAAAAACAGACCAAGTAATAGTGAAAGTGCTGTGAAGGTACATTAAATTAATGATCTTCTTTCTCAGAGTGGCTGACACATGAGGAACGCCACGAGGAGGCAGACAGTGAGCTGAACATATTTCTCCCCAGTCTGTTCGTTTTTCATTACTGATGCACTTTAGCCTGCAGTCAGCACAAACACTCCCATCTTCAGGGGGACGGATCAAATACATTTTCCAGAACAGGAGTTGTCCCCGTTTGACATGCAAGCACAACGAAAAAGACAATACTTGTTTACATATTATAATAACACCTAAAAAAAACCCACAAGGTGACATTATGTTACAGCCTCGATACCAAATAGCACCAGCCATTAAGAAAATTAAGAAATACAATATTCACATCAACAGTCTTCCTATAAGGAAAACATGGTAAATTCAACTAGGATTACAGTAATTTCACAACAAATATACATGTTGTGATTATTATGCTAAATATTTTACAAGAATAATTGTATTAGTATCATTATTCTACAACACTGTAAACATTTTGGACTCACTATAATACATATAGAGATGTATTTATTTATACTGCATAAGTACAATGAAAATAAAATCATCCATCTCAACACTTACTTTTTTCTCCAGGAGTCCTAATTGTACCTGGAAAAAAAGAGGAAAAAAACACATTTATAGACATCTGTAACTCAGCAGAATACATATAGCGTAATGTATTCAAACCTGCATTGGTTTTCCTCTAATCAAACACACATGAAATAACTAGACAAACTGAGTTATGATTCTAATTCAATATTTTTATATTTTTACTGTAATATAACTACTGTAACTATTGTTTTAACAGAGGACTAAATAATCACAAATGTGTTTTTATCATATAGTGAACATTTTAATATGACTTTACAATGGGGATCTTAAGTGCTGAATGAGGTTCGGTGTATAAAATGTTTTGGACATTGTGCCTCCAATTAAGATTTCTTTGGAATATTAATGGCAAATAGCGAATTTGTTTCTCGAAACGTCATAGCAATTCCACACCGGCGATGACATGACTGAGGCGCCAAAACATTTATGTCCCCACTCATTGTGTACGTCCAAGTTTAACGAGTACCTAACGAGTCATAAAATGTTATTATCGGCAGATACCTATCTTCAGCGGATCGATGGAGCATCATTAGTGCTAGGTTACATTTCTTCTTGTTTCTAAAGCAGGCGTTAAGCATCACAAGTTGGAGTGACTGCTGTGTAATGGCATATCAGATGGAGTTATTTCACTCCACTGAACAGATCATTTCCCCGCAGTTGAAACTGCAGAAAGCACACATCAAAACACCAAGAACTGATAAGTGAAATAGTTTCTGTTTTGTGCAATATTTCTCATGCTAAATGTTTTTAGTTCAAATTTACTGTGTGCAATTTGTGGGTTGCATTATTATTGTTTCTGCCATTGGTCAGTGTCTGCAGCTACACAAATATTTTAACTATATAAATCTCACAAATACAGACAGCTTTTTTTAACATACTATGTTGCTGTAATAATGCAAATTTCCCACTAATAATTCAACAAATGGTTATTATATCTTCATAAAATGGAAGCGGTAATATTGAAATATATATATATATATAAAATAAAGGGCATTTAATAATTTATGTTGTGCAACCCATAATAAAACATTTATATTAGCCCTTTATATCGAATCGATAAGACTAGGGGCAGTATTGCCCATCCTTAGTAACAGGTAGACTTGAAATCCAACTCAGTCTACCAAGTTCCAGCCGGCTAATTATGACAAGTGGCGCGTCCCAAACCCCAAACTAACACACTATCCATAGTTGAAAAATAGGCTAACCGCCATTAGAGGTGCACTCGGTAGTGGAGTACATGAAGTGCACAGGTGTGATATTTGGGACGCGGCCAAAATATTGCTAGCTAGCTAATGTCAAGCTAGCACTGCAGTATAATGGCTACAAACACAGGAGCCTCGCCTGTTTTGAAAATTGAACAACATGCATAGCGGCTCGTTTTCACTCATTTTCATTACTATTTCAGTAAAAAAAACAAACACCCAAAGACTAATAACCTGTTTTCGTGGCTAAGTAAATAGACGGTAACTGTAAGAAAGGACCAAAACACCCTTGTATAAACAAGCAAAGACGAGACCGATACGACTGGCTAAAAACAAACATTACATAGATAAAAGTATTTAATTTTAAGTGAAAATATGAGCAATGTTTTGTTTTTAGTGGTCCATGGCTACCACAACAGCTCCAATCACTTCCTATTGAAGTTATTTCTCCAGCTGAAGGAGGGAGTCGCCTGCTAAAAGCCAAGCAGCTCCAAATAAATGGACTTACAGATACAGAGCTCCACCACGTAGGCATAATACGACCAGCACACGACCAGGGCGATAAAAATGACAGGGATCCAAGCCAAGCCACGCTGACAGCATCTCAAAACATGCGAAGGCGCCATCTTTTGCGTCCAGTCTACAAAGAGAGGCGACAGGAGGCTCTGAGAAACCACAGTCAGGCAGTCAGTCTGGGTAGAGCTGGACCTGCTCTCCTCCACCCTCACACTCCCAGCAGCTCAGATCCAACTTCAGCCTGCCTCACACCTGCAAATACCATGGACACATCATAGTTGTGGTTATAAATGATCTCTGTATGGACTACGGCTAACTACAATCTGTCGTTAATAATTCACTTAACTGTAGTAGTGAGCGTAGAATAGTTACAGAATAGGTACAGAATTGTTAATAATAATACTTATATACTACTGATCTGTACTACATGCTCCTCACTATTTGTAAATTGCTTATGTCAATATTACTGATCTACAACTTATATACTGGCCTCTACTACGTGCATACTCCTAACTAAACTCTGTCTCATTAGTAGTTCATTCAGCTGTAGTACACAGCATAGAAATTTAGTCACAGAATCTTTACTTGAGGATATTTGTGTTCTACTAATGTCAGTATAAATTATTTACTTCTGATCTCTACTACACTACCATTTATATTTACTTCTGATGTCATTGTTCATATATTATGTGTAACTGCACCTGTATTATGTGGACTTACATACTCCTAACTACCTGTGAGGAATACATTTTTTATATACTACTAATCTCTTACATGCAGGAACATCCGAACTACCATCTGTCTCATCAGTAATTCACTCAACTGTAGTACACAGCATAGTTATAGTTACAGAATCTTTTTCTTATATATTTATACATATACATATATACAAACATTAATAGACTACATAGGTTTATATATATATATATATATATATATATTTATACACACACACACACACATGTTTTTTTTTATTTGTATAGTGTTCTTTTTATGTTATACTGTTGTGTTGTCATGTTGCTTCCACTGGGCAGCAGTAACAATGCAAATTTACCACCTGTGGGACAAATAAAGGGTCATACATTATCTTATGGGCAATAAAATGCTCTTAAGCACCATCTGTTTCATAAGTGATGTATGCTTCTCATCTATTGTAATCATGTATGTATAACTTTACTTCATTTTGAGGTTCTTCAACAGATTTTATTTAGACTTTATATTGTATATCCTTCTTTTCTCGTTTCGTCTGGGATTAATAAAGTTTTGGGGTTTCTGATTCTGAAAGCTTTTTTCAGCCATTAATAATTACCTTTTCAACTCAGGTTGAATTTCTGTTACCCTGGTGACAGAACCTGGACTGTTTTGCTGTTTATATTTAGAGAGAGGGAAAAAATCATTTTCCAAGTGGTTGCAAAAAAGGAATTTAAGCATTTATTTGCTTTTTACTTTTTTAATGAAATATATACTTCTACTCAAGTCATTGTTTAACTACCGTACCAATACCTACAGGCTGAGCAAACTTGATTTACTCACATTTTGTCCACTAATATTTTAGTCCTAATATAGTTTTGATTTGCAGTTCTGTTCCATTGGTGAGAGGATCAAGACAGTTTTGCTGTTTAATTGTAGAAAAAAACAAAAAAATATCTG
The DNA here is from genome assembly GCA_037577295.1 of Ladigesia roloffi. Taxonomy (NCBI): domain Eukaryota; kingdom Metazoa; phylum Chordata; class Actinopteri; order Characiformes; family Alestidae; genus Ladigesia; species Ladigesia roloffi. The sequence goes on from JBBKCR010000001.1 coordinate 9,652,797, forward strand.
TCGTTCATTGTTTTTGGCTGTTTCAAATTCCATTTGCATTTTATAGATGCTGTTTTTAAAAAAAAGTAATTTTTTTTGCTTTTAACCTTAGAAAATCTTAATTATTTCATTTCAGTACCAATGCATACATACGAATATGGTTTAAAGCCAAAGTTTGTCATTGGTTTTGTTAAATTAAGCAGGATCCATCACATACTGTTTAAAAAACCAAATTGTTTGTCTTTCATAAGCTCTATAGGAAGCATAAAGACTTTTGGATGACATCACCATGAAGCAGCAGGCAAGGAAAATATTAACCAATGACATTTCACCCAACAACCCCACCCATCACTGAAGGGAAAATGCTCCAACACTTCCTGGTTCCATATGTCCAATCCATGGTGACTTTTCCCACAAAGCAGAAATATTTATTACCCTGCAATTTCACATAACCAATACCCAACAAGAGACGCAGAAATCATTTCCTTTTATTAATAAACCTCTCTCAAGTCGAAAAAATACCAGTTTGCACATAAAGGCTAGAAAAGGTTTGAACTATTTGGTAATGACATTACAACAGACGAAACAAAACAGGGGGCACACAGGTTACATCGGCTCTTCACCCTGGTCTTCTCCTCCTACTGGTACATTTCAAGGAACAAAAAAGTCCAAAGGTGGCCACGATTTCAGACAGGTGAGAAATAGTTAAGATGCTGGATGGATTGACACAGATATAGCCACAGAGCACAGAGAGGCAAATAAAGTTACACACACAGAAGGGGTGAGATCATGAATGTTCTCAAAAGCAAACATCTCCACACTGAGGTTTCCTCAAATGTCCCGTCATTCCAACATCTGCTGTGAATTTCTCTCGCATCATCATGTCAGTAATCCAGTCTCACGAGTGTCAGCCATGTAAGTAGCATGATAAATGTAGCAGGAAATACAAAGTAAAGAACTATAAAGCACAGGACCGTTCGAATGGTACGACACAAAACATTTTTAATTGTGCTAAGGACAGATGTTCCTTAAGGGATACTCTGGCATTTCTCAACCTCATCTCTTCCTCAACATGCGCAGCATTTGATTACCAAAAACAATCCTCTCATGTTCCCCAGGAATAAGAATAGAAACACTGAGTCGTAGAACACACACACTATGGAAGTCAATGAACAGATTTGGTTTCTACAGTGAGTGAGTTCTGAGCCAGTGCTTTTCTAAGTGAAGGGAAAGGCTGCAAAATAGTCAGTGGTGATCAACGGCACAATACAAATGCAACAGATGCAACCAGGCTGAGAAATGACAGAGTGTTCCTCACATATATACCCACCAAAAATATAGAGATCTGCAAATATTGTTGACTTCTTGTGGCCTAAATTCTCATTCCCTTTACCCCTTCTATCTTTTGCCCCTCTTGTTTCCTGCTGGAGGCTTTTTGAGCTGCAGCAGAGGCCCTCCGGTGCCGAACCCTGCTGTCGGGGTGTTGGACACCCCAAAGGTAAGGCCGGCTGACGCGTTGATTCCTGGGTTACTGAAGTTAAAGCCTGAGGTGCTGGAGCTTCCGAACCCTGTGTGAAGAGGAGAGCTGGGTTAGGTATTTTTAAAAACTGTGCCGGGAAAAACACAAAGACAGTAGTAACTCCTCTACTGAGTTACAATTTGTTTTACAGATATCCTTAATATTTTCTAATACTTTAAACTCTTCCCAAAAACGTGCCGATATATTTCAGTTATATGAGAATCATTCAAGTGTTTTTCATCTTTTTTGTTGGCTGAGCACATTCGCGCCTTTGCTTGGGCTCACGCCTCTCTATTTTGAATCCTCAAAAGGATCCCAAAAAACATCTAAAAACTCAAGTCTGGATGCTGAGAAATGCTGAACAAACTAAAAAGGTGCGTTGCATTTCTACAGGCCTGCTACTTTTTACTTCTGCCCAAGCTGATTTTAGGGAAGCCATTTTCTCCTGGTTCAGTCAGTCTATGATTGCAGTAACAATACTTGAAGTATTATGAACTATTTTGGTTTTGAGCGTGTCTCTCTTGAGGAGACATTACAGGGCAGCTGTTTCAAAATTCAACCCTCATCTCTAGCCAGAAATGCCAGAAATCTCTTGTTAAAGCTGGACAGAAAATAAGTGGAAAAACTGAAGTAGAGGCAGGGATGCGTAATCCTGAATGCAGAATTATATTCTAAACACATTCAGCTCATTCCAGAGCAATTATCAGGGGAAAAGAGAGAAAACAGGAGGAGAAGATATTGGTAATAAACAGTCGATGGTGTGAGAAAGTGGAGGAGGGTGCTATGGAACACACCTGCGCTCAAGCTCCCTCCAGATGGCTTGCTAGCGGAAAAACCGAATGACGAGCCTCCAGTCGCCACAGCCCCGAACCCTGGGCCGCTACCAAAAGCTGCCAAGAGACAGACCAGGATGAGCTTAATTGGTGCTCTGACACATTTACCGGTATCACTGTCACATTAAAAGAATACTCCAGCAAATTTCAACACAACCGCTCAGCTGCATCTGTGCCAGACAACACTTTCAATGTACACAGCCAGTCAAAAGTCTGGACACACCTTCTTGTTTAACAATTTCCTTTGTTTTTTTATTATAGGCTACATTGTAGATTAACATTGAAAATATCACCTATTTCTCTGATGACAGATTTCTCTGATGACTCTTGCCATTTAAAAATCAGATTAATGAAGAATCGGTCTTTAATTAACGGGTGTTCTTCGACAAGAGCTCATCGGTGGAATTTCTCTTAATGTGTTTGGGATCATCAGTTGTGATGGTCACAGTTTGTGATCCTATTCAACCCCCTAAGTGATGTCACAGGATGGGGGAGTCTGAACTACCGGGTGGAATTGAACATGACTTCAATTTGGGGGGAAGAGGGGACCGAAAAAAAACCCCAAGCAGAACAGAAGCCAAATGGCTGATGCTTAAGCAAATAATAGAAAACAGAAAAGAGCAAAAACCTGTTAACCCAGAAGCAGCTGCCATTTGGTTCCTCTTACATGTATTCTTCTACTAATCGCAAAGAAATTCAGTTCAAATTATTGTCCACAATAATCAACCACATGATATACACAGCAAGTTGAAAAAAAAAACCTCAGGAGTATTGCTCTAACCAAACTAGTCACATACACCCAAAGAGAACAGAACAAGAAAGGGAAACGGATGACAAAGAAAGAGCAGTGCGGGTTACCACCATACAAACACCACTTATATTTGCCACTGTACAAACAAACTAGTGTATTCTATCAACATATGGACTCTTCTGCAGGGTTAAAGTCTTCTGCATTCTACGCCAGCGAGAGAGTGTTTTTGCAGTGCAGTGATGGAAGCTGAAAGCATAGAAGCGGGAGTACCTCCGAGGCTGGTAGAGCCCAAACTAGTGCCCATGCCTGAGGCAAAGGGAGTCCCAAAACTCGCCCCCAGGGGCGCCTGTGATCCTGGGACAAAGAAAGAGAGCAAAAAGCTTACTCTCATGTAGGAGTGCCTCACATTTTTTCTGGAGACATGAATTAAAAACTCTAACAGACTCAAAAGAACCCAAAAAGCTTGGAGGACGACTTCTGACTTCTAGCAGTGAGAGGATTTGTGTGGTTTAAAGTGCAATTTAGCCATATTCGACGATACATTTTCCTCATCTGGACAGTCTCAGCTGCCCCAAGACAATGAAAGCTGAACTCCTAAGCATTTTTGCAAGGGATTGCAATTTTTCCTTTTAAATCACTTGCATTATTATACTGCATTAAATGCAATACAATGCATACACAAACGCAGTTGAATTTGCATGATATTTTACATTGCAATTACCTGGGACAACTAAAAAAACTAATATAATACCCTACTCTTACTTACCTGGAGTACAGATCACCCGAGATTAAAGATTTTTTTTCTTTTCACTTATCACTTAAACGTCACAAGGAAACCCCACTGTTCAGAGTAAGCTGAAGGGGAACTGCACCACATTTTCCAAGAAATCTACACCATTTAATGACAAAAATTTGAGAAAAATTAAATGAACTTTAAGACAAATTTGACGTCAAAAATGTTCACAACAGTGGCAATAGGAATTATCCAAACATATTAGTGCCTCAAAATTCAACCTAGCCATAATTACGTAAGCACTGTATATCCAGGATTTCAGGGACTGGTTTATGTTTGTTCTGTATGTATCTTTGCAGATACATACAAGCAGGTCACTAGAAGGCAAAATAGTCCCCCCATAATAACGGATTCAAATATACTTTGGGTTTTCCTCCATCTACATCACAAATAAAAACTCAGGCACATTTATGTCTACTGGTGGTTTGAGCAGCAAATATAAGCCTATATATTTAGACATCGCAACCCCATCTCCTATCTCTACCTCTCATGTTTCCATGATTCACCACTTCACATAAACACCCCCCTCAAATACTGAATTATCCATAGAAAATTTGGTGAAATCCCACTTTCAGTACTTAATTGCAGTAACATTACATGATAATTGCGCTCCTGTCTCGTTTCCTTTTAGCTGGTTTAACATTTCTGTCAATTTAGTTTTTATTTTTCTTAAATTTAGAAAAATGCAGTATCATGTCTAAAACAATGAGCATCTCAAATTGACTATGCTTCATCCAATTGAAATAAATCAATGATTGGTCAGTCAAAAAGAAACAAAGACATGGGCTTTTCTTTTAAAAAAACGGATTTATTGTCAATTTAAAGCAATCCACTTACATAAAACATGACAAACAGTTCAGGACAAACTGATTCCTACTTGCTATTGCATTAACACTGTTTGATTCATGGTTTGAAGCTAAATGTTCTAGGAATGCATTTCAAAACAATAACTGTAGACTACTGTAAAACGCTGTAACTAAAGCCAAGGCACACAGTATCATATGCATCAACAAGCAATGGTTTAAATATGTCCTAAAAACGCACTCAACTAAGAAAATAACATTTCAGAAAAAACACACGCAAATCATAAATTAGATTGACTAAACAATCAAGAGTCCCCGTCTATAGAGTGCACCAAGAGTACTGAAAATTAAACACCCCATTCCACAGCTTCGAAAAGTACCAAAACATAAGAGCTTTTAAACCTTCAAACAAACAAACAAACAAAAAACCCAGCATGCATGCTTACCTACTTCATATCAAGAGTATTCATAAAGAGCAAGACGAGCCATACTCTGTGTAGTCTGAGTATTTGCCTGCACTATAGGCAAGGATGTAAGGATTTCAATGCTGCATTGTAAAAAAAGGGGCAAAAAAACACTAAAAAAAGTACATAAATACATGCCAATGCACCTCTCCGTCTTTTATTTACTGTCTTATGTGGAAGCAAAAGAAATTAATAATGTAAAGTCAGTCTCCAGTGAGATTAGCATGTGCTTAAAAGCGCTTTTATCTTAAAAGTAAGGAGTATCATAATCAATCTGACATTCATATTGAAAATCGAACCTGAATACATGTGTCAATACACCCCTGACTATAACAGTCTAATACTGGACTGTTCAGAAAATACTAAACAGTGTTTCGACCCACAAATCATGGATTTAAAAAAAAAATTAATTTAAAAAATCAAACAAAACAAAACATTAGTCTTAGACTATATCTCTTTCCACTTAGTGATCACATTTTCCAACAAGTGCATGATTTGTTTTGCTACCAAAGATGTCCTAATGTGCTTCCTTGGAGACTATAACTAAAGTGTATTTACAACCTTCATCACATTCAGACAATCTGGTGTCACATCAGGCATAGAGCACCTGTACTAACTGAGCAGCCACTGTAGAGAGAGAGAGATGCTGGACAAAAGTCCAGAGCAGCAGCTGTTAACCATATGGCCAACAAAAAAATAGGCTGCACTGCTGAATACTGACTTTTGGCACAAAAAAAATAAATAAATAAAAAAATTCACTGAATCACACACAGCCATAGACAGCAGCTTGTTTTTCCCCCAACCCTCCACCCTTAATTTGCTAAGTGAAATAACACTATAGCCCTTAAATATGCAGATTAAAAACTATGTTTCCTGATTAAAATCTCTAGTCTCAAACAGAAGCCATTCCAGCTTTGTTTAGATTACGCCATTTCAACATTACTTTTGGCCCAAACCTGTTCAAGCGTAATGTGATGCAAGTGTGATACGTGACTCAATTTCAAAAGGCACAAATAATCTTCCAAAAAACAAAAAATAAAATAAAATCACTGAATTATTTAAATACAAAGCATACAACTAGAATAGAACACTCAAAATGATATAAGAAGTCAAGTATTTTGCCAAATGAGAAATTACAAAGCCCTTTCTCAGCTGACTAATTCTACTGCATACCCAATATTCACACCTAAAGCACAGCAAAGGACCTCAAATATTTGACAGGATGGTGTTTGGCAAATAATATACAGGGAAGACTAAAATGAAATGAAGAAAGAAAAAGAAGCCCCTGAATTAAAAGCCTGTCAAAACCTGCATTTTACCTTCATTCTTCTAGCTCATCACTCATCTAAATATTAGTCCATCTGGCCCTCATTTCAAGTGCGCTGGTACTCAACAAATGTAGCTGTATGACACAAGTGCTCAGACCAAACAAAGAGAGGTCATACTCTGCCCGGACACTGACCCTAGCCTTGTTTATCCTTCATTCAGTTCCTTTTAGACGCTATACTCATAAATATGGTGCAGAATCAATTACCAGGCCCTGCCCTAGAGGACCATGGTGTGTGGGATGTGTGCAGTTTTTGCTCTCATTATAAAAAATTAAAGATGTGATTACTGGGAACTGTAATTATTCTAACTACACTTTGCGAAGCATCCATCAAACCAGTTCTAACATCTGCAGCCAGTTATTGCTCTTCTCCAGGAGCACCATCAATGCTACCATAATTAATAATTCGACATGACAGTCAAATGCGAAACTGATGCTACCAGCAGAATGTAAAACCATACGTGAGGACTTAAGTCTAACTTGCGATTATTCGCCTCCATTAGAAACACCCTAGAAATCAGCTCAAACTGTATAATCGAAGTAGCAAAATGCATAGGCATACCTCACAGCAGTCTCACAATCTAAAGCATCAAACAGAATTCGCTTGAGTTAAACATAGGCACTGGAGAAGCAGGGAGTGGCAACATAGACCCTCATGTTGATTCAGCACTAAAGGACTAATCTGATGTGATTCTATGGCGTGGTTTTGAAAGAGGGGCCAGTGGTGACAACTAAGCTACACCAGCAGTGTCACCCCTCCAGCTGACTGAAAAAGAGGACACAATTCAAGCGGCTGATGTGACTGATCTAAACGGTTGACAGGACATAAAAAAATGAAATGAGGAAAGAAAACCACAGCAACGTTCAAACTGATGGGCAGATACCAACATGCCATACTGCCCTGGCTGTTTTATAGTGCACACATGATGAGGCCTGCTGGGCCTCAACATTAATCAACATTACTCAACTCGCTGCTCAATATGATCAAGGAATTTTTTGTCCATTATAACAAACACCTCGCACTACTTTGGCACAACAGATGAACAACGCACTGTCGGATATGAGCAGCCACATGGCAAGCACAGCATAAAATGAGATAACACTGAAACTGCTGGAAAGTTTCAAAGATCCTTTGATTTTAGGCACGCTAGGATTCTCCGTAACTACGGATGAAAGCTATTATGTCACAATTTTTTTGATAAACGTAAAGAATACATCCGAGACTTTCAATAGTCCGTTAACTGAACAAGAACATGGACTCAAACTAATTCAAACTTATTGCCTTTGCCATTTACTGCCCAACATAAGGATGGCACTCATCTTTAATGGGGGAAAAGCCCCCTCTTTCACATAGAGTTATTTATTAGCAGTATAAGATCATGTGCTATGTACATAAGTAATACATGGGGCCCAATAAGTACAGCAGGTCTGTGTGTATGGTGTGTTAAGAATAGTGTAGTAATCGCTACATTACTGCTATAGATGGATAAATACCCCACTACACCCAGAAATGCTGATTCAAAGCGTAATTAAAAAAACAAACAAAAAAAAATAGGATACTGCTTACTTTCAATTGAGAATATAAAGTTTTAATGAAAGGCAACCTCATTATATGGTGCATGTATATTATATACACTGAAAACAAGCACCTTGTCATTCAGAACATATGAAAAGAGGCAAGTACCCTGTTATCAAGTAATAATTTGATTCATTTTACATTGCGAATTATAAAGTTGTATTAAAAGAACCCATGCTGGAAGGCATTTACCACACGCATACCAGCACAGTTAATAATTTAAAAGACTACACACCACTAGCCTCAACCTCAGTTAAACACACAGGCTGAGAAACCTTTCAAGGGAGAGCCAAAAAACAAACAAAAAAAAAATCTAAAACAGGTAACAAAACACTGCACTTAACTTGATGCTTTTCCCATTTGGGTAATATGTTTTGTTCATCCATTTCCTTTCTCTCAATTACCAGATGTGGATAAAACCTAGTGAGTCAGATCTTTCCTCAACAAAGGAAGACGGGGAAAGTAGGCCAGCCTGTAGATAAACTTTTCACATGGGTACCAAAGTAGAGAGACTGCAGTTGACATGCCCAGAGGGACAGACACGCCTCCTGCTCGAATTCCGCTCACGGAAAAAAACCAAGAGGGAGAAAGAACAAATAGAACTAAAAACAAGACCTGGCACTGGCTGACTTCTGCAGTTTTTGTTCTTTTCTTTTTGCTTTCTCCCTGCCTGCTTCTTCAACTCTCCCTTCAAATCACTGGCTCTTTCACTGCCTAGAGGTCAAGAAGAGGTCTAGAACTTGAAGGCGGTCAGACCTGGAGCAGGCTGCTGCTGCTGTGTGAGAGTGGCAGCCATGGCAACGGCTGCAGCATTGGGGACGGTGCCGAAGGGCGCAGGGCCTGTGGTCACTCGTGGAGCGCTCTGCAACTTCCGGCTGGCTGTCCGCTTTGATTCAAAGACGTCGGTGGAGTCCTCCAGGAATGTTCTCCTGTAGCTTAGATATTGATGCTTCAAGGCCTACAAAAAGCAGGACAGCGCCAATTAATCTTCTGTTTAGATATATAAAATCAGCCCATAACGAGGCTTAGATTACTGGCAAAAAAACAACAACAAATGAGAGGGAGGGAGGGAGGGAGAGAGGGAGGGAGAGAAATGAATGAATGAATGAATGAATGAATGAATGAATGCATGCATGCATACATACAGCTCCTGCCTGAAAGTAATGGAAAGAAACACGTACAAAATACGTCTATTTGTTGTCCATTTTTGTTTTCTATTGTCTACTATCTCGGTCGTAACTTGTTGAATGTCACTATATGCTGCAACGTGGTACATGGAGAAACATAGTCTCATCACACAAAGCACTTTTGTATTGATAATTTTGTGCAAACAATTACAGAAACCATGGTAAATAAGTTTAGCAGCATTTATTAGACAAATACAAATATATTATAAATGAATATTTTATGTACCTGTATCACTATACCAATAAATAGCCCTCAATCAATAAATATTATATTTCTCTGCAATGCAAATCTAGGTAGATATAGCCTAAATTCCAATTTTTGCTAAAAAATTGGACTAACCCCAAAAATGTTGACAAAGGCAGCAGCTCACAATTCCTACACTGGTGGATTCCTAGATCATTTAGAGCTGATTGTAAACTGACCGTAAGTATAAGACAGTTGGAGTTTAATTTCAGTCAAAACTGGTCTTATTGGCAGACTTTCCTAATGACGGGATTGGAAAATTCTGATGCATGTGCACTCCACATGTTTACAAGAGAGATCAGCTGAAATGAATGTGGTCAGAACACACACCTTTACATTCTCGTGAACTGCTTGCAATTGTGCAGCTAGTGCCACAAATGTCTGATAAAGCTTCTGCATGGCCATGGAGAGATCTATAAACAAACAGCAGTTCAAAAGACAAAGCGTTAGAATAATTAATAAAAAACCAGCAAAATAAAAAGAGAAAGAGTACTGGAGTGGTGTGAGGAGTGAGTGTGTTGGGAGATTTTTTTTTAATTTTATTTAACACTACCTTGAGGGGTGATATGCGAGCTGCTGCTTTGGGTGGTCAGATGATTTTCCAGTTCCTCGATCTGCTGGCGGTACTGCTGTAACTGCACCTCAAACTGCTCCACCAAACCGCGGAAATAACTACAGCAACAAAGGGAAAGTTTGAACCATGTTTTCTACTTCTCAAGGCTGCCAACTCATACTCCTCTGATAAAAACTGAAGTTACTCTGTACAAGATAACCCTTCATTAAAACATTCCTTTTTCCAAATGTCACCAGTTGATTATTAGAATGTAAACTAACAAAGAATACTGGAATACTATTAACCAACTGTCATGTGGAAAGTGGAAAACCTACGGTACGCAAACAAAATGTAGAGTAGAGCTGAACTGAACCGAGCTGGTACAAGTCAGTGAAAATCCCCCATAAAGGTCAGGAAGGAGGTGGTAACCACTGATCTTGCCAATGTGGACTCACTCAGAAGGTGCAGAGTTTTCATGTTGAAGCCCAGGAGGAGTCTTCTGGGTTCTTAGCGCAATGTCAGCATTCTTTAGCTCCTGAAAATGAAGAACAACAGAATGTTAGACCAACAAGACTTCGGTTTTTACAACAAGTAGTTTATCTGTGACATGCGGGGTAGCACCTTATCACAATCACTATTTTTGGCTTTAACAGTCCCCAGCTCTTCCTGTGTGGGCTTTACTAAATTAAATTAGCACGCCTTGGAGTGATGACTGTTTACATGTCACTTCAAGAGTAATGATCTCTTTCTGTTACCACAACCAAACAACCCAATGTGCCTGACATTTTTGTTTTGCTTGACAGTTTAATTCTTCAGGGAAAAATAATATAAGCTTTCAGGAGCAAAACAATTGTAGTTGAGCAGAGAAGAGTTTGTAGGGGGAAGATAAATAACCAAACAAACACACACATGTATATACAGACACACACGCATATAAACACAATTTTATATATACACAAACACATGTACAGTAAGCCCCACTTATTAGCATATACTACCCATCCATACACTTGTGTGCATATATGCACAAGTATAATATATATTGCATTCATATTGTAAGTGTGTATACAATAAAAATCTACCTGCTGTGCCCCCCCCCTTTTATAAAACAAATAACAGTTATATTGTTTTTTTTAAGTATAACACATTTAATACATATTTATACATTTCATTTTGAGTCAGTCCCCCTTTTTTACTGTCTCTGTAATGAACTTTTATGTTGCTGTTGTACCTGGGCAGTCTCCATTTTGAGTTTGTCTATAGACAAGGCATTTCTCTGCAGTCCACTAGCGCTGACAGACAGAAGCTGCTTCAGACTCTTAATGTCATCCTGCACTTTAAGCATGGCTTTAGAGGACATCCTGCTAATCTCTTCTTGAACCTGCTTCTGTTCCTTCACAAACTTCCTATGGAAACAAACACAACCATAATAGAAACATGTGTTAAACACTTGCGTTAAACACATACAGAACCACCAAAAAATAACATTCCTAAAGTATCGAGGCAAGTACTTACTGGAAGTTGTCCACATCTTGACAGATAGGACCAGGAAGGTTTTCATCTTTGAGTGCTTTACTGTCTCTGTGGTAAAGCCCAAAGAGAAGAGATATTTGCAACCAAGTCTCAGATAGCAGGTTAAACAAGAGTCAGAAATGATTTGGTCTCCCATCTAAAACATTTATACCCTTAAAATATAGCTAAATGTACATGGGCTCTTTAAAGCGACAGTTCACCCAAAAATGAAAATGTAATGTTAATTTGCTTACCCCCAGGGCATCCAAGTCGAAGGTGACTTTGTTTTCTCAGTAGATTATTAGCTTTAGCCGTGGTAGTCTGGTAGTCATGAGTCACGAGCCACGGGGTGTAACCTGGACGTGTCTGGGTATGCTTTTTTTACTTCGAAAGACTTGATTCCTATCCACTTCCATTAAATGACTACCAGACTGCTACAGCTAAAGCTAATAATCTGCGTTTGTGTTCTCCTGAGAAGCAAATAAACATCAAATTGTTTTTTTTGGGTGAACTATTGCTTTAAAGTGCCTCTCAAACCACATAATGTCTGCATTTCTGCTTCATTAAAGCATTCAGAACCACCATATACAGCTTTGAGTCCACCACAACAAAGAAAATTTAAAGAATGTAATATGGAAAACAAATTAACTTCAAAACGTAATACACCAGTACCTACTATTAAGAAATTAATAAGAGTTATCTATTGTAATATCTTGGCTGGTTGTCTCATTAAACCCATTTTTAAGTTCTGCAAAGTTGACCATTCACTTAAATTGACTTCTCTCTCTGTCACACACAACAAAAATCTGTGCAACAGCCTGTTGCTAATTTGTTGTCCTATTTCTTACTGTGTTTAAATAACCAAGTTTAAATCATGATGTGCATCAATATGCGCATTATTTTGCTATGTGCAATAGTCTACCATGTGCAATATCCTTATCGAGTGCTAAAACATCCTTACTATGTGCAATTATCTTACCATGCGCAGTTTTTTAAATGCATGCTGAATCACCTCATTATGTGCAATATCTTATGTGATATAGTCTTACCATGTGAATCTCACTACTTACTGTCACCTCTCTCCACTAAGTGAAATAGGATATTCCTAATTACCATCTGTGTGGGCTACTTATGTCAGTACTACTGATATCTACCTGTAACAACATACTCCTGCTTATCATCCATGCTGTTAAAATTGCTTTAACTGCAAGTTGCTAATTTACAGTTAGTACTCATAACCAGCATTTGTGTACATAACAGAACATTTTGTACTTCATATGGAGTTTTTTTCTAAATCTCTCTTATTTCATGTATTTTCACTATATTTTATTTTCTTCTTGTCTCAATGTCTGTGTCTTTGCACCAATATACTCTGAGATCAATAACATTTTCTGACTTAGATAAACAAACAAAAAAAGTCCAGCCCTGGGTTGATCCATGCTACTAAGGTAAATGTAACAGGGGCATTTGGCTAAAGGTCTTATCCAGAACGACTTTCAGTCACTAGTCCCAGGGACAGTATTCTGGAGCAACTGAGGGTTAAGTGTCCTACTCAGGGACACAATGGTAGGTAGAAAGAGAGAGAGGGAGAGAGAGTGTGTGTGTGTTAGCGTTGTCTTTGCGTTCACAGGCAAGTGTTTTACACACTAGGCCACTCCCACCCCACCACGAACAACCATTGGCCAGAATGAACGTTTCACTGGTACTCACTCAGGTCTGGCACTCGATGATTTATCACTCTTGTTCTCTGAGGAGGTGCTGAAATCCACTCCACCCAAGCCCACGCTGGGTGCAGGGGCAAGAGGGGCTATTGGTGCTGAGGAGGACGAAAGCAAACTGCCTAGACTCAAGCCTGCTCCGAGAGTGGATTGTCCTAAGCCTGAAGCAAAGTAGCAGGAATGAACCAAGCATGAACCACAGAAACCAAGCAACATAGCAAAGGAATGACTGGCATGAATTTGCTGGACAAAGAACTTGAAGAGATTCAAATATTTACCAGTGTCAAATTCACATCATGTTGTCCTCTTACTTTGAGGAGCAATTAATCATTTTCACATCATCCATTAATGCAGAGATAATAAAAACACAAACAACTTTCTTCACGTCACTATCCGAAGATAAAACACTCATTTGAAAAGCACTCATGATGCATGAATTAATTAAATTAGTATATATATAGCAAAATTTGATTCTATATTTGCTAATAAATGCTGAATATTTATAGCACTGAAAAATTCCCAGACTGTCCAACCAAGAATCAACAATACAGCAGTTTAACCTGAATGTCTCCTCACCTGTTGAGGCTGAGTTGGCAAAAAGGGAAGTGCCAAGGCTGAGACCAGTAGCTGGAATAGTAGAGGTGGCAGGTGTTGCTCCCAGGTTCAAAGAGAAGCCTGCAGGGCCAGTCTGAGGTGCTGAGGAGGTGAGGACGGTGCCCAGACTCAGCCCTGTGGCTGCTGGGGCGGAGGTGGTGGTGGTCAGTGAAAAAGGAGCCGCTGAGGCTGCTGGTTTCCCAAACCCAAAGCTGAAACCTGTTGAAGCAGCAGTGGATGCAGGAGTTCCTGAAAACAACACCACAGCATATTAGTGAGGGTAAATAACTTATAGTGCACAAAATAAACAGGAAAATCACCTCTGCACCCGCCCACAATTAAGATTCAATAATTCATAGAAATTCAGTAAATACAGAGGTAAGTATAGAGTCTTATGTTAAAGTATATTAAAGTATTTGCTGAATGTACAGCATACCTAAAGTCAGACCAGTAGATGGTGCAGCAGCTCCTACAAGAAGCAGAAAGACAGGAATCATAGGGGAAACTGTAGAGATCTTACAAATAAAGCAAGCAACACTTCATAGCAACATATTACCAGGCAGAAAATCCCTATTTTGTGATTCACCACCAACTTCATATTTTACTGCATATACTACAGCCCTAAAATACCCTAATCTGCTATTTATATGTGGTGATACTGTTATCCTGTGTTTACTGGTCATATTACCCTTACTGTTCATACTGTCTGTATGAACATATTCTTAGAACACTCTAAAAAATCCATACATAAGCTGCTACTTATGTTTGGTCATACTGTTACACGGTGTATACTAATTATATTGTCAACATACTGATCATATTGTCTACACTGTTTGCATAACCTTTTTAAATACACAAACCTTTTAGAATGTATGCTCGGGTTGCAAGTACTGTTTCATGTTTTTACTCTGTTTATACTGGTAAAAAAAATGATTCCCTTGACTGTTGCACATTTTTGTCTTACTTAAATGTATTTAAAATGCATATATAAATATAATCCTTAATGTAATTTATCCTTCTTATTTGCAATTTTTTGTTTCACAATATCTGTTAAAATATTTGTACACTGTGGAGCCTCAGCTTGGCCATTTTGTCTCTCTGAATACTTGCATATGGCTGAAATGACAAGGAAGCTCACTTTGACTTAACAGCCAAAACAAAGCAGTGTGTGAAGACTGTCAGCAAAGGGCCCCATACCTGAGGCAGGTGTGTTGAAGGAGAATCCACTTGTTGGTTTCTGGGCAAACAAGCTGCCCCCCAGGCCTAGAGAGGAAGTTGTAGTGGTGGCAGCAGCAGGAGTAGGGATGGCTCCAAAAGAGAAGCCCCCGGTCCCTGCAGCAGGAGCGCTGTAAGCAGTTATACGCCACATTAAAGAAACACTCCATTCAACATAGTAAACAATGCTAGCAAGACCTGTAAGTAAATGCTAACAAAACAGTATATTTTGTGTATATAAGATTTCAAAAGAAAAGTTAAATTTTAGCCACAAACGTTAATTTATTTAATTATCAGAAACTATTATGGAAATGTAAATAATTCAAATATGAGCATTAAGGGTTTTACTTAATACTGGCCACATTCCCATTTTCTGGTGAGGCATGTTTCTAATTTGCCATGTGAATTCAGGTTTGTGTATATATGTGTGTGTGTGTATACACACACACACACACACATTTTTCCAACCCCAATGTATGTATATATATACACATATTTCCCTATTTATGACTTTCGTTTATTTTTCCTTATTTAAATATTTAAACCATATTTAAACATTTTGCTTAAATTCAAATGTATGCATCCATAAAAGCTGTTCTATTCTCGTCCAACAAATGTAACTGTAACGCTATTCGTGTTAACATGCACTATATGAACAAGAGTATTGGGACCACTGACCACTCCACCAACTGAGACTTTAATTACATTGCATAGAACACAATATGGTGATGCACGGCAATTTCCAAAATGCCTCTGTATGGTGAAGCATTAAGAAGTAAGGGGTCTAACCCAAACCCTGAAATACACATGTGTCCCAATACCTTTGTCCACATAGAGTATCTATGACAACAGGGGTCTAATCTAACTATGCTCAGGCTACAACAGTCTTCATACCTGGTGGCAGCTCCAAAAGAAAAGCCCCCGCCGGTATTAGTGGAGCCCAGAGTACTTGTTCCAAAGCTAAAGCCCGACATGTCTGGGTTTGTGCTAGTTTACATGAAGTGTCTTTAAAAAGAGCAATAAAGCAAAGATATATACGTGCTAACTACTAGCTGCAAGCTACTCCTACCTCGTGGAGGCTTAAAACCCTAAAAATACTCATTACTCCCCTGTTAAAGCACGCCTCCACAGCCACTAAAACTACACTGAACAATTCCTAAATGCCGCTAACTCCCGTCTGTGCAATTTCAATGGATATATCCTTAAATGGGGACACTTGTTTTAAAATGAAAACCAAATTTCTTTCCGCGCTCGACCCTTCTTCTTCCTCTGTATGTAGTTCCGCCTCGTAACGGAATCGGTTTATTCAAATCGATTCACAAAAGCCAAAAGGATTAGAACAAGCATGTTATTCAGGATTTGGGCTTGGGCAATGAAGACGCAGTTGGATTAGTTCAGTGTGGACGTACTTGACTGGTGCGCACAGAGCCCTGGCCTGTTGGTGGAATGTTCATGCGTCCAATTACTTTTGTTTATATAGTGTACAGTGATGGTCTTACACGTTCTAACATAATTACGTTACAGCTGGGAACAACTGAATCGCAATAACTAACCGATTCATTCAAACGGGTATTTTCAAACGAATCGGTTAGATGATTTGAATCTTCCGTAACGGCAGCACTGCTTTTCAGAGGCGACTCCTCCGGCCTGGAGGAAACTCTTGGCTACAAATATAAATCTAGAGGCAAGCTATAATAATAATAATAATAATAATAATAATAATAATAATAATAATAATAATAATAGTAATAATAATAATAATAATA
>JBBKCR010000001.1:9690778-9701666 GCA_037577295.1 Ladigesia roloffi
TATGTCTGTATCTCTCTCTCTCGATCTCTCTTGCTCTCTCTCTCTCTCTCTCTCTCTCTCTCTCTCTCTCTCTCTCTCCCTCCATTCACTCACAGGTTATTCATTCTCCAGTACATTGCCTTTCAGGGCAGTTGTCCATGGGATGAACAGAATAAATCTAGGATGAAGAAATAAATAATGAACATGAAGACAAGAGAAGAAGTATCTGCGATGCTGAAGGGGAGGAGGAGAGGGAGGGAGGGAGGGAGGGGGGAATGGTGGGGGTGGAGAGAAAAGCGCGCTGGCTTGCCTCCAACGCTGACGAAAGCGGCTTAGCCCTCCCAGTTACCATAGAGACTGTCAGGAGCAGCCACCAGAGAAGAGAAAGGCAGAGCGAACCCCGACAGGCAAAGGCAGGAGCCAGAACCGCGGGGAGAGATCCGGAGGAACAGAGAGCGTGCAGTTAGATAGAGAGCAATAAAGTGAGTGATAGATAGAGAGGGGGATTTAGTAGAGCAGCCATGATGGAGGCTCAGTCTGACTGTATTGAATCGCCTCCGTGCGAGCCCCAGCCATCCGGAAAGATCAACAAAGCAGCCTTCAAGCTGTTCGGCAAGCGCAAGTCCGGCGGTGGCATGCCGAGCATCTTCTCGGTCAAGAACAAAGGGGAGGGGGCCAGCAAGACAAGTGGCAAAGAGCTTATTAGGAGCAAAACCCATGATGGCTTAACGACAGACGTTCCATCCGAAGTGGAGGGCCACAAGACAGAGGAATCCGGCAGCAGTGAATTGCTCAATAGTGCTCCAGCAGAACTTGTCTCCGTTGCCCCGATGCACAGTGCCATCACCAAGTCGTTCAGCTTCTTTTCCCTGCTGCGTCGCAATAGCACTCGAGTTGGGGATGGAGCAGCCACACTGGGGCACAGGAGCCGTGGGCTGAAGGGGCTCTTCAGCAGTATGCGCTGGCGCCGTAAACCCCCGCCACGGGACGACTCTTCCGACATCCATGAAGTAGCCAAAGAAGTAAAGGAAGGGGATCTCATCCTGCCATCCAGCTCCAACAGTATGGACACATTGAAGGAGAATGTGACACTTACACTGGAGCCCTCAGCACAGGTATTTGAGGAGTGTCCTGCTGAAGAGAATTCTGGGACTTGGAACAAAACTTCTTTGGAAGAGTTACAGAGCAGCAGTGGAGAGTGTGAGAAAAGCTCATCTCCCCCGGTTGAAGAGATCACAGAGGAATCTCCAGCTCCCTCACCACTCAGAGTTAAAACAGGAGGACCTCTCAGGGCTAAACACAGCAGTCCAGCCTGTATGAGCTCCATACCACCCACTGCTATGACCCCACCTCTGGAACACAGCTTAGTCGATCCACCCTCTGAGCCCTCTGTTGACCGCTTCTGCTCTATGTTCACTGATGTGACCTCACTCAAGAGTTTTGATTCACTAACAGGCTGTGGAGACATCATTGCTGACCAGGAGGAGGACTCTGGGAACGGGGGAAGTGCCACCAGCAGTGGGACAGGGAGCAGCAGTGGTGGCTGTGGGGGGCGTAGGGTGATTGGAACAGTAAGCGAAAGATGCTCCCCTGCCAAACCTCCACTTCCTCCACAAGTGACCAACTTGACATCCATCTCACCCTATGTGGCGTCCCACCAACGTGAGTGTCCCCCACCTAAAAAGCCACAGGGCAGTGGAATAGTTGCCTACATGGGCGGGGGTGAAGAGATGGCCAGTCCAGAAGGTGTGGACGATGCAGATATGCAAGGGCTTTGGCACATGCTGCCCCAGAAGGGAGAGGATTCCCCAGCTCTTCCTCGTTCTGACCCCATGCTACTTCATTCATCAATTCGTCAGGAGAAGAAACAACCTCAGGTGAAAAGTCTAGGACTCACTAAGATTCCAATAAGTGGAATCAGCAAAACAGGGAAGCAACATTCTGCCCGTCCCTCTCCTCCACCCATTGATAAGGAGCTCCAAGATGCTCCACCCAGTGATGAAGGCTACTGGGACTCTCCCACACCTGGACCAGAGGATGAGGACAGTGGCTTTCCTCGGCGGGATGGTCTACTGAGGGACAGCTGCTCCGGAGATGCACTTTACGATCTCTATGACCTTGACAGTCCCGGTGCTGCTGGTTCAGACAATGATGACATGAGTTCACCCACACCTTCCACATGCGATCTCAAAATGAGCCCGTCCTCCCAGAAACCCTCATCTTCCTCCTCTCCCTCCTTCCGTTCCATAAAGGGCAGCACCAGTCTTCCTCGAGACTCTAAAATTCCTATCAGCGTTAAGCAGACAACACCATCCCACTCCTCCAGCCAGGGGGCACTGTCTTCCTCTGCCAGTCCCACCTCTGGTACCCCTCCCACAAAGACTAATGCTCCGCCACGCACTCGCATCCCTGTCTCCAAGGTTCCTGTCCGTCGCTCAGGCAACAAGAACGTCAACACAATGCAAAACAGGAAGTAGAACTCCCAACCAACAAAAACTTGCTTCATAAAATATAGACCCATCACTGAGAGCTTTAGGCCAAAATGAGTGTTTCTAATTACACCTGTTGTTCCCAGTTCTGGTCCTGGAGTACCCCCTGCCCTGCAAATTTTTGTGTTGTCTCTGCTTCCCGCATACCTGAAAACACTCACATGTGCTTGGCAGGGTTAATTACAGGGTTAGGAGTTTGTGGATTATACTGACAACTGCTACCCTGCATCTTTTCCTGTGTTTCATTTTTGCATCAGTACAACTAATGTCTCGTAAAATGTCACATATTGCATATTGATGTAATTAGTGCATATATAGAATGCCATGCAAAATGTAACATATTACACTTTCAGTGATCCGAGTTCGTTTGATTTCTTCACCATGCCTGCCAATTTATGAATAAGAATGTTCTTCTTTAAACATCTCGTCTGAACGCTCTGGATGTACGCTTCCTGCAGAACCAGCAAGCAATGGAGTCTTTGGCTCCACTTCATAAATAGAACCTTGTGCACTCTGGGAAACACAGCTGCAAACTCCGTCTCTCTGGGATTTACAAAACAGAATTAAAATGGAAAACCCCGCAGGATGAAGCAAGGCCGAGGACTTCAAAAACACGCCCTCCCCCAAAACCAAGCTGCACCGAATCCTCATTCCTCAATCAGGATCAGGGAACACAATCTTCGTACAGAGACGATTTTTTCTTACCGCTTGAGACGACTTCCTATGAAAAAATGAGATGACTTCCTAAGAACATGTCTTTTTTATACTGAGTTCTTCCTCACATCTTTCTTACTCTTTTTTACAAGACAGGCCTCACTGTGGACACGTTCGATTGCTTGTTTCTGTCTCTGCTGGAAAAAAAAGAACACCTGCAAAAAAAGACAAAGAAAAAAAGCAGGGTCAGGAGTGCCCTCTGCTTACAGTGACTTCCACTACACACAGATGTGAATGTAGCATGCCATCACTCTACAGACACACACACACACACACACACTCTCAAGCACGACTATGCTTTGCCTGCTCACTGCTCCGTGAAAGAGAGCAAGAGAAAGAGAGAAGCTAGAGAAGCAAGTCTGGGTCAAAAGTCAACTGTCTTCCGCCCTGCAGCCATTCTCCGGGAGACAGCAGTCTCCTGTACTCCTGGACACAGACTGGCCCCGCTTTAGAAACAGCCCGAGGGTCCGAATGAGTGGGAGCACATAAGGTCGCGCTGCAACCACTGTTAGTGCTGGATGTGTGGTTTCTTTTTCTCCTGGCATTTTTCTAAATCTGTCTCACTGCTCTATCTTCTTTTTGTTTGAGTTGTAAACAACGTTCCTATAGAAAAGAACCACCACGTTCTCCCTCATCCTCTTCCTCCTATGAGTGCTCCTTTTTTGGGCTGTTATTTCCCCTTTCCTGTTTCACTAATTTATGAATAAAACCACGCTGTGAGTATGCCGAGATGGTGGCTCCAGACTAGTGAATGCGCAAGCGTCCATTTCACACACACCACAGGGCAAAGTGGGCAGCCAGCCACAGAAATGTGTGAAACAGCCCTGATGTGAGGGTTTTATGTGAAGTGACTGCTTAGAGAAGTGCTAAATAGGCGTGTTAGATAGTTTGCTGAGAATTTATGATGGTGGGTTACAACATTGTGGAATGGGACCTGTTATTGGAATTGGTGTGGTGGTTTTGGTTTTGGTTTTGGTGTGTGGGGAGGAAAGGTGGGATACAATTCTGGCAGAATGTGTGGACTGAATACAGATGAGATTATGGGATGCAAAATGTAGAACAGTGCTTCAAGTTGGGGACAGTTATTTGGCAGAGTGTTTTAAAAACACTCAGCAATGTTGGTGATAGGAACCAGGGGTCAGGATGTTTTTGGTGCAAATATTGCCAATTTGACCTAATTTTGTTGAGTTTCTCTTTATAATATTGATGGTATAATAATGGTACATCTGAAGAAATCTTAGGGTCATCAAGCTCTTAAGACATCTGTTTCCTATTACTGCCATTGTGTCACACATCAAACCACTTTGAATTAATTTATTTAGATATTAACCATTTAATTATGTAGACATTTTGAAAAATAATTGCCCTTTAAGGGGTTGAGAGCATCTGGATTGAGGGGTGTGTGTATGTGTGTGTGTGTGTGTGTGTGTAGAGATGCATTCCCCTCTGTGAAGGTTCAATGAGAAACACACATTACTAAACATTCTATTGCTCTGCGGTGTAAATCCTTATATAAAGAACTTATATAACACCATAACACTCATCCAGGACAGACCATGGCGTGTGTTTGACTGTTCCTGCAGTTACCATGGTTTGATAGATTAGTGTTGTTATGAAGGTACACTTGTATCCAACAATGTCAGGCTGTAACCAGGAATGATATGAGGTTTCATTAACGTCTGTGTGTGTGTGTGTGTGTTTGTGTGTGTGTGTGTGTGTGTGTATGTGTAGGTATGTAGGCTGGGAATCGGAGTGTACATGTGTGACTAATGGTGGGATGCCCCAGTTTTCAAAGACCTGATTCTGTGGGCTGACAGAGGGGGAGAGGGACCGAGAGAGAGGGAAAAAGCTAAATAAACTCAGAAAATACGACAAACAAGAGGAGAACAGCATCAACAATGGGTGAAAAACATACGTCAGGGGATATCGGATAGTGTGTCATTGTTTGGCCAATGTGTGTCAGTGTGTTGAGGCCTATGGACCCATATGTACAAAAAGATGGCGTGATTGTGGTTGACAGCTGAGACGGAGGGGGGTTGGTGGGAATCTGTTGCTCGTGTTCTCATTAGCCTCGTGTCCCACCTGGGGGCTACGCAGGCACCTCTGGGCCCAAGCTGCTCCCTCTCAGCTGCAGACACTGGGGGGCCTGTTTAATGAGCTGTTGGGCCTGCTGGAGCGAATGCATATTCAGGATAAGAATTAGTGACTAGTGATAAAAGCACCGGCTGCACACGGTCAGAAATGTTCGTTGTCTTGCGTTTACATTGTCAGTTTTGCACTGGAGGCCTAAGGCACCTCAAGGGATCTACAATGAGATGTTCATGGGTAGACCTGCAAAAGTGTGCGCAGCTCCAAAGTCTCAACAATACACACTGCGTGCTGCACAGCCCTGGAGGATCAAAACGATGATGGGCT
Source organism: Ladigesia roloffi (assembly GCA_037577295.1). Classification (NCBI taxonomy): domain Eukaryota; kingdom Metazoa; phylum Chordata; class Actinopteri; order Characiformes; family Alestidae; genus Ladigesia; species Ladigesia roloffi. The sequence continues at coordinate 9,696,376 of JBBKCR010000001.1, forward strand.
GTCCAGTACCCCCTGGTGTGAGGGTGGTGGGGGTTGAGGACGAAACCTAAACAATATCTGACCCAAACGAAGAAAAAATCTACTGGAGTAACTTGAGATCCAACTGGCCAGAGAGAACATTTTACGAAACCTTCTTCAAAATAGAGATTTTCCTTTTATCTGTAACGCATTTTGGTTTGCAGGCTGACACGTTCACATTGCATTCAAAAATCCAGATTACATTTGAAGTCATGGGGCAACTTTTCTTTTTTTTTACCCCAAATTATCGCTTTCAATGTGTGTGTGTGTGTGTGTCTGTGTGCGAGCGCTGTGGAGACAGTGGGTGAGAGAGCTCGGCAGAGTCCTCTTGGAGAACTTTGGCAAGCAGGAGTCTTGAATTTGCTCACGGAGCAGAACAGAGAGTAAAGACAGAAGAGTGCATTTACACAAATGGCTAAAAGAGAGCGAGTGAGCTGGAGAGAAAGAAAGCTCTATCTCAGCGATGAGAAGGCGATTGTTCAGAGAAAACTACAAATGTCAACCAGTTCATAGAGGAAGCCCTGGCAAAACAGCCACCTCACACACACACAGTGTGCGTTGGTGCACGACTCCACACTGATAGGCTGGAGTGGATCTGTTTAGAAATACTGCTGCCACTGCAAACTGTGAAGCTCTTTATTAACTTAAAGAAATATGATGTTCAGCCTAACCTCTGTTTACTGCATATATAGTTTATGATCAGTTACAACAGACAATCATTTGTAAAGGAACATTAAGGCGGCTGACATAAGCGATATTGGGAGATTTCTTCTTGTTTTCTGTGCTTAGACACTGCCCTTAATGGCCTGGGTTCATGTCAAGTAGGATGAGATTCATGCAAAGTAGGCCAATAAACAGTTTAACACAACTGAGACAAAAAGAGCAACAAATACAAGCAGTTCTATTTAAAACAAAGGGTGTTGTACATTAACATTCTGTTTATCTAGGACAGTTTCTTAATGCAAAAGAGAGAGGCAACGAAGCCCAAAGCCCACGGCCTTTCTGCCCACCTCTATGATGAGAGTGCAACAAGTTAACAGCCGTTGCTCTTTTTCTAAGTGTAAAGATATCGAGTGTGCATGCGATCAACCTTGTGCTACGGACACAGCAGATAGAATTTAGGCTGAAAAACACTAGAATGTTGCTTTAAATTCCATTGAAGGTCTCTTGACTGAAGCAGGTCTCTTCTTCCTTCGTCTCCAGGGGAGACTTGAACTAGTTGCCTAAAAACTTCCTGAACATTTGCACACTGCTGGAGGCTTCACATCCCCCTTTGCCTGGAGTACGGGGGTAAAAAAGTGCTTTTTAACAGCAGAAAAGCTGACACGGAGGAATCTCCAGCACTCTCTCTCTCTCTCTCTCTCTCTCTGTTTTCCTCCCCACCAAGTTCTCCCCACTCAGCATCAACAGGGAGGGAAAGGCATAGAGGTTCACCTGCGGAAAGTAGGTCTGAGAAAAGGTCAGGATTCAGAAAAGCTGACTGCATAGTAGTCGGGACCTCATGTTCTGTCATTGTATTAAAATGAGTGTGTATGTGTGTGAATGTGTGCATGCATGTGTGTGTGTGTGTGTTTGTGTTTGTGTATATGAAACTGTGTGATGGGGGGGTGGGGGGGGCCATTCAGAACCTGCACCCCTTCTTTCATAGGCTTGTCCCACTACACAAGTCTCCATGGCAACCTGAGTAGGTCATCCAATGAGAGGTGGAGGTGGGGCTGGCAGAGTGAAGCAAGCCCACTGAATATGAAGGAGCTGATTGGAGTGAGTGTGGCGCAGAATGTGAGTTTGTGCACATGCAGACACGCACACACACACACACACGCAAACTAACACACACACAGAGTCATGGATCACTTCTTGTGCAAGACAGACAGCCCCTCACATTTCTTATATTTCTTCCCTTTGCTGCGAACTCCTGAGAGAAATGCCCCACATGTGGTGTGAAAAGGAAACACTCGCTCTGCTTTCTGAACACCACACCACTACCATACAGGCCTATAGCAAGATATAGGCCTAAACCGGCCTTTCCCACACTTACAGTGTCTGCCTGCTGAGAGTGCAGCCCAGAGGGGTGATGTCATTGTTCAAAAGTAGGTCTAACTCTTCTCACGATATTGTATAGAGGTTGTTTCATCATCATCAATAAAACATCCACATCCTTTGCCATCCTTTTGGCGTGTTTCATAAATCATTCACTCTGAGTAGTGAGAACCAGGATGAAAACAGGGCGAATCGTGTAAGGATATTGTGCAAGTCCATGAGGATCTGAGAATGTTTCCGTGTGAGAGTGTGTGTGTGTGTGTGTGTTTTCATAAATCAATAAAGCAAAACTGACACTGCAAAATCGTATCGTTTTGGTGAATGACATAAGAATTTGGGTCAAATTATTGCATATTAATACTTATGTTCTGCTTACACACATACATTACTGTAACCTAATACGATCTAGTGTTATTCATTAGTATGTACAGAATGATGCACATGTATGAGCTCATATTCTGATGTGTGTGAACTTCATTTGTGATCCAGCTGCATCACTGCGTGCTCCTCTGACTCACCGGACGCACTCGGCTAGGAGCCTAGCTTGGAGGTTGATCTCTCTGAAGAGAGATTTAAAAAATCAATCTGATCAATAGTCTGGATCGCGCTGATCCGTCGTGTCAACTCAAACATCCTCCCGCATCTCCCAACTCTCTAGTTTGGACTGAGTAAACACGGTGGCAAGGGTGGAGAGAGAGAGAGAGAGAGAGAGAGAGAACGCAATGACTCAATCTAGAATCTGTGTCAAGTTCCTCCAGAGGGACCTGTCATAAACATTCTCCTTATTCTTCCCCGCCTAATCTCCAGAAGCACTGCTGTTTACAGCAGAAGCCAAGGGGCAGGTGCGGATGCTTCCCAGTGGATTGTATTTGCAGTGTGTTTTGAGTTGGTTGGATTTCTGATGTTTGTGATGTCTTTGAAAAGGTTTTGGGAACTGACTGTTTACTCCAGACGCATAGTTTATGCAAAATAGCACATTTATCGACAAGTGAAGCCGAACCATGCAGATATCACATTCACAGACACAAGGAAGGGTGAAAACGTTTGAATAAAGTTATAAAATAATGGAAAAACATTCATCCTGAATGGTCTGGCGGGTTGAGCAGTTGGAGTAGCAGTGAATGGAGATTCCTCACATGTATGACTTGCCCACAACCAGCGTAGCCACAAACCCTTACAGTAACATCACATGGTCAAACCAAACAGTGGTTGCATAAGAGGCAGTAAATCCACAGCTGGTGTGTGTGTGTGTGTGTGTGTGTGAGTGTGAGTGTTGTAAAGAGTGCTGCTGTCAGGATGGGGCAGTAAGAGGACTTATCACTGCCTGGACTAACACTAGCCCACTATTCATTAGGCACTGCATGCACAATACCCATAATCCTACACAGGACAGGGAAACACACACACACACACACACACACACACACACACACAAACAAACACTCACAAACAACTACCATTCACCTTTTAGTGTTTTACATTTTGCCATCCATTCATCCATTCATTCATTAATTCATTTGCACCTTTCAGCTTTTCTGCAAAACAACCAACAATCACACCCGAGACCTACTCATAAGTGTATTAAATCGTCTAAAATGTTAATATGATAATCATTTGCAACTTCATTTATTAATTTGTTTAATTTCTTAAAAGATTTTTATGTTTTTAAGTTTTTATGGGCAAAAGTATGTGTGCTTTGATTTGGTAGTCGTGAATTTAATCATGGTCTTGTGCATGGTCTTGTGCTTCCTGCCCAGCCGCCATTTCCACTCGATACATTTGGACTCCAAACACAAACATTCTCTTATCTATGTTTTGCAAAATAACTTTTTCCAACCAAGACATTCAATCTTGAAGCACATCAACAGCACAATAACATTTAAAAAAATATTTATTGCGTAATATATGTTTTTGAATTGTAATCATTTCTTAGAACCTCATTCGTACAGCCTTCTCAGTTTGTTTCTCTCTGTTCATCATTCTGGACCTGTTAAAACTTTGTACATTTGTTGTAGCTTTACAATAGAATAATTTATATGTAAATGTGTCATCAGTGATTCCTGATTGTTGAATTGGACCTTGTTTTATAGTATTAAACTCTCAATGTATTTGTTACATCCATTTTATAAAATAACTGAAATAATGAAGGTGAGAAGAGATTTTAATTTGATAAATTCTGGGTTGAAAGATACTTTCAGTATTGACTAAAATACCTAGAATGTAACTTTACATTACTAAACTACTTTATTGAACAACTACATTAGTTAAAACTAGTAATTATTAGATCACTATTGTTGTTCTCTGAACACTTGAGAAACATTCCTCAAAATACTGAACATCTAAAGGCCTTATTAATGTTTAGTTCATTATAATATGATAACTATTGATGTACTTGCTTATTTTTTTAGGTGATACTGTGAGCATACAGCATGACCGACAACCGCAAAGTCAGGAGGTCGGGTTCGGCTGGAGACGGACTGTGACAAGGTCAATAAAATAGATGGGACCTTCTCACAAAACACACAAAGGCAGTGTGTGTGAGTGACAGTCAAGGACATCAAGCAGTTCCTCACTGTAGTCCCAGGACAGTGGGGGGTGGGGTGGGGGCCTCTAGCTGCTAAATCATCCCCCAGTTACTGTGACAGCCCCCTAACCTATAACACTAACCCCCTAATGTGTAATGTCCCATAATGTGCCATTAACTAAAACAACCCTGATGAAATATTCATGCTGTGGGTGCGGGGTTAGAGCGCATGTGTGTGTATGTGGGTGAGGGTGAGGGGAAGCGAGGGTTATGACTAAGGGGGTCTTCTGCCTCACAGAGCAGTCACTGTTCATCCATGCACTGCACCCACCCCCCACCTAACCCCCAACAAAACCTGACCTCTCTGGGCTGTCCACCCTCTTAGAGATGGCTCTGAAAAATGGTGTATGGACAACTGGAAGCAACGTCAATAAAGGCAATAAATGTAACATTTTTAAATATATTCTTATCATAGGAATAAAATAACATTTTATTCTAAAAACCCTAAAAAGCACGTTAACATCTTTGAATATTTTAGACATTTATATGATAGCCTGCAGAACCCCATTTACTGTCATTGTTGTTTGTTTTGCAGGAATAATAAATGTAATATTTTTTAACATATCCTTATTTGTATCTATATCTATGTATTTTTATATCTATCTAACACACATATCTAACACACACACACACACTATACATACACACA
>JBBKCR010000001.1:9738433-9752092 GCA_037577295.1 Ladigesia roloffi
CTGCAGCGTTTTTTCAGGTGTGCATTGTTTATTTTGACAGCGCATGCGCACCTGCGGACCACTTATGTGCACACCTGCTTATAAATTCATTGTATGTAAAAAAAAAAAGAATCAGCAGAGGTATTGAATCTAAAAATGTGTCATAAAGCTGATAAAACACAATCGAGTAAATCTGATATTATAAGACCACCTTTCTTTTCCAGCATCTGATGAGGACAGCAAAGAGACTCTACATAGCAGTTATAACATTGTGGGCACACTGTCAGCCTTTGTCCATTGGAACAGAGCTACTGCAGAAGAGCCCGTGGTGTTGCAGGTAAAGGCTGCACACATGCTGATCTGCAATGTCTATGAAAACCACAGGGGGCTATAAATGCTCCAAATCATGGAAAACAAATTTCCTCACTTTTTAAAACAACAATTTAAATGTAACACATAAAACAGTCTTAAACTATACAATCCAGTCCCCAGTCTGTGCAATTCAGCCAAAAATAAAATTTGAGTTGTGTTAAACAGCAATTATAGCTGTCACTTCAGCATTGAATTTACTCTTTTATTGTAGAATTGTAATATTCCTTGCAGTTTCTTTAATCAAAACATCGAATTTGCCATCAGTGCCATCTCCTGAAATGTACAGAACAAATAAAATATTAGTAATTTTGATTGTATACATATTTTTAAATGTGTAGCCTAGGTGCACTTTTAGTTTTTATTGTTTATTGACATTTAGTTTTTAGGATTTCGTAATGGTTTCAAATGTGTAGGGTGAGAAATGGGTGCTTGCTGTGTCTGACCATCAGTTTTTTATTTCTACAGTGTTTGCAGGTCTTGCAGCGACTTACTTACAATGTGAGGATTCTGCACTGTGCCTCACATGTAGATGAACTCCTTAGTTTCCTCATGCTTAATATGTAAGACTTGTATTCTTTTTTTTACTTATTTGTACTGCTGTGGAAAATGTGTTGAAGCAAGTGTATGATATTATAAAATGTTCTAATATGCTTATGTTAAGCAGCTTTAGGTTTACAATGATTGGTTAATACACTGTGAAGCATTTTTAAAAGGGGGCATATTACGCAAAACTCACTTGTTATAATACGTCTATGTGCAAATTTCCTTATTCTGACATCACAAAAAGGGTTGGAGTGTTTATAGTAGCAGTAGAGACCCGATTGGATACACAAAAGTATGAAAAATGTGAGTTTTGTCCCATATATCCCATAACAAAAAAAAAGAAGAAGGAAAGTTCATGTTGACAATAGAATTAATAAATTAACATCTGAAATATAAATACGTGTAAGTCAACAATATGCAGTTTTGGAGATTAAATTAATATGTACATGGTTGCTGATGACCATTGAATCTGAAGGCACCAAATAAATGAAAAAGGATAATTGCAACAATTGTTTGTATTACTTCTTGTTCACATAATTCTGGAAATATTCATGTAAACATAAAAGAATGTCTAGGCAAATGGCTTGTGATAATTAAATCGACGTTTTCAATTGTTGTAAATAATTTTTACATGGCTTGTGATTGCAAACATTTGAATGTGTATTAATGCAAACTACATTATGTTGTGATATATCAGCAGGTGTCAATATAAAAGGGCTTATTGTAAAAAATAACAATGAATCCGGCTTTTAAAAGGGAAATCTTGAGTTTAAACCTTCAGCTTTTCCCGTTCTTGAGGGGTCTCATTTGTCACTAATTTTTTTTTGTTTCGAGTGATAAGCAATTTTTCTTTTAGAGTGATAAGCAATTTGTTTTTGCTCAATATGTCTTGTTTATGAATATAGAAATGGCTGGGAGCTGAAGATAAAGTTGACTCACAGTCTCATTGTTGTTTTGATCCCAGCCAGTCTAATAATGACGAAATCACGAAGCCCTGTTTGGGGCTGATGGCCAACCTGTGTCGACACAACCTGTCTGTGCAGGCTCAGATCAAGTCTCAGGTAGGAGCCACCTGCAGATCCGCAGTGGTGCTTTAAAAATCTTTTAATTCATTATTTTTTCCCTCTTACTACGATTTATTTTTTCTCTTACAGAGCAATGTTAAGGCTTTTTACAGGGCCTTGATTAATTTCTTAGGCCATAACTGTCTGACAGTGGTCGTCTTTGCGCTCTCTATTTTGTCCAGCCTAACTCTCAATGAGGAAGTGGGTCAAAAGGTGAGTAGATTGACTTTCTGATCTTAGTGTGTTTTTCCTTGGTTTTGAACTTTGACCTAGAAACAAGCTTTGTATTGCTTCTAATTTCAGCTTTTCAATGCAAAGAACATCCACCAAACCTTTCAACTCATCTTCAACATCACGGTCAATGGGGATGGCACCCTCACAAGGAATTATGCTGTCGACCTACTAGTGGATCTTCTCAAAAACCCTAAGATTTCAGATTACCTCACCAAGTAGGTCTCTCAGCATAAACTAGAATGGGATTTGAGTCTGATTTATTGTTATTTAACTGTTTTTCTCACTCGCCGACTATAGCTATGAGCATCTTCCCGCCTGCCTGAACGAGGTTGTTGGCCTCCTCCATGGGAAAGACCCAGACACAGCAGTTAAGGTGACTAACCCTCTTGATGATATTTATCCTGACTTGTGCTAGGTGTGGGAATAAAAGTCAAAATGATCTGATATGATCCAAAACAACAGAGAAATGAACTTGAATTGCTTAACCAATTTTTGACTAGACAGAATGCGTAGCATAATTTAAACATTTACATAGCTACTGACAATATTTGCATGTTTTACAATTAAGTCCTTTATTTATTTTACAATTTTTACATTTTACATTGCCTATTCTTGCAATCATATAGAATAAATGTGCCATTTACACCTTTTAAAAAGCCAATAGAATGTGATTTAATAATGAAAATAACAACAATATACATCAAATCAGATTGGATCTTGTGGAGAGACACTACAGAAGTACTTTCAATGATTCACAGACAATAAACTTTGATATTATTTTTGGGTTTGCAGGTGCTGGAGCTTCTTGTATCTCTGTGTTCACTGCCAGCCCTGCGCAGGCTCGTCTGTCTGACGGTGCTGCGGCCTGCAGGGCTGCGTGTGCAGCCTGGGGTGAGGAACGGTGTCCCGGCCAGAAGACCAGAGCCATGCCTGGACCTGCTCCAGTGGGCCACAGGGCCACTGCAAGGACCAGAGCAGTGCACACTGTTGGCTCTAGCTCTTCTCACGGAGCTGTTTGAGGTGTGTAAGTCAGTGAGTTTGATTACCATTAGCATGGACTCTGTCCTAAGCCTGTATTAGCTTGCTGCCATTTGTTTGGTACACTTACCTGCGCATTGGCCATAGGGATGCATGGGGTTAATAATAATACTAATTATTGTTATTAATATAAATAAAAATAACATTGTTTAAATTCTTTTGGCATAGTTTAACGAAGATATGCAACGTATATTTAGTGTTCTCCAGTGTATTAAGCTCCCCACATTTGCAGAAAAATTGACATCTGTTCCCTGTAGTAGATGTTGTACTCAGTGGAAATTGAACTATAATGAACTATGACTATTAATTTGGGTGGAAGACTTAATGCACACTAACAGGAAAAAAAATTGCACATTCATTTTTTAAATGATAACCGAGTGTTCATCAAGGTTTGTACTAAGCCTTTGCGGAGAGCAAACATTTGACCACCTAGTGACTGAGCATACCGTGCATCCTTCCTGTTCTCAGTATAAAAAGGTTACACTCTCACACACAAAACAACCGTTGTGCTTTGAACTCAAAACACTTTCTGACATGTAACAGGTGGGCAATCATTTCTAATGGCCAGTGATCAACAGACATTGTGATTTTACCTCCAGGATGTTGTTGACTCCTCATCATCTGGTTCTGCACACTCATTTATGGAACTGGTGCTGCCAGCACTGCAGGGCTTGCTGCAGGCTCCAGACCCCAGTGAAGGAGATCAGCTGCTGAAGAAGCACTGTGTTAGAGCAGGACGTGTCATGGATCTTCTTCTAGATATCCATGCTTATGCTCATCATCTTTATTATGTTTTATGTTTCAGGTTTTATTAACATGATTAAGTTTTTGTAAATGTTTGCTCAATGCATAAAGATCTAACCCAAATCTAGAGTGCAAATCTAAAGAAGCAGACTTTTGACCACAAACATGTCTTACTGGGGTATCTTCACTGAGTGCAATGAGAAATCTGTGAATCAAGAATGATGCTTTTAAATCCTTAACCTATCCACTGCTATGTGGAGAGGACTTTCTAAAGACCCTGGTGTCGAAGCACATAAGCTCAGAACTGTGTGCGTCTCAGGTGGAACTGCTTCTCTCCAACACGCAGGACTACCTCGGCTCTAGTGGCTCTAGCTCTGACTCGCAGCTCAGGTGGGTAGCACATTCACTTGTAGAGTGAAGCACACAGAAATAGAAGAATTGGGGTGATAGATGTCAGAAAAATTGATTTTGGCTCAATGGGCTATCAATTTTTTTCACACCCCATTCCACACAGTTAAAATTTTTTTGTGATTATAAAGAGCACCTACATATTTGCAAATATCTGTTTAACCCCCGCATTCACACTAAAGTTAGTTTTACCCCAGAATAATTTGTATATAAAAGCCCACTATCATATGTGGATCAATGGGAGAAGACGACCAAAATGTTGCTGTTAACCTTATATCATTTTTAATAGTTCGCTATTATATACCTTTTAGAAACGGTTTGGTTTATCAGTCAGCTTTCTTCTATATTAGCATATATATACTTTTATACATATTTTCTCTCAGTAGTTGGCATGTGCAATTTGCTTTGGCTTAAGCCAATGGTTTTCTGACACAGTGTCAATGTGATCTAAAGGAACATATAGAGATTTTGGTGGGAAATGTCTTACAGTAAACTGGTGTGCATAGTCAGTCAACTATACGATCTGTATCTGCTCCTGCAGCCAGACGTGCTCCGAGACTGTGCTAAAGACTCTGGAGATGATGAGCCAGCTGAAGCAGCATGTGGCCGACATGGAGACATGCTTTTACCGGATCCTGCAGGTAAAAAATTGCAACATTCTCTCGGAGTGTAAGTGGGTGTGAAGGCTTGCCTGGGACAAGTTAATGCAGTGACATTCTGTGCTTGGTGCAGGACCAGCGCATTGTGACGCCCCTCTCCCTGGCCCTAACCTCTAACCACAGAGAACATGTGCAGACTGCCCTGCGCATCCTCTTTGAAGCAGCACCATTACCCAATTTCCCTGCTGTCATGTGAGTAAAGAAAATATGACTCTTTACCTTTGTTACAACCAGACAAAGGTGATAAAGGGAGGTTAGGTGTTTAGCTTCAATTTGTTTCCTTCTGCTTTATCCTAGAAGAGATTCAAACTAAAGGATACACACAAATATTGGAATTTTTATTGTATCCCTATAACTCCTTACATTTTGAAAAATCATGAAGAAAGTAAAAAGAATCGGAGCACATTTGCTGTGGTTTGACCTTCTAGAATCACTTGTATTTTATTTTTTTGTGGTGTAAGAATCTGATTCAGTACATGCCGCTAGTCTGAGGACGAGAAGGTTGTATCTTTACAACAGCAAAGTAGACATTATGAGAGAAGAAATATTAAAATTTTATCATACATTGTAATAAGTGTTAACTTGTTTTACATGTGTGGAATGTAAATGATTAGTATGTATTTCCCCCTTCTTTGTCATAGTCTAGGAGAAAGCATTGCTGCCAATAACGCATACCGGCAGAAGGAGGCTGAGCTGGTGGTTCGAGGCAGCGCTGTACAGGAGGATGGAATCGCCTTTGGGAAGGGTTTTCCTCTGTCCAGTACTGGCCTAAACAGCCCGTCTCCCCAGAGCATTGACAGTCTTATAGAGAAGCTCCAGAGTGGCATACAGGTTAGTGTATGTGCTGGTTTGTGTGTTTTTGGGGGCATGAGTGTATGTGTCAGAGTAATGGTATTTTGTGCCATTTTGGCGATTTGGTGTTTATTTGTTTTCTAGTTACAGGAGCCAATGAAAGACGTGCACATGTCTGAAATCATTGACGTCTATGAACAGAAAATATCTGCCTTGGCGGTATGTTACCTGACTGAATGTGTAATATGGCCCTTGTTGAGTATGGCTGGATGTGGGTATATGTCGCTGTTGTGAAACATTTGTGTTTTGTGTGTTTGTGCAGTCTAAAGAAGGACGTCTGCAGGATCTGCTGGAGGCCAAAGCTCTGGCTCTGTCTCAAGCTGATCGGTTAATTGCTCAGTACCGCTGCCAGAGAGCGCAAGCTGAGGCTGAGGTCAGCAGTATAAATCCATATAATACATAGACTCTCTGTGTGCAGTAAATAGTTAATAATTATAACAGCAGAAGACAGAAAATAACTAAGTTAGTAAGATTTTCACATCATTCACATCATTATGACTCTGATACAGTTCCGAATGTATTTCCACCCATAAGATAACATCAGCTGGTCTGTCTGTCATGTTGAATAAAGGCGCGTAAACTGGCGTCTCTGCTGAAGGAGACTGAGAGGAGGAAGGAAGAGCTGCAGGCTGAGCTGAGTGAGCAGGTGCTGGAGGTGGAGAAGCTGAAGACAGATAGCCAGCAGCTCCTGCAGCACAACACGCGACTGCAGACTGTGTGTGATGAACACCAGAACCTCAAAGGAACCTACAACCAGCTGCTCAGTAGGTCAGTATCTACATGTATTGGTCTGAAAACCTGAGGAAATATTCCATTTGACATGTTGCCATTGTGTAGCATACTCCTAATACAACATCAGTGCAGCCCCCACAAGCACTGCAATGTGGGCAGCATTTCCACCCCTTGCAGTGACTCATGTGCCCAAACGTGACTGAGGTTTCTTCTGCAGATATAACAAGAATGAGGGTCTGCTAAAGGAGCTACAAGCTGCCCACATCTCTCTCACCCAGCAGGCTGAGGGTTTGAGAAAAAGCAATGAGGTGCTCAAACTACAGCAGGAGAGGTCAGTCTGTAGTCAGCATTAAAGAAGGCCTTTGTTTAATCTTTTTTAAGTTATTTCATGTGCATTTATATTAGAGATGAGTTGTTTACAAACCACAGGGAACCAGCTTCAAATTCTTTTTAATAATCAAAGATTAGGTTGAAAATCTTCAGAGTATGTTTGGAGGGGATAGTAAAAGTAATGTAATGATGTAAAGCTTCTAAACATGATGCACTTACATCATCAGAAGAATTATCTTCTGTATAGTTATATTGTCGTCATTATTAAAGTCTGAAACCATCATTCCTGTCTTTTCTTCACAGGCTCTCTGCAGAGCTGTCACAGAAAGGGCAGCAAATCGCAGCCCTAGAGGACACTGTGCAAGAGAAGCACAGCGCTATAGTTGGTGAGACAATGTGGAGGTGTTGGCTTGCAATGGAAGAATCCATATTGTAGTGTGTGTGGTGTTTGGTGGGAGTGTGTGCGCTTGATGGCATAATGGCTTTTTGTACTGTGTGCCAGACTTGCAGTCTGAGATGAGAAAACTGGAGGAGCAGGCCAGTGAAATGGAAGAGGGCATAAGCAGCCTGAGAAAAGAGCTCAGCAAAACTGAACAGGCCAGAAAAGATGCAAGCATCAAGGTAGGCTGTTAGATTGTGTGCAGTATGTAATTGCTTGATTATTTTATTCCAATAAACTGTTCTAATGTAGCTAGTATTTTTTTTCTGTGTTTGGATAACGTCACACTTACAGCCTATAATATAGCTTCTTATTAAATTTATGATTACTGTAAATTCTGGACTATAAATCGCACCTGATTAAAAGCCGCATGCTCTAATCTTTTTTGTGCTTGTTCAAATTTGTGCTTGTTCGAGCCGCACCGGATTATAAGCCTGAATAAAGTGAACAGTGCACGAACAACATTGCAACATATCCTGATGATCGGTAAAAATATACACGATATATATACTGCAGCCAACCAGGAAAATGTAATTAATCGCCTTTTTCATCTTCCTTTTCTTCATCATGGATGGGACTTGGGGGACCATGCCCGCCTTCGGACTCACTCGGATTCGTCCTGGGAATACGAACCGTCCGCGATTTGTCCGGGAGTTTGACCCCAATGCGTCACCCCAATGGTTACAAGGATGACACAGGGATGTCATAAACAAGTGTTTATTATTGCCCCAAATTATTACTGTTGGCCGTAACTGCATCCAAAACAAGAACAGAGCTACTCCCTCACTACTCCTCTCGCTCCGCTCTCTATCGCCTTGCGCACACACACACACAAACACGCACACCCTCATTCCGTCACAAGCACACCCCACCCCCTCGCTGCTCATTTAATCTCTATCATGTTTAAGCTAACAGAACATTAAACATTAGTCGCTGCACTATCAACCTGCAATGAGCCTATAAATGTGTCCCCTTCCCAAGGGTCCGTCCGCAAATCCGTGTCTGGCGCCGGGTCTGGTTACGAGGCGAAATGTTTTTGGCACCATAAAAAAAAACATATTAGCCGTACCTGATTATTAGCCGCAGGATTCCTTTTTTGGAAAAAAAAAGTAATGGTTTATAGTCCAGAGTTAGCGGTGTTTCTGAGATATTAGTAATGCTAATATTAATATAAGGCTTGGATAAATGAAATAGCTTTAATGGAGGTGGGTGAATTCCTGACTTATTTTAGGAAACACAACCCCAGTAAATAAAGTGATGTCTTATTTTGCTTTTGAATGTTCTAAAAACAAATCTGGTATAAGACATTGTTTTCACATTATGCGCATCTATGAATCGGTGCACACTTTGTGGATCTTATAGATAAGGCAATGGATTTCCTTATATGTAAACTACCAGTGGGGAGAAGTGTGTGGGGATTGTACCTATGTTGTGCCACTAACAGTCCTGGGATTCAAACCCACAGCCTTCAAATGGGCAGCTCCCTAACCGCTTGGCCACCAGATGACATTTTGTCCAACACAGGATAATATGGGTGAACGAGTAAAAGCGGGTATCTAAACTGATGTTTTGGGTTTGTGTAGTGGTGATATGGTGAGAAAATGGAATTAGAACAGAGTTAAGAACAGAGATAGAGTTTGTGTTGGCTGTGGCTTCACTGTTTGTTGTACATGCTCTGCAGGCTTCTTCTCTGGAGCTCCAGAAAACCCAGCTGGAAGCTAAGCTGCAGAAGAAGGAGGAGGAGCTGGGCAAGCACACGCACATGATTGCCATGATCCACAGCCTCAGCAGCGGCAAGCTCAAGACTGACGCCAACCTTTCACTGTGACTGACACACACGCATCAAAAGTTTTGCTCTCCTGATATAACTTTACCAACACACACACTCCAGGGAAAATAGATCTCTAGAACTCTAAATGAATTTCACAGTATGACATGCTTTTAACTTTTTAATTGAGCTCCAATTAATTTATTGCCTTTCTATGTATGTCATTTTGGTCTGTACTGTGTTGTGCTTGTCTTTCTAGTCACCCAACACTTTAAATGAATAAAATAATTTTCTGAAAAATGTGTATGTGCAATCAATTTTTTATTCCGATTCAACTTGTTACAATGAGGGTTTTTCTGCCTAATATTACTTGTAGTTTGGTGCAGAAATGTTTTGTCCGACCAAAGGGGTTATAAAGATGTTTGTTCCAGATATTGCAGTGTTTTAATCTGGCGGTGATTAAACCATTTGGCCAGTAGATGGCGCTCTAACAGGCTTCAGTGTTTTCGAGAAAACACCTCATTTAGCTTATTTCATATCAAGCTGATCAAGGCTTTTTATGTTTTTATGACTCTAAACTGTGCAGCACTGTCAGGCTGTTACGATGAAGCAGCAGTTGGGTGTGAAATTAGTGTTTTCAATAATATAAACCTAATTTTAATTATGTTTTAAAAATGTTTAATCACCTCTAAAATTATGCCAATATTCTGCTGATTTACAGGTTTAAAATAAGATTTTAGAAGCTGGGAAACTTGTGAAATACATATATTTTCAATTTTCATGTGTCCTTAAAGATGCAAAGGGTCTCAGAATAACAACAAAAAACTGAAAAATCTGTCCATCTCTGACAATGCAGTTTTAATAAAAATTGTATAATGAGATGAAAACTACATCATCACAGTGTATTTTCTTAAACACCAATGTTTTGAATGAAACTGAGCAATTTTTTACCTAGAGTCAAGCTTGTAGTAGATTAAACAACATAATTCATCTTCATGTTATTGAATCAGATGCCTTTTTCAACTTTTAAATACAGACAATAATATAAGTGACTGTTTTCTGTGACTGTAGTTTGTAATTCTGTGTTTAATTCCATGTTTGCCTGTTTAGTGTGTTCAGGTTTGTCTGGGTATGGCCTCGTGTTTGAGAGTCAGTTCAGGGCTGTTTACTTGTACTAGCTTTTCTGGTAATAACCCAGTTGATCATGTGTGTTTTTATGACACTAAACTGCAGTGTCGTCAGCTTTTTACAAGGCAGAATAGTTCTGCAACTCTTGGTTGTGAAATGAGTTTTAAATAATTTAAACATAAACAGATTAAACACATTTAAAATTATGGAACTACTCTTCTACCCTATAGGTTTGGTGTGATTTTCTTTGCAAAAATCTTAGAATAATGACAACAACATAACAGAACAAAACATTTTATAACATTTTAATACAAAGATTAATCTTGAGATATAAACTACATTAGTGTTTCCTTAAACTTACAGATTGAGCAAAACACCTTAAAAACTTTTGGATTCAAGCTTAGAATATTTCAATCCACATTCATTATTCATATTGTTACTGATTTAGATGACAATTATAATATGGTAATTAATTCCAGGTTTTGGAAGTCTCCAGCACCTTTAAAAGTACGAATACTGAATAGGGATATGCAAAGTGGCATCTAATTGTATCTGCATTAGTATTTGTTTGGCTCAACGCCTAAAACATACATAAATAAGAATCACTGCTTTCTGTGACAGTAGTTCTGTGTTTAATATCATGTTTGCTTGTTATATATGTGGATCAGGCTTTTCAGGGTATGGCCTGACTCGGTTAAAGATCAGTTCAGTGCTGTCAGTGCTGAAGTCTGTAGCAACTGCAGTTTCAGTTTCTTTTTCAGAACAAGAATGGAATGGAATGGAATGTGACAGAAGCTGTACATTTAAATCCTTTATTTACACCCTTCAATATCCTTCTAAGTACAAATTAGAAAAATATTTGAAAATGTCTATCACTACTTCACGTCTTTGATTCAATAAATGAAATCTTCATAGTTCAGGTTAATTTTGTCAGTAATACATGTGCAGAAAATGACAGCTTTGCTTCTTAATTCAGACAGACTGATGACATTTTATAAAAAGTAATGGACATTAGTGACTGTCAGTCATGTTCTGGCTGTTTGGCCTTCTGGTCCAGAAGCTTCTTTTTGGCTGTTAAGAACAACATGTGTACAAACAAGTCCTTCATTTGGTCAGAGTCTCTAAATTAAAGAATGTGGCAGCAGCTCGGAATGAAGCAGTCCTTGTTCCTGCACCTTGATGTGCCACATTCCAGTTATGTGTTTCTATTAGCATAGTTGGCCCATGACGAACTCCATCATGTAGTTCCTTGCTGATCTCTTTCACTGTTAAGTTTCTGTGTTTCTGACATGTCCTGCAGTGTGTTTTGGTTTTGTGGTGGTTCAGTCTCCCCTTTTTGTAAAGAGTCAGCAAGAGACAGACAGAGATTCTTATTACTTGCAATAGTAGAGAGATCAGCTTGCATTCACATTCTTGAAGAATATACTAACACTTTTCCAAAATTATTTGACATGTTTTCTAATATTGTCACTACAAAACTAGAGATATTGCACAACCTAACGCATTAATGCCATGTGAATTAACATTTATGGCACTTAGCAGATGTTTTATCCAAAGTGACTTCCATTCCCCAACTACTGGGGGCAGTCTCCCTGGAGCAACTTGGGGTTAAGAGTCTTGCTCAGGAACCCAGTTATGGTATACTGAAGGTATGATGCGAAACCGTGACCTCTTGGTCCAGAGACAAGTACCCAACTCACTAAACTACAATATGGCAAAAGCGTGTTACTCACCCTTTCTCCTTCGCACTATAAACACTACAACAATGATTCCAAGGATGGCAATGATTACACAAGGTACAGCAATGACAATCAAGGATGCACCTGGCAGGAGAAAATCCATCAATTCTGAATAATAAACTCAATAAATATAGTTACATTAGATGTTTGACAAAAATGTACACTCCTAATACATTATTGTACCTATTAGTGAAAGCACTGGTGTTTAAGTGGTTGACAGTTACCTGATTTAGTTTGCACTGAAGTTTGTATAGACTCTCTGGACCGAGCTGTGATCCGCTCACAGGTGTATGTTCCTACAAGTTTCTCATGGTCCAGTTTCTGCAGTTTGAGTGTTCCTTCTTGACTTATTTCAATATGTGTTTCGTTCCATGTTGTGCCGCATGGCCATGATGTTTGGCTGTCGCAGCACAGAATGGTCTGGCCATTAAAAGTTACAGAAAGTGTGAAAGTTTCTCCCTGAGCGACCGGACAATGGATTGTTACTTCCTGACCAGAATCAACTGTGATTTCCTCTGAAATAAAAACCCCAAACATTTGTGAAATTCATAATCCTCAATCTGCCCCTAATCTCTGTTTTGGCCGGGTCCCAGTGAAACTGGCCAGTATTGTGGTCACAAGGATTTATTAGTGTTTGTTCAAACTCTAATTATAGTTGGGCTTCTTTATAAAACAATGAAAAATCTCCCTAAACTGAACAACTGAACAACTGAACAACGTTTCACAAACACTAGGAAGTTGATGATCACTAACTTGGCTTTTCATTACAGTACCACAAGCTGAATGGTTAAAAAACCAGTGGTTAAAATGTGATCAAAATATTAACATTGTTTGCAATAATTTGGACAAAATTGGTTCCAGTGATCCAAGATTGTGGTCGGAGTGGACATGGAAATGGAGAAGACTAAACTGATAGAGGGAATACTAGCTTGTGGGTGAAACTGGGAACAACTGGGTGAATTAGGAAAATGAAAAATATTTAAATAAATGAAAAACTAAAATGAGCTATATCTCAATATAAAGAAGATATTAAAACCCACTGATGAAAGATGGGAATGCTCACCTTGTCTCAGGCTGGCTGAGTACGTTTGGGAGCCATCCCCCAAACGAACAGCGCAGGTGTATTCAGGGTTATTCAGGTCTGGCTGAGACTGGAGAGTGCTGGTCAGGGAGAACAGGCCCTGACTGTTTTCAGATATACTGTCATTTGGGCTCCCTTCAATAGACCAAGAGATTTGTGGTTTTGGGTAAACTTCACTTGTACTGCAGGTAATTCCATCTTCTGTTTTCTTTATATCCACTGATTTAATGGGAGCTGAAATGTGATAAAGAAGAGAAGTGTTGGAGAGCAGGAAGGTTCTTACACAAACAACAATTATATTCAGGTATTTATTATTCCAAACCGAGATTAACATGCAATATCAGACCTCAAATAATCACTTTAAATATTTGAATTAGATGTGCGGCTGAGTCACAGGAGGCAAAGCTTCAAACCACACTTGTTCTTTAAGGACTTCTTGTTCCTCTTATGGCTTTTCCCTTCAGGGGTTGCAACAGCGAATCATCTGTCTCCACCTAGTCCTATCTTCTGCATCCTCTACCCTTACACCAACTAACTTCATGTCCTCTT
>JBBKCR010000001.1:9752192-9768523 GCA_037577295.1 Ladigesia roloffi
CACACACACACACACACACACACACACACACACACACACACACACACACACACACACACACACACACATATATATGTGTCTCGTTTTTCATTTTGCAAAAAGTTCTGCTGCAGAAGTTCCTATAAGTCTGCAGCACTTATAGTTTGCTTTGCTTTTATTCTTCTGTCCTGTTCGGGTTTAAGTCTGGAGACTTCTGGCCACTCCATGTTTTCCAGCTCAACAGCTTGTTCTTTTTTCTAAGGTAGTTCAGGCAGTGCTAAGACTTATGTTTTGGGACACCCGACTAACTAGGTTTATGCCACAGGTCCTGCGTAAAGCTACAGAATTATTTCCTATGTCTGGGTAACCTTACCATTTTTAAACCTCACGCAGTACAGCACTGTCATTTGTACCATTTCATTCAATTCAAACTAAGCTTGAAACACTGGGGTGTTCTAAAACTTTTGACCAGTATATGCATATAAATACATATGTGTGTATGTGTTGGTTTGTGTGTATGTGCATGTGTAGTGTGTGTACCACAGGCTGTTTACAGGCTGTTTGCAGGTGTTGTGGGATGGCTGAGTTGGTGGAACTCCACCTCAGTCCTTTGGCCCCCCTGGAGGTGTCTGTGGCTCCCCTGGAGCTCCACTGGAAGACAGTAGGGTCTGGAGCCTCGGAGGAAGAGACTCGGCCCCCCTGTCTGACAGCATGAGGCTGATTCTGCTGAGCCTCAGGCTGCTGTGCCTGGCCTGCGTGTGGCCTGTCACGCTGCTCATCAACCACCACCCCAACCGCAAGAAGAACAAGGATGTCTACCTGGGGGAGCATGCCAAACATAAATACCGAGGGTGAGGAGGCAACTGTGATTTCCATTTCATTTTATACCTCCTAAAGTAGCACATTATTTACATTTTGCTACATATTATGAAGCTTTGCCTTACTAAAATGACAAAACCATGATGACTTGATCTAACTGAGTATTCATAAATATGTATTTCATCAACATGATTAGTTTAATTATAATTGGCTGTAATTGTGCTGACACTGTACATGGGCCTCTTATTACAAATAAGATTGTTTACTAAGTGATGTGAGCCAAGCTGTGCATTCCCAGCTGGCATTTTAACGTGGAGTCAGCGTTGAATCAACCTCAGGTGTGCCAGGTGTCAGTGTTGGAGAACCGTTGGATTTTGTTTAGATTTTGCAAATCTAATCAATGTTGGAATATCAACGTCATTCCGACATTGATTTGATGTATAACTCAAATTTTATTTATATTTCTGTGTTGAATCCATGGTTAGTTAACAACACCATTTCAACCATTTGGTATTCAACGTTGTTTTGACGTTGAATGAATGTTTTTCCATAAACTGACATTATTTCAACCACGTTTAAATGTTTAAGGTCGATCGAATGCCAGCTGGGTTTTAATGAAACGAGTTCACATTGTCCATTAAACTGTACTAGACTTTGTCAATATATGATTAAATGAATGGTTTGTTATGAATATTGTGTTCCTGGAAATATGAGCATATATGGTGTCTATACTGTACAGCTCTGCTGTGGGACAGCTGGATTAACTCTGGGGGAGGGGTTCATTCAATTTACTGGGTTTAACTCTGTACATTCGTTATATGTGAATGAAGAAAATTACTGTTAAAAGCTGAAGTAAGTAAACTGAACACTAAAACCTTAGACTAATATGTGTAATGCATGGCCACATTTAACTGCAGCAGGCTCAGGTTTTGTGACTGTTTCACATCTGTTTTGTGTTTATTGTTTATTTCTCACAAAGGGGGTAGGTTGGTTGGTTCCTGGGTTCAGTGTAGTCTATGCTGTGAAATGTTTGGGTTTTCTACTTTTATAGCTCAAACTGCAGTTTGGAGTCTCTCATCAGGCTGTAGAGCTCGTTCTCTCCCTCTGAGCAGCAGCACTGTGATGATAAAGCATCCGTAATTGGACAGTTTGGTTTAGTGGCGGTAGCCCCAGTGTGTTTATGAGGGCTTTTACTCTTGTGGCAGTGTTGACGATGTGGTTATAGTTGAAAATGTTATTTTGCCGGTGGTTTTGGGACAGGCTGCAACAAATGGACTAAATTGCCTATCCCAATCAGAGGGGGGCGCATACTAATGTTATGGAAAAGTACATTTTAATTTTAAATATGTAAGAATGCAAAAGGTTCAGGTCAAAAAATGACCTAATTACTGAGTAGCGTGGAGAACAGCAAGGGAAAAATACCCTACAGTGTCCATCACAGGAGCTAAAGTTCGTTAAACCTTGTTGTTCTCTCTGGTCTAAAATGCAGCGATCACAAAAACAGTAAAGATTGGGTCAACAAGAAGACACACTCTAAAAGGTAAAACTAAAAGATTCTGTCATTTGGGAATGAATTAGAAAAGTACATGAGGCAAAAAGCTCTCCAGCTTCATTTGTGACCAAAATTATTCACACTGATGACTTATTTTTGTACAAATTTCATTTAGAGTGGAGCAAGACTGTAAACACGAGTGAAAAGCAGCAGAGGTGACTATGAGAAATCACACACATCAGGTCCTGTCAAAAGTAATTGGTTGGAGTCTCATTTATACTCTGTAGTCTTTTGCACCGTTAGCATAACAAATGTTAGCATAACAAATACTGCTATGACAATTAACAAATGATGCATTGTGCTGTCCTACGTATGACCCAATCAACAGCAGTGTGCGTGTGTGTGTGTGTGTGTCCTCTGTCAAGTGGCCCTCAGCTGGGGCGGGAGTTTAAACCTTTTCATCATATTGCGTGCTGTTACACACAAGAGATTGGAATACTGGTGGTAGGGGGGTGGGGGCACAGTGCACTCTCATTACTATAATACACCTGCTCAGGTGGATCCAGATTGCACATTGCATGTATCAAATCTGTTAAGTTGCCCATCTCTAAAGGTGACTGTCTCTAAGGGTGTATTGTTTTCAGATAAGAAATTGCATCATTATATTACATTCATTTACTAGATGCTTTAAAATAAAGCTACATAAAATTTGAGTTAGCATTTAAGATTCATTACAGTGGGAAAACCAGAGGAGAGTTCTGAGAGCTAAATCTTTGAGCTGGTAGTAGTGCAAGAAGATATGAGCTCATTTAGACGGACGAGTGTGTGTGATTTAAGGTGCTGCTCTTTTCTCCTTTCCACCGGTGAGGAACCACTAATTAGCAGCATCCAGACGGTGTTTGTCCTGTGTGTGGGGATTGCAGAGCCAGATAATGTTATTTGTAGGACACAGTGAATGATGGCCAATGGATTATGAAGAAAGAAGTGGAGAACAGAAATGTGACTACAGAAGTCTGTACAGGACTCTTATAAGAATCTTAAATTCTGGTGTTATAATTATTATAGAATGCTACACTGTATTACTTTAGGACAGTAGTACAGAGATACCAAGATAATCGTTGAAAGAAATAAGAAAGAAATGGTATATTCATTTATTTGAGTCCCCGCCTTGTGCCCGTTGACCCTGGGATAGACTCCAGGTACCCGAGACACTAGTATGGATTAAATGTTTACAGAAAACGAGTGAGTGATTATTCACCTGTAGGTTAATCTGAAATCTGCTATTTGCAATGCCAGGGCATGCTCATTTCTTTATTTGCATGGATTTTAAGACATGCTTTGTTTAGAATGGAAAGACCCTTGTAAATGAGAAGGTCCTGAAGTGTCTATCAGAAATATATATGCCTCTCTTTTTAGTGGCATTCAATGTTTCTAAAATGTCTTTAAGAAGGTCCAGATTTGAGGAAAACCTCTTCTCTATAGTTTTGGATGCCTGCATAAATATTTTACAGGATCCAGATTATGCAAACCTGCTGTTTTCAAATGATAGAGTAGCATGTAGTGTATATAAATATTGCGAAAACTTACTTATGTGTCAGGTCCCAGTTTATACAGATATAAAAACTCGGTGCTCTAGCCCAGACTGATATTTGAATAAGGTGCGAAACAGGGGACCCAAACAGATCAAAGATCATTTATTTAAAAGGTTATTAAAAAACAAAAAAATATAAGTGATGGGGAAAAAGGCTGTAAGTGGTAATTGTATGGTACATACATACCCTTGCATAAATATTAAGTCAACCTATAAAAGTAAAACTAAATACAAGAAAACTTTAGGATGCAGCTACTTTAACCTTGGCTTTGGTTGTGCTTTTTGTCACAGAGGCTTTTTGAGTAAAATATACAGTGATCTCTAAATAGAAGAGCATCTCACTGAGTCCCTATAGGATTTCAGGCCTGATTGGACCACTGCTCCTACCACATGAACCCGCAATATGTGCAGTAAAACAGACTGTGAGGGAAAGCTCTCTTCAGGAGAAAGCTGTGTTTGTTTACTGCTGACCTTCAGCTGGTATCGAAGTCGTGTCTATTTTCAGGTTTGCACCCCCTCTCTGCTCTGTCTCCTGGGAGAGATGCTTCTTTAGCTGCCTTTCAGACTAGAATCCATTTCATTTTCACAGCCTGCATTTCTGCTGAACTAGAAAAACTCCTTTCTTTCCCAATAAACCCAAGCAATTGCTGTGTAATCATATGGATATTTTAGATGCCAGTATTGCTGAGCTGATGTCTTGGTGTAGCTTTGGTAGGTGAGGTTCAACAATGATGTCTCATATATTCACTGTCATTCCATCGTCTGCATGTCGAATCTAAACTGGGCTGATCTAATTAATCTTATAGTCAGTTGACGCCTCAAATAAGCCCCCATACGTAATACCATTCCCTGCATTTGTGTGTGTGTGTGCCTGTGCGAATGATAATGATGGTATGTGTTATTTTTACATGGCATATTTATACAGCTGTTATTTGATTAATTGTTAAGGAATAGTTTGTTAAACAATCCAATGTACAATCATTTCTCCTTTTGTAATCAATCAGCAGATTGATTTTGTATTTTTTAGCCCAGCTGCTAATAAATGTTCTAAGTCAATAGTCACCCAAATCTGTTCTTTAAACACTTCCTCAAAGCAACATTCACGACACTTAAGACACATCCATATCTTTGTTAAAGTGGTGCAGACTTCCTGATATGGTTTAAGACTCAGTATGATTTATAATGAACTATAACAAATAAAATGTTACAGACAACCAGACAACATGGGAGCTGCTCAAGTCAAGGGCTGATCTCATATCAAATTCCTCGATACACATGATGGACATCATTCCAAAAAATAAAAATAAATGCAGGTCAGCAATCCTACTCCTGAGGAGGTTTGTGAAAACAGACCCTGTTGTCTTTCAGACAGAATCTCCACCCTTAATATTTGGTTACACACTGAACGTTTTTTTACAGCTCACAATACGTTGTACTCAGTTCTAAACCACAGTGACAAGACAGGACCACCTTAACCAAGTTGTAGTTGGTTGTGAGAGGTTTTGGACATGCAATTACAGAAAAGGTTTTGGTATCTATTGACGTCTACTGTAATAATAGCTTCATAAGTCCTGTTCTAAACTTAAGAGGCTAAATCTGGACCTCAACCATCTCTTGGCTAAACGAAATTATTTTTTTCCAAACTATCCCCTTTCATAAATTGTAAAACATATAAAACTTGTAAAACATATCATTTTTTACCTTCATGATGAAGTGTTCATGGGCACTCAGAAATGCTTCTTTATAGAACGTCATAAAACCATTTTTTAATAGATATTTCATGGCATCACTCAATGATTCCATTAGACAACTATGTACTTTAGTGCACTTATTAAGAGTGCAGATTTTGCAGATTCATGCAGTGTCAGAGGTATTCCTACAACTTCACCAAAGCATATCATAGCAAAGGCTAAATGCAGAGTGGATAGACCCTGCTGTGATATGGTAACTATTTTATCCATGATCATTTTGTCTTTTTCTGTCATTTTTAGCCGGATTGACTACAAATTAAAGAAGCAAGACAGCACCAAATCCCTCCTCATCAAGACTGAGCAGCTGTTGAGGATCGAGGAGCATGACTTTGCCATGCGGCCTGGCTTTGGAGGTCTGAGTCCATTTTGGTTTCCTTCTCAATAAACACTCTGGGTTCCCTGGTTTTAAGAAATACATTTAACTTGTAGAGACGTTTACAATATGTGGAACTTTAATGGTTCTTGACACTCATAAATCACATTAACAAACAAGATGAATCGACAAAAGGCTTTTTTATGGAACCAAAATTAGTAATTTGATTGCATCGCTCCAAAGAACCCTTTTGCATCCCTTAATTTTCAGATTGTATTGTGTTACCTTCATCCTTGAACTACACTGAGGTGGCCAAGACTGTGTCAGTGTGTAAGAGAGGATGGAGGACACAGGTGATCTAAAATTTAGAG
Organism: Ladigesia roloffi; assembly: GCA_037577295.1. Taxonomy (NCBI): domain Eukaryota; kingdom Metazoa; phylum Chordata; class Actinopteri; order Characiformes; family Alestidae; genus Ladigesia; species Ladigesia roloffi. The sequence continues at coordinate 9,758,509 of JBBKCR010000001.1, forward strand.
ATGACCCAGATAGGGAACCACACAGACCAAACAAAGGCTCCCACAGTCACATTAATCTGGATTATTGTTCAGGTCCATCAGAACAGATGCAGAGTATAAACTATTTTAGTTCAGGTTAGAGAGAATATGAGCGGATACACAGACTCCCACACCCATTTTCAAGCTGTGTGAGTATTTTCAGCAGATCTCTAAAGCCGGCGACAGCTAAAGCACCACTGCTGTCACCCACGGATCCCGTGACATTTGGATATGAAACTCGTGACATTTGAATATATATTTTTACCTCATATTTGAGACTGCCAGTATTTTTTTTTCCTTCAGAATTCATTAGTACCCTTGGTAAACAAAACAATGTGAAAGTGTATGTTGTTTAAATCTAAAATGTAAAATGTATTTAACCTTCTATGCAGAGGGACTTTTTAATTTTAATCCTTTACTGGATATATGAAGGCCCATAACCCATTAACTTCTTGAATTTAGGCATTTAGGCATTTCCTTTGTGTCTATGCTGATGGTCAACTTACAGCTACCATCTCATTTTACCTCTTTTATTCCCCAATATACAAAGTCATGTAATCATTTGCAAAAATTAATGTGTATATTTCTATTTGATAAGGCAAAAAAAACTATGATATATATCATCAGTTTTAACACAAAAATTCTGCAAAAGCAGCTTTACAGGAGAAACATTTTAATAGATGTTAATATAAAATATTTGATTCAGTTTTTATTCATTGAAAGGTATAATGTGTAAAATCAGTGCATCATTGAAAGGATCTGATAAGCTGGTTTGTATTACCTACACAGTCCATATTTAAACCAGGGCTCTGTAATGAATGCAGATGTGGTTCAGGCACAGATGATTAAGAGTTTTACCAGTGTAACATCCTGAAGTTCAGGTTTGGTTCTGTCCCACTGGAACGCCTTTGGGCCTCTTGGTCCACGAATACACACATCCCACCGACACCATCACCACATCCTCAAACCACTATCCATCCCCTCTAACCACTGCCAGACTTTCAGAACCCCACTGATACCTCCAGGATGGTTAGATGCTTTTACTGTCTACTGCAGTTCCTCGACACACTAGACGTGAACTGTAAAGGCATTACAACAGCTATTTATGGACTGGAAGATGAAGCACAGTGGTCCTTCTTCCCTGATCTGAACTTTATGGGAGGAAGGAGGAGGGCAGGCCAGAGGTTAATTAGTTTGGGATTTTCTTTTTTTAGGATGGGAGGAATGGTTTGTGGTTGTTCTGAGAAAGGAGCGCTCCTGGGTGTCTAACTAAATTTTTTCCACTGGCACATTTTAGAATAGTGCATTTCCTTATGTCACTTGGCTTTGTTGCCTGGCACTCATACCCTACATTTAACAAATCACATTGCTTGGCATTATATTGTCTTTTGCAATTATTTTAAAAGCAGGATAAATTGGCAGTTGTGCATTGGAGGACTTTATCAGCTTGTTTTTTCCTCTTCAATTCCAATGGTGCTGGAGACCAGTTTCTCTCCAAATGTATATATTTATAACTGTTTCCATCACCGTGAAAGCTTGGGCTTCTTCTCACGCTTTTCCTTTGGTTTTCTCCTACACACAATATACTATTTGTGCTACATAGGTTCTGCTATCCCTGTGGGCATTGATGTGCAGGTGGAGAGTTTGGACAGCATCTCTGAGGTCAACATGGTAAAGACAACCAACTTTTCGCTAATTAGGAACACTCACATTCCACTCACACAGCAAAATGCATTGCTGTCACATAAACATTAGGGCATTTAAAATAAGCGACATTTTCTTTTCTTGATAGTTCAAATTGAACATTTGTTCTTTCTAGATACAGAGGATTATATGTTTATCTGAATGTACATTATTTTTATATTTCCAATTAGTAATTTTGGTCACCCGCAATCAGTGGGAGGGAGAATTAGCTTCAACTAATGAGTACATATCATATTATATGATGCTTGTACAGTGCCATGTGACAGTCAAGCTGCTATTGCAGTGCTCAAGTAATCCACAACAGTATCAAGAACCTGTAGAGCAAGATTTAAGTCAACATCCAACAATCGCCAATGGTACTGTAGCTCAGTACACCTGATCAACACTTGTCACTGATACCTAACTACACCTGACCAACACTTGTCACTGATTCCTAACTACAACAACAATCTTGACACAAGAAAACACCTGTAAAAGAAGATAAAAAACATGGTTAGGAAGGTAAGGAGGGTGTGTTTTTATTTTTTGTAAGAAGGAGAAATAGGAGATGGTTTGTCCCCAAGATGCTCATTGAAGAGGGGGGTCTTTAGCTGATGTTTGAAAACAGCAAGAGACTCTGTCGATCTGATCATTCCACCATTGGGGGGCCAAGACTGAGAAGAGTCTTGACACAGGTCTCCCTCTTCTTTTGAGCGGCGGAGGCTCAAGACAAGCTGTGCTTGAAGCCCTGAGAGGACGAGAAGAGATCCGCTGTTTGATCAACATCACCATGTATTGGGGTGTCGTAATAGGGGTGTGGTGTGAGTGAGCTTAGTAATGTTGAAGAACCAATCTTTCGGCTGCGTTCTGAATAAGCTGAAGTGATTTAGTTACCTGCGGAAGTCCAGCCAGTAGAGAGTTGCAGTAGTCCAGTTTGGAGATGACTGGACAAGAAACTTCGTAGCTTTTTTAGTGAGAAAGGGTCGGATTCTTCTGATGTTGTAAAGAAGGTATCTGCATGTTTTGGAGATCTGGTCTACCTGTGGCGCGAAAGACAGCTCTTCATCAAAAGTAACACCAAGATGTCTTATCTTCTCAGAAGGGACGATAACTGAGTTCTCAAAAAGGAACCGTGAGATCATGGCTTGTTGACGGGCTCCCTTTAATGAAGAGGAGCTCAGTCTTGCTGGGGTTCAGTTTGAGGTGGTGGGTCACCATCCAGGAGGAGATGTCGGCTAGACAGTGAGAGATGTCGGAAGAGGCCTGGTTGTCATTTTAAGGAAAAGGGAGTATGAGCTGTGTGTCATCTGCATAAAAGTGGTTGGAAAAACCATGTGAGGTAATAATCTCCCCAAGAGAATCAGTGTATAACGAGAAACGAAGTGGTCTTAGGTATGAGCCCTGTGGAACACCTGTTGAAAGACTACGTTGGAAAACTGGGAGCCTTGCCATACTACCTGGTACCTCCGGTCGTCGAGGTAGAAAACAAACCATTGCAAGTCTGTGCCCGAGATCCCAAGTTTGGAGAATATGTCGAGGAAGATCTGATTGTTGACAGTGTCGAGGGTGGCAGAGAGTTTGAGCAGGATCAGAGCTGAAGACAGGTCATCTGATCTTGCTGCAAGAAGTTGTTCTGAGACAGCAGTCTTGAACTCGGACTGGTGGGGGTCTAGAAGCCTGTTTTGGGAGAGAAATACGTTGATCTGAATATAGACAGCACGTTCTAAGATTTTGGAAAGAAAAGAGAGAAGGGATACCGGTCTGTAGTTGTTGATATCTAAAGAGTCCAGTGAAGGCTTCTTCAGAATCGGTGTGACCGCTGCATTTTTGAAGGCAGACAGAAAATGGCCAGTTGTCAGGGAGCCGTTGATAATGTAGGCAATGTGCAGGATGAGATCAGGGGATCTCATCGTGAGTGTGCCTTATGGGAGTGGTTCAAGTGGAGACGTGGTTGATTTCCTGGATGTCAGAAGCAGTGACACCTCCTCAGAAGAGAGGGGCATGAAAGTGTCAAACAGAGCAGCACGGTCAGCAGGCAGCGTGGTGGTTGAGGAGAAGGACCTTCTGATGTTGTTGATCTTCTGGTGAGAGATCTGGAGAAACTGGGAGAAAAGAAAATTTGAGAAGGCATGAAAAGGTGGCAAAGAGCTTACGAAGGTTAGAGACACATTTTCAAACTTGGATCTGTAAAAGGAAGATTTTGCAGAAGTTAAATAAGTCCACAGGGGTGGTGAGTAAGACCGGAGAGAAAATTTGAAGGAGAGAAGATGATGATCAGAGACATGTAGAGGAGTAGACAGTATGTTGAGGGTGGGAAGTGATCTGGTGGATACTAGGTCAAGAGTGTTGCCTGCTTTGTGAGTTGGAGGAGATTCGCTGAGGGTCAGGCCGAAAGACGACAGGAACCTGTCGAGTCCGCAGGACAGCATCTTGTCACTTGTGAGGTTGAAGTCACCAAGAAGGAGGAGAGGAGATCCATCATCCAGAAGGGAGCTCAGTAGGATGTCCAGTTCATCTATGAAGTTACCTAGAGGGCCAGGTGGACGATAAAGTACAATGATATGAAGTTTACTTGGGTGAGTCACAGTAACAGAGTGGAATTCAAGGCATGAAATGTTAAGTTGAGAAAGACCTTTGAAACGCCATTTACTTGAGAGAAGCAAACCTGTTTGACAGAATCAATATACCAATATAATTACAAACTTCAGGTCTAAATCAACACACCTACATAATCTGACAAAAACATCATCTGACCATGCCAAGGTATTAAGTAATCTGAAACACACCTGTGTATGTTGTTTCCTTTTACTTTCAGATGGAAGGTGTAGAAATTTTTTTGTGTAAAGGAGGGTTTAAACTGTACATTAAGCTATACAGTATATTTTTATCCAGAAAGCAGTCATCCAGTAAAAACATTGCTGACTATGTAGTTTAAACTATATGAGTATGCCCTGATAAGACTTCTCGGTTGGGCCCCTACAGGACTTCACCATGACCCTCTACCTGCGACACTACTGGAAGGACGAGCGCCTGGCCTTCCCCTCTGGAAATAATATGAGCCGGACATTCGACGCCCGACTGGTGAAGAAGATCTGGGTGCCTGACGTCTTCTTCGTCCACTCAAAGCGCTCCTTCATCCATGACACCACCATGGAGAATATCATGCTGAGGGTCTACCCGGATGGCAATGTTCTCTACAGTGTTAGGTGCTCTTTCATATTGTGCACATGTGAGGGTTGTTGGGGTTTATATTTTGTTTTAAATTTGTATTTGTCTCATTTGCAGGATAACAGTGACTGCTCTGTGTACCATGGACTTCAGCAGTTTTCCTCTGGACACACAGAACTGCTCTTTGGAGCTGGAGAGCTGTGAGTTAAGTTAGAGGGTCAATAAAACTGTAAAAAGTAAATTAACCTGTTTGTAGGTACAGAAAACAAAAATCCACACAATTTTATTCACTATTCAGTGTATATATACTATACATGGAAAAAAGCTGCAAAAACAGCCTGTTTTAATTTTCTGTTTTAATTATAAAACACTCGTTCACACATGTCTACCCATTTAACATATTGCATCTTCACCTCCAACCATTCACACTGAAGTTAAAAACGTTCAGCTCTGACAGCATCTTGAATAAGAGAAAAATAGAAGGCAGCCAGTCAGGACAGAGATTACTACACTGCATCAGTCTTAAAGGTACAGTAACAACAACAGTAAAACCAAGAAATCAATTCTGTCAGTGTTTAGGAACATTGTATTTGTTGGATTTCTTGTTATTCACACTCATGAAACTTCCCACTAACACTGATTTACAGAAACCTATTAAAAAAACATGCAGGTGTGATTGAACTTTTGTTTATTTGCACTTCTATTTCGTAATGATAGCAATTGCATTTGACAGAGGCAGACCTAGCAGAATGTCTTCATTACAACCCGTTTTATTGCCAGCACTTGTGCACACATACTTTTGGCAATCTAATGTATTTGGTAAATGTAAAGTTGTGTGTCTTCTCTGTCACTTGTTCCTCAGATGCTTATAACGAAAACGACCTCATGCTGTACTGGAAGAATGGCAATGACTCTTTGAGAACTGATGAGATTGTCCTGTCGCAGTTCTTCATTGAGGAGTTTCAGCCGTCCAGTGGACTGGCCTTCTACAGCAGTACAGGTGCAGCACTTTCACCTGCATTCCCTCAGGTGTCATTTGTCTTTTGTGACTGCTCATGTTTCCACTCTCATGTACAAAAAAATAACTGATACCCTGTGTATCGACTGGCCTTTTTCTTCCCTGTTCTTGTCAGGCTGGTATAACAGGCTGTACATCAACTTCATCCTCAGGAGACACATTTTCTTCTTCATGCTGCAGACCTATTTTCCCACAATGCTGATGGTCGTACTCTCCTGGGTGTCCTTCTGGATCGACAGACGGGCTGTCCCTGCCCGGGTTTCTCTGGGTAAACGCACACAGCTGGTAGCCTAGTGGTTAGGGGGTTTGTCCTGCGGTAAGGACGTCATGAGTTCAATTCCCAAGAGTGTTACTGGCCCCGCCGAGGTCCTCTTGAGTAAGATACGCACACACTGCTCCCTGTGTTTCTGACTGCCTGCTGCTTCCCTCAATTAATGGGTTAAATATAGAAAAACAGTTTTGCTGTTCACACTGTGATGTGGTGTGTTCATGTATGTGAGAATTTCACCTTTACAGACCCTGAGCATTGCATGTTAGGTATCAAAAAGACACTTGGATTACATTTATTCACTGTTGAGCCTTCCTTTGAATTCAGCATGGAAATCTTAACCAATAGGCAGTGTTTGAGGGGACCTTATGTTGTTTATTTCTTTTATTTATTAAGATAATTATGTAACAAATTCAGTCAAAATTCAATAAAATGTGCTATTAACACTAGGCAACATATTGGCTCAAGAAATGAATAAATTGCAGGTAAACTACTAGAAGTTGTTGATAAGGAAAGGTGGAAGTCCCTGTAATAGAGAATCATTATTGTTGCATTAACTCAAAATTATTTAATGTACATGGCGATAACTGATCATTGAAAGAGCTAATTAACAGAAACTAATAAAACTGCTTAAAATGTGGAGAAACCCCTGGGTCCACTAAAAAGAGATGGCATTGTAATGGTTATTCAAATGCATGGAGGGGTCGGACATGAATACACTATGTTACATCCACTCTTACCAAAAAACCTATAAAAAGAGACAGCAATAGTAATGGCTAAATGTATTTAACTGTGTGTAACAACATGACATATTAATGTTAAACCATTGACTTATAATGGAGAATTGAATTGAATTGAATTGAATTGAATAATGTCCCTCATGTAATTGGAGTATCAGCAAGTCTATCTTGGACAGCCAGTCGTGAACTGTGACTGATAGAGTACCGTTAGATCAGGCAATAAATATTATTACTTTATACTTTTTAAAAACTTATTGTATGCTCGTGTTGAATCCCAGGTATCACCACAGTGTTGACCATGTCCACGATTATAACTGGAGTGTCAACATCCATGCCTCAGGTGTCCTACGTGAAAGCCGTGGACATTTACTTGTGGGTCAGCTTCCTGTTTGTTTTCTTGTCTGTCATCGAGTATGCGGCGGTCAACTACTTCACCACTGTGGAGGAGATGAATAAACTGAAGAAGTTAAAGGTCAGAGTCATCTTTTGTAGCTAGAGGTTGGAAAGTGGCACAAGGGGATGTATTAGTCCGGTCATTTGTCTTGAACGTCATTCACCAGTGAAAGTCATTCGGATTATATTGATATTTATGGTCTATTTGATGTCACATAATCAGTGTATTTATTACTTTTAGATATTCTAAGGCAAGCAACTTCTTTGTATTTTCCGTCTCTATAGGTAAATCCTGGCTGTGCTCTATAAGGTTGAAATATATTTACATACATTACAAGTGTATTGATAAACATTACATACAAATTATTTGAGCAATCGATTAACTCAGTTGTTCATTAAAAGGACATTCAGAGTGCTTTGGTGTGAAATCACACTCAGATTTCTTTTCAGTGATGGTGGTAGGAACCAGACAACCAAGTTGAAGTTTTACCATCCAAAAAGATTGTGTCCAGTTATATAATGATGTCAAAATGGTGCTACATGTATTTGCCCTCCAGTGCCCCCATGTACCTACATGCTGTTAATGTTTTAAAAATATGTTTTTGACTAAAACCAACAAAGTATTTGTAACCTGTACAGTGGATTTTAGAGGCATTAAGCTCTTTCGACCACAACAACTCTGAAGAATGGTAACTGTGTACGTTTTTCTACAAGAGAGCATTTAATCAGAGCACAATGAACGACTGGTCTGAAGGGTATATATACAGGCGGTGCATTTCAGGAATTTAAAAAAAAATTAAGGTTCAATCAATAACTTTCCTCTGTCTCCACAGCTTTCGGAATATGATGCTTCTCAGGCCATGGCTTTTGATGGATGCTTCCATGACACAGACATAGAGCTGAGCCCCTTCCCCCCTCTGGCTGACCTCAGCATGGACCAGCAGGCGTCCTCCCAGAGCTCCACAGTGCCTGACGCCCCTCCAGTGCTGGGCACGCGTCTGCGGCGCTCGCGGCCAGTACGTTATCATCTCCAGCTGCTCAAGAGCAACAGCTACATAATCGACTCCTACTCCAGACTGCTGTTTCCTCTGGCTTACGTTATCTTCAACATCATCTACTGGAGCATCTATACTTGACCCTGGAGCAGGACACTTTACATGGCATAGCAGGTGAAGGACTGATCCGGTGTTTGCTGTTATTGCTGGATCGGGTTCACCAGCCATTTATCAGAAATACCTACCATACTGGTGCAGTTTGTAGTTTTGAAGTAAAGGACTGGACTCCATCTTAGCTCCTTCTACTAAATGATCTGCTAGGATCATCACTGAATGAATGTTGCATGGATAGATCCATACCCATACAACACACACTACCATGTTGATATCACTTATGTGCTGAGAATGGTCCACCACCCAAGTATTTTCTGGTCCCATTCTACTGACTCACAAAAGGGGCCAAACGGAGGCAATACATGTTGAAGGGTGCGCTATGATCAGTAACTTAAAAAATACACCAGGAATACATAGGAACAAGGTATAAAGTGGCGACTGAGTGAATGTTAAAATAATCAGGTAGAATCTACAGTGGAAAATAGGGCAATATAAGATTTTTTAGGCATTAATATTGATATTAATATTAACTCATCAAGCCAAAAAGTAGGCCATGCAGGCTATGTTAGGATTTTAGATCATGATTTCCATTTCTTTCTACTTATAATATTCTGCAATGAGCTAAACTATCATGAGTTATTTGTAATTCAGTTTCAACTTGCACGCATGTTTGTTTAAATATAATTTCTATTATTAAAAATGCATTTCTAAATATTTCTTTCATTTAACACATTTGGGGGAAAAAAACCCAACATTTTTCTGTTTAATTTTTTCCAATTCATTGCATTAAAAGGGGTGTGTTATATATGGTGTGAACTTAGTTTTACTTTTTTGCCTGTAAGAATGGAGCAAGATATAAAAAAGCAAATTGTTCAAAAAACCCTAAAACATCTCAGCAGCTTTTTAAAAATACAGTGATATCTTATAAGTTTAAGTCATTCCGTGATGAAGCTCGTCACTCAAATTACTCAAATCAATTTTCACTATTGAAATTAATTTAAATGTCATTAAACAGTTCCAGATATACAAAAAAACAACACATTTTTTGTTATATGTGCTTAAAAATAAGAAATATTTTATAAAAACAGAATACAGTATAATGTATTGCAATAAACTGGTTTTATTAAGTCTAATGTACAACATTTGTCTAGGAGATCAGACGACTTCACCTGCTTTAATTCCAGCAAAACAAAAAAATCTACTGAGAGATGACTTGTATCTCAAAAACTCGTAAGTTGGGACACTGTAACATCTACAGCACCAGACAAAAGTCCGGACACATCTTCTCATTCAGCAACTTCCTTTGTTTTAATTATTGGTGATATTGTAGATTAATACTGAAAATATCACCTATTGCTCTGATGACAGATTTGCATACTCTTGGTATTTTTTTTTCATGAGGAATCAACCTGGAATGGTGTTTAATCAACAGGTGTTCTGCATCAATTGTTTGGGATCATGAGTTATGATGGTCGGATTAGTACACAGTCAGTGATTCTATTCCACTACGGCTCTATTCCACATTATGGCATAAATCAGAATCAGAATCAGAAAACTTTATTTATCCCGAAGGAAATTGTTTGTGGTGACCGCCACATTACACAGACAAAGACCAACA
>JBBKCR010000001.1:9774051-9791666 GCA_037577295.1 Ladigesia roloffi
TATACACAGTTAGCAGCAGTGTATGTATGTGTGTGTGTGTGACTGTAAAATGCACAGGTGTCTATTCTTTTCTATACTACTGTGTAAATACCTCCATATGTGTTGTGAGTGCAGAATTGTGTGTAGAGCAACTTTTCTATGGTCTGTATTCCAGCAGCTTCACTCTTGATTCCGTTTCTGATGGGAAGAAACAGTCACACACAAACACACACACACACACACACACACACACACACAAACACACACACACAAACACACACACATGCACACTCTGCTCTTAACATCAATGTTTTAATTGCTGCATTTGGAAAACTAATGTAAGTACCATGTAGTCCAACATGATTTATATGTATTCATTGTTTATATATTTATTTATTTTATTTGCTTTCCTAGATGTTTTGCACTGCTCAACCAGACTATCTGGGGGGATCTTGATGAGATTAGAGGGTTTTGTGCAACAGCTGCTCCTTCTTTCAAGCCCCTGGGACCAGGATGTGGGGCCAGGCGTTTCCTGGACAGTCTGCAGTCAGTTGACGGAGGTAAAGTACATCTTGTCTTAGGCTGGGCTACGATTTCCCCCCTGGGCTCCAAGTATTCACCCCAGTCCGACATCCTGGAACGCTGAGGAGCGGCACATGCGTCACATGCCTCTCGGCTCCTTCGTGACAGTTTTCATTATGATTGTCTGAACTCTGTCAGATTTGGAATGAGGTGGCTTTAAGATTTACAATGAGACAGGTGTCCCGAGGGCAGCTTGATAAAAAGCTCATCTTTAAGTTTAGGATAAGAGAAGAAAGGTTTAGAATTGTGTTTGCAGATTTGCCTCAAAAAGGTCAAGTCACAAAGCCACATTGTGAGACTAATAATTTGGGGTTAGAAGCAGCTGGTTGAGGCAGAATGAGGTTGGGACGCGACATTTGTATTTGAGGTGCCAGACACTTGCTGCATGTGTGACAAATGAATAGACAGATTATGCAGATGTAACTACTGGCAGAGCAGACAGGCCTTTCGTCCTGGGCCTAAATATTCTGACATGGCCACCAGTCCCACAATGACTCCATTAGGTCCCTTGGGTAAACCGTTTGATACAATAACTTCCACTATAATATACTTCCACTATTCACCTACATTAGAGACCTAACAGGATTAAGCCAAATATAGCCGACTCAAGTAAACAAACAAACTCTAACGGTGATTTTAATTTATTTAATATACTTTTTACATGGGTGGTAAGGGGACTGCCAACCTTAATTTGTAATTTTTCCTATTGACTGAAAATGTTGACTATTTTTTTACATATTACTTGCAAAATATTATACTTATAATCAGCCTGTAGCACAGAGATACAACTGCAGAATGTATTACAATAGCAAAAATGCTAAATGAACTGGAAAGGAATAGAAATTGACAGAATGGTTAGTAATCGGTAGTTAACTGGACAGTAGTAAAGGCATGACTGCCTTTCCAGAGAGAATTGTGGAGTGAATTTGATATGTAATGTGTCATTTGCAACAGGATCAGTTCAACCTGGATTCAACCAGCAGATGTTCAGATGCATGCACGTTGCGTGACTACTTTAGAATTTGTGTATTTCGAATCACGCAAAATTTAGGTAATAAAACCACTGATTTGAATAACCAGGCACATCTGATAAGCGGCGTGGAAGATCTGAATACTGGAAAGTACAACAGGCAATTCCCAATAAATTCCACATGCTGATATATATGTGTGCGTGTTTGTATGTATATATATATATATATATAAACATATATATATATATACATATCTATATATATATATTTATTTATAGAAATTTGTGCTGTCAAGCGATTCAAATATTTGTATCTAATTAATTACATGGTGTGGCGATTAATTAATCGAATTAATCACATTTAATTGCACATACATGCAGACATTCCAAGAAGCAGTTTTTTGTACCAATTATTATTGAATACAGGCCTATAACTTAGGCTACAGTGGTCATGAAATTTTTATCACTGACTGAACCAAACCTATGAAATAGTTTACAGTATATGACAGTTGTAAGTTTTGATACAATTCCTCATTTCTCAAATAAACCGCCACCATTATCATCGTTATTTGAGCCCTATTCAAACCCAGATCCCCCTGCTGCCTCTCCTAATTCCCCCAGCTCCCTCTTACACACTTCGGCCACAGCGCAGAGACTACATCCCTCTGGATGACTGGAGAGAGCTAATGCTAAAGCTAGTAACACTACGGCGCAGCGTTGCTCGGGAGACGCGCAAGCATCTTTTCCAAAAGGCAAGTATTCCACTTCTGAGTCAGAATCTGCAAAAACGTTCACAAGACATCACAGGACTTTTTATTAGACATTTTGGTGTTTTTTTCCTTCCATATCTCACACGCATCCTAGCGCTATGTGGACTGAACTGCACTCTCTGGCTGCTCACGCATCAGTGATTTGGGACTGGGGAAGACGACGTATTCTTGGTTTGGAACTGAAATAATACATGTCTGCCAACTAGTGGCAGATCTTAAAGCGCTAATTGCGTTAAAAATATTAACGTGTTATTTTTTTCTGTGATTAATTAATCTAATTAACTCATTAAATTCCCAGCCCTAATACATATATATACAACCTTTGACCAATTTCTTATATGTGACCAGTTCCCAGTTCTCAATGAGGAAACTTTCAAATTATCTGCGTTTGACATGCCTTTGTCATGGAAATCCTATTTTTAGTCAAGATTTCTCCTTAATTTCTAAAGGCTGAAATGTATGTACGTATGTATATATGTGCTGCTCTTGACCACACAACCAGATTTTACACTAACACCATTAGTACCTTAACATACATACATATATCTCTTCAGACTTGTCAGTGAGGTTTAAGTCATAGAATGACTTACAGTGAGCAATAATGAACAAAAGAACATCAACTGAACACTGTGGGCAGCATTTTTACACAATAGGGTCTGTTTTCACATACCAACTGAGGTGTTTTGTGACAACAACCCACATAACTTCTGAAGAATCTGACCTCAGTTCAGTCCCTCATTCGGCTGCTATGTGAAAATCACTCCTGGTGTACTTTTTAAAGAGTGACTACCAACTTACAGTTTTGCAGTGTTAGCCTTGCAGCTCAAGTTCAGCACTAAAGATGCAAAATGTGGACACCAAACATATGTTAGCTAATGTATTTCATCTAGGGTAAGTGGGAAAAGTGATCATGTTTTTTCTCTAGTTGTGGAAACAGTGATACCACCTGACCATGTGATGTAAGCGGGTAAAGCATTTGACCAGTTGACAGTCTTCATTGTATTTGCTGGTGCTTTTGGCAATGAGTGACAACCACAAGGTGGCAGTGTGCAGCAATGTTGCTCCCCTCATCTATGAACCGTATTTATTCACAGGCCAACACAATAACAACTCAAAAAGTGGGGAAAAGTTTGTTCTGTTTTTTAATTCATTGTTCTGTAATTCATACAAACAGATACAAAAACCAACAGTTCCCTCCTGAAGGGCAAATTAGTTTGTTGTATTTGCATTGTGTAATGTGTGTGTGTGTTTGTGTGTATGTGTGTGTGTGTGTGTACACATCCTGATCAGTACTCCTGCATTTTTAACATCTTCAAATGTCTCTTGGTGCCTGTGCAGCATCACAATGCAACCAGAAAACAAAACCGGTGTCATGAATGGTCATAATTGCAAGCCTGAGTGTGTTTGGTAGACGTAATGCTATGGATGTGACTCGTAAATTCATATTCAGTTACTGATTTCAAGAGGCGACAGAAGACTAATGGGGAGTGATGGTGGGCATCTCTTAAAGGGCAAGACTTTTTTTCAAGTACAGTAACTTCGGACAAGGAGAGATGTATGTACATTTAGGTCATTACACACACACACTGACTTCTATAGTAATGATGAGGACAGGACTCCCCAGATTAGCTGTAATGGTACACTCTTAAATGGAACAGGGATGAAAAATTATACCCCAGGTTAAACCAGTTCTCACCCACATCCCAATGAGAGATAAATACGTTGAACAGGGTCTACACTAAGACTGTATCGATTGTATTTGATTGACTTACTGACACAGTTGATTTTGACATTACATTCAGAGTGCTGTGCTGGGGACAGTGCAAGATTCAGGGATTATATGTCAATGCAGCAGCAGCTCCAGATGTGTGGCAGCAGTGCATAGCTTCAGCAGTCTAGTGAGGGAAGAGAAAAAGGAGCAGCTCTTGGCCACCAGCCAGAGGAGTCATACAGGGTGGCTGGACCCCTTGGGCCGCGCATCACCGCGATGCTCCACCATAAACATAATGGTTCCTCACCCTGACGATGCAGAAAATCAGGCTCTCTGACAGACACTGCCTGAAACAGACAGCTGCCACATCAAGTGTGCATGACCATGTAAAAAGTGCAGTCGGTTTCAGCAAACATCTGTTTTACTGTTTTTCCCTCTGCCCAGACTTGCTCCCACCTCTTTCATCATAGATGTTGTTTACATAGAGATTTCAGACTACTCGGGTCAAATGGCCATCCTACTTTACTACACAGTGTTGTCCACGCAACCTACAAAACCTCTGCTATTAACTGCAAAAATAAGAAAATATCGGCTGCTGTTTGTAAGCTTGGCTACCTTAAAGGGCCCTTATCAGGGAAAAACACTTCTTTGATGCAGCATGTAAACATTGTTTCAAAATATATGATTCACTCCTCACATATGGAGCAGAAACTTGAAAAAAAACAGCACGTTCTGAATTTGTTCCACTCATGATGTCAGGAAATAGCACATTTACATGTAATTGCCTCTTCAGCCTATGGTTTTAGACCACGTCTATTGACACTGAAGTCATAAGCAGTGTTTAAGCCCAGGTTGGTTGCTGAATGAGGCACAATACAGACCAGCAAATTCCATTGCCATATATCAGTCCTAAACATATAGTAATTCTAACAGATAAAAAGAAGATTGGAAATAGTAATGGAAATGGAAAGAAGTCTTGGAAAAAAGGGGCTCTGACTGTAGGTTTGCGGCCGTGAGAAATAATGGGGCGTTTCATTGTCGTCCTGGGTTTCGTTTGCGTGAGGAAGAGGTAGAGTAGACTCATTTCTATGTTATAATTGATTTGACACAAGAAGCCTCAGGATTCAGGGATATCTGAAAAATAAATAAAGTAATCTGCCAGATGCTCCTTTCTTAACCTCTCTCTCTCCCTCCCTCTCTGTTTCTCCCCTTCCTGCTCTTTAATGCTCTGCCTTTATCCTTTCTGCCCCTCCTTGCTTGTACACAGAGTGCAAGGACGAAAAAAAAAAAAAACAGCCTCATACATATTGATGAGGCACATAGTCTGTGACAGGATGATTTTCAGCATTTTCAGAGGAAACCAAAATACAAAAAGGTCTCCAAGAGAAAATATTTTGCAAATTATTTGTGACCTGTGATGTAACACAAAGTAATTGGTAACCAATGCCCTTTTAAGGACTGATTGATAGCTTGGGAGAAAATTACCCATGCTCAATAAAACTATAAGTATGACCTGCAATAAAGGGGTTACCATGGAAGCACTGCACTGCACTGCACCTCAATCTGCCAACACTTACAAGCCTATCTTCCATTTTTTGCATGTCCTTTTTTCTCCTATAAACTTTCCAATTGGAGAAGATCCACTATTACTGGCTCAGAGATAGAATCTGCGGGGGAGGGAAGAGGGCTGACATCAGCAACAATAGGAAAAAACGGAGGTTCTGTGATGAAGTCCTGATGCCTATTGACATCCATTCAAGCATGTTCCACTCTTATTACCGCGAAATAGCCAGAGGCCATTATACAGTCTCACTGAGAGAGATAATCCTAGATGACGCTATATGGCTAATAAAAGACATGGCTGTTCAAAGAAATGACTTTGGCTGCTTTGATTTAGCCATGAGTACTCCTACCACTCCTTTGAGTGTTTGTAGCATTTTGATGATACCTTGTTTGTCTGTCTTTACTCACAGTAATGTGTGTGTGTTCATGTGTATTCGTGTATATGCGCTGCATTAAGGCAAGACCTTTTTACAGCATTCATGTACTACCCTATAACTGCCAGCCAGAGAAGCCACTCTGTAATTATCTGCAGCTGGCTGAGAATCTGGCTTGCCGAGTAACAGCTTTCCCTCTACACCACGAGCGATGGAAGAGGCATTATAGCCTTCACAGGGCTTTTACCATGACAACCCAGTCTCTCTTTAATGGCAAGGCCTATCTACCACTTTTTACCATGACAACAAAGTGAGGACTTACACTCCTTCTGAGAAATTAGGCCCATATTACACTGCAAAGATAACAGCGAGCTTATATTGTGGCATCAGGGCGTGTCCCTTGTCTACACCGAGACCGACCCACTCCTACTGGGCACTGTGAGCCTGTTCTCCCTGTGTACTTTGGTCACCTGATTGACTTTTACCTCTGCCATTTGCTCAGACAGTGGTAATTTGATCGACCACACGTGTACTGTCTGCCATCTCTACACATTCAATCTCCTCCTGGTTCTCAGTCACATTCTTCCTCTCCCTCCTCTTCCTCTTGGAGGGTGGTAGGAAAGTAAGGAGAACAGGCAGGATGGCTAGGCAGTGGAAGGCGGTGATGAGGGCAGTGAGGAAGAGGCACCTGAACAGCGTACGGGTGAGGTTGGAGGGTATGGCCGCCAAGGGCAGCAGTGCGGCACCATAGCACACGTAACTCTGTAGAGCCGGAACACCATGGCGCTCCAGGGAAAGCTTCACCCAGCGGGTACGTGTCGACTCCCGGCCCAACGCGAAGGCCGACACCAGTGGGGCGCTAGAATCCACCGCATAGTTCACCCCATAAATTAGGCACAGCACTGAGACGCAGTCCAGCTCTACCTGCCACAGAGTCATGAATCCCACAACTCCAAACTCCACAGAGGCCACTGTCACTGTTAGCCATGCGTTCACCAGTGGGTCGGCTGCGAGGAAGGTGGAGAAGAAGAGCAAAAAGAGAGCAGCAATGCAGGAGTTTTTCAGTGGTGCCCCAACTGAAGATGCATACCTGTCCATGTACACAAAAGAGGGGTTGAAGATAATGAACTTCACTCTAGAGGTCAACGAGAGCTTCCGAAGTGTGTCCAGCAAGATAGACATCTCCTCCCGTTTGTTCTCTGTTGTTTTAGCCACCAGGAACATACGAGAAGCCACCACATCATATTCTCCATCAGCTCGCTTGGCAAAGATAATGTCATCTGAGAAGTGCAAGTAACGGGGCTGACGCAGGAAGCCCGAGCGCAAATGCTCAGTGAAGTTACTGCGTGACAGGCTGGTACTTATATTCAGTCCATGCAGGTAGTTCAAGTAGCTCTCAAACCAGGAGATTCGTTCAAACCCCTTGGTGTACTCCAGGAGGTCCTCCTGTACACTGGTGTTCCAGTACTCAATGGATTCATAGATATAGAAGCCAATAACAGGACTGTAACTGCTGAAGTAGCGCTGCTGTGCTCGGGTGTAGGCAATAGTGCTGGTCTCTGTGGCTACCACGTTACTGAGATCCGAACCCTCGCTTACCTGCAAATAGCCCATCAACGCAAAGGAGACGTACACTAGATAAAAGAGCACTATGAAGGGCTTCACATACGTGTTGGTTATCCAGTCACAGTAGTAGCGCTTCATGAAAGCCACCAGTAGATGTGTCTCGTAGGCGTGCAGGTCACCAGGCTCTGCTGCCTCCTCGTTGTAATGCGTGTACATGAGGAAACGGTACCAGGCCGGCTTCTGCTGCAGTAGTTCGGGCTTAGGCACGCGCTTGCAGAAGAGGCTGTGCCGATAGTTATTTTCCAGGTAGCCAGCAAAGACCAGATTGGAACCATAAAAGGTAAGGATGTAGAGGTAGTTGAAAAGGACCGAGATGCAGGCATTGCGGCAGAAGAGGCGTACAGCTTCAATGTTGGTAAATGGGCTTGCTCCGATGCCGAAGGTGACCATGTGCAAGGCAGTGCTGGCCGTGAAGGGCAGCATACAGTCTGAGAACACGGCTGCCACCCGTTCCTTAACGTGCTGGTCCTCACGCGTCCGCCGCCACGATGACAGCATCTCAAATGTGCCGAACAACCCATGACCTAAAGAAACCAGAGAGAGGATGAGAGGAAGGCAGAGAGAGAAAGAAAGAAAGGGGGGAGAGAAACAACGGGAGAGCTTTTCAGTGCCTTTTAAATCTTGAACAAAATGCATGTACTGAAATGGTTCAACCACAGCAATTGGTTCAGGCAAGTCCCTTTCACCTGAAGTGACAGAAGGACCTGCTGGGAAAGGGAAACATAAATAATTGAATAAAAGGGTAACAAGACGGCATCTCTGCAGTAGAACCTCGGTGATAAATGGATGTAAGAGTTACTTGCTCTTTCTCTGTCTGTCTTTCCGTTTTATCCCTTTTGGACTGCCTGCTGGGGGATTTATGGGTGTGTGGAGTCACAATGTATTCCGATCAAACAAGAACAATAGACCATGTTGACTTCCAATCTAACTTGACCACTGCCTTTAGGGATACACAAAACCTTTGACAAGACCAATCAGTTTTTAAGCTAATATGTCATCACGTCATTCACCATTACTGCAATCCGTAAAAACATCAAATATAGCATCGGTATTACTGAGCGCTCGGTTGTTCATCATCTTTATTTACATTTGCTTTCGCTTGACTCCTTCTCCACCCTACAGCAGCATTTAAAAGAGATTCTCAGGCACCCGGGCTAGCCACTCATTCATGCAAAATTGATCTGATGAGCGAAGTGGGGCCCATAGATGCCAGACTGGGTAAGAGTCTTTGCGTTGTTGTTCAGGGACTCTGTAGAAGACCGAACTGGGTCAGCCTACTTTTAGAGGCTGCCACAAGTGATGTTTCGTCTCTCAAACCCATCTCACAGATGAATCATGGAAAAGATGTACAAGTAGACCACGGCGCGCACGAGGAGAGGTTAGTTAGCTGCACTTTAGTGGTCTGACCCATTCCTTCATGTACTCTACATTTATGTCCCTTATGCCTTTTTTCCCCCCTCCCTCTCTTTCTGGCCTGGGTCGTGTGCGCAGTTGGAGCAGATGGCTCTCACCTCCAGTGTTGCTACGACACCAGTGACTCATCAGCCATGACGGAGGTTCCCTTGGCCTGGCCACCACCTTTCTCCCCACCGCACACTGACCCAGGAACAGGGTCCTGCACATAGAAACGAGCTCTACATCCAGCATGCACTGACTTCTGGGCACTACCCACGGGACACAGCCATCTGATTGACAGTGGATTCTGAGTTATACTGCAAACCTCAGCTAAAAGGAGAGATGCTTAAAAAGTACACGGGATGCAATGGTTATCAACTCGCATAGAAAAAGCAAGACAGAGAAGCGCGGGAAGGATAGGAGAGGATGATGCAGTATGTAGAAACCCAGATAATAAAAAAAAGAAGAGGAAGAGCTTGAGCACAGGCATTCATCTGAACCTAAACTCTGTTCTCCACTCTGCCCCTGGCTTTTCTGCTATTCTCCCACTGCTAATGCACAAGCACAAAAAAGTCTTTCTCTCAGTCAAATCACTTTTCATACTCACGCATGCATACTGCTTTTCTTTTTTCTATGCTCTGGTAGAGGTTGCTATATTTTGCCCTAGCATTTAACTCAATGCTTCTATTACATTAATTCATTTAAAATGCAGTTAAAAAAACGAAGAAAGCGCAGAACATTATGGCACAGCCACCACAAGCGATCACTCATTACACACATATTAGGAACCACTTTGGAGTCTCCCAGGATATTAGAGACCATGCAACCAGTGCTTCCTCCCTATAAATGCGATATTAATCCCAGCAATTATGACCCATTGTGTGTCCTATGTAGATCATTCCATCATTGTTGAAAGACTATCATACGAGCCCATTTGAAGGCTGACGTCTCTGTAATAGAATTAGCTTTCGCAATGAGTGGCTGGTGGTGCATGGAGATAAGGGCCATTGTGCTGGCCTGTAATGCTGTAATTGTCATGCTCCATATTTCTATTTCCCCTGCACCCCAGAATATAGTATCTATTCAAACTCGAGGCCTGTAGGAACAACTTTGTTTGACTCCCACTCCTCTATTTGGAGCGAACTGTGCTACAATGTGTCCTGAGCTGCAACAAGAACCCTGTGTGTTTTTCAGGCCTTTTTTTTAGCAATACACAATACTGCCAACGAACAACATGATGGCCAAAGGGCAAAAACTAAGGGAGCTATTGTTTTACACAGATTCCCTCCCTGTAGACGTGTCAGTCTTACTGAGAAGAAGACAAAATGGTAATTGTATGGAGGGGCTCAGGGGGCCAGTCGGAATGAAGCTACTCCTCCTGAGTGCACTCTGTACTCACAGCTATCTGCTCCACATACCCATCTCTCTCTCTCTCTCTCTCTCTCTCTCTCTCTCTCTCTCTCTCTCTCTCTCTCTCTCCAGCCCTCTCCCCCCATCGTCTCTCTTGACATACCCCCTCTCCCCTCTAGCCCTTTTTATTTCCATCTTGCTCCAGTGTGTTATTTTCACCCAATGCTCCTGTCAACAGAACCCCCTCCTACACATGGCACTAATTACCATGTGTGTGAGAGAGACAGAGAATAATAGAAAGAGCTGGAGCATGAGACACAGGCATGTTTGCCAGCATATGCTGAATGTGAGTGTGTGTGTGTGTGTGTATGTATGTGTGTTGGTCTATGCACAGGATTTGTCGACGAGAATCTGTCAGTTTGGACATTTGTTTCTGAATGGCTCAAGTACAAAGAAGACATAAACAGAGAATCCCTTAGAGGGCCACCGTTGCACACTGTCAGCTCTTTGATCTTTGGTTATTAATTTTTAATGAAGAGTTTACAAAAGCATGGCCATGTACGGCGATGGCCGGTCAATAGGTGTGCTCACTTTCCCCTGCGCTTCTCAGGCCTGTGATTTACTGTGACAGCCTTAGGAAATAAACTGTAGACCACGGCGGTACACAATAGAACATGAGAAGAATGGATGAGTGATGAGAATGACTGAACTGAAGAAAATAATGAGTGTGTTTGTAATCACGTCTATGGAAATGTACCCAACACTAATGTGCAGATGCTCTGAGCTGTGTAAAAAGGATTTCACACATTAAACCATTCTAAGATGTGAGCAGTGCAACAAAGGGTTCTAGAGTGATAATAACCCGTGCATAGTTTAGATGAGACATATAGGCCCCATCCCAAATGGCATCCTAAGCCTTGCAAACCTCCTCCATGTCCACTACTTGTCATTCGGACCTATAAGACACTGAAGAAGCTAAACACCTGCATGTACTGTGAACTAATTTTGTTTACAAACGTACAGCTCAATGGCAAGTGAAATTATGTTAGTCAATGTGCTAATAATTTTTATTTAGGCCAGTTGTAAACAAAACCATCCACTCTGACTGAGCCTCAGCTGAATTTAGCCTCTGCTGCTGAGTTTGCACCTTTGTTCCCAAGGCTGCAGCTGGAGCGCATAGAGGCTGATCATTGCCACCCACTTGAATGACAGAATGAAAAGGCCGGGACCCACAGCCTTGCAGACCTTGCATGCTCAATCCGATTTGCGTTCTATGATTCATTTTAGAGTGCACAAGTAAGGATGCGAATGCTTACCCAACATAACAAAGGGAATGCCGAGGTACGTGGAGTTGTACTTTCCTCCCGCGAGGTTGAAAATCCCTGCTGAGGTGAGGGTGGCTAAGCTGACGGTGACCAGCGCCAGGAGTCCCAGCCAGGGCTTGGTGCGCACACAGTCTCTCATGGAGCAGCAGAGCACAGCTAGCGAGAGGCACACGGCCAGACTGAAGAGCAGGGGCCGCTCCGACACGCGGCTGGTTCTCTGGAAGTCCCTCTGCAGCGAGGAGGAAGTGAACGGGTACAGGCTCAGCTCCTGGTGCGTCTTTCCGAAGTGCTCCAGCTCCTTGCAGAAGAGGAGTTCCCAGTGGGCCGCCACCACCTCATTCAGCGGGCTGGCTGCCTGCAGGTAGTAGGTGAGCTGAAGGGCCCGGGCAGTGCGCACCCCTTCCCGTCCACCGCTGACTGGAGTCACCCCTCCCAGCTGGTGCCCGATGTAGGCCTCCCGTCCATCCTTGAGCCTGGTGATGGGGTAGCGCAGCGGCAGGACTGTGCGGTTGGAGGCCCTGGCTGCACGCATCTCTTCCAGGACCCGCAGGATGTCATCCACTATGCAGTTCTTGCTGTCATCCAGGAGGCAGAGATGGGCGAAGGTGTAATTAAAACCGAGCATTGGAACCTGGATGTGGGTGATGGTGCTGTGAAGCTGGTGGGAGGGAAAAGCAAAGCGGTTACACAGAATGCCAAGCAAGGATGAAGCTGCTGTCAGAGATGCATTTCCATCATTAATTTGCAATTGGGTTCAAGAGTTTTACTGTGAAACGGAATGAAATGCATCTGCAGACCACAGAACAGATGGGAACACTAAGTACCAGCTTGTCACGACTAAGACATTGAGCAACTTGTATTAGAAGCAGGCTCTCCCTTCCCCAAATTCCACTGCTGTGGCACTCTGGAGTGATATGATACTCGGAAATTGAGGCCAACCCATGTGTGACAGATGCATTACCAACTACTACATGTCATGTTAAAAACTTACAAAGAGCCAGTCTTGCACAGCTGTTCACAAAGGCAATTAAGAGAGACAGCGATTCGGCTGTCAGAGAAATGGGAGGTACTGAAGCTCTAAGAGTATGTGATTATATCAAGTTCTAAAAAGCATTCGGTGGCAGTTGTTGAGACCTGCAGGGTAGTGGTTGCCAGGCAACAGGGAAGCATGGTGCAAGGAGTGGGCAGCCACTTTCACTTCCTGTTTAAATTCATTTTAGGAAATACATAAAATAGGACTCGCAGATAAACGACGCATGTGTACGATTCAAGGCGTGGCTGCTGACGTAACCAGGGCGTTCATGCATTTGCGCTCTCTGGCTGCTGTATGGGAAGGAAGCAGCAACACAAACAAATCCTCTCTATCTGAGGTCAGCATCTCCACGGCGTGTGTGGGAGCGATTAAGACGGGCTGAGATCAATGGAGGTTGCCACAGTGAGTCATTTCCACTAGTGTTCTTACAGCTCTCTCAAGAATGAGAGAAATGTCAGATGCACACCAATCGGACCTTTAATTGCTTCGCCTCGCTAATTATGGCCCAGACGCCAGGCGAAGCGTGACATCTGCAGGCCCGCAGTCAGAGCCACTGACCTGGACGGTCGCTGGCCAGCTCGCTGCCTGCTCTTTACACAAGGCAAAGCAGACAGGGCGCAGTAACGGTATTTGAAAATGTCCACCATTCGCCTACTGGTTCTCAACCTGGAGTTTTCTTTGTCACAGGACTTGTAGACCCTCAAAAAACATTCACACTGCAATTCGGCTGGATCCTGCTCTATCAAATCACAACCGAACCGGGGGGAGAGGGATTTGATGCACTGCCACAATGCTCAAGGTTGTAGTTAGACTTGGTGTGTTATATTGCAGACAGAACAAAAACAAGGATCAAGTCGCCGAGGGGTGGGCTATTTTGATGCAATACATGAATATTAAGAACAAACAAATTGAGAGAATGCAGCTCCAGTCCTTCGTTTCCATTCAATATGGGGGCCTGATTTGAAACAAGAAGTAAGACAGACCAGGCTTGATTTCTATCGTAAACATATTATGTAACTGAAGGTGCAGAGGCTTAACAGCCTTGGCAGATTTATAGATGGTACTCTGCAAAGTGTGGAGTTATAAGAAGCAAAAGGTTCTCAGAGCAGTGCCACAGATGAACCATGTTTGTCCCTTGAATGAACATGTTTCTAAACGAGAACTGTCAGTGAAAAACCTTTAAAAAAATAAACAAGGTAAAGTTGCTCATTCTAGAACTTTGTGGCAAAGGATCTTTTCGCTTAAAAAGGTTCTTTGATTTCAAACATCTCATGTACAGAAAGGGTTCACTGAAGAACCATCCATTAAATGTTTTAGTAGGACATAGAAAGGGTTCTTCTCTGGTGGCATGTTAAAAATAATTTTTTGACACTTTTATTTTGACGAGTGCCTGGTCTGAAGTACCATCTGTGGTCTTAGGAAATGTGTGGACACTTGAATGAAGTCAGAAGAACAATGACAGCTTTTAAAATAATTTATATCCGTGTTTTTCTACTCATTGCGCACATTTTGTTATTTCACTGTTGATGAAGCTGCATTTGCAAACAGCGATGAGAAGGTTTTTAGTGCTATGCTGATTTTATTTCGCTTCCTGACACAACATGGAAAGATTCCACCTGGCAAGGATAGGGTTACCACTCAATAAATTCAGAATGGCTACACTAATGAGACTAATGAGTTGTTTTGTTTAGATATGAGATGCAGAGTTGCTTTGCCCTACATGTTTTAAATATTCATATTTAGGGAAGTGATGCAGTAAGGTCTCTCTGACTAGTGTCACATGCAAAAAGTGCAAAATCATAGAGTAGAACTGAGCAGAATGCTTCTCTGACCCTCTAGATATTCTCTAGAGTGGGAAATCACAGGTTGCAGCTTGCATTAGTACATTTTGGCCTCACTTTTTTCCCCTTCCTTCAGCGAACTGCATAAAATCTCTTCAGGGAAAGGCCCAAGTGGCAAGCTGGGAAAAATCCATAATTGTAAATTGGGTTTTAGACCCTAAATTTAGGTTCCAGCACTGCAGTTTCTGACTGTCTCAAAAATTATTGAAATCTACAGCTTTAAAAGAAACCCTTAAGCATATAAATGTTTTCTGCAAAGAACCACGTGACTGAATACACACACACACACACACACACACACACACACACACACACACACACAGTCTGGTGAAGCACAGTCTATAAACGGTAATAAAAATTTAGGAATCTGGGTCTAAATCCACAGCAAAAAATCTCAGAACTCAGTTTTCAAGTTTATTTTTCCAAATATTTGTTAATATGTAACTGGCCCAGAAACATTACTCCCACTCGGCTAATCCCTGACTTTCTTTCTCCCAAAAAAAGAAAGAGAAAAAGACAGAACAGCATCAGTAGTAGATTAAGCATGCTCTTTAATAGTTTATATGTTGAAACGAAGTTGTTCAAGGAACGTAATAATACATTTATTTTAAGCGGGAAAGATTAAGTGGAATTATGTTTATTACAATACAGGACACTGCAGAAGTTTAAAGGTCTACACTGACCAAAGTAAAAGTAAAACACTACATAACATTGCAAAAAAAATCAAGTTACTTATATTTTGATAAGAAGGTTACAGTTAGACGTTTGTGTGTTTGATTAATATTAATGAAGGATATATGTGATTTAGTCCAAATTCCTTGAGGAGAGCTTTAGACTGTGTTAAACTAAATACAACCACATATATAATGACTGTTTTATGTGTTTCTGTTTCCTTTTAACGTTCAGATAAACTCTCACTTCCAAAGTAATCAGCTTCATCTCTTTTACCGACTTCTACACAGTCTTAAAAGTTGCCTTGACTCATCTGGTCCACACACACAGCGAGGCTTTATCTATCACTTTCCCCAATAGAAGCTGAGATGTAAAGACGGAAAAGCTTTAAAGTGCGAATATGATGGAAGAAAATTCAGGCATCCGCATTCATTGTGAACATCTGTACAGGACCGTGAATAGACAAAGGTACATATGGGTTGCCAGGTCTAAAAACTACGTTTTCTTTCATAAAAAAAAAAAAACTTAAATAAACTTCCTCCCTGAATCTGCAATCATGCTCAACGTCTATACAGGACCGTAGATAAAGTGAAGTGCATTCGGGTTGCCAGATCTAATAAGGAAAATATAAACGTATTAATAAACTCCGTCCTTTCATCTGCAGTCATGGTAAAAAAAAGCTGTACAAGACCGTAGCTATGGATAGGTGCATTTGGGTTGCCAGGTCTTACAAAAAAAAAGAATTCACGAGGAGCATCTGTACATAGAAAAAGTGCGTTGGGGTTGCCAGGTCTAATCCAGGAAAATATAAACTTATAAAAATGAACTCTGTCCATGCATCTGCAGTCATGGTAATATCCAGTGCTTGAAGTGGGAAAATGCAGGAAATAAAATTTTACGACATATTCTCGGGCCACTGTCGCTGCGTCGGATCCGTTTCAGTAGGTACCGGAACGCAGAAAAAAGTGGTGAAACCCAAAAGACGAAAATACAGAAGTTCCGGAACTGCGTTCCGCTGCGTTCCGGCCCACTTCAAGCACTGTTAATATCTGTACAAGACCGTAGCTTTAGATAGGTGCATTCGTGTTGCCAGGTCTAACAAAGGAAATAAACTTCGAATGTTTTGGGAGCATTTGTATGTAGAAAAAAGTGCGTTCGGGTTGCCAGGTTTAATAAAGAAAAAAAGAAACTTAAACTACCTCCTTACCTTCAGCACCAGGTCGGCGTGGTGAGGTTCAAGCACGCTCCCCTTGCGCGAGGTGACGATGACGCGGCCGTACCTGCCTGGCGTCTGCAGGTCCGAGTATAGCGTGTGTTTGGACCGGTTGACAGGGAAGAGGCTGTCCACCAGGTTGCCCTCGATCTTGGCCAGGCTGTGCTTAGGGGCCAGCAGGTATTCCACGTTCTCCTCCACGCGGTAGCGACTGAAGCTGGCGCCCAGCAGGATGGAGAGCAGCACGGGCGCCGAGGCGAAGAACACCGGGTGGTTGGCGACGAAGTGGCCCAGCTTGTGGAACGACGTCTTCAGGCCCTCGTGCAGCACCTGCCGCAGCATCCTAGACGGCGAACAGGGCGCGGGAGCGCGCGGAGACGGTGCGGGAAGTGAGCCTCTCCCACCGCGCGACCACCAGCATCAGGCTGCTGGAGCATCCGCACCGAGGAGGAGCTGCATCACCCGGGCCGGGTCCTCCCCTCGCGCCTCAGAACCACACAGGGTCTCGGGGCGAGTTAGGTGGGTCTGAGTGCACGGGTGTCAAAAAGGGTGTGAGAGGGAGCCTGACGAATGCACAAGGAGTCAGATGCATTGCTGGTGTCACACACACACACACACACACACACACACACACACATACACTATCACCACACACACACTCAGGACCAAACCCCGACCGGCTCCAGTCGCGAGACGTGACGATGGAAATCCGACGCGTAACGTCACGCTCGCCGTATCTCGAAAGGGAGTTTTTCAGGACCTTCCGTGCAGTCAGGTAGAGGGAGTTCGGGGCACGGGGGCTTCGTCATACCAATATGCAGCCGGAGCGCGAGCGCAGCGTGGTGGAAGTGGATTCTCTCTCTTTGTTGGTTTTCTGGTCTCTGTCCGTCCCGTGCCGGGCGCGTGTTGTTTTGCCATATGTATTGGTGCTGACGATCATGATCTCTGGCTCAAAGCATGAGCGCGCGCCTCCGCCCGCGGCCGGAGCTGCCGCTCGCGCTCCGGCTCCGAGCACGTGCCGCTCCGACACTTGTGGGCATCTCCTGGGGTCGGCCCCGCGCGCTGGCGCCTCGGTGCAGTTCTAACGCAAGAGAGGTTGCCGTACTTAATTGGAATTTACAGTACAGAGCCGGTCTCTCTCTCACACACACATACTACACTCTCCTTCTTTCTGTATCTCTCTCTCTCTCTCTCTCTCTCTCTCTCTCTTT
>JBBKCR010000001.1:9839168-9849174 GCA_037577295.1 Ladigesia roloffi
GTACAACAGCTCAGGGATGCCCTCACACAGATCTGGGAGGAAATGCCACAAGACACCATCCGTCGTCTCATTAGGAGTATGCCTCGACGTTGTTAAGCATGCATACAAGCACGTGGGGGCACACAAGATACTGAAAAGCATTTTAAGTTGCAGAAATTAAGTTTTTGAAAAAATGGACTAGCCCACCACATCTTCATTTCACTCTGATTTTGGGGTGTCTACACAAAGTCCTCTGTAGGCTGAAAACTTTTGTTCCTGTAGGCATCCTTTTGTTCCTAAGAACATTGCCCTGTCGTAATTTGTATAGATATCCAACGGCATATTGAGATTTGATGTATCTAATGTGTTTCTTTAAAGTGTTCCTTTACTTTTTGTGAGCAGTGTACATTTCAGACAACTATGCTTTTAATCTAGCGACAGTTTCCTGTACCTGCATGACCTGGAATTCTTACTCCACACTTCTCATCCAAACTCGGTGCCTTACCAGACTAATGCTCTTTGGAATTTAAGGGCACAAAGTCCCCACAGTGAAGGTATTACTGAGTGGACATCAATGAAAAACTTTCATGGAAGCTGATACAGCCAAACATTTATGGCCATGGACTTGTAATAGCTTGTTCAAAAAGATGATGTGTTTTGGTAGGGTGTTCACACACCTTTGGCCATATAGCATTTCTAGGTCTGCTTTAAACTTGAAATGGTTTAAGGTGAGCACTTTAGACAAGCTAATATTTCTTGGTTTAGTATTAGCTCCATCAGCTACGTAGCTCCAAGGCAAGACTTCAAATGCAACCTCTGGACATCAAACATGTCTTTGTTGACTGATGCTTAGGCTAAAGGGGAAACCGTATGAATTTGTTGTGTGAAGCCCAAGACGTAAAACTCGTGCCTCCTAAAGGTTTACACTCACCACCACCTGCAGCACTTGCTCGTGGGACCCTTCAGGAGTTTCAGCCATCATCTGAGACAGAGTCTGCATCAGAGTGTTGCTTAGCAGCACTACAGAACCAAACATGGCCACGACTCCAAACACCATCCCAGCACTGAACCTGCAACATGCAAACACGCTGTTGAGATGTTGTTTAATACTCTCAAGTGCACAGTGTTTTAAAATGGAGAAATTAGTGATCAAAGTCCAAGACCACCCTACAGACAGGTAGCATAAATGTAGTGCATTAAATTAATAACACAAAAAGGCAAATAAAATAAATAGATAATAAAAATGCTGTGGATATTTGAGGGAGGGAATTCTATGGGGGACAAAATACATAAAGTATCTAAACACCAAGGAGGACAAAAAGCAGAGGACATAGTAAGCAGACATACAATTTCTGAGAGTATGTAGGGTGTGTGAATGTATAAAGTAACAATGTTCAATTGGTATAGTGACATGCACATATATCCACTTCCACACAAAGATTATCAGTGAGGTTCTCTTTCAAATGAGATATTCCACCAAAGCACATGTTCCATACCATATGTAAAGGAAGTAGGGGTTGAAATGTGCACATCTGGCGAAGAGACGGTTGAAGAGACTGGTGTGCCAGCGGATATGAAAAGGCGACAGCGTGAGTCCATTAGCTGAGAGCCACGACTCATAGGAGCTCTTCACAGAGGTGGATGACTGCCGAAAACAACCCCAGCAATCACAATTAGGATAATATGCACACATTTTACAGGACTTATGTTCCTCTTGGTCTGAAGTACTTAAGGACTGTAACCAGATTCATATTTCAGGGCGACAAAAGCGTTACATGGATTACATACGGTGCTGTCTGTATTTATATTTTTAATAGTACTTCTGGCCCTAATATTTACTGGTTGTTATTTCTCTGTTCCAACTTATCACTCGAAAAACTCAAAACAGGTTAACATCCTGATTCCTTATGTGCATCATGAAAAGGTCTTGAAGCAAGGTGATATTATAGTTTGCCAAATTGCTCACTCCAAAAATGTAGTTTGATCATTAAAATACTGAAATTAGAGGTTATTTTAAACGTGTACAATTTTATCATCTTATTTTATATTTTATTCCCTCTGGGACCAATCAAGTTCTCGGCTTATTGATTTATTTTAGATTAAAAATATTCTGAAAAGAGAAAGCAGAAAAGTTCAAGTTTCTCTGCACCTGAAGGCAGAACTGCTACTTCTGCAATATGGCTCAATTTGTTGGGCTTCTGTGCTGCTAAAATGCCGCAGTGCACTTTAGAAACACAACACTGTTTGAGTCCAAAGTGCAGAGGAGAAAGGTTACCAAATTAACCAGCCTTATTTGAATTTTCAGTTCCATCTTGTGTACAATATTTCTCTTGTGTGAAATACTACTTTTGTGTGCAATATTTTTGGTGCATCATGTGGAAGTTTTTAGTTGAGATATTACTGGGTGAAATGTGCCATATTTCTGGTGCATTACTACAGTTTCTGCCTATGTCTGCTCCTACCAAGCAACTGAGGACACTCAAATGTTTATCGCTTACATACATTCACAAATGAGTAATGAAATGATCCATCCCTAATAGTGTGCTGGTGTAAATAAATTCTGCACAATAAAAATTTCTGAAGGTATTGCGTAAGTGCTGTTAAGACATAAACCTCTCAAATTTGGGTTCTAAGCAGATCGGGCTCTGTAGAAAAATTATGATTACAGCGAAACTAATGTGTGTTTATGCCTGAAATACTGATGAATATTTACTATACCCTGAGCACCGTGTCCAGCAGGTACACAGTACACCAGCTCCCCAGCACACACACCACCACCGGGATGGGGATCATCACCTCTTCAGAAGCTCACACACACAAGGAGCACATTCTAGACAAAAACAGGAGAAAACAACAGCCCAAACATACACACAACACAAACAGAACACACACAACCACACACTGGGGCCACGACTTCCGTGTTTACACCCACTCGAGTACCACGAGTCGAACCAGACATGCTGCGGAGGATCAGTGCTAGTAGATCCCAGAGAAATCGATTCATGGTGTTAAAGAGGAATTCAAAAGGGAAAAAAAATTACTGATATGGATTTCATTCATACAAATTAACGTGAACTATTTTTCCTATTAAAATATCCACATCTCTATATTTACATTTAATGTATGTATGTAGGTATGCATTAATCTCTTTCTCTATCTAATACAAATTTACAATTAATGTTAAGTTCTAAACATGCTCTACTCTGATGTTGTAAAATTGACCATGTTGTTGAACACAGAAACCATATTGTTGCCAACAAAATAGCACAGAATGTAACCCAAGAAAACATTGTGCTAAATTTTGCTGACAAATTAACAAAAAAAAGACAAAATGTATTTATGTAAAATACCGACATCTAGTGTTGGTTGTCTGCCATTCTTCTTTGTTCTTAGTTTCATTTCTTTTTCATAACAAATGTAAATATTTAGCGGGAATCACAAGAACAAAGGGAGGTTTAACATGTAATCCTAACCTATTATCTAGGCAAATGAAGGCAACAGGAATTGCACACGTTATAAAAGGTCACAGACTGCGAGGAGTGCTGGTGTTGAAAATAGTGTAAAGCTGGTCATTCTCAAATGAGGAGCGGTGACTTATTTTAAAAATTATGATTGCAATGATAAGAACCATCATGGAAGCAGGAACAAAGTCTGTCTGGCTGGACAACTGGGTGTGCGTGTCAGGATGAAATGAGCAGGACCCTTCAGGCAAGTGGGCATTATGAAAAGAGTCATGTTCCAAGATGTGTGTTCCAGATAACCAGCAATTACGGCGACATGAGAGGAGGCTGGTGTGTATGTAAGGTTACCAAGTCAGTTAATCTGTGAAGGGCTACAGTTAGGCCTCCTCTTCCCCTATTCTCTCTGTTCTTTGTCATTTGCATGAGCCACACCAAGTATTTTTCTGCTGGCTGTACTGTGGCTGGCCACGTTGTCTGGTGAGATCATGATGGAAGGTCTGGGGGGCTCGTGGGTGGCCTGGAGTGGCAAATAGAGAAGAAAATGTTTGAATATTGCATAAATTTGGCACTAAAAATATATGTAAGTTATTGGACAATTCTATAATCCACATTTCATCTGAGGATAATGGGGACATAGGAGAGTTAAAAGGTGCATATTACGCAAAACTCACGTTTTGCATTCTTTTGTATTTACATTTGTGTATCTACCGCTCCTATAAACACTCCAAGCGCAAAAAAACCCAGAGACGCCAGGTGCTATGGCTACAGGCAAAGGCAAGTCACTCATGACGTGTTGTGTTTATCTTGCTCTAGGGCTGGATAGCTCCTCACTTAATTGCATAAAAGAGACAGAACCCTTAAACGGCTCATTTTGAAAGGGACTGAAACGGTCAAGAATCGAGCTGGTGAGATCTCTTTATGTGATTTTGTGCAAAGAACTTCATGAACATGTTTTGTGTAGTCATAACCTGTTATAACTTGTGAAAGTGGTATTATATTTAATGTATTGTGATTTTATTTTTCATTTTGCTTGGCCCATTCATCAACAAAATGTTCCTAAAATGTTAAAAGTAGAGTGCGAAGAGTAGCTGTTTTTTTTTAACATTGTCAAGAAAAAATTGATTTTTTCCCATGACAGTGACAAAATATGCAAATTAGCTGAAACTGCCACCAGGTCATGACCGTTTGTTAGCGTATAAAATTGCAACTGCCTCTAAATGACTCTATTTTATGCAGTGCCAGATGAGGGAGGAGCACTGAGGTGTGGATTTGCATAGACCTGCTGTCTGCGTGGGGATGCTGCCCTGATGGCTCAGTAACCTGTAAAGGTCAGACAGAGAGAGGAGCTCAGAGGAGTGACCGTCAACACACCACCCTCTCTCAGGTAAGGAACTATAACACCAACAGGTCTATACACCAAAGGGCATAGTCTAGACATACAATTTACTTAAAACAATACTGGTTCTTAAATGGTTCAAGGCTGTTTGAATGTCTCTAGGAAAAGTTATATGTAAGTTGGTGCAGTTTAACATTTAAATGGGAATTGTTGAACAGTTTCATTAATTAGGACTGAAGAAATTCTCAGTGAATGCATTCGACAGTAACACTTGCGGGCACTGTATTTACTGTCCAAAACCACAAATGTTTGAGTGTATTTGTGTAATGTTAAAAACTGTGGTACATTGGGACCTTTTTGGCCTGAATATATGGACAGCTCCAAGGTGAATAATTGAATTAAAATACACTTTAGGGTGAAAGTATCATTAAAGCATCGATCATATGAAGCAACACTTCATCCCTCATTTTCTGTGAAAATGTTTTGCGTAGGAGTTTTAGCAGCGTGAACTCAGATGCCTGGTTCCTATAACCACTACTGTAAGAGGTTCTGACATGGGACTTTCTCAACAACTGTGCTTTTTTGTAACAAACCACTCTAGTTACCATCATAACCATTTAATTCCCAATTTTTTTTAATGTATCTGGCTATGTTTAGAGCAATGGTCTCTAAAGAAAGACTGCAAGGTTCTTCAGTGAACCAAATCTTTCAATTCCATTAAACAACTTCATTTTTATGCGTAAAGAACCGTCGTTTGCTTTATTTGAAGATTCTATATTTTCAGCTTTAAATTAATTGCGATCACTGATGATAAAGTTAATGGGGATTTCTGAGCAAGCTGGATAACTTAAACTGGCGAATAGTACTCCAGTTGCTTTTTTTTTTTCAGAAAAATTTGGGATTTAGGTGATTTAAGCTTTGGGCTTAAATTAATTGGCTTGGCTTTGGCTAATTGCTTTGTGAAATACCCCCCTGGCTTGTTTGTGCTGGTTCTAGGGTCATCTGAAACCAGCCCAGTTCTGGGCCTGAGAGTGTTGTAGACTGGCAGTATTGGTGCCACTGGGAACAGGTTGTCATGTCAAACCGTGAGCCAATCAGAGGGTTCCCTGGGCAATTTAAACTCCACACGCCAGATCTTAAATTGGGTCAGGATCTTAATAAGGACTGAGCCTTGCTGAGCTTCTGCGAGTGAGGCTGGTGAGCAGGAGAGGACCTGAGAGAGGCCAGACAGGGAAGTGATGTTTTGCATTTCCACAGTAAGGAACGTAGCGCGGACCTTGCTTTGACATCACCACAGGTAAACTTCCAGGGGTCGAGGCTTTCCTGTTATAAACAGTTTGGAGTTTGGAGTCTCTGAATCCAAACAGCTGGGGATTTTATGCATTCACTGCAATCTGCATTAGCTTGTTGGCTAAAATTCTCACCATAGATGACTGTCAGACTTTTGTTCAATTAAGTGTTAATGGTGTTTAAGAAATTGCTCCATTTTCCTCATTACACTTCCCATGTAGCATCTACATCCAGGCCATTTTGATCTAGGTTATAACTTGCTAAATATACTCATTGTACATGTATTCATAGGACAAGCGGGAATTTACTACTGATCGCTAGTTCATTTTCATGCTAACTTTCAAGCTGACCTTAATGTTAATTCAGATATATTATACTACTGGAAATATGACAAATATGAATTGGCCTTTTATCAGTGCATTAGAGGGGCAATGGCTTAAAGGTTCCATATCTTACTTTTTCTTGCTTTTTATTTTTTCTTTAAATGTAAGGGGTCCTATATGAGTGGGTTTAGAAACCAATACCATTTTCACAGATAAAATTTAAATGAATTAAAGATTCATATCTTAAAAAACAAAGTCATGTTTAACTGATCCATGTAACCCACTATTTATTATTAATTAAATAGACAATTTTTGTAACTGTGCCTTTAAGACAGATATATAAATAATTTAAACTCTGATTGGTTGCCCCACATCAATAAGGAGTGTGGGCTGCTATACTATTATGTATAATGTCAGTGTGAATGGATGAAGCTAAATGGCTGTAGGCC
Organism: Ladigesia roloffi; assembly: GCA_037577295.1. Taxonomy (NCBI): domain Eukaryota; kingdom Metazoa; phylum Chordata; class Actinopteri; order Characiformes; family Alestidae; genus Ladigesia; species Ladigesia roloffi. Next base: position 9,846,007 of record JBBKCR010000001.1, read on the forward strand.
GTATATGTAGTTGTATGTAATTGTACATTTTTGTGACATCACAAAACAAGGAATTCAAGACAGGCTGCTGAGTTTCCATATAAAGACAGAATGGACTCAATTTAGCTATTTTATTTCCAAAAAAAGCTTTCCAGTGCATGGGCCCTTTAAATGATAGCATTAATGAAACTGAAAGTGAACTTTTTCATCAGAAAATATGAATTGATCAGTTCCAGAGAGGTTCAACTGTGTGAATGAAGGGCATGACTGAACAAATTTAGGCTGTTAAAGCTATAAAGTTTATGTTTATATGACTATTACTGACCATATGAGTAACATATCAGTAATTTATTCATTTTCAGTGGGATTTAACATGATTATGAGACTGGTGTAAGCTATTATGGAAGGCAGATTGTTAACCTGTCATGGTGTGTGTGTGAATAAGCATATGCAAATGTATGAAAGAGTGACTGTGGTGAGAGTGTGGTCAGTGTGGATAGAAAGTAGTGTGTATCAGACTGCTATTTATAGTGAGAACAAATCCCAGATATGAGAGGAATCCCTTTGCCACTCTGCAACCTAGAGAGAGAGAGACGAACGGAGAGAGAGTCTATTCAGCAGCACCTCCAGACCGCACGGGACCAGACTGGCCCATTAAGGACAGAGAGAGAGACACAAATACTGAGGAAGAGTCACTTCGGCACCTGGCCTGGCCTTAAAACTGAGGAAATCATTGTTGGACACTTCCAGCAGTAGGTAAGGCACTTGAGGTCAAGAGAAGATGGATGGCTTATGTGTGATGTCCTTATGTGTGACGGTTTATGTGAGTGTGTGTGTGTGTGAGTGTTGAAAGTCTTTGGGTGTCTGCCGGGTGACGTTTGTTTTCATATAGTATAATGTGTCACAGTTTTTGGAGGTCTGCAGGGTCGACGCGACAAAAGCCAAACAGAGCTTATAAATAAGTGTGAATTTGGCCCTCGTTTCACTTTAAGAACAAAACTCGAGTCATTTGACATTTTATTAGTCCACAGCTTCAAGAAGAGAAACAAAATCAAAGTTAATGTGTGTTAATGATATTATTTCTGTTGTTTTCAGTGCAATTTGCTTCCCATTCACCTTCAAAATGTGCATAAAAATACAAAAAGAAGAGTAGCTGGAGTTTTTAAACAGCTTGAAAAAACGGAGTTACAAGGTTTTCCCCATGACAGTGACAAGATGTGCAAATGAATTCAGATGCAAATGAACTAAACCAGCCACCACACCTTGGCCTTGTCTTAGAGAACAAAATCACCCATTCGTTACCTGGTAAATTCTGCCATTTTCTCAGTCTTGCAAAAACTTAACGTAACTCCCCTAATTCTGCATGAGTGAATGTTTACATGGCAAATGTTTATTTAAACCAGATTCATTCATTCATTTGTTTTCTGTAACCGCTTAATCCTAATTAGGGTTACCCAGAGCTCAGGCAGGGTCTGGATGGGGCATTTAAACCAAATGTTTATACATAGTTTAAATAATCCTTTAGGGGGCTATGATGGCAAATATGGTTCGATACCAATACTTATATTGCTACCAATTCAATATTGCATTTTCCCTCTTTTAGACTAATGTTAATAATACATTTTGTCTAGATGCACTTTTCTACACCCATATTGTGCACACATTGAATTGCCAGTGGCTCTCTGTTGAATCGATTTTATTTTATTTAGCTGTATTTTAATTCCTAAATTGAACTCTGCGACTCATGCGTACTACTTGTGTCTTGACACACCTGTCTCAAAGTTCAATTAAGCATTTGTGTGATGGCTCAGGCTTGTTTCTGACATCTGATCAAAAGATTTCTGCCCATTTCAGTATTGGATCCACATACCCATAGAATAAAATACATTAAGTTTTGTGTACAATTCATTTTCATATATCTCTTCACAATCCATTTAGAATGTTTGATTGTTTCCTTCATGATCAAAAGACCAAATCTAATATGGAAAATGAAGTGAGTGAAATTCAGATTTGTGCACATAAGGCAAATCTGAAACGTTAGCTAGGTTCTTCTAGTGCAGTGCACATATCCTAATGTGTTGCCTTACAGACCTTTGGACCTTCAGACTTCAAAATAGTTCATTTTAAAGGGTATAATGTTAATTTAACATTCAGTTGGAGGTTCCAGAAGGGCTAATGTGGCTGCTAACAGCCATGTTTCAGTGGTGTGAAGACAAAGCGAGCACGCAGGCATCCAAACACAGCCCTGGGGCCAGATCACCATACTACTTTGCATAATAAACATAGGGCGTCTGTGCCATCAGGCTCCTTGGTAACACACCTGACACACATGCTGCTTTTGGAAGAAATCATCAAGTGTTCAGTGGAAGGCTGACTTTGGCATTTGGTTTGAATATTGGAACTAGTGGTGATGCGAAGGGATAATGCAGATGAGAAGAGAAAGAGGAAGGGAGGAGTGAGAGTGTTATATTGTGATTTATATTATACTGTGAGAAAGACTATAAATAGATTACCATGTATTATTTATCGTGTAACAGTAACAGAAATCTGCCATATCTTTTTCACAGGTCACATTTCATGTTATGTTTTGTTTAGACATTATTACATAATGAATACAGTGTAAGATCTGTTTATAGTCATTTCAAATAAATGTTTACATTAAATGTTTACCATACTTACACTGAAATACATAGTTTTAACAGCTTGATGGTACATTTTTCCACTTAACATAGATGTAGTTGATGAGTCAAGATGGTGTCCAATTGATTCCTTTGGGAGGAACCCAATTAGTTCACCATGTTCTGTAAAGATATGGCAGCAAAACTTCTCTAAATCCACTCAAACTGGCTCCATGTTGTCATTACGGTCGTACAGACTTGCAGATGTGGTTTAGTGACCTAATTTACAACTGCTTTGTGAATACCTGTTGTTGTGTGCAATAGTGGTGGTTTTATTGGTCACAATGAGTCAGACCACATTCACAAGTGCACACCACACTAAATCTGCATGTAGTTTGAGAAAAGTTCTTGTGACATCATTTTTCAGGAACAATTTAGGTTCTTTTTTTTTTTTAACAATATTAAAGGGATAGTTCACCCCAAAATGAAAATCTGATGTTTATTTGCTTACCCCCAGGGCATCCAAGGCGAAGGTGACTTTGTTTCCTCAGCAGAACACAAACGCAGATTA
>JBBKCR010000001.1:9853488-9867845 GCA_037577295.1 Ladigesia roloffi
CACACACACACACACACACACACACACACACACACACACACACACACACACACACACACACACACACACACAGCATCAACTATACAATACTGTTTACTGTTGTAAACTGTAAATATACAATGCTAGTATACAATGCTAGCATATACAATGCTAAATATACTAATGCTAGAGTAGTATACTGTTTTACATATAGTCTCTTAGTAATCCTAATGACAGAGAAATTATAGGCTAAATGTGGGTGTGTAGAATGTTTACATTGTGAGTTTGGAACTAAACCTCATTTTAGTATGGGCGTGTGGAACTAACCTATCCAGAGAATGTTTTTTTTAGTATCCGATTCCAAAACACGTATTGGAAGATAGGAGACATGAAGGATACTTTAGATCCATAATTTTAATATCACATTCAAGTCCAGCTTTCTGATCAAAATTTCCAGGTAACAGGTAACGAAATACAAACAGATCCTATATGGTTTAAGGATTATTTTATTTTAATAATACTGAAATAATCCAAAAGTTTAATTAATGATCAGAAATAAATACTCTGCCATAGGCCCGAATGCCCAAGTGCTCTGACTATTAATGAATGTTTGACCCCTCAGCCGCCGGCGGTGACCCCCGAAGAGAAGAAGCCGCTGCCTGGTGCGGTGAAACTGCCCGGACCTGCCGTCAACCTCTCTGAGATCCAGAATGTGAAGAGCGAGCTCAGATGGGTCACCAAAGACTAGAGGCACACAGGTACACTCTATTTAACTAAAAAATAAATATAATACAATATTTTAGTATTAGTAATTTAGTATTATTTATTAGTAATTTTACTTAAATACATTTTTTAATAGTTACACATTTTTATTGAGTATATGATGTATTATGCTTATGTATAGTATATATATATTAATAATATGTATGCTTAGATGTATTATTTAAACATTGTATGCAATAATAACCTAACATTGTTATTGTATAATATTTTAATATTCATTATTATTCTATTAATTATCAGATGCTAAATGCCTCATATATTTTGAAGCGATTTGTTTCAATAGCTTCAGCTTACATAACTACCTTAATTACAATTTGAGGCATTTTTGAATGAGATATTATTATTATTTGTTATTATTCAACAAAATTAGAAGTTTGTTACTATTTTTATTATTCTTTTTGTGGTTATTTTCATTATTATTAGTAGTAAGAGTAGTAGAAGTAGTAATACAGTTATATTATTATTCTTAATATGACAATATATTTTTTTTATCAACTGAAAGGAATTTGTGTTTTAACTGAATTGAAGTAAACAGCTGCATGAATGATCCCGTGATAATTATAATTTATATATTAATTTACACTTTGTGTTACATCTGTGTGAACTATAGGGACATCCATATACTCTGACAATCTTACACACACACACACACACACACACACACAAGCAAAGTCAGGATAAATGTCGACTCATTTTATAAGTGTGTCATACCATTAAAACTGCTGCATGCTGTGTTCGCAAGTGTCCACAGGATGTCAGTAGCTGTAACTAAACAGTAATACGAGTTTGTATACGAGGAGATCAGTATGTGTGTGTGTGTTTGTGTGTGTTGTTAAAGGGATGAACTGTGAATCAGGGTCTATTAATATCAGTGACAGAGCCGGGCTTGGTGGGGCATTAAGGGTCCGTCTGTACTGTGACTGCCCCGGTATGACTCTCCCGAGCTTGCCAACACTCAGAAAACACACACAAATACACACACATGGCCTGTGACCCTCTCCGTCCATCTGGAGCATGTGTCAGTGCATTTCTCGAAAAAGAATAATGAATGTAGGATATGCAGAAGGAGTATGTGGGGTGAGTTCCTTTATAATATAAGGGGGACCTACTACTGGTCCACTTCACACTACTGCAACGTTATATGTAACACAAACATACACATACGTGTGTTTGCCTTGCTCTTTAGCAACACACCCAGTGTTTCCCCATCACTGAAATGAGTAGGTAGGCCTTCTGATTTGCTCTGTTCATCAACAATTGATCTATACTTTATGGCTGTCAAAATATGACTAAAGTAACACATTATTAATGCCTTCATATCTGCAGTCTCATGGTAGAAACAGTAATACTATATAAATACAACATCTGTGCTTTATTGTGCAGTCTAGATATGTCATCTAAACAGAATCTTTCACATTGTAGTCGTCTGATCCATACTGAGTGGGAGGAAAAGTAATTGGGAGGACTGGGAAAACAATACCATTTATTTGTAGGTTTACATACACTGACATCTTTCCTGTCTCCCACCTTTCAACAAATGAAATCAACATGTTGACAAAGAAAATGAACAAAACCCCCACTGATTTTTTCTGTGACATTATAATTAGTTTAGGCATGTGTCTGGGTTGTTATATATATATGTGTGTGTGTATATATATACATATAGATATATAGATATATAGATAGATATGTATGTATGTGTGTGTGTGTGTAATATAATATACACTGTGTTTATCAATATACTGACAAAAAAAGCCAAACAACCAGACACATGCCTAAACTAATTATAATGTCAGCAGAGAAAAAATCAAGTATAGGGTGTTGGAGTTCCATAAAATTGAAACAAATCCTTTTCCATGTGGATTGTGATGATAGCATTTTGACTATGCTACAACAGTTCAGTTTAGTCCGCATGCCAAATACTGAGTAATACTGAGCTAATTATACGTTGAAAATAAAATAAAATATTTAAAAAATTCATAATGGAGCCTCTATGTTTTAGTACCATTTTAAAACTCAAAACATTGTGATTTCATGCTGTTTTTTCCTCCTACTCCTTGCCATTCCTGCCAGTGAGCCCATACTTTCTCCAATATGGGGCTTTTGAATTCACTTTTGATTATTAACAAATATTAGTGACTACATGATCCCCGTGTTAACAATAACAAATGTAAAAATATGCACAGGAAACACTGGTTTATCATCTTCTTATTAATGTATGATATTGTTGTCCAAAGCACACACATGACTGTAGCGAATCCAAAGGCCACCAGTATAAATGTGGAGCAGTAAATAAATATTTTTCTGGGGTAAAGGGGACTCATGCCTGGTGCAGTTGTTGGCACAGTTATTATAAGGTCACAAGCTTATTCCCTGGTACTATAGCCATCTAGAGATCTAAAAGAGCACAACTGGTCACTTATTCACATATTCTTTTAGGGTGCTAGCCAGGGCAGGTATCTGTTCACTAATGAACAAATTGTTGACAGTTAATTGACAGTTAGTGTTCTCCTCCAAGCGTGTTGAGCTTTCGAATTATGTTAAATAAGTGGCAAAAAATGTGCACTAGCCTTCACTCCTTTTAACAGATTCATCTTCTTTCCTGATCTACAGGAAAGATCCGGCTTTACCAGCTCTACCCATTCAATCTCCAACTCTACAATCTCCATCATCTAAAGTTCAACACATCCGAGGTCAGCTCCAACATCCCCAACTACAGCAACCAAGAGTCCCATCAGACAATGCAAGCCGCCCAAGTCTGCAACAAAAACAAATCTGTCCAAAAGGCTCTAACTGCAGTGAAAACACATGCTGGTGGACCTAAAGCAAATGACAGACTACAACTGTACACAGACTGATGAGGAGGGTGCGCAGTTAGGACTTAGAGCGGGCTTTGATCTCTGTTTGTTATAGGCCATCCCAATGAAACCTTTTACCAATCAATCATGTTATCTGTTGAAGTGTAAAGTGTGTTTTTATCCTAGCAGCGATCTGATCTTCACAATTGTCACATATTTGGGTTCCTTGTATAGATTCTGAATCACAGCAGCATGATGATGGGTCTGAGTCGTCCACAGCAATAGTGACAAATGTTGTCTCACCACATCCTGAACAAATGTGAGGCCCATGACTGTTTTATTGTCCTTTTACCCACATGGCTTTTTCTTTAAATTGCTCCATTTTGTCGCCGTTCCCTTGCTATCGTTCTGTGTGCTGCATTGAGAAAGTGTAGGCTGACATGTAATAAAATCATTGCTCAGTGTGGGAGGGTGAAGAGATCGTGTGCTGTCTTTGAACAAACAGAACTGGATTTCCAAAACATTGCCATCGTTTTATTAGGCATGTGTTTGACATTTGTAAAGAACTGTAGAAGGATTTCATTCCCAGCAAGGAGTTCTTCAGCGATGGCAGCGATGAGCCGAAGCAGCAAAGTGTTTGTGCATCAATGAAAGTGTCCTTATATGAGATCTAGATCAGAGTTTATGTCAGTCTAAAGATAAAAGACAGTATGTGTCAAAGGTCATCCACACCTCGGTCACAAATAAAGGATTATGCCCCCCACCCCGATTTATTTTTTTATTGTTCTGGCCTTTAATGTAATACTTCTGATTTACCCCTGTACAATTCCAGGATTATTACACCTGAGAGCTTCTATTTAGTAACCACATGGACTCTAACAGCTGACTCATTTATTATGGGAGTTTGGATCTGTTCATTGTAAATAATTAATTTGTTAATGATGTTTACATTTTTTTAAACAATTCAATTTGATTCTCTAAGAAAGCTGTAAATAGTTTGCAACAATTGACCAGTTAACATATGAATAGGAATACACCTGATAAGTCAGATGTTTTTTACTGTTACACTCATTAAATAAATCAATAGTGTTTCCATAGTGATGTAAATGTTCTGAAAATTTGTGCATGCTCATTTAGAAACTAGCAGTACATCCAACAATAATGACAGCAATGTATTATGTGATAGAAAACAATTCCACACACTTATTAGCCATGGGCAGCATGGACAAAGGAGGAGTCACAAAGATCTTTCTCTTGGCAAGGCAGACACAAAAATAGGCATGAGGGCTTCAACCAAATCAAAAACTGGAACAAAGAAGAACGGAGCACAAACCAAACCTGTGGAATGACACCTAAGGTCCCACATAAAAGAAATTAAATGTTAAAACGAATTTTCGTAGTCATATTCAAAGTCATTTACAGCTGACACACCGGTCAGCTGAAATACATTACAAACTAACTGAAGCCCAGTATGCTCAGGCATGTCACAATAAAAGTCCCAACACTTTAAACAAATGAAAAGGCCTACAACCGTCACAGGACAGGTGGACCCACTTCTTTGGCCATGACCCTAAAAATGTAGAGTATGACACTAGAGGCCATATAAACTTCAAATGAAAATCCATATTGCTATATATAAATAGCACGTTTTATACATAATATAACCATTGTATTTGGGGGTATGGTACCTTTTATAGTGGCAGATTTTAAGGAGTTAAAGATAGGGAAAGATTGTTAGAGCTGGCTGGTTTAAAGCAGCCAATATAAGCAAATTCAATAGACAACTGCACAGGGTTTTAGTAACAGCTAATTCTAAACATGAACAATTATGTGGGCCATTTTTAAAGCTGCAGTTATAGCTCCAACTTACACAAGTTTCCCATTGAGCCAAGGTGTAAAACCTGCTTCTTTATTTTTGCACTGGAGCCACAAAGGTATGCTGCTTGGCTAAAAACAGTGGCAGCCATCGTGAAGTCTGGATTCCATCCTCACTTTTGTGCATTTTTTTAGAATGTGAGTCACACAGTGTCAGAAACCACATAAGTAAGACTATCTGAGATGGATGCAGTTTGAAGAAAGTGATGATTAAGAAAGTTTGCACAATACTGGTGCTGTACAGGCTTCCATTAATTTAGTTTCTCCTCGGCAAAACGGTTCATTTTATTTATATAGCCTTTCAAAAGTTCAAGGTCGCTTAGGAATTCTCTTGTCATCCTTGGTTAATAAAATACAGTTGGCATTAATTGTGTAAATCTGTCATTTTCCAAACGGACTATCACATCTGATCTGACAGAGAGGTCTTCCATACCCTGTTGAATTTTAAGGCAAGTTCTCCATTTTAACCCCTCTCTCTATTAGATGCTGCACAAGATCATAAACAAAAGACAATCTAATGTTTATAACACAATAAAAAGAATGATAATAGTGATTAAAATAGAAAGATGACTGTTATACTGGTCTCTTTATTCACCAAAAAAGACAGAGCTTAGTGTGAGTTGATGGCATTCAGTCCCGTGGGATTCAAAGGGGAATGCCACATTCATAGATGGGAATGTGTATAGATTAGAGACTCTGAGAAAGCCCCCAACCAGAGAGCACGATCAGCTGGCGCAGATAATCAGCAAAGCCTTCCTGAGACTTTAACTAACCACCCTGTAGGGCAGAAATGCAGCCTCTTTCTCTTTTTATATCCCCGAACCTACTGAATCCTAGTCTTCCCTCAACCTTCAGCATCCACATCCAGCAATCACTATACCATCAATTGCAACATCAAGATAAATGTGGGAGTCCCTTCAACCTTCTAGTTGCCTGTATTGAGAAATAACTATTTTTTACAATAAGATTACAGTCTATCAAGTATACATCAGCACAGTTTCCTACACAGGGTGGACTGCAGTATTTTTAGACTGCCTCTCAGGTCTGTCTCAGCTACACAGATACACACAACCCTAGATTCCATTAAAGCACATATTGTCTCATTAAAAGGTACCCATGTAACTGATATGACGAAAGGCAAACTGCTGCCGATAGACTTACATAAAAATAGCTCAGAAAGTCATGATCTCTCTAACATGCACAAAATCAAAGGGATGCTCTATCCTAGAGATACATGAAATATTTAAATAAATGCATTATTCTAAAATAGATTCAAGTTTATTTAGATATTGAAGAACAGGATTCTAAAATGGTTCATTTGTGTGCAAGAGCCATATTCATTACTGAGATTAATATAAAAATGCTTATGAAATTGAACAAATACAAATTCTGTTGATGACTTTAAATGATTTTTAAGGAACTTAAATAAAAAATGAATGCAAAAAATGCTAGTCCCTACAATTTCCTTGTATTTTACTTTTCCTAAATTCTATTTATGATACATATAAGGTTTTACGTAACAAAAGAAGTCATTCTTCATTTTTACACAACCTTTTTAAGGTCTTACACTCAAACAGATTGTTTTCTTTATGGTGCCATTAACACTGACATTTCAAAAATTTGATCGTTTAGGTGAATGGATCATTTTATAATGGTTACAGTGTTCTCATACTACAATAAACTCATTTTAATATGAAGTGGGATTATATTTATACTCATGGAACTATGTATTTAAACCCAAAATCACCAAACCTCTCACTTTCTAGTGACACTGTATTTGCTTAGCATTTATACTTTACATGCACTTACATTCTAGTTTCATTTTAGTTTAGCTCAGTTGTTAACGTTTTTAATTTCAGACAGGTAAAGCACTGACTTGTTCATCAGTGGGCATGGGTTGTTCCCACATTAACCTTTATGCAAGTAAGGTGATCGGCCATATAAAAAAAATAGATAACGAAGCCAGGAGACATCACAAACTACGGAATGCCATTGGCACCCTGAATTAACTCAAATAACACCCAAAGCTCTGGAATACAGGATCTGGCAGCTCTAGCACCAAGTTGGCAACCTTGCTCTCACAGTCCTCCAAAGTATTTTGTTTTGCTTGCAGTTCTCACTGTTGTTCTTGCTGTTGTGAAGCATACAACACTCAAGTTACCAATTAACCGACAAGGATCTTGTCTTCTTTGGGACGGCGCTCAGAGTTCCTCCCCAATCCCCTGAACCAGTTGATCACAGGCTACATTGGTAGGCATGACTGGGTGCAGTTGTCTTATAATCTACCCTGACACCCCCTTAATGACCTGTTCCTGCCTTGCCTTTGCCAGGTGCTATTCAGGGATGATGATTAGATACATTCATGAGGTTGGAGCCTCTTATCAGGACAGAAATATACATACACACATACACACAGGATGTAAAATACATACCAGTCTCGTTTAAACAGACATTCCCTGCTTACCATCACATAAATCCCTTTACATTACATTGATAAATCATGGGCTGACTCTGTTTACTCACTGATACTTATTATAGTTATTCATAGTTCACTTCTCAAGTGGGGCTGTTTGGTCTTCTCTTTCCTTACACTCTTTTTATCGCTTTTACCACTCTACTCTCACTCTTTCTATCTCACCCCTTCTACTGTGCCTCACTCTCACTCTGGCCAGGTCCTCGTTTCAAATGCCCCATGTTTCTATTCCTGTCAGCATGGTGATGTGTGTAGAGAGATGGGTGCTGGTGTCGGCAGACAGGAATCTGGTGATGACTAACCCTTTTATTTACTGAAGCTTTAGTTCACATCAGGCAGCCAAAGCAAGTCAATACCCTCATCCTTCCAGTTCTGATACTCCCACCCGGGATGGAGGGAAAGGGTACAGTGTTGAGGGGTGGGGGGGCTGAGGATGGGGGTAGCTGCTTCCCCGCCCAGTGGCCCAAAAACGCCTGTTCCCCCTCCCTCTGTTTGTGCTTGGAGTACAGAAATGCTTATCCGAGGAAAACAGAGGGGCAGATCACGGGACAGTTGCCTGTCCCTGCCAGGGTTGTAATGTTGGAGGGGCTGTCCACAGGCTGGAAAAGAGATGGTCAGCCCTCCCACTGGCATGTCTATCTGCCACGGGCTTCACATCCCAGCAGCTGCCCCTTCTGAAGAGTGACCTTCTCTCTCTCATTCTGCACCGGGCTGCAAAAACAAGGGGGTCCTATACTTTCTCTCTATTTCCCCTCTTACCTTTTCTCCTCTCCACTAACATTTCAATCCTCTCACTTATCTATGAGTGAGATAATCACTCTCTCCTGTTATTCTGACCTTTTCTCTCTCTCTTAGTGATGAGTTACTTTCTGATGCTCAGCAAGTCTCACAGCAAAGGAATGCTATCTCGGTTTGAGAGTCTGCGGCAGGAAAGGCGGATGTGTGACATTATTTTGGAAGCTGAAGGCAAGGAGTTCCCTGCTCACCGCACCCTGTTAGCCTGCTCCAGCGACTACTTCTGGTCAATGTTCCAGGAACACACTCTGGAGTCAGTGGCCCCCACTGTCAGTTTACCGGCCCTGTCCTCTGCCGGCCTGGAGCAGGTGCTGGATTTTATCTACACCTCATGGCTCTCATTGTCACCATCCACCCTGGAGGTCACCTTGGAAGCTGCCAACTATCTGCAGGTTACACATGCTGTGGATCTCTGTACAGAGTATATCTTAGATACTGTCACCCTGGACAACTGCTGCTTTTTTGCCAATGTGGCAGCCCGTCACGGTCTCTCTGAGGCATTTGCTGCCACCAACCGCTTCACTGCACGAAACCTGAAAATGCTTCTTGACCCCAACGGGGACAGAACCGGGCTGATGGAGTTAAACTTCGAATCTTTGCAAGAGATCTTGGCATCGGAGGAGATACCAGGGCTGAAGGAGGGAACTTTACTCCAGTTTGCACTAGACTGGCTGGGCTGCAATCCGTTATCTGCCCTGGAAAGTAACTCTCTACTCAGCCGTGTCCGATTCAGTCTGGTGCCTCCTGAGGAGCTCATCCATTTAAGTGCTCTGAAGTCGGCCCTTCGCACTCCCTTCATTCACAGCCTGGTGCAGAAAGCCTACCATTACCACATGCAGGGTCCCCTTCAGCCGCTGCTGCAGAGTATGCATACAAGTTTGAGAGCCACAACCGACAAGGTCTTGCTGGTGGGAGGAGGGACAGAGGCAGATCGGCCCCAAACCAAGATTCAGAGCTACGATCAGTGCCGCAGGAAGTTCTGTCCCCTTTCTATTGCCATGCCAACAAAGCTCCAGTATCAAGGTGTTTGCGTGATAGGAAACTTTCTCTTTGTGCTAGGAGGGGAAGTAGTACAAGTGGATGAGAGTAATGAGAAGACAGCAGTGATGACAGTCTCTGACCAAGTGTGGCGGTATGACCCTCGCTTTGAGCGCTGGGAGGTGATGGAGCCACTGTTGCAAAAGAGGGCGGAGTTCTCCTGCTGTGTGGTCGGAGGGATCATCTATGCCATAGGAGGACGAGGCCAAAGAGGTGAGCCAGCCCTGTCCTCAGTAGAGAGATACGACATGAGGGCAGGGTGCTGGCGTAGTGGCGTGTCTTTGCCCCATCCTATACATGGGCAAGCTTGTGCCACAATTGGCAGAGGAGTCTACATCTCTGGGGGCATCCATGGAAGCCGGGCTGAAAGTAGCAAGGAAGTCTTCTTTCTCAATACATATGAGTGTGTGGCCTGGGAAAAGCGCTCTGCTATGTCTATAGCCAGATTTGGTCATGAGATGGTAACAATAAAGGAGCAAATATATGCCTTCCTTGGGATGTACGAACCGTTTTGCGACATTGAGCGCTATGATCCCCTACAGGACCAGTGGACTCGACTGAAGCCCCTTCTGCATGACCGCTTCTCCTACGGGTTAACCGTGACAGCAGGTGGGCATGTGCTGATGTTTGGAGGTAGAAAGTGGCGAGATGGACAGGAAATCTGCCCTGCAGATGTGTTAGAGTATGATCCTGAATACGACAGCTGGAAAAAAGTGTGTAAACTTCCAGGCCCGTTATGTGGGACCAAGTGTGCTATACTGGCGATCCCAGAACCAATAGAAACATAGGAGTTTCAACTGCATTCCATATACACACAGAGAATGCGAGGGTTTCCACTGCATGACTCTCTGCTGCAAGAGACGTTTTAGGTCATTGCACCCTGAAGCCGAGATGTTATGGGGTAAGTGGCACCAGCAGAATGGAGAAAACAGAGAACTAGTTGTATCCAGACTTGATGAACACGAAGTGAGATGCCACCATCAGTTGGTGAAGGTACAATTGGTTTTGACGTCCTGGAGTGAATCAGAGGACTCTTGGCAATGGAGGCATGGCACTAACAAATCATGAGAGCGATTGGAGACTGGCCAAAACAAGAGTCAAAAAAGCGTAGTCCTACAAGTCCTGCCAATGTCTGTGGAGGTGCAGGACAGAACTATGAGCACACAGATTAGGACTGCAAATGCAGACTAAACAGACAGTGTGTTGCAAATGGTAGGTAAAAATTTCAATGAGGAAACAAAATAAAGTCTAAAGCATGAGGGTCAACATACCCTTGGATAAAAAATCACACTTTTGGCATATGGATACACAGTAAAGGTGAGCGACATTCAATTTTATGACAGAACTGCAGTGGCAAATGAAGGTAACAGCTGGAACGTTTAGGTGGAGTAATGGATAGCATTCAAATAGAATGATATTACATGTATGGGAGCTGAAGGTGGAAGTTAAAACAATATTGGGGAGACATGGAGTATGTAAAAGCACTTTAATTCAGTGAGAGCGTAAAGGTCTCTGAGTGTGTGTGGGATGAAGCTGAGACGAAAGAACAAAATGTAGATTTAGCAGCCTACAGGACTTAGCCTATTTGCACAGATAAACACATGAACATAGGTTACTCACTTGCTCTGTATTCAACATTTGATGTGGAATAAGAAACAAGTGCTTTCCGACTACATTGAGTCTAGCTAAAAAATCAAATATGGTGGAAAACTGAATAAATGTGGTAGAGAACGAGATGCATCAAAATGTTTGTATGTGTCATTTTCTTTTCAGTTACGTAATAAAATGCACCTGCCCAAAGCAAATTTTTCTGTTCTGAATGCTAAATGCTTTGGATAAAACCCTCCAAACCAATCAGCGCAATTCAGCAACCGACTCGGGAAATGTCTGGAGTGCTAGAGTTTTCCTGTGGCATGCGCAGCCCCCCTGAAGAAGTCATTTAGAACCCTTCATTTTAGATTTGTAAAAATGAGCTTAAAATAAATGAAATGATTAATGAGTGACATTTCTATCGGAAGACATGAACTCAGGGGAAGGAGCGCAAGAGCATGGTAATTAACACAAAGAAGAGACATGGGGCTGCACAAACACAGCATATTAGTACCAGGTGGCCTGAGAACGAGAAAGAGAGAGATATAGAGAGAGAGCAAGAGAGCATAACACAAGGAAAGCAAGAGCAATCTTCATGTTTGCTCGGGGAGAAATGGCGAGGTAGAGGGATGAATGGAACTAGACGCCCATTAGCTCCGGCTGTTGAACATGGAGGAGGCCTTGCACTCTGCCTCAGCCCCTGAGCTGGAGCACGGGCCCGCTTCGCAAGTTCTCTCGTTCACTATTGCTGTCGTTGAGCCTGTTAGAGCGGTAACCCCTCACACGGTTAATGGAGGTGGAGCTGAGGAGCTGACATGTGCCTCCGTGACCAGCGTTATCTCAGTGAAGGCATGTGATGTGATTTATTATCCAGACCTAAAGGCATGACCACAGTTTCATGAGCAAAATTTTATTGACCTGGAACCACTAATTCTTCAAACTATAGAAAGCAACAACCTGCTAAATAAATAGGACAATAAATAAAAAAGAAAATAAACCTTGCAGGGTAGGAAGCCGAACATCACACACTCACTGCACTGTCCAAATCACATGCCTAATTATAATAACAAATATGGACAGACAGTAACAAGAATGTACTAGATTGGTTACAGTAGTATGGATGAACACTGAAAAAGGCATCTTGAGGCATTTCTTTACACTGGTGAACAAAAGAAAATCATCAATGTCAGAGCAAAGCCTTGTATATCCAATAAAAACTATACAGAAGAAGGAAAAAAACACTGTCTTGACATTTCCAAGTCATTTCGGACTATTTCTATTGGTGTGCTCATCGTGAAATGTTTCAAATTTTAAAGGGCAGCTGACATTTTCAAACCACAAACAAA
The DNA here is from genome assembly GCA_037577295.1 of Ladigesia roloffi. Classification (NCBI taxonomy): domain Eukaryota; kingdom Metazoa; phylum Chordata; class Actinopteri; order Characiformes; family Alestidae; genus Ladigesia; species Ladigesia roloffi. The sequence goes on from JBBKCR010000001.1 coordinate 9,866,166, forward strand.
AAGGACACAAAATGAAGATGAAAGGCTTTCTTTTCTCATAGAGACAAAATAAAAACAGTTTGCAGGAGAAACAAAATAAAAGTAGGCTAGAAAGAGGCATTTCTACAGTGACAGACATAACCAATCTAGTCATTCCACATCCATCGGTAAACACTCAGCCTTTAAAAGCTAACTGCTGTACTTAGTGATACTGACTAAATAATCACATGGTCAAGTAAATACAACAGTTCAATACAGAAGGAAATTCTGTTCTACTACAGCATACTTTTGCGAGAGTGTGTGTCCTCTCATAGAAGTGATGTACATTATGATACACATAATTAACTTAGGCTAACCTTCTCTTACAGTAAACTCTAGTCAGAACATTTAGAGTATTCTAAAAATCACACAGAATAAGTCCTCTTGGGTTCCTCTGAGAGCTTGATTGCTTTTGGTTGTGCACGGTGACACTTTGACGTGTCAAAGTGAAACACGGACTTTCATTCACCTGCCAGCTTTGATATGGAAAAGAAACAAAAAAGCGAAATGATGTGTAAACTGTGCTATACTGTATCCGAGCCATGCAGTACAGAGAAGAGTTTGTGCACTGCAATTGCACACACAAGTATATATATGTATATATATACAGATGCTGCTCGATTTCAGTAAGTGCCGGAATACAATTAATATCAAAAGGGCTATTACTGCTGTGGACAGCTGTCGAGGAGACTTCAGTAACCAAGGAAACAGCCTTGTCACTCTGAGCATGCGCTGTGCCTGAGACTGGAGACTGTGTGTGTGTGTGTGTGTGTGTGTGTGTATTGGTGGCTATGCTTTTTGCAAACACTCGCTGGTCTCACTCCACTACAATTTGGCGCAGAGGAGATAATGAGCAATTTCTGGCAATGCCGATTTCTGGCAAAGATCCTAAATATAAACAATATATCTTATATTTCCCTTATGTTCATTTCTACCTGATTGAAATAACTTTATCTAGAAACAGTTTTATTCTACTGGCAGGTAAATCTGTGTCTTTTAATCAACAAGACAATGTTGCTTGTTAAAATGACTTAAAACAAGTCAAACAACCCATGACACTCGTAAAGCAATGTCATAATGAGAAATTTTAATTATACTGACCACAGTCTAAGATGATTTTACCTGCCAAGACTGTATTTAATTTTGCAGTGGTGCCTTCCAATTGAGCAAAAACTCTCTGTCCAGACAGCCCAAAAGAATCAGTATGCAAGTGTTCAGGGTGTGGCTCTCGCCCTTACAGCCTGCAAATTGCTTGCAGAGGTCAGGCTTTACTTCACCTCAGGCTGAAGACAAAGGGTTTCTGGAAGCATTCCTCCAGAAGCACACAGTCAGTGGCTCTCTTATACAATCTGTCAAAGCCCACACAATCCTCAGTTGGCAGGCAGCTGTAATCAGGCTTCGTCCAGCAAAGCCTACAGGTAATGGCACACGGATTGCTGCAGCACAGGCCAATTTCAAAATGCTTATTTTCAGCGTCTCTGACCACTCCAGACACAGTCTGATGAGATGAGATAAACACACACGTTTCTCACTCACTCACGCTAATGTGCACCTTCTGTTTGCTGGGGGCCAGCCCACTGGTGCAAGAGCAGATATTCAGTATATCATAGTGTCAAATACACGTGTAGTGTGTGTGAGTGTGTGTGTGTGTATATATATATA
>JBBKCR010000001.1:9950623-9964388 GCA_037577295.1 Ladigesia roloffi
AATGAAGAGTAGGAAAGGAGGCATCTTCATAGAATGCGTGTGGGATGATTTGCATGAGACGCTGCTTTGAAAAAAAAGATAACAAATACGGGACAAAACGCGTCCCGTGTTGATTCAAAACGGGACGCGCAATTTTATTCTCAAATACAGGACGATTCCGTATTTAAAAGGACGGGTGGCAACCCTAGTGAAACCCCTTAATCCTAAACATAGGGCATTTTCTTCAGGAGGCTCAGTTATTTAAAGGGCAAATTTTAAAAATAAGGGAACATTTCAGTGGTTTTACCCCTTAATCAGCCTTAATCTGTTCACTTTTCCACTTAATTTTAAGGTTATATTAAGGGGTAAAATTAAGGGGTTTGGTTTCGTAGTGCTACCTAGCATCACTAAAAAAATAGTTCACAGGATGATTCTTTTTTTACACCACAACAACAATGACAAGGGTATCTTCTCATGACTGACTTTTGATTTATTGTCTTAAGAAGAAGAAGCTTGAGAGCACAGATGCTAAAGTATTCAAATATAATTAAATGGTAATGTTGGCTAGATTCATTTATACAGTGATGGCAAAAAAGAATACACAGATCTAAATAAAACAAAATATAAGCCCCAAAACTAGAAGTAAAAACATGCAATTTAGTGGGCATTTTTTAACATCTAAAAAAGGGTGGTATAAGCAGTTGAGTGAAGAACAAACACAATGCTGGAATGTAATTAAGTGTGATTTATATGTGCGGTTCAACAAATGTAGACAGACAGTCTCTGTGAATACAGAAACTCAATATTCAAGTACAAATGTAAAATGAATGGTTTTTTGAGCATGTAGCTGCATGCACATCATAAAAAGTAATGTGTATATTGTGAGGGTGGAAAGTCAAGTCGGCTCACTGTTTGTATGTGTGTGTTAGAGTTTAGATCGGGCCCAAAAAATGAGACTCGACCCAACCCCAGCCCGTGCACCTTGTGCCCGAGCCCGACACATTAACTGTAATTATCGTCCCGAGCCTAATTTAAACCCTACATTTTTTTTAAATACGTGTGATGATCAAAAAAATCAAATGCTTGATCACGGCCCGACCCGAGAACAGCGGCAGGAAATATCGGCTCGACCCGTCCCGCCATGCAAGGTTTCTTTTCTTTAGTTTTGTCCACAGATGGATATTTCTTGCGGCACCTGCCAGCTGCTGAAACTCATCTCTGTATGCTGACTCATCATTGTAGCTGATGACTGGTTCAGGCATGTATTGAGTGACAGCCTGAATGCCTGCTGAAAACTGTGTGTGTGTTGAAGTTGCTCTTGATTTTGTGTGCATAAAAACTCTTTGATTTTCCCATGTCACGAGAGAGGTCGGCCCGTCTCTGTCCCTTTCTCTGAACATTCAAAGCTCTGCAGGGACGGCTCCACTTGGCCTGGCTCTGATGCGTTTTCCTGGCTGGTTTCATGCGTTTTAACAGTGATGTATGTATATTGTTTATTTAAATGCACAAATTGTTTATGTAAATGATCAAACTTCCTCTACAACTCCTACTGGACAAACAAGTCTGTGTATTGGCTTTGTAGCAGGCTAGCCTGTTTAGCTAGATGGCTGAATCCATGATGTTGGAGTGTAGCCATGTTTCAGTGAAATTGAAGATACAACTCTTTTATTTCAGCTTAGATTGCTAAAGCAACAGATGGTTATTTTTATTGTTCAGTGTAGAATGAACTGGTCAGACTGGGTGATTGGTTTCTATCTCACTGCAGGCAGTTGCTAAAGCATAGCTAGCTGGTGGCTATGGTAACTCTAATGTTGCAGAGTGGTTGCTATAATGTCTGAAGTCATTGTTAAAGTGTTGTTAGGTGATTTATATCGTTTCACAAGTGAGGGTTCATGTAAAAACATTGGTCAAAAAAGACATGGGTGCCAAACACCCTGCACCCAGTGTTCTAGGGCAAACGTGACACAACAATGAATATACAGATCTAAAGAAAAACATTGTTTAGTGTCAGGTAAACCATTCCAACCGCTGAAATGACCCACCATTGACACCCGGGGTTGCCATGGAAAAGCACGCAGTGATAAAACCTGTATATGGAACAAGATATGAACATTACAATACAAGTAGACTGTGTATAAGGGAGCCAGATAGCTGTCACAAAGCCTCAGAGAAAGAGATAAGCAAGATGAATGAGCCCAACACAGGTCACTGCCATGCTAAGAACTGAAGAGGTATATGCAGGGTTCAGCATAACAGAGGAACAGGTAGAGATTACATCAAATGATATATGTGTGGTTGAAGATTTTCATTGTAGGAATATCCCAGACACAAGTAGTAGGATAGTATAAGCACAGAAAGCAATGTTCCAATTCAATAAATCATATTAGTTTTCCACTAAAAGTCCATTGATCACTGTCAGTGTTTCTCACGTATCACAAACTTGTTACTCAACATTTTTCAGTTGTGGTGCCATGCGATAAAAAGGGAGAAATGATTGCAATCGAAATGTGCCATGTGGTTTGACCAGAAGGCAGTACTGGACTGGCCATCCTCTGAATGTCCTGGGCTGCATTTGAGCCAGTGCAGAATCCCATCAGCAAATATACCTTTATGTAAATACATTTTTATTTATGAATAAAACAATGAATGTAAATGTGTCATCATTTTATTGAAGTAATTAATAGTGCAGTAATGCACACTTCTAATTGAAAAAAAACAACAACATTTGTAAGTGCACAACAAGGTCTATTTTAGAAGAAGTGTAAGATATTTAGAGCACTCAATTTCTGTGGTACCTTGAATTATTGTATACAGATTCACTGCCTCAACAATAATTCTCTCCATATGAATCTTAACCAATGTCCTTATGTGGACTCCAATTCCAATCAACCCTGTTAGTTATTCCAATTTTCCCATTTAGTAAAAGCAGGGTTTTAAGCTCAGCAGTGCACAGACAAACCGAATTTGCCACATCATCATCTTTTAGCTGATATCTCATCACCTGGACTGAAGACGTCCAAAAATCTACTTCAGTCAGTCAGATTTTTTGTCTAATGTTCTGCTACCCCATTCTTATGAACCCATTCCTTGTGGTGTTATGCCAGGTAGATGATAATGTTTGTATTAAGTATATCTTAGGTCTCTTGGCTTTTCAGTGACTTTCTCAAAAATGTTAAAGCGACAGTTCATCCAAAAATGAAAATTTGATGTTTATTTGCTTACCTCCAGGTCATCCAAGTCGAAGGTGACTTTGTTTTCTCAGCAGAACACAAACGCAGATTATTAGCTTTAGCCGTAGCAGTCTGGTAGTCATTAAATGGAAGTGGATGGGCGTCAGACCTTTTTGAGTTGGAAAATGTATTTTAAATGATCAATATTCTGTCCAGATCAACTGATTTAAAAGTTGTTTTCATGGACAACATATTGAATATTAGCAGCATCAAGAGTCCGTACCAATATCTCAGAAACTGTTAGAGAAGAAGCAGCCCCAAAGTTCAGCTGTAAAACATCTAAAAGCAAATATAAGAACTGCTGTGTGATTGCCGATTCATTCATTTTACTAAGATCATTCTCAAGTAATTATCAGCAACATGTTTTGACTAAATCCTTCTTGTTATTACTTGCCACTTGGGAGCATTTCTTTTGGCTCCTACACATCCGGCATGGAGAACAACTCAGCAAGCTGGAGCAGGCGTCTTCGTATAATCACCAGTTTCAGAGCAAGCAGGAAGCTTTGGAGGAAAATACCATTGCCTCAGGGCATTATGGTCAATGTTGTGATGGTTTGCATAGACATAAAGTCACAGGAGTTGGAGGATAAGGGAGAAAGAAATAAGGAAAGAATGAGTGTATTGCCAGTATTTACCCATAGGTTTGAATGAATGCTTGGCCTGGTAAATACCTGTTACATCAAATTTTCAAAAACAATTATTTTTCTCTGTGTCATGATTTCAGTCGATGGCCACTAGCGGCTGTCCTTGGACTTCTTAAAATTGCCTTTGTGGGTGTGATGTAATCTCTGTTCCTCAGTGAGAAAAGAACTACCAGCTGGACAGAGATTTGGAGTTAATTATTGTGTGTCGGCTCATTGGTCCTCAGTTTGTGGACTTTTGTATATTATGCTGCCTTTACGTGCTGTGGGAAAGATTATACTTTCCAGTTACGAAATTACGACCATGTTATGTTCAAGTGCTTTTGTTGTAGTAAAGAAAAAACATTGTCTTGTCCTGTTACTTGAGCAAAATCGTTTTAGACTCCTAACCCCACCCCCACCCACAACTGATAAAGAGTTTGGGCTTCAGGCTGGGTCATCTGCTGGACACAGAAAATCGTGTTGTCGCTGGCGTACACTACAGACCAAATAAATTCTCGTGAAATAATGCCTTTTATTGCTGATCTCTAAGTACTAGGAGGCCGTCCTCCACTGACACTGCTGCTAGTATTGGGTAGGTAAAACCAGACAGTAACGGTATGTCTAAAAATTAAATTTAAACTCAGATTTCATTAAAATGGTGTATGTCATAACATTGAATAGGCTGCAAACCATTCGCTAACAACTGCAAAAAAAACCAAAACATAAAGATGCAACGCTTCCCATTAACTATTTTTTCTTTGCTCTCTGCCAGGTCAGTGTTAATCTCATTCTCGGTAACTGATGTTTTCTCCCAGATCCCCAGTGGAAATTACGACGTGAGAGAGTGTTCATGTGCAGTTTTCTGGTATTTACTATAATTCCCATAGGATGTGAAGGCACCATTAGTTGTTTGGACCCTAGTTTGTTATCTGTCGTCCCTCACTTTACCCCAGTCTGGGGCCTCCTCCATTCCTTAGTTTCCCTGGGCCTTGTTTCTGTTCCACTTTGTTTATGAGAAAACCTTTCAGATAGAAGTCTGCACCTGTGCTTCCTGGACCCGGTTTGTGACACTTCGAATAAACCATTCATTACGTAGAGGTGTGTTTTGCTTTTGACATGAAGGAGGAAGTTACATTTCCAGTAAAGAGAATCATTTACCCCTGGAAACCCAGTGTACCAGTGCAGATCACATTCTATCATGAAATGCCACGGTCAAAACTGCTGGCTTCACAAAATAAGAATAAAAGTAAACACAAACCGCATGGACTGACTGATGAGATCATGATGTTAGCCTCTGGTCTTAATTAAAAGGCTCTGGAAAACCAGCTGAGAGTCATTTACTGTCACTCTGTGATTATTTTGAGGACTTCCTTTAGGATGTAACTTTAGTAGTTACCTGGCTGTTGCTCCCTTTGGTGCAGTCCAGTCTAACCCTTTGATGTTTTGACTCATCTTGGCTCTTTAGCTGCTTTAGAGTAATAGCTGTTGTAAAGAGCATTAGTTGTAGTATATATTGTGTACAGGCCCATTCTGTGTGTTATTAAAATCTCCATTTGTTGGCAGATTGTGAATTACCCTTCCTTAATTAGGGGGCCCTTCCTTCATAACTATGTATTTGAATGCAGTGTAATCAAGTACCTGTTGGCGTAATGGTTACAATACTTTTTTCCATATAGTGTATATGAAAGCTTTCTAATTGAGTGAAGTTTCATGTTAATTGTTCCTGATACACTGACTACTCCATATGCATAAACCTGAACTGAAATATGTTTATGTAATTCCTTGTTTTTGTGGGCCTCAGTAATCTGTCTGAACATTACTAATACTTCCCTGTTCCCTGTATCACATTTCAGCCTATGCCCATATCAAAAAGTGCAGCTTTAAATGCCCACTTAGGTATATTTACATACAATGGGGGAAATACTTATTTAATTCTCTCTAATATTTGAGCTAGTTTCATTTTTATGGAGAGAGAAAGAATTTCAACCAAATATCAAGAATAAAACATGTTAGATAAAAGCTATAAATTGATTAGCATGTCGTTTAGTGAAATACGTATTTGGTCCCCTACGATCCAGCCAGATTTCTGGCTCCAGGCAGACTGTGTGTCCATGTTGCACACAGATTACAATCAATCTATCAGTTACAGACACTCTTAACTCATTATGTATATAAATCACACATCCACAGACCCAGTTTGTACCAATCCTTCAGGTCATACTCCGCATTTCTCTTGTTCCTCGCACAGCGAGTCATGTTGGACTATTTATTGGACTTGAATTGTTTGAATTTCAAATAAAAAAATTATTGAAACTCTGGGGTGTTCTAGAACGTTGTTAGCTTATTTGATATTGTATTTGCACTATTCTAATGTTCTGTTCTTTTGAACTCTTATTTACTCCTATCCTCTCGTTGCATTGAGCATGTATATGACAAAAGAATTTCCCTCAGGATAAATAAAGTTCTGTCTTATCTTATCTTATATGGGTCAATGACATCTAAATATTCTGTACGGCTATTTGTGTTTTAAGTTAAAAATGTTTAAATGTACAAAAACATACTTTCTATATATTATGTCTCCCTTATATGTACTCTCCTCAACTTTTTAAATTTGTAATTGTAAATTTTCTGTCATTTAATGTCAAAATAACTGATATAATATGCTTAAGTGAATGGAATTAAAAAAATATTTTATCAGTTTTGTGTATTTTACAGGAAAAATGAGTCGGTTAACTACATTTAATTTTGTTACTGATATGAGATCATAATTTCCAGAACACTTTGGTTTCTAAACACTTGATATTACTGAAAAAAAAAAAAGGATGATAATGTATTTGTTTTCAGTTAAATTGTGGTTGCACCATATGACATTTTATTACTTTCGGGCTATATATGTCATTGATCTCTGTGTGTGTGTGTGAGTGTGTGTGTGTGATAAGTTTGCCAACGCATTAACATACTACAGTTACATGTCATCAAAAAAATTTACATATATTTACTTGTTCAGCCAACAGCAGTTTAGTCCAAACCAATTCCTCTGATGTCTTAAGGTGTGTTTCACCCTAGGCACAAAATAGGGATGAATAAAATATTCGGGGCAAAAAAATACTGTTCTGAATCTGCATTCTAAATTCTATGTGCTGAAACTGTTTGAATTTCAAATAAAAAAATGCTTGAAACTCTGGGGTGTTCTAGAACTTTGTTAGCTTTTGATATTGTATTTGCACTCTTCTAATGTTCTGTTCTTTTAAACTCTTATTTACTCCTATCCTCTCGTTGCATTGAGCATGTATATGACAAAAGAATTTCCCTCAGGATAAATAAAGTTCTGTCTTTTCTTCTTATCTTAACTTATATGGGTCAATGACATAAAATAAATATTCTGTCCGGCTGTTTGTTTTTCAAGTTAAAAATGTTTAAATGTACAAAAACATACTTTCTATATATAGTATGTCTCCCTTATATGTACTCTCCTCAACTTTTTTAATTTGTACTTGTAATTTTTCTGTAATTTAAAGTCAAAATAACTGATTCAATATTCTTAAGTGCATGGAAATTTAAAAAAAAATTGTGTATTTTACAGGAAAAATGAGTTGGTTAACTACATTTCATTTTGCAACTGATATGAGATCATAATTTACAAAACACTTGTTTCTTAACACTTGACATAACTGAAAATTTAAAAAAAAGTATGATAATATATTTGTTTTCAGATACATTTTGGCTGCACCATATGACATTTTCTTATTTTTGGGCTATATATGTCATTGACCCATATATATGTGTGTGTGTGTGTGTGTGATATAAGTTTGCCAACACATTAACATATTACAGTTACATGTCATCAAAAAAGACAGTCTATTTACATATATTTACTTCTTCAGCCAACAGCAATTTAGTCCCAACCAATTCCTCTGATGTCTTAAGGTGTGTTTCACCCTAGGCACAAAATAGGGATGAATAAAATATTCGGGGCAAACAAAATACTGTTTTGAAACTGCATTCTATATTCTATGTGCTGAAAGCCATTTAACGCAATAATAGGACATGACAGTGTTTTAGGTATCATATAACAAAACATTATGAAAAACAACTTTATTAAGGTGGTTTCAAGTTCAGTACATATACACCATACAGAGCATTCATACATATCAATCACTCCAGGAAAAATAGGAAAAAAAGAGTGATGGCCTTTCACATATTGAAAGCAATAAACAAAACACTCACTATCTCTCCTGCTCACGGTCTCATGCTGGAAACAACACAAGGCAAAAATCTTTGGTTAATTATCAAGTGCGTATCTCATTGGATGTTATAATGCACTTGTGGTGAAGTTGTCCTCACTACCATATAAAGACAGGTCTTGAAAAATATGTCAAAAACAATGAGTATACAAGATACATTTTAGGACATTTTTTCATGTCAGCATTTGCTAATTCTTCTCAACTTAAAAAAACAATTTGCACAAAAACACATTGAAAGATACACTCGTAACTCCATACACCAAAACAGCAATGACAGTAACTTAAAACTTAAAATAATTAATTCTAACCGATGTGGTATAACCAAGGCCATGTTAGGTTCTGATGTCTGTACGTAAATCCCCTCAGATGACCTATCCATGCTCTGACCTCTAATGCATTAGCAGTGTGCGAAAGTTTGAGCACCCCTGTCTAAGTGTACATATCATCTACAGACAACACATTTTTCTGCATATTATAATATAGCATTTCTATATGCTTTACCATAATAAAAATAATATATAACTTTTATTTAATTTTCCAAATATGCTAAATTCAGGAAATAAACCGCAATGTATGCATTAAAACTTTTGCATACATAGGCTGTGCAAGCTTTCCAGAGTCTCATTCAACCCAATGAGAAATTACAGTGTAGTTGGCTTTTGATTAGAATATGTTATTAATGTGCCAGGTATATAATTCAAGATTACACTTCAAATGGATGATTAGCAAAAATTGTTTTTATATCTGCCTAGGCAATATAATTTCATACTACAATTCATCTAAACAAAGTTTTAAACTTGAAACTGGATTATATAGAAAATCTGAACTGCAATTGGTGGGATTTTTGTCAGCATGGACCCATAGGTTGCCATGGTTACAACTGCACATTTGCATTTGTGGGCAGGGCTTGGACAGGTCAGTTCTTTTAGAAGTTCAGGTTATACCCAGCTCATTCAAATACTGCTTGAATTGCCTTTAGATGGTCATGTTGTTACCTTACAGATTTAGGTTAGCAAACTGCTCTCTCTCTTTTTCTTTCTCTCTCTCTCTCTCTCTCTCTCTCTCTCTCTCGGTACACCGTCCAAACATGGCTAGGGTTAAAGTAGAGAAGTGATTGTGTGAGATTTGAAGAGGTATTAGCTTTGGTATGATGTAAAGCTGCTGTACTTACTGATACAGTAAAACAAAGATCTAATTCATATTTACAAAAGGCTAGCGAAGGGAGAAGAAGAAGAAGAAGAAAAAAAAGTGCCTTGTTGGGGCTCACCAAGAACGAATAACTTAAATATCAACAAACGATAAATGTTCGAGAACACATGCACAGGTAGTGATGCGCTCACAAACGGGGCCCTGACATTACAACCCGCGCCCACTGGCTCGACGCTACAAATACCAGCCGCCGGATGCACTTTAAATTAAGCCTTTTTTACTGGATCCTCACCAGACATGAATAGTAGACACTCTACTTATGGTCAGATATAATTACCGGGAAAACACCTACAACAATGACACAAGAAGATCCAAGTATCTTCCTGTTAAAGTTCTTCAATGATTTCCTGAAAACACACAGAGTGCGGTGCTGAGTAAATATCATCGAAGCCACACCAAATACTAAATGCTACTTACACCAATTCATGTTCGCCCAAAAGCACACAATACAAACACAAGGTCAAAGTAGCAAAAATGCACACGAAAATGAAACGCGTGAGTGGAGCCCTCTCGTCTTCCATTTACAACGTCCCGTGTGAGTCAATGCCCTCTTGGAGGCTCCACACACCACACATCTGCCTAGCATACCATTCACCCATGCACAGTCGTCAACACAAACACCATACGCTGGCATAAAATAGTAAAATGACAATAAAATAAGAATAATGGAATAAAAATACAAATAATAAAGTTAAAAAGACAAATAGAGGCATCCGACTGACAGTGGAGGACCCCAGAAAAGATGGGGATGGGGGAGTGGGCGGGGGCTCTAGGTCACATGTCTCAGATACCAGCGATGCTAACCCGAGTTTATCATGGTTCCTCGGACAGTGGCGTGTGTGTGTGTACACAGAAATTACCAGTCAGGTGTGTTTCGATTTCTTATGTTGTGGTCTGGATGTAATAAGCCTAACTTTCCCTAGGCAGCAGATAAATATATATATTTTTTTTTTTTCAGAAGGAGGAGCTACATTGGGAGCTGAATGCTGTGCAGTAATGGGTTTGACTAGCAGGTCTGCTCAAACTCCAGCCTGTGGGGACTCACAGGTGCAACCATCGGCTCAGCTTATCTCGTCCCTGCAGTAAGGCCTGTGTTTGTGTGTGTGTAAGTGTGTGTGTGTAAGTGTGTGTGTGTGTGTGTGTGTTTGTGTGTGTCAGTAAGAGTGTGAGAGGCAGGGGTTTAGGTGTGGGGTCATGTGTGGTAGAACTTTTCGTTGTAGCGGTGGATGGTGACGCAGCCATGGTAGGAGATGGGACGGGGCATAGCTGCCACACCAGTGATGATGCCGGTGGCAGGATCGTAGCACAGGATGGTATCGGATGCTTCTCCACTTTCGCCCCGACCTCCCAGGATGAATATCTTGCCATTGCACACGGACATGCCACAGCTCTCCTAAGAAAAGAAAAAGACATGAAGAAAGAGGTGAACTTTACCATTTTGGAAATTTTAGACCTCGTCTTCTGCAATTGATTAAAGTCTAGAAGACACGACCTGCTAACCGGTTATTGCATTTTAATGATAAATACTTAAAAAGATGTATTTTTGTGACCAGTCTTTTTTAAAAGGCCTATCTGAGTCTGAAATTTACAGGGAAAAAACAAACAAACATGCATACAGTGTCTGAAACTAATGAGTGACATGAAATTTTACATTGGGACCAGCTCGAATTTCTGAGGTGCAAATGTAGAGCCACGGCCAATCAGAACTTCATTTTCAGGGCTGCAACCCAAACAAACAATGTATAGCTCTTTTTGTTTGTGACAGAATGCAAATGATCATACAACAAAAAAACAAATGCTAATTAAACTACCTGGCAGATTATAGTAGAGAGGCGGAGGTAAAAAAAATACAAAATATTGTATTTTATTGACTTTTTCAATCAAAGTAGTGGCTGTGCTGCGTTTAAAAATCTGCCGAAACAAATCGCATTTGAACTGAACAGGTTTTAAGAGGTTTTTATTTTGGTAGACTAATAAGCCACAGGAAACCAAACTCGTACCTGTTTGCTAAAGGTATGGACAACATGCATCCAGTAGTCCTCAGTGGGGTCATAGCAGTAGATAGACTTCGTCAGGCCTCCTGATACGTAGATGAGGTTGCTGAGGGACACAGCAGTGATGCAGCGTTTTGCAATAGGGATGTTGGCCCTTAGCAACCAGGTGTCTGACTCTGGGTCGTAGCACTGGACCTGAAAGAGGAGGCATGTGCACTGTTTAAAAAACAAACTATTTCACACTGCAGGAAATGAAGTGTGCTAATGATAACTGTCAGTTTCTCAGAAATATGGAACATTCCACACATATTGTGGGGTGGGGGGGTTAGGGGTTTACTGTAATTATACTGTAATTATACCTGGGCAAAAGAGAAATATTCTTATGTAGGTTGCAAACACATGTTCACACAGTCAGCTTATGGGGAAATTTAGCATCGACACCTATCTTCTGGTGTAAAAGAACATAGACATGTGACATAGACCTGTCTTCAGCCCCCATAAGCGATTCGTTTGCACTGTGAGTTAGGTTGAAAGAAAAAACATGGACCCACTGGGGGCCCTGGGGACTGATATGAAGTCCACTGCCCTAAATAGAGGCTCACCTGAGAGACTACACTTGGGCCAGGAAAAAAAAAGTCTCTAAGCCTTTATTTTAAAGGGTTAAAGAATTGTCACAGTGCCTGGTAAAGATTACAAATCACATAGTTGTTTATGGAATGAGAAAAACACACACACACACACAGACACACACATACACACACAGACACACACATACACAGAGCTGAGAAAGAAGCAAGCCTTTGGTTCTATTTCCATCCTCGATCTTCACTCTGCTGGAATGGGAGTGTGAGTGTGCCTGTGTGTGTGTGTGTGTGTGTGTGTGTGTGTGTGTGTGTGTGTGTGTGTGTGTGTGTGGAGGAGGGGAGCAGGTTATAGAGGATAGCCCGGGGCCTAACAGTACTGAGAGACAAGCAGCCCAGAAACGTGACTGAGCTGCCATTCCAATCCGAACATGGCTGCAATTAACCCTCCACAACTCCCTGCTTCCCTCCAGCACCAGACGCTGAGCCCGCAGCAGCCAATCAGCACTCAGCAACAGCAGCTAACCCCACTAACCTCACGCTTCCTATTCCTATTAATTTTAAAATTACTTTTAGAATTATTTTATAAACACTAATAGTACACAGATAACAGATATGACATATATTGAGGTGGTCCAACATTACACATTTTCAGTACAGAAGGAAAATTTTGAATTAATATTTTTCATCAAAGTCCGTTTGCCACAACAAGATCAGAGCGCCTAGTCATTTCAGCTCATTTTCATAAATAAATAAAAAATCATTACACCTAAGGTAATGCTTTCCTCTTCTCCTCCTACCTTTTATAGCATGAAGTCTATTATCATTTAAAATATGAATGCATGTACCTTTACTAACTACTGTGAATACATGCGTTCAAAGGTTCAGATTTTAATTTACATTTTAATTTATGTATATTTTTATGTATATTATGTATATTTTTAGACAATAATTTTGGTAGAGACTGCAAGATGTTATTTGAAGACACATTATCAGACACTTATACACATTTTAAGTAATTCATTGGCAAATTAGCTGCTTTATTGCCACTTTTGGAATACAATATTATAATTTCACTCTCAGTGCTTGTTCTGAACTCCCTACTAATGACATGAAACCTGCGAATCTTTGGAGTGCTATCACATGTGGATATTTTACTTAAAGTATTTGTTGCAAAATTGGTATAATATGGAAAATAGTGCTTCTAAATGAGTTTAGTTTTGCCAACTATTCATACACATATAGAAGAAGAGATCTGATATTGAACTTGTTTGGATTTAATAGGTTAATGGGGACAACCTCCCCTTGCTCTTCTGCCTCCCTCCACTGAGACAGGACATGTGAGGATGCTCCAGATTCCAAGTGTTAAAAAGTGAACAAACAAACGAAACCCGACACGCCAACCCCCGTGTCTCGGCAGCATGGGATCGTGGTTTCATATATTCTAAAAGCCACAAGCATTCCTTTTACTCAATAACTTATAGACAGTACCACAGTGCTCTGTCTGTCTGTTGGAGTCAGACAAAAGCTCTGCTGTTGAAAGGCCATAAATCATCAATGCCCCGCAGTGCTTGGCAACTCGATGCACGTGAAAAGCACAGTGACGTGGGGACCGTCTGTAACCTTAAGAGAATCACAATAAATTACACCATATAATAACAAAAGCATGGTGTCATTTTCTATAAATTATTACTCCCAGCTTATTAAAAGATTCAGACTCTAAACGTCCCACCAATACCACATGTTCTGCTGAGCAGAAGATATTTTGTTTGAATTTGATCAAAAATGTTGTCTTGTTGTCTTGTCTCACATAAAACTAAAGAAACATCTTTGTTTTTGTCATCAAAACAACTGAAAAAAGAGGGGGGGGGGGGGGTTCCTGTAACAAAAATACTTTTAATTCAT
>JBBKCR010000001.1:9973460-9984976 GCA_037577295.1 Ladigesia roloffi
ATATAAATACTGTTCAGTTTCTCACAAAAACCGATCGTTTCATGTCTTAAGACATCAATGTGTCGTCACGAGCCAATCACCCATTTTTTGCCCCTCTTCCACAGAATGAAAATATATTGTTTCTCTTGCATTTGGGGTTACACTTCAAATTTGTAATTATAGTGAAAGAAGGAAAAGGCTCCTCTTCTTTTGATCTGGAAGTTGTGAGTCTGTGTTTGTAGGGGTTCTTTCTCTCTGAAATTGACCATGAATGGCAGAATGGCAAGGCATTCTTTGGCCGCAGTAATCTGCTATGCTGTTTACAAGTGTTTAAATAAACTCTAGCATTGCTGCTTTCAAAAGGGATGTTTTTTGTTACTGATGATGTTTTTAAATTTAAAGTATTTTCGATTTTTTTTACCAGGACATGACTAAGGGCACTGCACAGAGTTCCATAGAAAACACAACAGTGGGAATCTATGTCACCAGAGAGACTCGAGGCAGTGACTACTCTGAAGTTGGCATCATCATCGAGGGTGTTGTTGTACCACAGGATCTGGATAATGGGGCCATTTCAACAGCAATGCTGTTTGGACTTTTTTACACATTGAACATGAAGTATCCACCACAGCTCCGCTACACTTTTGAGGTCATTCAGAAGGTGGTAATGGAGTTGGATATGACACAACTATCAAGAAAAAACTTGAAAACAAAATTGTTCCAATAAGGACTGGTTGTTTTTTACGTGAGGACTGGTTGTTTTGCATGTGAGGACTGGGTGTTTTGCATATGAGGTAAAAAAAAAAACTAGTTTTTTTCTGCACTACTATTTTCTTGTAGAGGACATTACATATTCTGAATTTTAAAATCTGTGTTTTAAAAACCTCATCAAATTTTTTTCAGTGATAACTGTTTTGCACTTTGGTCTAATTCTCTTGCGCACACATGTTCGGAGTTACATATCATTGTGCCCTGGAGGAACATGAATATGGTGAAAAGGAATGACAAATTAGACTTTAACTTTACTGTGTGTTTGTTCTCTCTAAACTTCTAGTTGTCCAAGCTGACTCTGAATAGAGTACATATGGATCATTTCTATAACCAAGCATACTATTTGTTTGTATGCATGTGTGTCTGTCGGTTTGTCCGTCTGTGGTATTCCCCATGAAGCATATTTCTCAGAAAAATTGGAATGAATTTAGAAAAATGTCCATGTGGAGAAGTGACATACAGACAAATAAACAAACAAACTCCAAGCTCAGGGAAAAAAAATGTTATCACTGATGTTGTTTCACTTACTGCCAACATCACATGCTTCAGTACTACTTATGTTCATTATTAAATGGGGTAAAAGGTGGTAATGTTAATTATTGAGAGTTAATTTAAAGGCATTAGACATTTAAATAAATGATTGCTAGAATTGCAAAGGTAACTAACGTTTTTACATTTCAAATCAGTTCTATAGTTACATCTAATTTTTTACTATAAGTTATTTAATCTTGACAATAGAGGCCTTGAAAAGAATGTTTGCATTGTTCTCTTCCAAATTAACCCTTTTGGATCTCAGAGGAGTGCAAGAGTGAGCGTAACACCAACAAACCAGAGTAAAGTTTCTGCACATTTATTTGAGGATCGACAGCAAAGCAAAACTGGTTCCCAGTGCTATCACTTAATGCTTTCCCTTCACACCACAAACATGTGAATTCTGTGATACAAACAGCAGCTTCAAAAGCAGTTCATGGAGGCAGAAAAACATACAGCAAAAAGCGGACACACTACGCATTACTTCAGGCTTACCGTTATAATGAGCACTGCACAACACTTAAGGGCATTAACTAAAGGTCAGAGAGATACAGTTTAGTGTGCATGTTGCCATGGCCGAAGCCCTACCAATTATAGGTGCTCATAGTCAGGGGGAAAAGTATATATACTGGTCAATACTGTATTTACCCTGAATGTAGCCATTCAGTTTGCACTGAACGTTGTCTTGTCTTGTAAAGTTGTATTATTGCTTTTGTGCTTGAGCCTGTTTGCACTTCTGTTTCTGTCCTGTTGTGTTCTGTTCTGCTCTTGTGTTGCACCGTGGTCCTGGAGAAACGTTGTTTCATTTTTACTATGTACTGTGTATATGGTAGAAATGACAATAAAACTACTTGACCTGATGTTGCGGAAATTCGCCATTAAGCCAGAAAGAATCGCCCAGGTGTCAGAGATTCACAGCAAGAACAAACAGAGTCATTTTTGCTCAAATTGAATCATAAGAAAGATTTATTAAAACATCTGCAGATGGGGTCAGGATAGGTTCTCAGAGACAAAGGAAAGTCTCTGTCCGAAAGCTGTTTTCCTCCCACCCTCTTCAAACAAAACATCAATCTTTATACCCAAAATTACGTAAGACCCTGGAAGACCCAGACAGGAGGTGTCAGAATCCCACTGGATCAAATTGATTTGTCACTACTGCAGACTGAGCACACGTCACCTCAATCTACATAGCAACCCAAATCTCCTGTTTACTAAAGTTGGCCTTCTATTTTCTTGCGCACAACAGTTTCCTTCTGATAAACGAAAGAACATTTTGACTAGGAATATTACTGGACAAATAGATGTCACATCTGACCATCTGAGGTCAGAACATGGCGCCGTAGAGACATCTAATCAACTATGCTAAACTAAACAACTTATGTGCTCTTTTTACCTAAGGACACAGATTAACAGAAACAAGGTGAAAATGGAGACATTAGAAAACATATATAATTATATACAATTAATAAAACAATAGAAAAGAAAAGTAACGAAAATATGAAAATTAATAAATGCTAATTTTTCCGCGACACCAGTCTTCTCATATTACTAGTTTCTTATTAAATGAGGCACGATATACAAGACAGTCAGTCAGAGTACAGGTGATTTACATATGCCTTAAAGGCACAGCAACACAAACATCCTGTTAAATTCTAATATGAGCTTGGAAAATGGTAGAGTACACAAGAAATATGATGGTTTTGTACATAAAAATTAAAGAAACTTAATAACTTTAATTTATGACATTAAGGAAATAGGATAGGACCTTTAATATATTGGGTATGAAGAAACTAAAGTGGTTTGTAATACTGCTAGCTATAAAAATGGACAAAAATAATATGAAAAGCTGTGCAGTCTGATTTCTGACCAATATGTTGGTCATTTGTGCGTCACACAGTGCGTAGGCCAGTGAATTTGTGATTACTTAACACTCAGTCTGGTTTGCAAGACGCTGACTGGTCTACGTCAACATATATTACAAGCTGTAAACGTAGCTCCAGTGCAAAACTAAAAAGCAAAAACGCTAAATCTCAAACTACTCCTTTAAAATCCAAAATGTAACTGCAGAGGTTTGTTGGTGCTGTCACTGTTTTGGCTCAGGAACTGCTGGGATGAGATAGTAAGAAGTTGTTTTCGGGTTTTCACCCCCGACAGAGTAGTTCCTGATCTGCCCGGAGACAGGAGGAGTGGAAGTGACAGTGCAATCCGACACCGTTCTGAACGAAACATTAACCCTTTGCGCTCCACAGCAGACAAGCACATATTTTTCCCGACACATCTGTGCACTTTTCCAGCTGTGGGACTCTACTGGCATGTTGTAGGTCACCGTGTGACTCCCTGAACGTTTGTTCCCCTAACCCCCTTTTCACAGAACTAAACAGAGAGCCTAGGGGTGATAAACCTGAAAACGAACGCAGCTCTTTCAGCAAATCACATTCAGACAGATTCCAAAGTCCTCTGGAAAAAACAGCCATATTTTCTCCCCCCTCCCCCCTTCTTCACCCCGTCCGGTCTGAGCAGAAAAACAAAGAGCACATGGCTTCAGGTCGGCAGGAACGTGTTTCGAAACTCAGGTGTTTACAAGGTAGAGATTGTAGCTGAGAGGAATGTGTACGAACAAGCCTTCATGCCTTCATCACACTCTATCCATCAGAGCAGCCTCCGAGTAAAAACATGATGGCTGGAATACTAGGAACCCTTAACTGATTCTGAACAGTATGACACACAATTACTTCGTGTCAATCTTTCTGCCATTCCAAACATATGAAGAAAGACATGGCGAAATTGTAATTTCCTACATGGTATGGTAGTATATGTACGTTTTCTGACAAGAAATGGATGTAAAAGAGTCAGCAATGCCTCATTCAAAAATACTTTCATATACTAAATAGTTATGCACATGGAATTGTACTCGATGTTTCACACACTGCACTAAAGTATAGATCATTAAGTAAAACATGTTACGCTCTATTTGTAAATAAGTACTTCTAAAACTGGTAGAACAGCACTAAGCTCAGGAAAGTATTGAGACACATTGTAATCGCATTGACAATAGATACACATTTATAATTTTCAGCTGCTCCTTTTTTATAAATCTCTAAAATCTCTAATTACTACTTCAGCTTGGGTTAGATTTGGTGTACAAAACTAGGTCAGTTTTATAAAGATTATTATAACCATTTTATCAGTTATTAATCTATATTAGTAGACCTGGTTAATGTTAATTGATTTGGTAGCTCGAATGAAATCATTATATTTTTAAGGAATTTAAGTCTTTAAGAGACTATTAGTGTCTTTATCCATCTACCTTACTAGATTCCTGACACTTTTATTAAAAGGGACCATTTTTATTTTGTAATTTGTTATGTATTTTGCGAGGGTTTACTTTTTATCCAGAATTCAAAAAGAGGCCTTTGTTAAGATATACATAAATATATGTATTTATGTATGTGTTCTGATTGGCTACGCCATATTTTATCTCATTCAAAATGCAGCTGAAACACTACTTATAACTTCAGCATTAATAAGCAGGGCTAAATGGCTGTAGGTCTAATGTGTATAAATGATTATTAATGGTGCAGTTTTCATAGATGGACTTATTTGACAGTAATGAAAATGGATCATAAAGCTAAAGTAGCAACAAAAAATCCCACATCAGACATAGCTCAATTGGCAAATATCCTTTTTTTTTGCTTTAAGCTTTATGAATTTTAACCCAGAAAAAAACTCCCATCTCTTTCTAGTCTTTTCAGATGGCCTGGGGCTATTCCTGCAAGCGCCAACAACTTCTTCGACTTCACCTACATTACTTCAAACAGATGCACGTGGGTCTTAACTCCTGTCTGTTCAAGCTTTCAGGAAGATCCCCTCCGGAAAAAAAAAACGTGCTACAATCCCTGTCTTTGAGTCCCTCGAAATCCAGGCCTTATCAGAGCGATTTCAGAGCTAAACCAGACCAGCAACAATAACAGACAAACCGTCCTGGGTTTGCTTTCGTGCGCCAGGGGAGAGCCGTTAAGCTGATAAAGACCACACAAACAGAGCAGCTCTTTGATTCCGTCCCGCCTGAGCGGCCAAACACAACGGCTCGAACCCACTGTCTCAGCCAGCAGGTGGAGGCCACCAAAGAAACAAGAGCCAAAAGCGCCCGAGAGGATCGGGTCATGCTGATAAGTCACAGAGTGTGATAAAGAAAGTGAGTGTGAAAGGCTATTTATATTCTCTGCTATCTCGTAACTGTCAGAATTACATTATCTGGTTTTTATATCGTCACGTTCCTAAGTTTCATTGCCCCTTACCCTATCATCCGAATTCTGTAAGTGCTTCCAAAACAAAAACAAAAGACGCCTGATTGTTGGCTTCACTGTGTTTGTCCTGCCCCATAAATGGCACAGGACATGAAAGACTACAGCTGCTCTAGAATGACTTTTGGTTTACTTTTTTGAATGAATATAATAATCAGATTTCTCAAATGTTTCCCAAGCAAATATGAGTGAATGTTATAAGTGGTAGTAGATCAGATCCATGTCCAAAATGACATTTAGGATAAGATTTTTAAATCAATTGCACAGTCACACATATGTGGTGATATCAAAAATATACAGAGCCCAAGAACGTATCGTCACACCAACACCAGTGAATACACCATGCTTTACATTCTGGTCATATTGATGTTCAAGTTCAACAGTGATCTGCTTTAAATCACTAGGACTTGATGTTGATTTTTAACATCCAAAAGGGTGAAATTTTGCTGTTTTTCTTATAATAAACTGAGCAGATACCCTGCAAACACATTTTCTCTCATAAGGATGGGAATATTATGATCACATGATTCCATTTGCAAGCAAGAGGTATAACACCTATTGGTTGCAAATGGAATCATGTGATCATAATAAAGACCACAGAGTCTTATTAATGCTAGGCGAAACTAATAAGCGTCTAATAATTTATGTCCTGGGGTAGCTAATTAGCTAATAATAAAAACTAGTGATGGCCTGTTCTTGAATCTTTAATATGACTCGGGAACAATGAATTATCTTGTACGAGTGATTCGTTCAGTCCCGCATGCGCATCCTATTGTTTCTGTATTGGAATTATTGAGTCTCAAACCCGAAGACTCGAGAGAAAAACTAATCAATTCTCTTTCCAGCTCAACCTGCAGATGTTAAAATTACGGGGCTGTCATGTGATTAACGTATGAGGAAAATGACTCAAATGACTCAAAAAGATTCGTTTAATTTCGTGAACGAGACATAAAGGTCCAAATCGGTAAAATGATCCGAACTTCCCATCACTAATAAAAACCTGTCTCCTAACCGCTAGGAGTGCAAATCTAAATCTACTGTCCTCAAGCTACTTATTTCTACCTAGACAAGGGAGAGGACGCAGTACCCACCTGCGTGGCCGGGTCCTCGGTGACATCATCTCATTTCCCAGGACGTGGTATCGGCGGGCTTCGTGCAGCAGTTGGTAGCATTCTGGTGCGTTCTGGATCAGCTGGTCCCCCTCCACTGTCTGAACAAAGTAGTTGGGGTGCAGCAGGGGCAGGCGAACGTGGTGTAGCAGCTCGCGCAGCATCGCGCGGCGCTGCTCCACATTGTGGTAGACCCAGCGCATCACGGACTCGAACACAGTCTCCTCCTTGCCAATCACCAGTTCGTCACTGGCGATGTACTCCTCCAGCTCGTCACGTCGCAGGTCCAGGAACTCTTCATGCTGGGCCACTTCAGCGAAGCTCTGCAGGGCGTAGGTGCGGCAGCGGCTGGCCAGCTGCTTGAGTGAATGGGCATCGGCGAAGCGCTGGATGCCCAGGCAGTTGCATGGGTCCAGCTGGTCCTCCAAGAACTTGGCACAGGCGTCACGCAGAGCTCCAATCTGGAAAAGGCTGGACGTCTCAAACAGGAACTGCACGTTTTCGGTGGTGATGCGAGCGCGGCCGGTGTAGACGTACTGAAGGAAGGTGTCCATGGCCTCAGAGCGGATGCCATTGATCTCTACCAGCATCTCGCGACTCTCGCGGTGGTCGTTGCAGAACATGGCCTTGAAGTAGCCGCTGCAAGCTGAGAGCACGGCTCGGTGGCACGGGAACTCCCGGCCCTCCACACTGATCACCACATCGGTGAAGAGGCGCCCGTCACGGAACTCATCAAACATCTGCAGGATGCTCTCAGCATGGCTTGAGCCTGAGGAGAAATCAAAGACGTCATGGCCACTCAGTGTCTTGGAGTCCATCTCCAGGACTTTGCGCTTGACGGCAGGAGACTCGCGCACTCCAGAGTCCTCCCGGTTCAGGCGCCTTCCCAGTATCAGTACCATGGCTGTCAGGGTGGATCAGGCCTACGGCCTACAGACAGGACAGCAGAAAGGGATGCTGACTCTGCTGAATTGAAGAGAAACAAAAAGGGCATTCAGGTCATTCAGATAGACACTGTAATCTGTGAGACTATGGTCAGTGATTCAGTTCATTAGACTGATTCAATTCAAGCCATGATTTTATTTATTTTGATTGCCTTGGAAGGATTTTGAATTACATTTAAATACACAAAGACATGTGTAGTTGAATAAAGACATTCAACAGCTATGCTTCTCACATACATCATATTATTGAGAAGTTCATGCTGACGCTTGGTGTATTTCGTAATTCTTGCTATGATTGTTTGTTATTGGACCTTCTATAAAGTACCTATTGTGCCTTCTAGGATTTCATTTCAGTACTAGGATAGTTGGCTAAAAGTAAGACACATTCTGATCTGTATCACTTTAAATGTACATGAGCATGGTTTCAAAACCTATTGTTTGAAGAAACTGAACAAATATTTGTTATTCATGGTTATATGATGTGCCCATACACATATAAACACAATTAGAAATGACAATCACAAATGCATCATTTTGTCTTGGACACTTAGATGATACAATTTTATTTACCACATGTAGGCTCAACATTAAGCCTATACACATTACATAAGATAACATGAGATAAGATTACATTGAGCTTAAAAGAGCTTTCTCCATCATAGTTAACTTCTTTACTGCAAGGTTATACACAGATATTGGGAGCACCTGGCAACTCTTTGTCTAAAGTGTTCTTTCCAAGGCACCAGGTGTTTCTACCTGATACACAAAATACCTGGAGGCCACTTTTACCTGCTGCCCCCTTGTGTTCACATACATTCAACAAAACGGTGAGAACAAAGAAATTCAAAGAAACTCAGACGATGCCGGCCAGCGGTAGAGACCATATAATTATCATCAGCCAGAGACGTCTACAGATGCACTAAACTTGTAAAAATGTGGCCTTTTCTTTCTAACTGACTTCTGAGGGCCACATTACAACCCGAATCCTGAAGTTCAGACAGGTAGGAAGTGAAGAATGTGAAATATTATAAGAACTATGTTACAACAGCTACAATTAGGCCTACACACTCCGGACACCATCGGAAATGAAGCAAGCTGGAAAAGAATACCTAAATAGTAACCCTCAGCCACAACTTTTGGTATAAAAAAACATATGCAAACAGATTAACATTGACTGCAAACGTCCTGCTATCAGATACAAACACATCTGTAACATGAGGCATAAGAAACACTGTCAAACGTCTGTAAGATGGAAGTTCAACAGGATTTTAAGTGGTCACTTTCATAAAACAAGTCAGTTTGCCCTTGTGATTGAACTGTGTAAAATACATTTTCAAGGAAATGATTTAGTGAAAAAGCAAAAATGTAAAAATTGTAAATGATCTTGCAGAATCTTTCAGGCTTAAGAGAAATACTTAAGAAGGTTTGTCTAAATGGTCACAGGCCTCTCGGTGGCCTTTTCTTTCTCATAAAGATGTAAACAATAAGCCTCTGGAGGGAAGGAAGACGATCACATGGGCACATTTCACAACTAAGTGGAGCTATTGTGCCGCTTACATAGGACACAGCAGACCAGTTCTACTGAAGAAACCTAATTATCATCTTTTTTATGTCCTACTTCTTGTTTATAACAATAAAATAATAGGAGGAAACATAACAGAATAACACAGATAGAATACATAGAAAAACAGAGGAAATTTACCATGATAAAAACAAAATAGAGGATATTTACCATTATACATTTGAGTAGATAAAAAATTTGAATTTAATATAATAGTAGAATACTGTGGAATAGAACAGAATAAAAATGGAATATAATAGAATTTGAAATAATAACTGAATTGAACCAAAAAATAATTTAATAGAACAGACTAGAATTTAACATAATAGAATAGAATTAAAAGAAATATAATAGAATATAACAGCAGAATAAAATGGAATAGAACAGAACAGAAGACAAAAGACAAAAACAAACAGAAAATCTGTAGATCACACCGACAAATGTGAGCAAACTCACCTCTAAAAAGAGGATGAAGTATTTGTAGTCTGTGGAACTTAACCAGGAGGATGATCTTCCCTATTTTCCGTGATATTCTTCACTTTTTCCTGCTCTAACCCTATTTATCCATCTGCACTCATGTCTGTGTCCGAGATCCAGAGGAAAACTGCAAACCCACTGAGCACAGCTCACATATTACCACCCAGCACGTCCCCTTGCACCCAGCCACCAATCGGCTGCCAGCATTGGCTTTCTGGGAGTTGTCGTTTAGGACACTTCGGTTTCGAAGGCTCTTAGCACATTTTGAACAGCATTTCCCAGACTTCCTTGAAATGCCACATGGCAAGAGCTTGTTTACAAACAGTTTCACGGCCGTCCAGACCGAGAAAATGATTTTTAATTTAGGAACGTGAATAATTTGTAACTGTTTTACAATATAAAAACTCTTAAGATAGTTAGTTAAGTTAGTAAAGTCTTAGATAGTAGTAAGTTAAACTGACGTTAGAGAAACTAAAATTCGTGTAACATTAATTTATGTTTTGGGGTAAAAGGCCTGCTTTAATTCTTTTTAACTTTATTTTAGTATTTTTGTAACAATTTCTGTACTAATTTATTCAGCAACGTTTATGACTTGATCATAACTGATCCAGAAATTGTGACTTGAGTAGGATAGGGTTAGGTTAGGGTTCAAAGCTTTTTGTTTATGATCTGTCATCATTGAAGACTCCCCAGTCTTTGCTCACCTAAAGCAGAGCCCACCTGCACGTGTTGACCCCCTTTTCTCTCTACAACACGACACCTCACTGCATACTTTTTCACTGAAAACTCCTCCAAATCCTGTTCCAGGAAACACATCGAGGGAAAAACATGTTTTTGTTCTTTTGTGTCATCTTGAGGCCCAAGGGCACACTTGTGAAACCTTCTACAAAGTTCAGTGGCAACTTCGAGAAACATAAGGGAAAGAATAGACAGGTAGTCACACAGACGAGCATGCTGAAAACACACTGTGCTGAGAACAGCCTTATGAACTGAGTTCTTTATCTGGCTGAGAGCTTCTTTCATTACACTATTATTTACACATTCTTTCACGCTGACCACCTGCTGTGGCAAAAAAAAAATTGATTTGTGACACAGTATTTTTTTCTGTAATAGATCAACACTCCCCTCTGGTGGAGTGTGAACAGATGGTAAACTGCCCTGAGTGATCACCAGACTGACCACCGGTCACAGAGGTGAGAACACAGCATTTCTGCTTTGTAGACAGGATGGATGATGACTTGATTTAGTTTGATTTGGATGGATAGCCTTCCATGAAGAGTGGAAACATTTATATGCTGCAAGCAGGTGGGGTGGGGGGACCAACTTCCAATTAAAATATATGTATTTGAATGCAATTCCATTAAAGTCCCTGTTGCATAATGCTCGGGTGACCAAATACTTTTGTCCATATAGTGTAGATAGGTGGCTGAATGGATGGATAGGGGGTGGGTGGATGGCTGGATGATGGACTGATACCCAGGTAAAACTGCCCAACCTAAGGTCCTTAGTGTAGCTGTTAAAGGAATAGTTCACCCCAAAATGAAATATTTTACAGTATTTATATCATTTTTTACCTCTGAAAGACGACCGTCTCGAGCCCCCTGTGTATGCTCTTTGGCGTACGCAAACGCCGTAAGTGATCTGTTGTGTGAATACGTCACTCGTTTACACAGAGCACAGAGATTCCAGTGTTTGCGTATCCTAGCTCGAGACGGTCGTCTTTCAGAGGTAAAAAATTATATAAATACTGTTCAGTTTCTCATAAAAAACGATCTTTTCATGTCTTAAGACATCAATGTGTCGTCACGAGCCACGGGGTGTAATCTGGACGTGTCTGTGC
>JBBKCR010000001.1:9994257-10004721 GCA_037577295.1 Ladigesia roloffi
CCACTTCCATTAAATGACTACCAGACTGCTACGGCTAAAGCTAATAATCTGCGTTTGTGTTCTGCTGAGGAAAAAAAATCACCTTCGACTTGGATGCCCTGGGGGTAAGCAAATAAACATCAAATTTTCATTTTAGGGTGAACTATAATTTTAACACCATCCTTGGTGCATAAATAAGATTTTTTCACCTTCATTTTAACAGCAATTTTAGTTCTGCCCTGTATGATGTGCTCTGTATCCTCCTCTGAACTCAAAACTCTTTTAAGATGTTCTAACATTTCTAAGCTTCTAACTTTCGATTTTTTGGACTGTTTTCCCAGACAAGAGATGAAGCAGCTGGTGAGCGAGCTGGATGAGGAAAAGAGGATTCGCTTATCCCTGCAGGTGATTAAGATTCAGTACCACTTCTTTGGGATTTGATTTATTTCAGTATGAAAGAAAAAATGCAATGTATTAAAAATCAGTAAATAAAAAAGGTTTATATAAAGGTACCCAAAGTCTAATTTCTCCTGAGGTTTTACATTTATTTTTACATTTATAAATGTGCACCTGTAGTTAAATCATGTTAAAAATGCATACATTTAAGTTTTGCATTGGATACGCAAGGCTAATATAAAGCCATGGACAAAAAGAAGAAACCAGTTTTCCCTTTTTGGGAGAGAGAGAGTGTGTTTGTGTGCGTGTGAGTGTATGAAATGCACAGGGTGTCTATTATTTAACTATTGCAGTGTGAGCTGTATAAAAATAAGAAACGCCTCCATGTGTTGTGAGTGCAGTAGTGTGTGTAGAGCAGCTTTTCCATGGTCTGTATTCCAGCAGCCTCACTCCTGATTCAGTTGAGTCACACATGCACACACACTCCTCTTAACTGTTTTATTTGTTACCATTGTAAAATAATGTAAGACTGTAGACATCTACAAAGTACAATCAAATATATTTTTGTTTTGAATTGAAAATCAAGTGTTGGTCAGTAGTATATAAAAAAATAGTGACATGCACATTTTATTCAGACACACTCCCACACATTACAAAAACAATAAGCAGAAAAAAGGTTGCAGTCTCTTCTTTTTTCATGTTTATATTTCAATAAGCACTGTGCAAACTGTGAGCTTAAGTCACCACCCTTTCCAGTATGTTTAAATGTGTTACTGACACTGTATAATATCATTTTTATCCATAGGAATGTCTGCCACATAGCTAACAACAGTATTATTATACATCTTCACACCAGTAAAACCTGTACTTTTGTCAATTTTCACCAATATGTGCTGGGCAATCATGATCCGGACACCATAGTATCGGGTGTTGGTTGAAAATTATATTTTTGTGAACACCACACTTCTAACAGGGATGTTCCATAGTTTAAATTCTGACACTACTGTTGTTTAGTAAGAGATAGCGTTCAAAACACTGTGTGTGTGTCCCCTGGACAAGGAGACTTATCTGAACCATCAAAGAAAGCCCGGTGTGAACTCTCCACACCCTTGAGGCAAGTGTAATTTTAGGCATGCAGTTGGCACAGTGTTGATCTGGGTATAAGCTTCAGTTACTCATCAGATACATTAACCCTGCAGCTCCAGGGCGAAACTGAAGAAGAAATAATTGGACACCATTTTGGACCAATGGGAAAACCGTATACATTTTCATCACTTTTACAATGATGAAATGATGGATGCGCTGTAGGGGAAATGTGTTTATAACGTTTTGTCTCTTCTCTCTATTTCAGATGGAGGTAGAACACATAAAGAAACTCCTGTCCAAATGAACTCACTTTGCGCTGGATGTATGACACCAATATCTGGCCGAGGCTCAAAGATGAACCCAAGCCAAACAAATCTGTGCCAAAAAAAAAACAAGAAAAAGAACAAAAACACCCAAGAACAACAGCATAGAGAAAACAAACAACAGATTCCCCCACTTCAGGCTTTACTCTTTCTTTTGTTGTTGTTGGTCTGTTTATTTTATTTTATTTTTAATGGTTTTTTTACAGCTTTTTGAGTAATGCATGGACTGAGTGCACAGACCAGACACAGTGCCTGGGTGTGGCCTCACAGGGGTCATGTGACCCTGGACCTCTGGGCCACGGTGATGGGCTGGTCCACAGAACTCATTTACAAAGGGGGAGTAAACAGTCGCCCTGACGGTTTTGGTGGTACTGCTTTCCATAGAATAACTCTGTGCTTAAGCGACGTTGAAGGAGAAACTGGTGTTTGACTTCAGTGCGGCTCACCTTAAGTTCTTTTCTTCGCCTCACCTTCGTGGCCTTTTGTTTTCCTTTTCATTATTCTTGTGGTGGGGGAGGGGCTTAACTGCAGACCCTTGCAGTGGCGACCGCAGTCCACGCTGAGGCCTTCTTTATTTGGAATATTCTTAACTCGTTATCTTTTCTTTCTGTCTTTTTTTTTTTTTTCAAAGAGAAAACTCACATTTTGTTTTCTTGATGCTGTTACTTCTTTTGAGAAAATCTTCTATACATACTTTTATATTTTAATGTACTAAAAATGCATTTATGTGTGCAAAATTTATTAAAAAAAAGCAAAAAAACAGAATGTACCAAAATGATTTGGGGTTTATACTATGACCTATTGTATCACAAATGAATAGAGGGAAACCTTGAATGGAAAGATCTTCTGTTCTGAGATCAGTAAAACCAGAGTAAGACGCGGAAATCGGTAAATTAGACCCACTGCTGACCAATTTAGAGTGAAAGCATTATTCCAGCATTTTTTCAATCTAAACTGTCCGCTGCATCTGTAGCTTATAACTGATACGGACCTAAATGTTCCTTTATTTATACACACTATACAGCGGATCCTTAAAAAGTCTTAAAAAGTCTTAAATTAGATTTTACAAAATTATGGCCTTAAAAATCTTCTAAAAATGACTAGTAATCCTTAAATCCAGAGTTCAAAGGTCTTAACATACCACAGACTCAATAAACTCATTTTTTGAGATGATCTGTAAAGAATTTTGCGAATATCGAAGTGGCGTTTCGCCTTTTTTGTGTATTTTGGTGTTATGTCTTTTTGTCTCAATGTGATTGGAATGTTCTATTTTATTCCCTGTATTCACTTCACGGAACTTAATACTCTAAAATGTTTTTATTGTGAAATACAGTCACTTTCAGTTATTTTTCAGCACTTTCAGTTCCAATAAGTGCTCCAACTATTTGTAAGTTTGAGAATGTAGGGTCTTAAATTTGATTCAAGTGGCCTTTAAAAAAGTCTAAAAAAGTCTTAAATTTGGGTCCCTTAAGCCTGTTGATACCCTGCTATAGAATCCAGTGGTAAGATTTTTCAGCTCCTGCCCATTGAGTTCTATTATAAGTGTGTTTTGAGTCTCCTGACCTCATTAAAGTGAAGCAACAGGTAATGGTCTGGTAGAACAACACTACTCCTTCTAGACTGAGATGTTTCTATGTTTGTCGACACTAGAAGGCAGTTGTATAAGCTAGTAAAGGTCAGATATTTCAGTCTGGTTTAATGTGTTGGTTTAGGTTCATTCAGGGTTCACCCACTGGAGACTAATATATCATCACCCAGTCCGGCCCCATAAATCGCAAAAACACACACAAGCACATAATGAATGTCAATACATACAGCGCCCCTGCCCCTTCCCCTGCACTCCTCTGTGACTCGGAGACACGCGCTTAGCTGAACCCTGAACAGCTCAGTGCTCTTTATTGTATTGGCTCTGATAATGTGGGCTTGGCTAGCTTGGCTGCTGCCCAGTGATGCCTGCAGATGGCTGTGTCTCCCTGCAGAGTGGAGCAAGAACAGCCTGATCCAGGGAAAGGAGATGGGGGGCTTACCGAGGGAAACATGAGCTAAACAGACCGGTCAAATAACACAGCCGCGTCTGAGGGTTCTACAGATAGACCGTATGAGGCACAGACTGGGTAAAGCTAAGGATGACACACAGCCAGTGATTCGCCTCTAGCCTCATAGGTCGGTTCACTCATATGTTTGTACTAGGACAGTAAAACAGGAGTAAAAATATATGTTCAATTAATGTGAAATCTTCTTCACATCTAAACATTTGGCTGCACTGTGCGGGTCCTCTGTCTGAAGATAAATGCCCATGCAGTCTGAAGCAAAACATGACAATATGTGGCCTATGGAATATAATGGAAGTACAGTATACTTTTACACACATACATCAAAAGTGTGGACACACCTTATTATTCAAACGATTTCTTTAGTTTTTATTATCAACTACACTGTAGATTAATACTGAAAACATATATTTTTGCTCTGATGACTGCTTTGCACAATCTTGGCATTTTTTCAGTCAGATTTAATGAAGAATTGACCTGGAATGGAGTTTAAGTAACAGGAGTTCTTCGTCAAGAGTTCATTAGTGGAATTTCTTGCCTTCGTAATGTGCTTGGGATTGGATGGTCTGTTTGGTGATCCTGTTCCACTATGGTTCTACTCCACATTACAGCAAAAAAACCCTCATTACCGTAATACAAAACATATTCTGGGTTTGTTCTTACTGCGCAATTCCATGTGTTCCTTCATCATTTTGTTGCATGTATAAAAACTAAGAAATAACGTTGAATAAGAAGGCGTGTCCAAACTCTTAACTGGTAGTGTAATTGCTGGAATTAAAAATAATATCATGACAATATGACAAATTACCTTAAATAGACTATAATCTCATATTCCACTCTGGGACTAAATCTTGTCTCTTTTGAGAATTCTTCCTGACAAATAAGTTAGACAAATATACTTTTTATATAATATACTTTTTTTTATTGAAAAACCTCAAGCAAACCTTGGAAAATCTACAGGCCATTGCAGCTGATACCCAGATAATTTAGTTTGAGTTGTCTGCAGTGCATTTCCTGCATTGTTATTCTCTCACTACAGTACCCAGCATGCATTGCTCCAATGCATCAAATTTACATACATTTTATCCAAAACATTTACATACATTTTAACCAAAGCGACCTCCATTTTCTTGCTCCAGGTATGCTAAAGGCAGGATTCGAACTAGGAACCTATTGGACTAGAGGCAAGTATCCTCCACACCTAAATAATGGATATCCTTCTGGAAAAATCCTGACTGCAGTCCAATGATCTAGAGACTAAGAAAACTATCTACTGCCTAAAACATGTTAAATGAAACTAGTCTTTTTTTTTCATTAAAATGAAGCAAAAAATTAAAATTATCTCCCAGCATGCCCCAGTATATCCACCCAGAACACTCATCTTTACTTCCACAATTTACTTCCACCTTCATGCATCATCAGCGGGTTTTTCTAGTTTTTAAATCAGGAAACTGATTTAGAAACTATTGCCACACATATCTAAGACGCAAGCAGGCATGTTTACAACAGACATGGGAACTAAATGTTGAATTTTGCCAAAGTTCCTCTCAGTAGATTGCACCCCTTCGGAGTTATAGCAGCTTCCACTCTTCTTGGGAGGCTTTCCTCAAGATTTGGAGTTTCTGAGGTGAATTTGTACCCATTCCTTCTGAAGAGCATTTATGAGGTTGAACGAGAAGGCCTGACTCATAAACTGTTTAGATTAAGATAAGATAAACCTTTATTATTCCCCAAGTGGGAAATTTGCTTTGTCACAGGAGAAAGTGGACCGAAGAAAGCAGCAAATGTAAGAAAACGATAGAACAGAATAAAATATTATATAAAATCCTAAAGGTGTTTCATGGTGTTGAGGTCAGGGCTATTTTCAGCCAGCAGCTTCTTCCACACCGAACTCATCCAGCTCTGTTTTTATGGAGCGTAATTCGTGTACTCAGGCTGGAAAAGAGAAGGTTCTTCCCCAAACTGCTTGAACAAAGCTGGCTAAAGCATCTTGGTATGCTGAAGCATTATGATTGCCCTTCACTGGAAGTAAGGGGCCAAGCTCAAAAAGCTTCATTTTAATTAAGTGGCTGTTAATTTGTGAAACCCCCCACTTAATTTTACCATAACATATATATTTAATGCATGAGTGTGAAAGCCCTTAATCTTACATTTAAGGTTAAATCCTATTATTTAAGGGGCAAATTTGAAAAAGTAGGTGGGAAATTCAGTAGTTTCACCGCTTAATCAGCCTTAATGTGTGCACTTTTCCCTTTAATTAAAAAAAAATACTGTATGGGATATTCAGGTCAGGTAAAATTAAGGTAAAACTAAGGAGTATGGTGTCGTAGTGAGTATGGAGCAGCAGAAAACCTTGCACTTTCTTCCTGTCCATCATTAAGATATGAAGTAATGTTTCAGCTCCAGCTCCTCGTTGGCCTGCAGGGGGTTTTAAACCGGTTTAGTGAGTGAATGGCTGTGTAAACGCATGTCTCTGCAGGAGGAGTCAGAAGGCAATATTATGCAGGTGTCGTGTATCATGTGGTTGCGCATCAGGGGCAGTCCTGTTGAAGCTCCTCCACACACCATTTCCAGCCGTTTCGGTCTGAATCCATTCCGTCTGTCAGAAGGGAGCAACCTCGTGTGAGTACCCCGACCGGAGTCTCTCTCACAAGCCGCCTCCGGGCAGGTGAGCGCGGCCACTTCAGCCAGACCCGAGTCTGGGCTAAAGTGAGGAGGAATGACGCGACACTGACGATAACGTTTTAAATGACTTTCTGAGGAACTATTCAAGAACCTACGTGTTTCTTCGGCATTTTTAACTTCTCTTCTGTCTGAAAAACGTCAGTTCCCCACCCAACCAGTCAGTGTTTTAACTGTGGCTTTGACAGGCTTTCTGAGGTAAAACAAATATTCCTACGTCTGGGCGAAAACTGAGTGCAAAAAAGTGTACAGGACCTAAGTTACCCTGCTTGGTTAGAGTTAGGGATGAGCCTTGAGTTAATAAAGCGTGCGGCGTTGGAAGGGAACGGTTAGTCAGATATTTTTTTTAAGTTGGGAGAGAAGAGAAGAACCAGAAGTGGTGTTATGGAGGTGGTGACGAACCAGCCGGCCGGGGAGAGTGGAGGTTTGGGTGGAGGCGGAGGAGACTGTTCCGTGGCTGCCGCTGAGAGAGCCGAGGTGGGCAGCCCGAGCCCCCTGAGCAAGCAGCGGTCCCTCCGGGCCGTGTACGTACTGAACGACGGGCTAAAGGCGGTGGCAGCCAACAGCCCTGAGTCCGGAGCCCTGCAGTGTCTCCAGAGAGCCTGTGACGCGGAGAGTGCCATCTTGACCACGGTCACCTTCGGCCGGCTGGACTTCGGGGAGACCTCCGTGCTGGACACCTTCTACGATGCAGGTGCGTTCTGACACTGTGCTGGGCCAAAGAAACGCAATGCATGACTATTTCTGCAAGCAGTGTGCCGGGGCAAAGCAAAGCAACGCGTGACTTTATTTGTGCAGGCACTGTGCTGGGGAAAAGCAAATAAGTGCGTGAACTGTCCCCTTATCACTAGTAAACAATGTGCTTAACCCCACCTTAATTTAGCCCTGAAACTACACCAATCCGTTTTACCGAACACGTCATTTAAACGTAAAAGTGGATTAAAGGCATGAGTGTGAAACCCCATAATCTTAAATATGGCATTATTGCAGGATGTTCTATTATTAAAGTGCATATGTGCATATTTCATCTTACATTTCTTGATTATCTTGAAATTGAGGTCATTGTAAGGGGTAAAATGAAGGGGGTTGGTTTTGTAGTGATAGTTACAGCACACACAGCGTGAACAGTGTGAAATTCTCACTCTGCATTTAACCCATTCACCAAGTGAAGCAGTGGGCAGCCAGGTACACAGCAGTGTGTGTTTGCTCTTTGCTCAAAGGTATCTCATACCCATAACCTTCTGATCGCAGGTGCTGCCCCCCAACCACCAGGTCACCCCCTGCCACAATAGCATTGCTGATAGACATTCAGATAAGGTGTGACTGCAAATCACATTACTAGATGACTCAAGTTAGTGCTGGTGACCTTAGGGAGTTGCCATGCAATCAGAAGGTTGTGGGTTCAAATCCCAGGACTGCCAGTGCACCACTGAGGAACCCTTGAGTAAGGTACTGTCCCAACACACTGCTCCCTGGGTGCTGCGCTCTGGCTGCCCACTGCTTCAATTTCTGAATAGATTAAATACAGAGAGCAGTGTGGTGTTGTGGTTTTTGTGTGTTCACATATGACAAATGGACACAATTTACACAAATCAAGCAAATAAAGCAGAACTGCCAATGTCCCCACCAGTACTGGAGTTTACGTACTGGACATACATCATGACCACATGCATACATTGTGACAGACTGTTACAATTTATTTGCTTACTTTTGGCATCATTGGTGCTGATGTGTGTCTTATTCATGTAGAAATTATACACACTTTAGAATAATGTAAATTCCACCATTTTTAAATGGTTGGCCCTTGTTATTTTTAATGAAAATCCCAGTAAACCCAGTAATCATTCGGGGTACTAAACTACCATCCATGTCATGATTTAGTATTTCCTTTAGCATGCGATGCTAAAATGAACCGTGCATATTTGGAGGGTGGCGTGCCGTTATGTGAGCAGGCATGCCCCGACCCGAGCTTCTCTCCTGCAGAGCTCTCTGTAGAACGACCCACATGTTTGAACTTGAAGTCGTCTAGGGCTTATGAGTGTTTCTGTGTAAAGAGTTTCGAAATGTAACCACAAAAAATGCCAGATTGAATGACTATGCCATTGTAGCTGCTATGATTTTACAATAGCAACAGTTTAAAAATGTGATAGGGTTTGAATTGAAATGTTAAAAATAATAATATTGACCAAAAAAGGGAAAGGGAGGTAAAATGTAAAATAAAACAGTTGTTTGTTAAATCAAATAATAAGAATTTAATTCATTATTTCCCTCATTTGATGAGAATCTTTAACGTAGAGCTATTCAGAGACGATTTCACAATCTGAGAAGATTTGTGTCATTAATGATGCAGTTTCATGGGGAATTATGACCATTTTTGTAGGGGAACCCTCAGGACATGTTTTTAATGTATTTAGGTGTTTTGTTGTTGTTGTTCTGCATAAACAATAAGCAGGTGAACAATTTTGTTTCAGCTGAAGTGAGGTGACATGAAAATCCAAACTGGGAAAACTGGGATTTCTTAGTTGAATGAATAAAAAATTGTTAATAACTATAAAATGCTAGGTTGATTCCTCGGTTAATACATTGTTTATTACGTATTTATGCAGAAACATGGAGACCAAACATGACAAAATGCATCTACATAATAACAAATACACAAAAGAGCAAACAAGAATCAGGAATAAGCAGAAACTTTCCGAAGTTTTGATACTTATTTGTAAATGTTTTATTTCAAATGTGAAAAATGCTTTATTTTTCCCCCCATATAGTGAAGCTTTCAATCCGAGCTCGATTCTAAAAACAAACATTAAGGCCGTTGAAACTGATGAGCTCACCAAGCCGTTCTAAAAATGTCATGCGTTTCCCATCTTGGAAATGGATCCATGACATGGCGCTTGTAAGCTGCGTAACGTGATATTATATTTTAGAGGAACTCACCAGACGCAGTTGCAAGAAGTCTTTGTTGAGCTTTTATTTTGAAAAAAATCAGAGATCCCCTCCCCCGATGCACTAAATACGCGTCTTCATGCATTGCTACATAATTAAAGATCTAGCTCTTAGAACTCTCATCTGGTTCTCCTGCTGTGCTGACTTTTGAGTGTTTCCTCAAATTGTAAGATGCTTCGGTTAAAGGCTGTTTGAATGAATCCTGTCGTGTTATAAATATGCAAACCTGGTGTCACTTAATGACCAAATTTTTAAATCTGCATTCCAACATTGTAGTTTTAGTTTTTGTGTGAATGACTTTATGTGCCTCACCGGCTCACCTCAAGCCTGTTTGTAGACATTGCAGTTGTGGACATGAGTGATGTGTTCAGGCAGCCGTCCCTCTTCTACCACCTGGGGGTCCGGGAGAGTTTTGACATGGCCAATAATGTCATCCTTTACCACGACACAGACCCGGACACTGCTCAGTCTCTGAAGGTAAGGCCTTGTGGACGCACCCATGCTCTTCTCTTTGGTTTATGAATTTATCTACACTATCACGTCGTTGCATTCAAACACAGAGACTTTCTGTTTTATGTTTATTAGAATGTAAGTCTGTGTAAGATTGTGCTGGATTTCCAGTTTACTTTGTGCAATTAGCTTGCATCTCTATCTTTTGGCCATTATACTAGAAACACATAACGTATAGTTGGTCTTTGTTGGTTTGCAGTTATAATATATTGTCTACCAGTTGCTGCATGAATTTCATCCCTTCTGTACGATGTGCATCACTATTGAAAAGACCTTTGCTGAGTATAAACCTTTCATAGAACAGCAGTGACATTTGCACACATCGTATTGTCACTGCTGGATTGCAAGTAGTCCGTCTCACAAACAGTGGTCATGTTCACTGAT
Organism: Ladigesia roloffi; assembly: GCA_037577295.1. Classification (NCBI taxonomy): domain Eukaryota; kingdom Metazoa; phylum Chordata; class Actinopteri; order Characiformes; family Alestidae; genus Ladigesia; species Ladigesia roloffi. The sequence continues at coordinate 10,004,615 of JBBKCR010000001.1, forward strand.
GAAGGACTAGAGAATGGCTCATTTAAAGCAACAGTTCACCCTAAAATGAAAATTTGATGTTTATTTGCTTACCCCCAGGGCATCCAAGTGGAAGGTGACATTTTTTC
>JBBKCR010000001.1:10017257-10032042 GCA_037577295.1 Ladigesia roloffi
TCTTTCTTTCTCTCTCTCTCCCTCTCTCTCTCCCTCCCTCTCTCTCTCTCTCTTTCTCTCTCTTTTTCTGTGTGTGTGTGTGTGTGTGTGTGTGTGTGTGTGTGTGTGTGTGTTTATACGTACCTCAGGCAGTGACCTTTACACATCCACTCAGTGTCTTCTGTAGAGCTTTGCCGCACTTACAACTGAATCATTTTTTTCTCTCTAGCATTTCCAAATTTGACGAGCGGTGCTGTTTCCTGTATGTTCACGATAACTCTGATGATTTTCAAATCTATTTCTCCACTGAAGATCAATGTGGGAGGTGAGTTCTAATTTGAAAAATAAGGGCATAACCCCTTAACTCCCTAACTAATTTTAGCCGCAGCATTCAGTGAATAATGATATTAAGCACTAACAATTAATAGTAGTAAAACTTACTAATATACATAAGCACTGCTAAATTATATTATATATATATATATATATATATATATATTATACTATAAATATATATGGATGCACTGATTGCCATCCAGAGTATGAAGCACAGAAGAGTAAGACCCTTCAAGGTGTTTTTTTTTAATAGTTCAAGAGTAAAAGCACTTGTTTTTAATGCAATTAGTTTATGCACTTTGGTCAGAATATTAAAATGCACTTGAAGTCACTATTTCTATGAGAGAAGATATTTAATTGTATAATATTTCAGCCATCTTGCTTTTACAATATTCATAGGTGGGGACAAAAAATATAATTTTATATTGTGCATTGTTTCAATGCTATATAAATATTTTCATTAACATATTTATTATTTGAACCATGATTATTAATTTGTGCAGTTGCAATACTTGACTTTAGTGAAGTAATTACACCCAGTCCCAGACATAACAGCACTTTTACAACAGACATGAACACTGATCACATCTGTGTTTCGAATGTTACGTCTCATCTTGTGTCTGTTCTGAAAGGTTCTGCTCCATGGTGAAAGAGGTGATCACAGATGGGTCGGGAAACGCTGTGGAACTAGAGGGCGAGGGAGATGGAGACACTCTAGAAGTGAGAGACCTGTGTTTTTCTCAGTGACTATAAAATCAGAATTGTGAAATATTGTAAAACATCAGATGATTAATCAAATTTGTCAGGAAAGCTGTAATTTTAACATCGAGTTTCTCATTTCAAATTCAGTACATGTTTTGACATTTTTCCTGTTGATGTTCTGATTCTGCATTGCTCCGTTCACTATGAAACACAATGTACTTAATTTGTGCTTAACTCTACCTTAATTTACCCCTGAAAATATGCCAAACACCTGAATTTTAATTAAGTGGCCATTCATTTTTAAACCGTTCCCTAAATTTTACCATAAAAGTGATTTAAGGCGTGAGTGTGAAACCCCTTAATCCTAAACATAAGACATTTTCTTCAGGAGGCTCAGTTATTTAAGGGGCATTTTTAAAAAATAAGGGAAAAATTCATTAGTTTTACCTCTTGATCAGCCTTAATCTGTGCACTTTTCCTCTTAATTTTCCTTACTTTCCTGGAATTTAAGGAAAAAATTAAGGTTATATTAAGTGGTAAAATTAAGGGGTTTGGTTTCTTAGTGCGATATGCTACACAGACTGATTGGGCTTTGTACAGAAATTTAAATTTTTAACTACTTAAGCAGTGCAACTTATATTTTGTAGAGAATATAAAAGTAGGCTGGATGAGTTCAGATGCTTAGTTTTAATAACAGTATCACATTTCCTGAACATTGAACATTAATACGCATTAATACTGCACAATTATACAGTTAGCTTTCACATTTGTAGATTCTTTGATTCCAGAATATTCTAACAAATAATGAATAAATGATAAGAGTAGTTGATTAGCAAATGTCTTTGCGAGGGTGTGTTAAGTTTTTTATTGTGTGTAGTAGGTGTGTGTGTGTGTAAATAGCTCCCTTGTGTTACAGTATGAGTATGACTACAATGAGAATGGAGACAGAGTGGTGTTGGGCCGGGGCACATATGGAGTGGTGTACGCTGGAAGAGACCTCAGTAACCAAGTACGCATCGCCATTAAAGAGATCCCTGAGAGGGACAGCAGGTGAGAACAGCGCCCCTCTGTGGTGTAAAGTAAAATCAGTTTTTTGGGGTTTTTTTGGCATTAATTAATCGGCCTTGTTGCCCTTATCTGATGGTTCACAGTGTATCACCTGCAGGTACTCTCAGCCCCTGCATGAGGAGATCGCACTCCACAAGTACCTGAAGCACCGAAACATCGTCCAGTATTTGGGCTCTGTGTCTGAGGATGGTTACATAAAGATCTTTATGGAGCAGGTTCCAGGAGGTATGTGTGTCAGACTGAGTTAAACGTGACGAGACGACCGTGTCTTACAAGTTGGCCTATTTGTGTAGCAACTACACTAGCAGGCAAAAGTTTGGACACACCTTCGCATTCAATGATTTCCTTTGTTATTATTATAACAAAGGAAATATTACTATTGCTCTGGTGACAGATTTTCAAACAGATTCATGAGGAATTGACCTGGAATGGTGTTTAATTAACATGCGTTCATCAGTGGAATTTCTTGCGTTCTTAATGTGTTTGGGATTATCAGTTGTGATGGTTGTGTTGGTACTTAGTTAGTGATCCTATTCCATTACGGTTCTACTCCACGTTATGACAAGAACCACTTAACTAATTAAAAAGAAACAACAGTCCATCAATAACTAATTACAGAATATACCTTGTGATTCTTACTGCAGAATTCCATGTTTTCCTTCATCATTTTGTTTGTTTTCAATATTAATCTAATGTAGAAAATAATAAAAACAAAGAAAACAATTTGAATGAGAAGATGTGTCTAAACTTGTCACTGGTAGATATTATAGAAAATGTAATGAAAACTTGATTCTGTGTGGTTTAATGGTTTTTAGTCAAATAATGGTTTATAGTCATACTACTTCAGTAGTATGATTAAATTCAAGCAGTAAGTTTAGATTTAGGTAGAATTAGTGTTACTGTAGGTAACAGAAGTCAGTGATCTACACAGTGTGTCTTTTGTTTGTTTGAATCAAATGAATGTAAATTAAGGAAAACAAAAAATGCATCTATTGAGATTAGTGATCGACCGATATTGATTTTTTAATTTGCGATACCGATACCAATTATTTGCATGTTTAAATGCCCGATAACCGATATTCAGAACCTATATTTATTTACTATTATACTTCTGTTTTTGACACAATTATTACACCACCACTGAACTGTAAAAACTGTTTTATGTATAATAATTACTCCCTCCTTGCATATAAATCAAAAGTAGGTGTCTGTAAGTGCAAAAAATACTAAAAAAAAAAAACTTAAAAAAAGGGCACTGTTACTAAAGTCTTCAATGGTGCATAAACTACATATCTACAAGCTTCATAAACTACATATCAGTCATTTATGTAACACATCTAATGTGTGCATTAACAGCTGTTTTGTTTAATAAAGTTTACTAAATATAGGAAAGCAAGTAAGTATACTTTACATTTGCACGCAGTTTCCCCCTCAGACGCTATGCTGAAATGGCAATAATGCGCTTAATTTTCAAAACGTCGACCAGATGGTGGTGTTCATCGGCAAACCCGATATTACAAAACCGATAACCGATTATGGTAAAATGCTGAAATATCAGGAAAAATATTGGTAAACCGATATATCGGTCGATCTCTAATTGAGACACAACATGGGTCATATGGAAGAAACAGTAACTTCTGACTCTGTGCTAAAAGACCTTTAGAGGTGACAAGTGAAATATATGCATTTAAGTTCTGGTTCAATCTTAGGAAATATTGACTGCTATGAATCTAACATTAAAGCCTCAAACAGTAAATTAACAAAGATGAGTAACTTGTTAATCGAATAATGTATTTGTTAACTCATTATCAAGTTAATGCTTTGTAACGTCAGAATATTTGTTTCTGTGTTATCTGTATAGCTGTAGGGCCCAAGGTGTGAATGGCATTTAAAAAAATAGTATGGCAAAGAAATAGTTTGTTATTAGTTAGAACTGGAGACACAAGTCTGTCAAGATGTTAAGAAACAGTACAACTCAATACCCAACCAAGTTGCTCCTGTAAAAATACATAATGAAAATGACTGTTTAGGTGACGGTTGAGTTCTAGTGTTTTTTTACAAAGTTAACTGCATTTATAAATGATTGAAGCAGCATTCGGACATCTGAATATATCTGCAAGAAGCACAACATTTCTATAACATATCTCATGTAATACTCAGGTATAAAATGGTTGGGTCACTAGATGGTTAAGACATTACTTTTACAGCAGCTTAAAATGTGACTGACAAAACATGGATACATACACTCTGGTGGTCCACAGGCAGTCTGTCAGCCCTGCTACGTTCTAAATGGGGTCCCCTGAAGGAGGCCACGATCATCTTCTACACTCGCCAGATTCTGGAAGGGCTTCGATACCTACATGAAAATCAAATCGTTCATCGGGATATTAAGGTATTTGCAATCAACTGTCCCTTTTTAAATCTTTGTTTAACTATTACCTGTTGTTACAAATATTACTATGATACATTTTAAAACCTAACAAAACTAAAAATATTTTTTTTATTTCTAATGGATACCACCATTTTGGGCAAGCGATAAGATGCATGGCAATAGACTCAACACTTTTTGAGACATTGTATTGTTCTTTTTATTAAATATCAGTAATTAACCCGTAGTAATCCATATTCTCCTTTTCACATAAATTGGCTTCATATTGAGCTGAATGTGGTTTTATTTTTGATCCTCAGGGAGACAATGTCCTGGTCAACACATACAGTGGTGTTCTGAAGATTTCTGACTTTGGCACGTCTAAGAGGCTGGCTGGAGTCAATCCTTGCACTGAAACATTTACAGGTAAACACTCGTGCACTTGATAAAGTATAACCATCATCTCTGAGTGTCAGTTTAGTTTTCTGGGCAGGAAAGCTTGATGTATGTTTTGCTTTTGAGTCACTTTTGTCAAAACTCTGCTGTACCCTACCCATTCAAATATATGGGGACATCTAACTTGTCAGAAGGCATTTATTAAATATGGGTTGGAATTGTTATAAATCCGAATAGTGTTCAAATAAGTTATTGGAAAAAGGAAAAAAGTAAAATCTCAAATCACAGGCAAAATAATCTTGTTATACCAACACTTTCTTTTAAAAAAATCTGAGTGTGAGTCCAGTTTACTGGGCAGGAAAGCTTTATGTACCTTCAGCCTTGGGTCACCTTTGCACTCTGTCAAAACTCTGCTGTATCAGTAGTTGTGTTTATTCACAGTGCAGTCATGCATGTTGTGAACCAGACCCCCACACACTAAATCTGAGCATTGGAAAACATCCCAGATGCCCTTCACTCTGCCAGAGCGCACTGGCTTATCACACTGCCGTCAAGATGTCGCACTCAAGCAGGGCTTCATCCGCTGACTCCCGCCGTTCATCCAGTTTTACAACTGCTCCTGCTGTAGCCTAGCTTAGGGTTTAAAGTAGCTGATCTTATATTGTGTGTTAACGTATAAAAGTCCAATCCAATTCATTCTTATATAGGATTACATGCTGAATATATTTTCAAAGTGAAGAACATTTGCATTAAATTGTTTAAGTGTTTATTAGTGGTTTTCATTATGTTACCTTTTAAAATAAAACTGAAGCATCCGAAAACAAACATGTTTCACCTGAATGGTGTGTTCAGTATTCAGACTGGCATAGGAGTCAAATTTCAACATTTGTTTATAAATTTATTTATAAATATGACATTTGTGTACTCATTGTTTAATATCCACTACAAACAAATGGAAGAAATTACATTTCAAAACATTGCACATGAAGGACCTAATATTATAATGCAGGTGAATAGTGGTTGGTTAGACTTTTTCTCACCATGTAGATATAATTTGGGAAGAAATTTTCAAAGTGAATTTTCCGAGAGCGTTTATTCTGCATGAAACATTGCTTTTAAACTGATATAGATGTTTTAATACTGGTCTAAAATCAACATAATTCTTAAATAAATGTACCAAGATTGTACTAACTTTGGGTTGCTAATAATAAAAATGATACCTAATAATGTTGATTGGCTATTAACTCGTTCCAGGAAACACGACCATATCACACCAATCCTGTACTCTCTTCATTGGTTGCCAGTCAAATTCAGAATTCGGTTCAAAATCCTCGTCCTCACATATAGGGCGCTAAATGGCCAGGCCCTGCTGTACCTGTCGAACCTGATTGATAGGTACACTACCACGCGTGGTCTTCGGTCCCAGGACCTTAAACTACTAACTGTCCCACGGACTAAACGTAAGACGAGGGGGGCGGGGCCTTACAGGTAGTTGCGCCTAAACTCTTCCACTTGAGCTCCGTTCTGCCGAGTCAGTTGACTCTTTTAAAAGTCAGTTGAAGACATCCCTTTTTACACTGGTTTTTGGTTAGGCCTTACTCGTAGTTATTAGTCCTTTTATTATATGTGTTGACTGTTTTATTCTTGTCTATATACGTTGTATTATGTTGTGTGTTTATCATGTACAGCGCCTTGTGACTTTCTGTCAGTGAAATGCGCTTTATAAAAAATGTTTTACTTACTTACTTACTGACTATAATTTGTAAGATATGATCCAGGATCAGAAAATTGTGTTATATATATGGACTGATGTTTTGGAGTGACTTTTAAGTGCTGTATGGAGGCAGGGGCTTCCACTTTTCAGATAAAAAATGACTAAAAGAACGGTCACAAGTGTTTCATTGATTTAATCCTGTTTCTCTGATGAAATATAGAAGTGTTTTGTTTTTAAGGTAAACTGTGTGAGAGAAGACGTCTTGTATTTGTGCGTCGATGCCGATCAGTTTGCTTTTAGAATCATAACATCTGCTCATTATATGCCAATTGCAAAAAAATGTAAAGGGTTTGTGTTTAAATGAGACACTATACGATAGACGTAAAGTGTATTAATGTGTATGATTGCATAACTGAAAATAATAAATATATTTTGAAAGGTAGTTTTATTGTCTATATTAGCAATCAGCTCACCAAAATGGATCAGAAATGGCAAAAATTATTCCTGAACCGAACAACTTTTAAAAAATGTGTATATCAGTGTAAATAATCCACCCTTTTAAATAGAGGTCATTAAGACAGCTTTAAAAAAATCTGATGGAAAAATCAGACAGTGAAGTCGAGCGAAAGGGCAGGCTGAAGGGTTTAGATAACGGTGCTTTCTCAGCCGAGCAGGCTGGAGTGTTTAGGAGGCATCTGTCCGTGTGGCAGTAACTTGAGCGTGGCAGTATAAGCCGGGTAATTAGGCTCTGCGACAGGAGAGTGTTTGTGTTTAATTACAGCCTGATGGAGCACGGAGCAGGTGCACTTTACTCCTCTCACTCCCTCGTTTTCCTCATCCCTTTTTTCTTATCCTGCTCTCTTTTGACTTTCTGTTTTCTTTTCATTTTATCTTAATGTTGTTGTTTTTTTGCACTTTTTCTTGCCTTTATTCTACCCATTAATATGTATGGGGACATCTAACCTGTCAAAATGCTTTTATTTTAATAAGCTTTAATTGTGAACATAATAGTTTTTAAATACAGTTATACAGACCCTTTACTTTTTAATGTGTGCTTTTATTTTTAGTTTGAAAAAACAAATCTCAAATCATGGGCAAATCAATTCGGTATCAACACTTCATCATTTCACTACCCTAATGGGTCCATTTTCATTATCTTTAGTTAGAGAACATAACTGATGTAACTATTTCTTTTATTTTCTTTTAATTTTCTTATTTATTCTTTTAACTCAAGTCATTATAAAAATTCACAATTATACAATACACAATTATGGGATTGTAGTGGCATTTTAAAACGTATTTAAGGTACACAATTCAACTTTAATGGCTATATTGAACCTCTGAAAGTGCGTTAACTTCGTTCATACCTTGGGAGACTAAAATTTACTCATTTTTTTTTTTTACGGGTGATGAGGACAGTTGAAATTGAAAGAAATATGAATTATGTCAGCAAATACTCGGCAGGTATTTTTGTTCTTAATGACTGCAAAGGAAGAAGGAAAATGACCTTCGGCAAACGAGGCACTGTGTTTTTCAAATTTGTTTTCTGTCTTTTCCAGGCACACTGCAGTACATGGCCCCTGAAATCATTGATAAAGGGCCCCGGGGTTACGGCGCTCCAGCTGACATCTGGTCTTTAGGCTGCACTATCATAGAAATGGCGACGGGCAAACCTCCATTCCATGAGCTGGGCGAGCCCCAGGCTGCCATGTTTAAGGTACAGACTTGTGAACAGGAGCGCTCCGTCAGACAGAGCATCCTTAGTCCGTTATCTCATTATTTCGCACTTCCTGACAGGTCGGGATGTTTAAAATCCATCCTGAAATCCCGGAGTCTCTGTCCCCTGAGGCCAAGTCCTTTATTCTCCGTTGCTTTGAGCCCGATCCCAATAAAAGAGCGACGGCCGGCGACCTGCTCAAGGACGTGTTTGTGCGCCACAACATCAAAGGAAAGAAGAACAAGATCGCCTTAAAGCCTTCAGGTACCCCTAACCCTGCTCCGCCACACCTGACCACTGTTTGAGTGCAAATTTGCGTGGATAATGGGATCGGATGATGATCACTATCGACAATAACCTGTTAAATGAATGCACACTTGAATATATTTGTAAAAAAGCTCAGATTTGTCCCATGATTGTGTAATATCTGGACCCTGTAGTCACCTGTGTGATTCAGCACATTTCTCATAATCCAGAACAATCAGATTGAGGGTGCCCGAGGCTTGGTGATACATTTAAATAGTTTCCTGAGGAGTCATAATTCAATCGAAACACTGGAAGGTCAGATGAAGGTGTTTTTGAGACCTCGAGCTGTTTCCACGGAAGCTGCACTTTTCTCAGCTGTCGTGGTGCCCACCGAAAATTCCTCTCATGCTCACACGCACAGCTCCGCCAAAACCCCTGCAGCAGAGCATTCCTGCCTCTCTACACAGTCTAGGACTCTAAAACAACAGGCCCAAACCGCTCCGACGCTACTGCCAGACATCCAGAGGACCAGGGTGACTGAGAAACACACAGCGTCTGCGTGGGAGTGAGAGGGAGAGAGGGAGAGAGGGAGCTATCTTTCTGGCACTCGGCCATCAGAAAGCCATTAATCCAAAAGAGTTTTAAAGGAGTGCATGCCCACTTCTTTCAAAACCGCTTTCCATTCTTGGAGCCACACATTCGCACACACGTCTAAGCGAAATTTACGATTGTTTATTGACAGTTTATCTGTTCAATGTATGTAATGTCGCCTTTAATGGTACTTTTATAACTTCAGATCTAAAACAAGCAAGCATTAATGCATTTAAAAACTATTACTTTCAATAAACTAGAGTACATTCCTATTACGCTTGGTTAAAAGATTCATCCTCGATGCCTCCAGCTATCGTGTGGATTTGTCCAATGATTTTAATTGTAATTATTTTAAAAACAAACCTTGTTTATTTGAATGAAGCTTGAACCGAGACAACCCAGCTATTGTTAACTACTGATAATGCTATTCAAGCATGATTGATTATCTGAAAATGGTCGTTTCATTGCTTTTTAAATGTTTTTTCAGGCACCTGTGCATGTCTCTCTAAGATTTCTGCTCCGTCACAGATCACGCATGCAGCCCTCGGAGGGAAGTGCTATAGGCAAACATAAGCGTTCCCATTCTTTCCACTGCTGTGAAATGGAACAATACACAATGACTCGTCAATTTCTCACCCTATATTTTGCTCGCTGACACCTGCCTGGCGGATAGGGTTTGTTAAAAATAGAAATCTGTGTATACAGAGGTCTGGTAGCCCTTGGCTCTCAGATGGAATGTGTTGCTAACTGCATGTCTTCTTCTTTTTCCAACGGCGACCGATGGGCTCTGCGCGATGCGGGTGTGCTCTATAACAGTGTGGCAAGGTTTGTGCTGCCCTGCGTTTGTGCTACTTTAATGTCCTCACCAAAAAGACTGTGAACTTCTGAGCTTTTCTTCCCTTTTGGTGCTTTCAGTCTGTCCTTTTTTGTGTCCCTCTGTACCTTCTTTCCAATTCTGTGAGTGGTTTTTGCCCTTTGCTTTTGACTCTGGACTTGTTGCATAGCCTTCAAATAACAGCTTATTTTGACAGCGCACATACTGATTTATAATTTAATAATTTGTCCTTTGATATGTGTGTTCATGTGCGTATGTGTGTGTGTGTGTGTATATGTACACCCTTGTCTGTGAGCAGACTATATTCGTAGTGTGTCACTACCAGTACAGCTGCAGTCTGAGGCGACAGGGAGCAGCAGCAGTGAGCACGGCTCGGTGTCGCCCGACTGCGACTCCAAACACGATGTTTTCTTCGAGAAGAAGAAACGCTCGGGCTCCGAGAATCTCATCAAACCCAACGCCTCCACCTTCCTCAGGTGAGACCTCAGTACTTCCACCCAGCCAGTCACCACAGGGCTGCACTGTTCAACTCGGCCACCTCACAGGAATTATCACAAACCCGGCGGTCATGGTCAAAGCATCTGACCCAGCAGGATGGTCCGCTCGTGTTATTGTTTGTTTGTTTGTTTGTATTATAATTTACAATGATTAATCTTCAGAATCTCACCCTCGCCTTCCTACGTGGTACGACCTATGAAGTTTTCCACATTTTATTTTGTGTCAGTCTATCTTGTATCATATCAGGATTCAAGATTCTTTATTTGTCACATGCATAGTCATACAGGTACAACACGCAGTGAAATGTGTCCTGAACCTCCTTAAGACTGTGCAGAATTATATGGAGAAAAATTTAATTAAGAATAAAATCTAGAATTAAGACACTAAGATAACAAGAAATAAAATCTGGACTTAGACCAAAAATACGTGAGAAATAAGTACGAGTATGCATATGCTTAATATAAGCACAACTGAAAAAGTTTAAAATCTAAGTTTCTACAGTGCACATAACAAATACTAAGACAGGACGTGTATTAAATAAGTTTTGCCATAGAATTTACTGCAAATGAATGTTAAAGTGCACTGTGTAATATTGTCAAGCTAGCACAGCAATGTACAAAAACATAGTGATGAAAGTGGGAGTGTTACAGAATGATATGACGGAGTGACGCAGTCAGATTGACCAGCGCAATAGTGTAGCAGCATGTACATTACAGTGATGTGAATATATAAGAAAGACCTGAGATGGTGTATGACAGTCATTGGTAAGGTCCAGTGTGTTATGGGGTGTGTGTGGGCATGTTATGATTCAGAACCCTGATGGCCTGAGGATAGAAGCTCCTCTTGAGCCTCTCAGGCTCTGTGATTTCAAATACTTCAGACTACTACCACTATTATTATTGCGATACTAATAATAATAAAATAAAGAGCACTGCGGTGAATAAAATAGAATGAATACCAAACAAATCGAGAAAACTGTTTTCACGGTGGAGACCTCCCAGCAGTCTCGATAGTATAGCGGTGATGATGTGAGGGAAGTCATCTTTGATGAGCTCATGGACTCCATGAAGCCGAGCACAGTGAGGGTCACTGAGTCTACAGGCTCATAACTGTGAATCCAACACACACTGAAGTGCTCAAATCATCCCCGCCAACTAGGGGGAGAGTAATGATCTGTTTCCGTGGAGATAGCTGTGTGTCCCGGCACTTTGTGTGTGCGTGTATTTGTGTGTGGTTGGTTATGAGATGCATGTCTGTGGCTAGAGATGCATCTGGGAGGATAATAAGCAATATTGTTTGCAGAGGCAGACTGTGCTGTGTCGCTTGATCCAGCTGTAAATCACCAGTGCTCGGCCTGCAGGCTTCACAGCACCATGGTTACGCTGTTTGATCGCCACTCAGGAATGAAGGGACAGGTGCAGTGTGTGCTGGTGTCTGGGGAGGTGTTTCAAAGTGTGTGAGTGTGTGTGTGTGGGGTTTTTTTTCTTTCTACGAGCCAGCAATAATGTGATAATGACTTTTACAGCAGGTACTCTCTGGCCGCTTGTAAAATCAAATACCTCATGACTTTATGACCCATGGCTCACCTCAGTCCACACACACCTACACACAACCACACAGTCTGTCTTCCGTGCTCATTCGACCTCTCTCTTTCTCTCTCTCTCTCTCTCTCTCTCTCTCTCGCTCTCACACACACACACACACACACAAAAAAGTCGCTCTCAGGCAGACAACCTGTGTGCATAATCATCGCATCAGCCTCTTAGTGCATTTGTTTGTGATTCTGCCGGCAAACGTCATGGAACAGATTATGTCATGGATGCAGATGCACACAGATGGGTAAAAAAAAGAGCAAACCGGTCTAATTTCAAGTTCAGCACTACCTGTTCACTGTGTTTGGGATACGCAATACATGTATGCCTCTGCCTGTGTGTTGGTGACTTTATATCACAATCAGTTCAGTTCAATACAGTTTATTTGGGCAGCAGTCCTGGAAATAAACTCGAAAGAACAGGTAAAAAATATTAACCCTAAATACCAATTTATTTCCTGGGTGTGTAATCAGAATGTGCTTTCTCAGTGTTCCTGATGAGAGCCCCACATCAGAGGACCGCAGCTCTCCTGCCTCATCTGAGAACAGCGACTCCGGCCTCTTTCTTCTGAAAAAAGACAGTGAAAGACGAGCCATCCTCTACAAAGTCCTCAACGAAGACCAGGACAAAGTTACCTCCAACCTGTTGGAGAACCACATCCAGGTGTGAGGTTTTATGAGAATTTAAAGGGGACACGCTGCATCCTTCTGCATACTTTTGTATTTCCATTTGTGTCTCTAGTGCTCCTATAAACGCAAAAAATAACACCAATCCGCTGTAAACACGCAACGCAAGCATAGGATTGGGTGGGGTGTGGCCTGCAACAGCTTATTTGCATAAAAGTGTCAGAGACCTTAAATGGCTCATTTTGAAAGGGACTGATACGGTCAAGATGTCTTTATCATGAACATGATTTGTATATCCCATAGACATAATATAACTAAAACGAGTTCTGCAAAATATGTCCCCTTTAAGTATCGTGTCTAGATAATAACTACATAATATGTGATTGTAAATTTTCATACAGAACTGTGCGATACTGAGGTAGGTGTGAATATTTGAGTCTTAGACAGTCATGTGTATTTCTGTCTCAGGGCACAGAGGAGCTGAAGTTGTCCGTAGATCATATCAAGCAGATCATCTGTATCTTGCGGGACTTCATTCGCTCCCCCGAGCGCCGGGTCATGGCGTCCACCATCTCCAAGCTCAAACTAGATCTCGACTTCGACAGCACCTCCATCAACCAGATCCAGCTTGTTTTGTTTGGTTTCCAGGACTCTGTGAGTGTTATGCATGTGGAGGATTCTGTAACAGGGCAGCAGAATAACAAATGATGGGTTCCGTAGATGCGGTTCATTTTTACTGTGTGTTTACAGAATAGACATACTTCCGTTATGTTCTGTCAGCGGGGAATACAAACACATGGAGATGATGAAGAGGGGTTTACTAGTTAAATTCTGGTGTTGGTTGATCCAAATAACTCAGAATGGCTCTCACACATGCACTGAATAAAACATTAAATTGCTTTAGGTTTATTCTCGGGCAAATAGAACGTAAACATTTTGAAGTGTGTGTGGGTTTGTGTGTGTGTGGTAAGAGCTTTAGAGCTGAAGTGCAACCCAGATTTGCTAAAGCACTGCTGATGTTCACAGTACATTGAGAAGATTAATATTGAAAGCTGATCTCCAAGTACATGCTGCTTAGAACATAAGACAAGATTAGGTTTCCACCTCTTTTATTCTGGCTTAGTCAGCGTCCTAAAAGAGCATAGATGTTCCTGTCATCGATATATGATCGTTAAAAGTCCTTCCTTTTAGTTTGTGCATGTTTCCAGAAGGTGCCCGAGACAGCGGACATGGACAGAACATCTACAATTTCAATAAATATTTCCAACTCGTTTCCAAGCTCATACTTGCTCATGCATGGGCAGATTAACTTTTATTTCAAAGGTATATGATACCATGACTGATCTGATACCATGGTATGTTTAAAACACAAGTCAACAGTAAACCGGATGAACTGAAACTAATTAAACCTCTCTCTCTTCTCTCAGGTGAATAAAGTGTTGAGGAATCACCATATTAAACCTCACTGGATGTTTGCTATGGACAACATCATCAGACGAGCTGTGCAGGCTGCGGTCACGATATTAATTCCAGGTATGTGTGAGTGTGTGAAATAGTAGAGTCTTGTATAACAGAGCTCCTGTGTACGATTTCATGGTCGGAGTCAGTAGGCCCAGGGCCGTAATAGGACACGTAATTTGGCTGTGAGTAAATCCCCCTTCACACTAATCCTCCTATCCCATGCTGTTGACGCCTGGATCAGAGCTGCAGACTCATTTTGGCCCGGCTTCAGAGAGCGAGGGGGCCGAGAAGGATGCGGATGAGGTGGACGTGGAGGAAGACGGTGAGTTTGGAGCGGTGGAGCCTGTAGCTCCGGAAGAAACTGGGCTCACCTCTGGGGTCAGTACCCTCAGCTCAGTCATCTCCCACGATTCCCAGCGTTTGCCACACCCACTCGCGACCCAGCTCACTCGCCTCAAACAGGAGACCAGCAGGTACGCACACAGCCCTCAGCTGACGTGTGCCTTTCATGTACTGCCTCTGAGTATTCTGTGCTTTTCAATCCTGTATAATCTAAAAAGGCCATTAAAGGGATAGTTTACCCCAAAATGAAAATCTGATGTTTATTTGCTTACCCCCAGGGCATCCAAGTCGAAGGTGACTTTGTTTCCTCAGCA
>JBBKCR010000001.1:10041974-10055152 GCA_037577295.1 Ladigesia roloffi
TCACACATAAAGTTCACGTTCAAGTTCTTGATTTACTAATAAGTTGCGTTCAGTTCAAAGTTCACTGAAATATGAACCCGTTCTTTTGAACTAGTTCATGCACAACACTGGAAGGCAGTACATGACCAAGGAGAGAGTACAAAAAAAACGAAAAAAAACAATTCCCATTTGCAAAACAACATACAGTGCAGTAACAGGAGCAGTATTGTCACTAGTGTTAGTGAATACAGTTTTATGACATACTCTATTCTAGCTTACATGTGCAAGAATGCAAAGACTCAGGTAGACAGCAATAAATCTGCAGTAATAGCAAGTAGCAGCCACAGGCTGAGAAAATAGATTTACATTAATGCAGGCTACCCAGCTGGCATTTTAACGTGGAGTCAGCGTTGAATCACCGTCAGGTGCGTCAGGTGTTGGATAAATGTTGGATTTTGTTATGATTTTGCAAATCTAATCAACGTTGGAATATCAACGTCATTCCAACGTTGACTTGACGTACAACTCACATTTTATTTATATTTCTATGTTGAATCCATAGTTAGTTAACAACACCATTTCAACCATTTGGTATTTAACGTTGTTTTGACGTTGAATTAATGATTTTTCCTAAACTGACATTATTTCAACCACATTGAAATGTTTAAGGTCGGTCGAATGCCAGCTGGGTATAATATATTTTGCACAGCCCCTGAGGTTCTGTTCTCAGTTCGTCTCTCTGCCAATGCAGGCAAAACTGTCCTAACAGATGGTGAGAATGAATGAGAAGTGCAGATTGAGTCATCTCCCTGCATGCTAATATTCACTCACATGAAGGTTATGTTCATAGGAATGGCTTTATATTTCAGGAGTACACCATAAAATTATTTAAAGTCTTTCTTGAATCATAAGTCATAAGCTTTCCTTACACACTATGCCATATTTCTGAGGGAAAGGCAGTAGGTAGGTAGCTGCACGTTTCCTTTTGATGACTAGGGAGTTGTGGGAAGAGGAGCTGAAACATGATACTCCTGGTTGATATTTGTCTCCGCCCCCTGATGCGCAGCAGCAAAATCAAAACATACAGATTTGATGTATTTTATGTATTGATATTATGTACACACTCCGTTTCATTTGTAAATAGTTTTTGGGTAATTGAGAGATAATTTCAAGATGTATATATGGATATGTGTAATGCAATAAACAGCTTTTGTTAATATGTAAGCTAAAAATGTTGTAAAAGTGACATATGCCATAAACAGCTGTATCTGATTGTATCGCTTCTCAATAAATATTTAAATATAAAAAATAAAAAAAATACAGATTTTAGAGCTGAGCACTCAACATGAACATGAGCTCACAAATGAAAAGTATTTGGTTTTAGGCAAAATTTTAATTTAATTTTAATAGAAACATACCTTTTTATAGGCTGTAACTTTACTGCCGAACAGTTTATAGCTTTTCGTTTAAGCAGCAAACAAATGTTGGTTAGGTTTCAGCACTCAGTAGCACTCAACAGTTTTAAACCACCTCTCAGCCAAAGAAGTTTCAGTATGCGCTTTTAACAATAGTTGATCCAGTCATTATTATTATTTAAATAATTGTTTAGACACAAGAGACAATTCAATTCTTAAAAAAAGTCAGACAGAAATAGGGTTGTTTTTACATAACCTACTAACTGTCCTGTTTTTTTTTATTAAAATACATTTTGGAATATTAAAATGGCTGTGTCACGTTTTAATCTTTATTCAAATTCTTTCTCACAGCTTAATGTTGCAGTAAAGTGTTTGAAGACAGATTTGCTGGACCAGACGGAGTGTCTGGATGACTTCATACAGGAAGTGAATGCCATGCACTCTCTGGACCACCAAAACCTTATACGGCTGTATGGAGTGGTCCTTACACACCCAATGAAGATGGTAAGTCTTATAGACCTTATCACATGGACAGAAATATTATGCCCAATAGAAAGTAAATTAATTGCTGTATTTGTAATTGTAGGTGCCAGATGACTGTTTACAAATTGGAATTTAAATAAGTTTAAATTTGATATTCCATAGATCACAATTTTGGATTCATAATGTACATAATTTAAAAAAGGATTTAATGTGGTGCGTTTGTAATGTAAAATAGGTACTGTCACTTAAGCACGTAGGCGCAAAAGCGGTGCTAGAAAACATAGTGGCCTTTAGTTTGGGGACAAATCTCGAGATGGGAGAGTCTGACTGTTTTCTGACCGTGTCTTGCTGTTAGTTATAGAATTGCGTATGTATGAACCAGTTTCGGTAGGAAGCCTTTGATTTGTATGGATATGTGGAATTCATGTGCCGTTTGTTAAGAATAATCCTGCAGGCTTGATTCAATTGGAAGATTTGTTTTTTTTGCTTTTGGATCCTGGAACATGCGTCAGCCATTTTTGAACTTTTTTGGAATTAAGTTAGAAAATACCCTACAGTAATTAATTAGCAATGTTTATTGCAACAGTGCGGTCATTTATTTATGTACAGTAACACATCACTTATTGTGAGTGTTATGGGCCAAGAGCAGCCGTATATAGTGAAAAAAACACATTGTTGTGATGTGGTAAAAAAATAATGCCTATTTTTATTCTGTAAAAAATATACTTCCAAATCACTTTTATTTTAAACTCAGCTAAATACATTACCTTTAAAGGGGACATATTATGCTAAATTCACTTTTGCATCCTTTTGTATTTCCATTTGAGTCTGTAGAGCTCCTATAATCACACCAAGTGTGAAAAAAAAAAATCCATCCATTTTCTGTGAAAAAACAACTGAAAGATCTTGGTGTCAGGAATCATATGCTTCTATGAGTTGTTCTGACGTCTCCGCTATTGTGAGGTCAGGAGGAGGAAATATGCATTGAACCACCCCTCACCTGTAGATTCCTGCCCATTACATTAGTTGAGGAAGCCATTATTGTCTACCATTTTCATGTGTGGTAAATGCGCAGTGAAAGAATGGGATATGGGGTATGACCAGCAACAGCTTAGTTGCATAAAAGTGACAGAGCCCTTAAACGGCTCATTTTGAAAGGGAGCGAAACTGTAAGGAATAGAGCTGGTGAGATCTCTTTATGGGAGAATGATTTTGTGCCCATGTTTTGTAGCCCATAGACCTATTAGAACTAAAGTGAATTTTGTATTCAACCCCTGCAGTGCTAGAATGCAAACACCAGTATTACCCCTATATCGACTGTACTGTATTTCAACGAAATGAAAAACACGAGACACTTGAGATGCTTTATGGGGGATATTCTGGACTGCGGCATCACAGGGCATCAGCCAATCAGCAGCAAGGAGAAACAAATAACGTACTCAGATTGGCTACTTTCAAACCTACCGCTTCTAAAAACAGCTGTACTCAGAGGCAGGAGGTTTGTAATAGAGCCCTGCGTGGGACTGTTCTTTAAATCCCGCTCCCGCCCGGACCCGCTGAATTCTGACGATTCCCGCCTGCTCTCGCCCGCGCTCTTGGTCACTCCCGCCCGTACCCGCCCGCATTGCTCTAACACAAAGTCCAGCTCTTTACCCTCTTTGTTTGTTACAATTTTAAAGTTTTTCCATATCTCAGATTTCCCCAATTTTAGTTTTGTTTCATATTCTCCCTTCGCAATTTTATTACCAACATCAGCTGCATCCTCCATCCTGCTACGCTAACAATTTTGGATCCCGCCCACTATCTCTGTTGCTCCCGCCCGCTCCTGCCTGCAGCAACCTAAAACCCGCCCAATCCCGCAGGATTTGCTTTGGGTCCCGCGGGACCCGCTCCCAATGCAGGGCTCTAGTTTGTAAATGCTCGATGGACTGAAACCGTGACTGCCAATCTGCGTTAAAGTGGGGGGTTACTCCAATTTGAGTGAAAACTTCTGTTAATTATTAGATACAGTGTTGTACGAAAGTCTAAGGTACACATGCAAATGGTAATTCTTAACACAAGAATAAAATGTTATTTGTATGTATTGTTTAGTTTTATTTAGCATTTTCAGAAATGTTACTGTGAAAAAAACGCTCACTTCTCTAAACTGTTGGTAAATGTTATTTTCACAGGTGCCACAGACTTTTTTACAGTACTGTGCATTATGCTTGTAGCTCCAGTTCAAATCTAAAGAAGCAAAGGTCTGGTCTAATGTATGAGGGTCAAGCAGAAAACTGTAAAGTGCTTATTTCATTTGAATACCATAACAGAGCCAAGACTACTTGTGCTACTTCTAAAGTGATGCAGTATAAAGTTTACCGTAAGTCCAGCTGGTGTGAGGTGTCTGTGTTTGTGGTGCAGGTGACGGAGCTGGCTCCTCTCGGCTCTCTGCTGGACAGGCTGAGAAAGAGGCAGGGCCACATCCTGATCTCTGTGCTGTGCCGCTACGCTGTGCAGATTGCCTGTGGCATGTCCTATCTTGAGTCGCGACGCTTCATCCACCGCGACCTGGCCGCCCGCAACATCCTTCTGGCCTCCAACGACATGGTCAAGATCGGAGACTTCGGCCTGATGAGAGCTCTGCCCAAGAACGACGACCATTACGTCATGCAGGAGCACCACAAAGTGCCCTTTGCCTGGTGAGGGGGTTCAGAGGCATGGACTTTGTTCACAAAAAAGTTCCATCTCATTTTTAAACAGTGGATCAGCTGGTGACCTAGTGGTTAGTGAGTTGGCACTGTTATTGTAAGGTTATGGGTTTGAATCCCAGGGCTGCCAGTGACTCTTTAAGGTTCCTTTGAGCAAGGAGCCATCCCCACACACTGCTCCCCAGCTGCTGCGTCACTAGCCGCCCACTTGACTTGATGAATGGATGAAATACAACGAAAGTATTTCCCACAGTCTTCACACTGTGTGCTGTGCTGTGCTGTGCTGTGCTGTGGTGTGTTCACACGGGTTTATAAGGGAACACTTCACTTTACAGTGTTTTCAGTGCTATCGTTTTTCTTCATTTCTTTCCTGTCTTCTTGCTCTCTTCCTCTCTCTCTCTCTCTCTTTTTCTCTCTCTCTCTCTCTCACTCTCTTTCTTTGGTGCTCTCTTCCCCTCTCTATCTCTTGCCTTGTCTTGCTCTCTTCCTCGCACTCTTTCTAATTCTCTCTCTCTCTCTCTCTTTCTCTCTCTTCTCCCCCTCTTTCTCTCTTGTGCTCTCTTTCGCTCTTTCTCTTGCCTTGTCTTGCTCTCTTCCTCGCACTCTTTCTAATTCTCTCTCCCTCTCTTTTTTTCTCTTCTCTCTCTCTTTCTCTCTTGTGCTCTCTTTCCCTCTTTCTCTTGCCTTGTCTTGCTCTCTTCCTCGCACTCTTTCTCACCCTCTCTCTCTCTCACCCTCTCTCTCTCTCTCTATCTCTCTCTCTCTTCCTCTCTCTGTCCTTCTCTCCCTCTCCCTTTCCCCTTCTACAGGTGTGCTCCAGAAAGCCTGAAAACCCGGACCTTTTCCCATGCTAGTGATACCTGGATGTTTGGAGTGACCCTGTGGGAGATGTTCACTCATGGCCAGGAGCCGTGGATCGGCCTCAATGGCAGCCAGGTTACTTATTCTTATCGTTACTGTCCACTTATTCAGTTTAGTTTATTAATGGGACATTTTAAAAGGGGCATTTTTGTTATTTTTCCCAGCTGAATATGTGCCCTGAACTCTTTGAAAGACAACCATGAAAACAGACCCTAATTCAGTGTTTATATTACAGATTTTACTGTGTCACTCACAAGTTAAATACATTTTGAGATTAAATGCTAATGACCATGGCTCTTATTGGTTTCTTTGGAGGTGGGTGTGTAAACAGCTGGGATGGGTATCCTTGGTCTTTGTGTAGCAGTAGAGAGCTTATCAGTGTCTGCCACATAGAACAGAAGTGTAATACTCTGCAAGTTCATCTGTTTAAGCTTGTTTACGTTTTAAATGCCAGGTACACATACATGTACCAGCATGTGCAAGACAGACAGATATGTAGGCATTAGGCAGGCTTACAGTAGTCAATTTAGGCATTTTACTGAATGAAAGACATTATTTGAAGCTTTAAGTGCATGATCTAGTAGCATATTTTTTTTCTTTAATGTTACAATTTGTATTTTAACTCCAAGCCTGTCTCTGAAAGGTTTAGCTTGCCCAGCCCTGAATTTGCCCTCAGAAGGCTTGTTATCATTCTGCCATATTAGACACTAGCCTCACAAGATTTACTGGAAGTGGAAATTGAAATACAAGAGATTCAATCATTGTTCAGATGGTAGATCTGACTGGTTTACTAGGTTGTCTTTAACATGTATAAGTGATGATTTAACCTTTATTTGTTTTTTGGACTGTTTCTTACAGAAAGCTGTTTTCTTACAGTAGTCCTATACTACAAAACTCAAAACCTTTATGTCTTCCTTTAGATCTTGCATAGGATTGATAAAGAAGCTGAGAGGCTTGCTAAACCCGAGGACTGTCCACAGGACATCTATAATGTCATGTTGCAGAGCTGGTCTCCAAAACCCGAGGACAGGCCCACTTTTGAGGCCCTCAGGGACTTTCTGTTGGAGGTAAGACTTGAAATCAGGTGGTCAAATTGGTCCATCCTGCTTTATATTCCACTTCCTTTTGCTTTATACGTTTCTGATACGTTTTGTTTTTCTGTCTCTGTATAATATCCTTTTTTAGACTATGCCAACAGACATGAGGGCTCTGCAGGATTTTGATGAAGCAGACAAGCTGAAGATCCATGCCAATGATGTCATCACCATCATTGAAGGCAGGTCAGTGTGATCTCTGATCTCTAGTCCCTTTCCTTACTTTACACTGCAATACCTATTACACATGGCCACCTTTCAAACTCATCTTCAGTGTAATAGTATTCTCACTCCTCATTATTGGTCCCTGGATCAGTTTTGTAATCCACTTCAAATATACATATATTATGAAATAACATATTACTGTACTTTTTCTGTTATTCCAATTTTGACATCTGGGCAGTAGAGAAGACTTTTAATCAGTTTTCCCCATGAAAGGGTGAGGAAGGGTGGGCACAAAAAGTGAATAAAAGAAAATGAGCAGATTTTGATTCTGGTTTTTGCATGGGCAGCTGGGGGCTAGTGGTTAGGGTGTTGCTCCTGCAATCAGAAGGTTGTGTGTTCAAGTCCCACCACTGCTAGTGTCATCAGTGAGGTTCCCTTGAGCAAGGTACCGTACCCACACACAGCTCCCCAGGTTGGTGGCAGCCCCCTGCTTCACTTGGTGAATGGGTTAAATGCAGAGAACGAATTTCACATTGTGTTCATGTGACTATACGGGACCACTTTACTTTGACCCAGTTTAGGGCTGTGTGGCTTTATTAAACATTGCTCTGTGACTCGGGTTGTATTAAAAAATTTTTTTTTGTTTGGGTTGCAGGGCAGAGAACTACTGGTGGCGAGGGCAGAACAGACAGACGCTGAAGGTGGGTCAGTTCCCCAGGAATGTGGTGACCTCAGTAGCTGGCCTCTCTGCCCATGACATCAGCAGGCCACTCAAACACAGTTTCATCCACACGGGGCACGGAGACACAGACCCTCACCGCAGCTGGGGCGCCCCCGATAAAATTGACGAGTGAGACATTTTCCAGCATGTATTTCTGTTGCTGTCTTTGTTTCTTTTTTTCAACATGTGATATTCCTCTCTTGTTCTTGGGGTGTTGACCAAAATGATTCAGTGTTTAGAAATGTTCTTTCGGCCAACTTAGGGTTGTGATCTGCAGGCCAAAGCTGGCAAAGTTCTCTTTGATTTGGGAAAGTTTAGTTATTCTTCAATTTCCGCCACCAGAATGCTGCACACAGTTACGGCTAGGCTGATGAATAGTCTACAGCGCACATGAGAGGTTTTTGATTTCAGCGAAGAGTTCAGCAAAGCCTGCCTATGATGTTTTCACAGTGATGTTAGATAATGTTAGATGATGTGTTTACCATTTGCATGCAGTATCTACCTTGGGAACCCTATGGATCCCCCTGACGTTCTTGGGATGGATCCAAATGCTGCTAGGCCCACCAAATTACCCAATCGGTCCAAAAGTGAGTGAACAAGAGATGTTACAGTACTAAAACGTTACAATTATGACACAGTAACTTTTTCGTGTTCTATATGAGCTACGTTATCACTTTAAAATACGTCTGATTTTGTTTTATGAATTCATTGCTCGGTCTCATTTATGAAATTTCATTTTGTATCTGACCGTTTGGGTTCATCTTTCTGATGTGTCCTTTCCTCTGGTGCCTCAGAGCAACCTCCGCCTCGGCCTCCTCAGCCTGCTGTTCTTCTCAAGAGTAAGTGCTGCCTCCCTTTCTCCCATCTCTAGGGCTGTCACACTCTTTCCATTACACATGGGGATTACATATGTATATATTCTCACTGAAGAGGCACATTCTTAAATTAATGATATTCGGATATCTTAAATAGAAACATGTCATATCTCGGCCAGCGGCCGGTGTCGGTCACCCTTGTTGTAGTTTTTGTATATGGAACTCTTGTTTCGAAGAGCATTACATCAGTTGTCCTGTGTTTTAGTTCTGTGATTGCATTACATCATTGGTTTCTGTTCTTCTGTGTTGTGCATTTAAGTTCTAAGAGTGTTGGTATTAGTTGCTGGTCAATCCTCATAATATCCCTCATGCTACCCAGTCCTCTGCTAATGTAAAGCTTGTTTTAGACCCTCGTGCCTTTTTTGTTTAGTGTCTGCGTTGTTTGTAATAAATTTCAATTAAAGGGAACCTTCCACTTCGCCTCGCCTCACACACGCAGATTAATGTTACACTTTTTCATTTGTTATTCTCAGAGCCGTTCTACGACTCTGTGTTGGAAGACGATGATGATCTAATAGTGACAGGTTTGAAGAAGCTTTCCCTGAAGACGCCAGCTTATTTGGGACTGCGTCTGCGGCCGTGGGAGAGCTCCAGCACCACAGACCGCCTCAGCGAGGTGTCACTCATCGACTTCGGAGATGACAGCTTCAGCTCAACGTCGCCCTCCCCCATCACCGAAATTCCCAACCCCAGCACCGCCCTGCTGCAGCCATCGGTCTCCAGCGCCTCCATTTTGGACACAGCGCCACCTCTGAGCCCCTACCGCGGCCTGCCCAACCCCCTGCATCCCACCCCACTGGTGGACTGGGATACTCGGCCCCTCCCTCCACTTCCAGCATACGACGAGGTGGCGTTAGAGTGTGAGGAGCAGGAGGATGTGGAAGTCAGCTCCATAAATGCTTCGGCTGGGCAGAGTGACAGTTTATCTGAGCAGAAATATGACATAGTGGAAGGTACCTCTGGCCGATATGGGCCAAAATCTGTTTATTGTTCCATAACATTTGATATCGGCAAATATTACTGTGTAAAAAATGTACAACATAAGATACATCTGAGTAACATCCTTAATGTTACTGACTAAATTGGTCAGAAACACTATATATACATATATTTTAATATTAGAATATAGCACATAGTACACAGAGTACTCATTATAGGCACATAAACCCCTAGATAACCGTAGTTTTACGTTAGTGCTAGACCTTAAGCTTTTAGCCGCAAGTTTAATATAGGGACAATTTATTTGAAGAATTATGCCTTCATATGCCATAAGTCTGAGAGTTCCTAAGACAGATATGACACTAACATAATGACCCACGGATTTAAGGTCTATTATTGATCCCACTGGTTTGTTTTGTGGTCAGTGATTGGCGCGACCTCCCCCTCCTCTGACTAATAAAAGACCACTGTGGCCAAAAGTGCATTTTTATTCACAGTCAGGTAGAATCAAGGCTAAAACTCTATTGAGGAACACAGTGGTATACTAATTTTATTGAAAGTGCCACAAGCTGTTTAACTGGTTTTAATGTTTATTTGTTGTTTTACCACTCAATAGAAAGAGATGCAGATCCTGGTAGCTCAGGCAAGCGTGTTGTTGAGGACAACCTGTTCCTGCCCTCGAAGCCAGCGGATGAGACACACTCCTTCTCGCAGTCAGCTGACATCTTCAAGGAGCTGCAAAGAGAGGCAATGGTGAAGCTGCGGGTGCCTCCGGCGGGCCGTTCGCTGCCCTCCTCGCCCATTCCCATGCATTCACTTGCACCCCACCGGCAGATCATCCTGCCCTCCTCCTACGATGACAAACCACAAATACCACCCCGTATTCCCATCCCACCTATGCGGCCCTCCAAGCGGGCAAACATCTATGGCAGTAGGCTCTCTGCCTCTTTGGGGGATGACCAGGACCGAAGCAGGCCCCCTCGGATCCCCCCCAGAGACCATGCTGTGTCCCAGCCTGGCTCCCGGGCTCCCAGCCCAATGACCCCATATGCAGGTTCTCCCCAGCAGAAGCCCAGCCTGTGCTGCGTTGGTTCTTTGGGTTCCTGCCTGTCTCCCTCTTCGTACTCTTGTGCCCCCTCCACTACCTCCTCGTCCACTGCCTCCAGCACCTCTTTTAAGCTTGTTTCCACCCCCAGTAGACTCACTCAGGACACCCATTATGGCTCCACTGAGACAGGACCAACTCGTGCGAAAAGCCCCTGCATTCTGCCCATTATGTGTGATGGTGTAAAGGCCAGCAGCACCCACTATTACTTGCTCCCAGAACGGCCAGCGTATCTGGAAAAATACGAAAGGTATTTGAAGGATTCAGATGGAGGGGAAGAGAGAAGAACCACTAACATGGCCACCGTCAGGCCCATGGTCCAACAACAGGTCATCAAGCCCAATCTCTGCTCCACTCCCAGCATCAGTGGACCAGGAAGCTCCTACAGCCTGGCTTCAACCTCGCAGCCAGCGGCACAAGCCAACTCCTACAGTAGTGTCAAACAGGTACTATTTACCGTGAGCCAGCATTATCAGTTATGTTTCTGGCGTAGAAACATCATGACGAAAAATCTAATTTACACCTTTTTAATTTACACAGATAAAATTGCTCAGTCAAGACATATTGATATTCCAAACTGTGCTCCATTGTTTAACCTTGGAGCTACAAGACATCGCTAACAAGCACAAATCGCTAACAAAATGGCCAATTGTGAGCTGTAAAATGTAAAAAATCACTATAGAATCACAGAAGTCCAACTTGTTTTATTCCAGTTATGAACAATAAAAGGGTGAATTTGTGCCTGTAGGTGCAAGAGGCAGTCCATGGAGTAACGGTAGAGGAGTGTCAGGCCGCCCTTCAGAGTCACCGCTGGAATGTGCAGGAGGCTGTGCAGTATCTTAAGGTAGTGTGGCGGCTCCACTGGCAACCAGTTATGACATGTCAAACTTATTTATATATCTTATACACAAAGGTAATTTAATCAATTTACAGGTGTAGAATAAAACTATTAAGTGTAAAGAAATAAAAGAATGCATAGAAAATTAATAAGAGGAGATTAAAAGCGTGAAATGAAAAGTTATCAAAAAGCCCCCTTACTACTGAACACTGCGACACTATCACGAACCCTTGGTGACTCCTGATCTGTGTGTGTGTGTGTGTGTCTCTGTGTTCCTGGACAGGTGGAGCAACTGTTCCGTTTAGGTCTGAGGGCTCGTCCTGCGTGTGTGGAGCTTCTACAGAGGTGCGGGTGGAACCTGGAGCAAGCCAGCACCGTGATGCTAGACTCATACAGCCCCTCAAGGCAGAGGTAACGGGCATTTGAAGCTGTTTTGTCTGTTTAAATATCTGAATTTTTAAACCCATGTTTTTTGCCCTATAATGATGAATAAGTGCATTTTTGCTGTCTAATGTTCACGCACCCACTTTTACGACCCGTTTTAACCCACTAAGCGCCAAACTGGCAGTGGTTTACTTTTGATGTGCAAGACTAAGTTTTCCATTTGAAGCTTGAAAGGCATTGCAGGATATTGACATCATGAAACATAGTTTTAGGAATTATCTGTATTTCTTTGATTTAAAAATGGTTTTAAGACTTTTAAGAAAGAACTCTACCATGACTGATGGAGAAGTAGATGCAGGAGTGGATAGAACATGCTTGGGTGGAAGATGTCAGTGTTGAATTCTGGGGATTTTGTAGTTTTTTTGTTTGTTTTATTGCAGATACTAAAGGCAGCTCTCAGGATGATCAGGGCGCTCTCCTTCTCTCCGCTGTAAATCACTGCTGACTAGGACACTCATCCAGCATTTGTGCACTATTCTTGATGAAATGTGCTCTTTTGGTGAGGTCTGACTCTGATTACTGAATACTGAAGTATTTCCATGTCTAGAAACAGCTTACATGTATGCTAAAGTGTAAGAATGTGATTTATTAGGTTTAAAACTTATTTTATAAGTATTCCCATTCGTTCATATGAATTTTTTTTTGTTGTAGAAAACACGTAAATGCACTTACTTGAAATAGACTTAAATCCGTTCTTATTAACGTTTTGTTTCCTATTTATTGTGATGTTTGCAATGACGTTTGAGGTATTATTTAATGTGAAAAAACTTAATTACTACATTACTATATTTATTTGCCTTCATTATGTGAAATATATACTGCATTAATTACGAATGTTCATTTAATAGCAATACAGGGTTTGATGTCATGTGGAACTCTGACTGAATGGTTTGTCATCATTCAGTTCAGTTCCTATTCAAATACCATTAATCGGGTGTGCACACCTCGTAGCCTTGTATTTTTCACACTGTAATTCCACACCATTAACTACCTGAATTGTGTTCATGTTCTGCCCCTATTCTTGCTCATGCCCACAGATACTTTCTTACATGGCAACTGATGACATATATATACCGTAAATTCTGGTTTATGAGCCGCTACTTTTTTCCCAAAATTTCTAACATTTTGAAGCCTGCGGCTAATAATACGGTGCGGTTTATGCATGTTTTTTTTTTCATGACACCAAAAACATTTTGCCTCGTAACCAGACCCGACGCCAGACACAGATTTGCGGACGGACCTTTGGGGAGGTTTCTGGTTGATATGTATTATGCGCAACTTGGTCGCATCTATGACGAGTGTTTTGGCAGCTCAAACTCTCGGACCAATCTCGGAGGCTCGTATCCAAGGCCCGCCCAGGCTGAAGATGAGGAGAAGGAAGATGAAGATGGTGATTAATCACTTTAACTGGTCGGCTGCAGTATATATACAGGATGTTTTTGTACCGGACGTTAGGAGATGGAATGTTGTTCGTGCACTGTCCAGTAAAAAAGCATAAGCAACATAATGTGTATGTTACTGATACGGACGACTTCTTAAAGACACTGTTCGAAAAATAAAACCATGTGCAAT
>JBBKCR010000001.1:10077971-10092011 GCA_037577295.1 Ladigesia roloffi
TGTACTGAAGAAGTACATTACTGTAGTACAGTACTGCCTGTGGACTGTTCTGTAGACTGTTTCAGTATTTGGGAAATGTATTCTTAATTTGTATTTCTACACAGTAGGTCTATTCAGGGTACTTTACAGTTTATACTATTGTAGAAAGAGAGGATGCAGCAATTGTTTTTATTTTGTAACTGTATTCAGTAAAAGCTTCTGTTGTTTGTATATGTAGACCACAGTGTTTGCAACATTGTGCTGGTTGAGATGAACACTGTGGATATTATTTTTGTGGGATAAATACAGTAAAATATATGTAGTACTGTGCATTTGTGTGTTTTGTATCCAAACAATATTCGGAAATATTTTTGATGCACTTATGTAGGCCTGTGTATTGTCTGTAGTAGATGTAAAACTGAACCTCTTAATGAAAGGAGAAGAAGTGGCCCTAGTGTTTTACGTAAAGCACATCAGTGATCAATTGGTTCTTACAGTATATATGTCTCCTCATGTAATGGTTTGTGTGTGTCATTTGAAAAAAGAATCCCATTTCGAGAAGAAATTGCATCGTTTTGAATATAAAGTTTCATTTTGCAGGAGAATTGAAGGGTTTTGCCCACTGGGTGTGTGTTTTTTCTTGTGTGTGTAGAGTTAACACTTGGGAAAAACTGTAAATATGAGTACAAAAGTACATGAATACAGCTATCCCACAGTGTTTTATATTTATTTATGTAGTGTGTAATTGTTGCTAGGTTTTTTGACAGTAGTGCTAGATTTTGAGTAAAGTTAAAATAGTTTTGGGTCAAATGTTTCGTTTTGCAAGACAAGTAAAAAATTTGAGTGTAGCTTGAATTTTAGAGTAAAAGAGATGTGATTTTAGGAAATGTGTTTTTGCTATTCCGAAAAAACTAATGTTTTTTTACAGTAAAGTTGTAGTGTAATGTAAAGTACTTCTTATTGTCATCTATGTGTATTCGCTATTCAGTTTAGAAAATCAAGGAAGAAAAAAAGGATTCTATTTTGGTGTTGTCGCTGTTATCAGTGTCATTAACCAAGTGATTTAGCGCCTTTGGACAAAGTTTTATTGACTTAAGTGAACATTGTCAACAACTGTAAAGCTGTATTGTTTTATGCGTACAAAATCAGCAGAACATTTGTCCAGGGTCTCAAATGTTGTGACCGTTTGCCCCACAGGTCTTCTCTGCCCTCATTAAATGTATCAGAGTTGACCTGCATGTGTTCTATTATGTGCACAGTGCTCTAAACAGCCACCAGCTGTTGTTCCCAGACCACATGGAAATCTTTTGGTACTTTCCAGTCCTTAACTCATTCTTGTTGCCCATGTGATTCGGGGCTTTTCATACAATACTTTGCTTTACTGACTTTTCTGTATCTTTAGTGTAAGTACGTATGCAAAATGGTAAAATTATGTATATTATGCTGTATTTTAAAAATGCTACCCAATGTTTCACTTTTAGTTCATCTGTCTACTGCAGTGGAGGCTCTTTCCAGTCTCTGACCAGGTGCTGGGATCCTCCCTGTGTTTATATTCCTTAGTTTGTGTGTTTATGCAGTGTTTGTTTTTCTGTTTTTTTCCCTCTTAATTTCACTTTCATTATGGCTAAACCCATGCTCATTCATATGCTGATACACACCTTTAAATAACGGCTTATGTAAATATATCCGCAACAAATTGAACGCAACAAATTAATTCAAATGACACCGTGAGCCATATTGGACATAGTAAAGTAAAAGTGACCGTGTGAACACAAAATTCTTCCTCTGTATTTAACCAATTCACTAAGTGAAGCAGCGTGCAGCCAGGAACACAGCACCCAGGGAGCAGTGTGTGGGGATGGTACCTTGCTTAGGGTATCTCTTGGGAATTGAACCCACAGGTTCCTAATCATAGTGTGAACAGCTGGTCAGATGGACCTGTGCAGCAGGAGGTTAGGGAGTTGCATCTCAGGACTGCCAATGCACCACTGATGCCACTGGCTGTCCACTGTTTCACTTGCTGAATAGGTTAAATGATGCTGCTTACAAAGTGTGCTGTGTGTTCACACATGATAAAAATCCACTTTCAACACATTTCTAAAAACTATTTTTTGTCACCAGTAAAAGGATAAGGTAAGGAATGATTTGCACTCCAATACATTATTCATTATTTATTCTAAGCTGGTATTTATTTATCAGCCACCTAGCTGCTATGACAGTATGGTCATCTGTTCAGTGGCTGATTTATGAGCTGCAAATTGCCAACCTACGGCAGCAATGACAGCTAAGGCATTCAAACATGCACTTGCATGTACATACTGGCAAAAACACTGAATCACATGAAAACAGCTTGGGCCTGTAGCATAACTTAACTGAATGGTTTTGTGAGTGTGCAGTTTTTTATTCTTTTGACTTTGAAAAACAAACGTCTCGACTTCATGGGACTTTAACGCTTTTTATTTCAAACATTCAGAAAGAAATCTTCCATTAAAAAAAAAAACAAAAGGTTACCAGAAATCATAACAGTACAAATAAGCACAGATTAGGAAAATGTATTAAATATTCCTCTGAATGGACATTGTTAAGTAGCAAAGGGAAATACGTAAGGAAAACAATGAAAAAGATAAAAGAACAAAGAAAACTGATGGTCAGCACAATTGCACCACCTGTTTAAAATGTAGCAATCAGCGTATGATACACCATTTGACATGCTTGTTTCTTAAGAAATGTAACTGAGGTACAGCTCTTGCCTTAAAATTGTATCAGCTCCTAACACTTGGTTAGCAACAGTCATCACCCAGATAGACAGAAAAGCCCAAGAAATGAAATCCTGTACAAGTGCTGTCAGGCGACAGGGCTTGGTAAGAGCTCCTGAACACTGTTATATCAGACAAAGGCCTCTCTCTCTGTAATTCTTGCAGAATTACATTTGGTGTGTATATTTTTCAATCAGTGTACATTTTAATACCTATCCACAGCCACGTGCTGTCCTGTCCTCCGAATTTTTTCAGTGGCTTCTTATTTCTTTTTGTAGTCTCCTGTGTAGGCCCGGTGGTCACCCTGGCCAGGGTAGTGGCCACCGTAACTCCTCAGGACGTCCTGGAAGCTGAGGGGACTTGGCTCCTGGGCAGTAAAAGTTGCGCTGGGGTCTTCCTGGCCACTCATATATGTTTCATACTGCTGGTCGTAGCCTGGGACTTCTGGCTGCTGTTCATGATAGAACCCTTCATGCTGCTGAGGGGCCTCCTCATGGTGGCCTGGTTGCTCTCTGCGTTCGTGTGTGGGCTGATGGTCATGCTGCTCAGGCCGGAGACTGGGCATCCTTGGTCCTTCAGACTCAGACTCGTAGCGGCGCAGACGGCAGTTGTGGTCATATTCTGGGTCACAGTCAGGGTCTGGCTCAATAACGCCGTTTCTGGAGCCATCAGCATTGAGGTGGGGCTCATAGACTTCAGACGGCCTTTGTGGGCCAGAGCGTTCATTCTGGCCAGCAATTGGGAAGCACTCTTTGTCATAGCCAATAAAGCAGTCATATCCCTCTTTGGTCTTGCCTGGGGGTCCCAGAGGGTGGCGGTTCTCTTCCATGCTGGTGGGGCGAGGGAAGAGTTGTGGCTGGCGCGGTGCAGGTGGCCCTCTGCGCAATGCAGCTGCGGGTGCAGCATCCTGGTACATGGCTGAGGGATTGAAACTGGTGCTGGGAGGAGCGCGCATGGAGCTGGCCACCGGAGCTGATTCATCTTTAGGCTCATCAGCCAATCTAGCAAACTTGACAGCTGACAGGGGGTTGCAATTCTCATCAAAGAGTGGGTTGCAAGCCCTCTCAAGGGGAGCCGGAGAAGAAGGGGCCTCCCGGTCCTTGGGAGCTTCCAGAGAAGCAACATAGGCACAGTATGGATCAACACGAGGATCGCAGTTGGGGATACGAAGGTACAGGCCTGATGGGGTTTTCTGCACGAGATGGGGCATGCAATTTGGGTCACTCTTGGGGTCACAGGTCAGATGGGCATAAGATGGGAGAGGCCCACTGGCAGGCCTGTAGCCATAGGCAGCACG
Source organism: Ladigesia roloffi (assembly GCA_037577295.1). NCBI lineage: Eukaryota > Metazoa > Chordata > Actinopteri > Characiformes > Alestidae > Ladigesia > Ladigesia roloffi. The sequence goes on from JBBKCR010000001.1 coordinate 10,082,004, forward strand.
CAAGTGGTACTGCAAGCACTCCACATCCTCTGCGTCACATATGCGCAGCAGCTCTGCCTTCTGCTCAGCAGTCAGGAAGGACTGCATGACTGGGGGGTAGTAATAGTAGCCCAAGTGAGGGTCCTTCACAATTGGGTTGCGAATATAGGCTGGTGTTTTAAGTGGAGCTGGTGCAGGAGCCTTTACAGGCACAGGGGTCTTCACAGCAGTAGGGGCCAAGTATGGGTAAGCCGTGTATCCCAGACCATACAGGCAATATGGATCCCTGAGAGGATCACAAGATTTGATCGGCGCAGGTTTTGCCGGTTCAGCCTTAGGCTGCGCCCTGGTGGTGTAAGAAGCTATACAATTTGGGTCTTCAGAATCAGCGCAAGTCTTGTAGATTTCGCTTAGATGTTGTAGGTAGAGCTTGTAGGAGCGTCGAGCTTCTCCGCGGTTCTTGTTCTGCAAGTATGCCAGATACAAGCGATCCATCTCTGCAATCTGAGAGACATTCAATGTAAAAAAATGGACTCTATATTCAGAAAACATGAGCAGAGCAATTGTCAAATCATTACATGATGGATCCGTTAAGAGGACTGAAGAAAGAAATCAAATCAAGCAGGAACTACAAACTGATGCAGAAAAACGTTCAACCCAGTATTACAATCTTTGTGTTCTTGACACTGCAGCTTATTTATCTGGAAAAAAAGAGAAAGCTGACATATTTTTGGAACATGACCATTTTCCAACCTGTCAAGAGAATGAATATGAAGAGCATTAACACAAAAGTCGACTAGTTGATTAGTCGTCTTTAGAGGCACTAGTCTACGGCCGACTAGTCGTGTTTTTTTTCTCTTTCTCTGCCCTCGCTTTGGACCTATTGAAGTCTCTGCCTCTGATTTACTGACGCTGACACCAATTACTTTGCTTAACCAATTACTATAGTCTCTTCATAAAAGGGACGGAACCACTGGCACGTAGAGTGGAGTGTAAACACGAGACCACAACAAGACGAGACAGACTGCAGCAGAGAACAGACACACAAATCACCCGTGTGGAGATCCTTCACTCTAGAACACAAACAGCACGGGGACCTGCAGAACCTGCAAGTTGGTGCGAAAATGCTGGAAAAGTGCTGCGTTCGGAAAGGGCAACGGTTCAGAGGTGCTGAGCAGCGCCTGGGCTTAAACTGTTCCCACTTTCTGTTTACACTTAAATTTACCAGAACCTTCAAGGTATCAGCCTTTGTTTTGTTTAGTTTAAATGTCATGTTAATGTTACAGAGAACTGTAATAAAAGTTACTCAGTGTAGGAGACCTTTGTTCCTGCGTCTGTTTGATGTCATCATGACCAGTCGACTCGACCTAGACTATCTTGATGACTTAGTCGACTAGGAAAAATCTGAAGTCAATAATGCCCTATAATATATATATTGTGTGTGTGTGTGTGTGTGAGTGTGTGAGTGTGTGAGTGTGTAAGTGTGTGTGTGTGTGTGAGAGAGAGAGTGTGTGTGTGTGAGAGAGAGAGAGAGAACTGTGTAAAATAGGCTGTGATTCTTATATTGTTCTCCCGCTTCACTTTCACTACATGCTGCAACACGACTGCTTTCAGTAGGAGAAACTGCAAAATCAGGAGTTAAACATATGATTATCTGCCTACAGGCAGCTGGACTTGACAGTGATTCTATTCTTACAACCTACAAAAGAACTAGTGGTCCATGTGACCAGGATGAACAAGTTTCCTGACATTTATTTGACAGCAAGGAAATACACAGCAGGAAGGAACACAAGCAATAAATGTCAGGATCCCAGGTCACATGTCAATGTCCATGGACCATTAGTCATTTGGTAAGCAGTAAAGATCACCGTCGAGATTATTTTACTCCTGGTATTGCAGTTTCCCCCAATGCAATAAAGGCATAGTGCTCAGATCCTTTTGCTTCTCATTTCTTTTGCTTTAGGCAAAAGATCATATTCCTCATCATATTTCTTCTATATCATATCTGCAATGTCTTATTATATCATATTCCTTTCTTGAACAGTCAGTTGCACAACAGCTCTTTCCCATTTTAGATGTGGTTTAATCCCTGTCTCAGAAATGAGCCCTTCGAGTTTAGGAGGTAGTCTGGGAGTCTATACAGTTTGTGATCTCCTGCAGCAGTACTCACTCCTTCCTGGTTGCCGCTGTCAACGAAGTATTTGTACCAGTTCCAGAAATCAGAGTGCTGCTTGTACCAGCTGATGTTCCTCCTGTTGCGCACAAGTCTCCTAGGAGAGTCTGCAGCTTCTGCTTTGTCCAAGCCTGCATCAGACAGCAAACCTGAATCATACTGAATCAAAGACGAAAAAAAAAACTTTCCTCGACCCCACTGCAAATACACCTTGCTTTCATTTGGAAACTGGGCTTCTCCTGAACATCTTGTTCACATAAACTTGTCAGTTTCTATAACACTGCCATTACACTGCGTTTTAGCGAACAGTCAACCTTTACGGCACCATTTGAACAGGCTTGCTCTCACGCGCCCTGTACCTCCACCACCAAAACCCAGACTGTAAAAAATAATAATACATGTTCTTCAGACTATTACATCAACTCACTCAATTCACCAGAGTGCTTCAATTATCTTAGAAATGACTTTGTACTTGTGTTACAACAATGAGTCAAAATGTTTTTAAGTCTCAGTTTCTCAAGTGAAAATAAATATAAATCCTTAAAATAAAACTACGTAAATAATTTTCAAAATAAAAGCTTTTTGGTACAGGTCTGTGTCCGGGGGTTGAGGACCACTGTATAACAGTGTTGTCATGTCATTATTTATTAGCTTTATTTATTACATTTGATCTATTATACTTTATTGTCTGAACTATTTATTATTTGAAAAATCTTTTCTTTAAAAACAATTCTCGGTTACATCTTGCTCACTTGAGTGCCAAAAATATAGTTGCATATGACTGTTAATGTATTCGCAATATTTATATAATTTTATATTATATGCATATATACATACATACATATATACACACACTTGGTATGTCCACTTTTGCACTGTACATGTAGAGTGGGTCTTGTAAACCAAGCATGTTACATTTAGTCTTCGAACATTCACCATATTTGGTGACTCATCTTCTATGTTTGCTCCCACCAGGATGAAAACCACTATTTAAGCTTTGCTGATCCACCAAATCATAGTTTCAGTGAAATGAATATCTCTAGGACAAACCAAGAGTGAGATTCTAAAAGTTACCATCATCCTTGAAGCGCTGGTTCACTGGGACGGCCAGGAGAAACTCTGAGAGGAGGAGAAGGAGGGAGAGAGAGAAGCGGGTGGGGGGTTACAACCAGATGTTGTATGTGTCGAAGGGAGAGCAGAAAATGCTTACCTAGCCTAATAACCTACGGGCTGAATGCAGCAGGCTGCAATTTTATGAGTTTTGGGGGCTGGGGAAGAGGGGTCGGGGGGATGTTAATATACAGGTGCCACTGTGTGAGATTAATCTTCAAATGGAACACATCAGCGCTTTGAGGTGCTGCAGCAGGGGGCTGCAGTTAGTGGGCCTTACTGCGTGCAGAACCTATAAAATCTACAAAGCTCAGGAGCCGCCATGGCTGCAGGAGGCTCTAATTATCTCTAGGAAGGTGGGGGGAGACAGGAGACCAAGCTTTTCACCATTTATTTTGGAAAAAGAAGCTCTTGCCCTGTGTCCTTGCAGAAAGGCTTTCAGTCACGCAACGCTCCATCATCCACAGAAGAGTGTTTTGTGTTTGGTGTGTGAGATATAGTCACTAAAAATAATTAGAACCTGGTGGACCAATATCGTTCTCTTCTCTGTGAGGATCTGGTCCGACCAGCAACAAAAGCTTTGGTGAAAGCTACTGATGATGGATGATTATTTCTGCATCGTAAACGCCACTCTAAATCTTCCCGAAGTTACAGGAGGGAGTTCTGCTGCTCCACAGCCCAAGGCTTCCTCTCTAGCGGTCATTTAGGTACGGTGATCTTCAGCTTATGCTCCAGACTGTTTTCTATTCCACTCTTTTGCAAATTGTGTGTGCATGTGTGCACTCTTAGCAATAGATGCCCCTTAAAGTATCTGAACTCACTCCTTATGAGAGGGGTCTCCTTTGACACTTGTGTATTTCTAGATATTTCATCCTTTTATGAACAAAAGCATTTAGTTATATGATCTACACTGAAAATATACCAGTCACATTATGTGGATTTTTTTTACCCTTTAAGGTTCATCACAGTCAATTGTCCCTGACTATTCTTTAAAGGAAATGTAATTCAGGGAAAATTCAGGCATCAGTCTATTGTAATAATGAGAATAAATTTGACTTGACATCTGGTATATTGTTATCTAGTATAATGACTTATTATATAGTCATGTAACAACATAAAACTAGTTACACTGACTTACTACTTGACCAGAGATGCCAGTATCTCTAAATGAACACACACACACACACACAATATACCTAGCAATTAACAGAAGAGGTGAATCAAGTATGTCTAAGCAGGGGAATAACACTGAGCCCCTCCTGGACTAAAAGGAAATGCTGCATTACATGCAGCAAATTTGGATTTCCCTTAACAGATATCTGAATGGAGAAGGTCAGGTAATCAGTATAAAGTGTTTGCATATGCTTTCAGATTTATTTGTCCTCACAGTGTTGGTCAACAAGCCAGTTTATAGCAACACTGGTCTGCATAAACCTTTTGTGTGCATTTACCATTTAAAAAATAACCCTGAAATAATTTTAAAGCATTTATAAACCTGTTGTTTGGGTATTTTAGTAAAGTTGTTCCAATACATTTAGAAATGAGACTAACGATACAATGAAAATGAGACTAACTATAAATTATATGGGCTGTAGTGGCAATGATGTGGCTGCAAAAATACATTTCACATATAGTTTTATATCATTTATATAGTTTGTGGGGTTTTTATTTCATCCTGTTTTTTTCCTGTTTTAGTTATATGTTCAATATTCAAGAAGCAACCGGCATCAATAATAATCGCAGTAGCCTGCCATTATTTCAGTGGGTCAAAATGCCATGATTTTCACATCAAATCAGCATGAAAATATGCAACATCATCACTTTTAACCATGTAAATTCATCACCACCAGTCTTACATACTTTCTTAAAAAGCACTTTTGACTTACAGTGGGAAAATGTTTAAATAAAATATAGTTTTACACATAAATAACTAACTTTTTAGAGAAATTATTACCTCTAACTAGCTATTTGTATTCAGTGGTATCTGTATACTATACAACATGCCAAAGAAAACTGGGTTTCCATTTTTAAATACAATATTTGACACTGCGAATTCATCATGAAAACAATTTTTAAAAACTAGTTATGTAAATATTGATCGGACATTGTAAAGTTCTGTAAAGTTATGAGCTGGGAGATATTATATTTTTCTATTGGACTACGACATTTGAAAGGTCCTGATACTTAACTTGCCAGCATGTATGATAGGCTTGTACTCAGTAGAATGTGACTAATCTCACCTGGAAGCAGGATTGTAGCAAACAAGACTCCAGTGAATAGGTGAGAAAAGGGGGACCTTCTGAAGTGGGCCATGTTCAACCACTAATTCCTTCAGGAAAGAAAATTACATTTGTATTATTTAATAAAAATATCTTCTGAGAGTTGTAAATGTGTTTTGGGTCAACATGTATAGCTTGCTCCTCTTTGCACAGGGAAGTGTGCCAATGTAATTTCCTTGGTTATTACAATACAGGCGTAGCCAAATAGGTTAAAAAATGCTGAACTTCTTAATGTTCAGTTCCAGTGAAGAGTAGATTAATTTTACTTTCCAGAGAAAAACAGTTCCAAGGTTTTAAGCAAAAAAGTACTGGCCTCAGTCGAGGCCACGTGTATGTGAGTTCTTACCTGCTACAGGTGGTGGAGGTGTGGGCCTCTAGACAGAGGCAGGGCTGGAGGAGCTGGCCTGGCCTGGAGGATCAGCTTGGGTCCGGGTCAGATGGATGAGGAGACAAAGTCCTGCTGCCCCTCTGCCTCCGCTACAGCAAGTGCCACGGTGAGAGGTGCGGTCACGTTTTAAACACCACCTTGATAATTAAAAACAAAACGGAGCGTCCCATGGGGTCATGGGTTTGCTGCAGAAACTCCTGCGATTGGCTTCCTCTGACCCAACCAGTAGACCAATGAGATCTCGTAATTAGGGACGTAGCAAGAGAGCAGAGAGGAGGAGAGTAAACCTGAGGAACCGAGGAACCCTGTGGTTCAGTTAAAAAAATTACAAATTTTTAAAAAGAGAGAGAAGGACCACAGAAGAAAGCAAGAATGATGGCTGTTCAGTTACGATATAATATTTGCACACACAATGCACGATTAAAATCGTGCCCCTGAAGAAACACACTTTTTTAGTCAAGAACTTTTTGGTTTACTGACTTTATGTAAACTTTACGTAAAAAACACCATTAATAGTTTATGTTGCTGTATGCTGGTTTCTGCATTCAGTGGCTTGACTATGGAAGCGGAGAAGCACAGCCTCTTCTGTCAGCATTTTAAAAGCACAGTTTTGCTAATTTGCGGTTTTGAAATGCTTGAGTGCAGATTTACGACTGTGCAAAAAAAAACCCATTCAAGAGTGCTAGGAGTTCAGGAGCTGGAGATGGCTTTGCCATAGACACATTCAATGACATTCTGACCATTTAAAGCCTCGTCAGATCCATCAAAGAGAGTTTTATAAGTCATTAGGCCATTAGGAACTGAGAGCACCAAAGGCTGTCCTCACTTAACTACTACAGAACGAATCCTTTCAAAGAAGCAGCACTGAATTGTGGATGTTTTTTTCAGACCTCAGGGTTTCAAAACCTGCCTTTTTCAGCTATGCATTTATGCCTTCCAGGATGCATGTTGTCCATCACTTTGAGATGCTGTAAAAAATGTAGGATATATGTTTCTCACTCAATGTCAAGACACAGGCCAGGGAACATCTGCAACTTTATGTTAGTGCTGGATCGAACATGTAATTATACACGCTTACAGGTGTGCAGGAATTCGCAAAAACCTGCAATCTAGGCTGGAAACAGATTTCAACATGACAAAAAGGGATCGGGATAATTTCCCCTTGTGCCCTGGCTGGAATGTCTGGGATCTTTAAAATTTAGAGACATCTGGCGACCCAAAAGGATGGTTTTTTTTCACAAAACATTTATTGAGAAGCAAAAACCTGAGCGGAAACAATAAACCGGACTTTACGCAGCAACAGTGAGACACAGTCCATTTACAACTGAGAGTTATGATACAGGATCCAAGCATTCATCCCGTTAATCTTCATCATTGAATGTCATCGTCATCAAAAAGGTCTTCAAAATCTGCAAAAAGAGAAAAAAAAACTATTATAGTATAATTATAATAACACCTAAAGAAGCACAGGCTATATACAATATTTAGCCTATAATAATTCATACAGCAGAATCCAATCAATCATTTATTAAAGACTTAAACTTCTGTACTCCAATGGTCTCCTCATTAAATTCTTTTTCCTCTGGCAACGTTGCCCCTCGGATAAAGATGGCTGCTTGTGTGACACGTGTTCAGCTACCTTCCGCTACCACACATGGAAAGACAGGCTTTAAAGTGAGAACCCATGCTGCTTTGGAGCCAGCAAGCCCCTATAAAACCTCTTTACACTCCAGTGAGCCACCTCTCCTTTAGTCTTTAACAGCCCCTTTTTCTAGGCCATCCTGAGCCGAGCCAAAAGCACCTTTCCAACAATCACGCAGGGCTGATGAGCTCGGAAAACCAAATAAAAGACCGCAGGCCGCGTCTGCAACAGTACTTAACAACACTGTGTTGCCATGGGAACAAACTTACACAATGTGCTTGAAAGTGTAACGTTTGCAGTGTGTAATCAACAGTACAAAACACATTCCAGTAAAATATGTCAGGAGCGGGCCCTTACACCGATGACGTATCAAAACAATACTTTCCTGAAGAATTCGAAGTAAACATGTGTTTGTTTTCAAGTAAAATAATTATGTCCTCAGGCCACACGGTTTATATACGGAAACAAAGCAGCAAAAACAGCTCATTTAAAATTCACCTACATACACACGTTTCAGACAGGCCAGCTAATAATAACAGAAGTCACATATCAATCTTAAAGGCACAATCACAAAGCTGGATGTAACTTAACCTTTAACTAACAACTTACCAAAATGAACATGCGAATATCCAGGGAAAAAAAATGATTAAGGAAAATTGTAGGAAATGGACCCTTCAAACTCAGGTCCATGTACCCAGCACAAAATTCCTGTGTGTTTCTCACTGTAAAGCATCCAATTCAACTCTTAATCTCATTGCAAAATCTTTTTTAAAGTGTTTGAGTTACAGGACGTAAAACATCAAAATAAATCTGGCCTCTCATTGAAGTGCCTGCGCTGAGTAGGACTAGTATAGTACTAGACAATACACACTCGATTACCTCTGTGATAAAGATCGCGTAAAGCTCTACTCCTAATTTATAAATAAACTGTTCACACGTTCAATAAGGTGCTCAACTACAACAGGACTTATTGTGGGTATAGAAAAGAATCAATCCCTCCCAAATATATTTATATTGTGTTGCTTTGCAGCCTGAAATGAAAAAAAAACCCAATAAGAATTCCAGCTGTATTTACTGAATTGAAATACCAAGTGAAAGTTGTGGTAGCAACAGTTCGTATAAAACAGAAGCACTGAGGTGAATAAATGAAATAAACGATTAACCCTCTCCTAAAAATACTTGTAAACTCAATCAGGTGAAACTAATCACCACTTCCATTGCATGCCCAGATAACAGGCTTCCACCCGTTTCATAGTTTTGATTGGTGCAAAATAAAAACCACCATTCCAGGAGCATTCCCAGTGATTGGTAGTTCAACTGAAAGCAAAAAATCAACTCTGGAATGGCTGGCAAGTAAGTCAGTAAGTAAGTAAGTCAGTAAGTAAGTAAAACAGTAAGTAAGTAAGTCAGTAAGTAAGTCAGTAAGTCAGTAGGTAAGTCAGTAGGTAAGTCAGTAGGTAAGTCAGTAGGTAAGTCAGTGAGTAAGTAAGTCAGTAAATAAGTCAGTAAGTAAGTCAGTAAGTAAGTCAGTAAGTAAGTCAGTAAGTAAGTCAGTAAGTCAGTAAGTCAGTAAGTCAGTAGGTAAGTCAGTGAGTAAGTCATTAAGTAAGTAAGTCAGTAAGTAAGTAAGTCAGTAAGCAAGTCAGTGAGTAAGTAAGTCAGTCAGTGAGTAAGTAAGTCAGTAAGTCAGTAAGTACATCAGTAAGTCAGTAGGTAAGTCAGTAAGTCAGTAAGTAAGTAAGTCAGTGATTAAGTAAGTCAGTGAGTAAGTAAGTCAGTGAGTAAGTAAGTCAGTCAGTGAGTAAGTAAGTCAGTAAGTCAGTAGGTAAGTCAGTGAGTAAGTCAGTAAGTCAGTAAGTAAGTAAGTCAGTGAGTAAGTAAGTCAGTCAGTGAGTAAGTAAGTCAGTGAGTAAGTAAGTCAGTAAATAAGTCAGTAAGTAAGTCAGTCAGTGAGTAAGTAAGTCAGTAAGTCAGTAGGTAAGTCATTGAGTAAGTCAGTAAGTCAGTAAGTCAGTAGGTAAGTCATTGAGTAAGTCAGTAAGTCAGTGAGTAAGTAAGTCAGTGAGTAAGTAAGTCAGTAAGTCAGTAAGTAAGTCAGTAAGTCAGTAGGTAAGTCAGTGAGTAAGTCAGTAAGTCAGTAAGTCAGTAAGTAAGTAAGTCAGTGAGTCAGTAAGTAAGTAAGTCAGTAAGTAAGTCAGTAAATAAGTCAGTAAGTCAGTAGGTAAGTCAGTGAGTAAGTCAGTGAGTAAGTCAGTGAGTAAGTCAGTGAGTAAGTCAGTGAGTAAGTCAGTGAGTGAGTAAGTAAGTCAGTAAGTAAGTCAGTAAGTCAGTAGGTAAGTCAGTAGGTAAGTCAGTGAGTAAGTCAGTAAGTCAGTGAGTAAGTCAGTGAGTAAGTCAGTGAGTGAGTCAGTGAGTCAGTAAATAAGTCAGTAAATAA
>JBBKCR010000001.1:10097406-10115268 GCA_037577295.1 Ladigesia roloffi
TGTGTGTGTGTGTATGTGTATGTGTATATATATGTTGCACTTACTAGTTAGATGATTGGTGACAAAACATGAGAAAAAAACACAAACCAGGACACACCACTTCATCGTCCTGTAAATACAAACATTAATAAAATGAATAAACCATGGAAATGTATTAAATCCTATATTTAATACTTGGTCTGTAGCACACAACACCTACTGTAATAATACAAGATGTGTATTTTATATCTGAAATTTAAAGGTGAGAATGTTACCTGTATGATCTTCACCAGCTAAACCGTGCGACTCGACAGAGTTGAAAAGGCGTACTGTTCTGTGCGGGACAGGCTATGCAAAGCTGGGGCCGTATTTAAGGAAACACGTGTCCCCTCCCCAAAAACACTGGCATTCAGTTTCACACGCAAAAGCATCTTCATGTGGATTTTGGACTTCTGATGAATAATAGGAACTTTTGGCAAAGATATTTATGCCCAAATTAGTTTTAAGGAACAGTATTTTGGCCACATACTAATAAAGACACTATTAAAACTATTAGTAGTTTTAGGAATCTAGACAGTAATCGCATACGTGATCATACACACACATATGATCTTAATTATAATACATATGGTATTAATTATAATACATATGGTATTAATTATAATAGACAATCATTCCACACACTTGGATGAATGAAAACATGAGATGATAAGTACAGAAGACAGAAACATGATCAACAAATCTGCTCTAAAACAGGCTATAAATATTAGACACAAGAGAGTAACCATTCAGGAACTGATAAAGTTTTTATTCAACCAAGAAACAGCAAGATAAACAATTTAGTGTGGAATACATCACAGGTGTCACCTCAGTTAAGGGTTAAAATGTAAAAAATATTTATAAAGGTATCATTTTAACAATGGCTATGACTTTTGCTCATATGTGAAATATGCTTCATCATCGGTGAGAAAGAAGACATCGTCCCCTAAATGTTCAAGATCATTTTCAAATCATTTTCTCGAAATTGCCTTAAAGTAAAAAAATCAGACTAACACACATTTTCCCTTCTCTCATTTACAGCCAATCACCCAATACACGTTCGGTCTCCAACGTGTGCTTCTGTAGTTTGGCACAAAAAAACTAGAAACAGTGTTGGCCATCCTGAAACCTCAGTATTTTTATTTCCATAAAAATCTCATCCATCTTTCTTTAGAACAGACACACTGAGCAGGTGGTCAGTCCTTTGCTGAGCATTGCTAAAGAATATTTTACATGAATTCGAGGAAACATTTTTAATGATAAACGAACCACCTCTTTATTGAAATGTTCTTTACCAATTTATGGACCAAACGTTTACATAATGTGGTTCTTCAAGCTCTACAAAACGTTATTTAAAACGTTCACACAAATCTCATGCAGGCATTTAATCATTTGCATAAATGATCTGTGAGTACGAAGAACATTTTCAGGTTTTTTTAACTGTTACCAATTTAAATTATCTTACAAAAATGTTCACATTATGTGGAAGTTCTTTACACTTTAAAAAGGTTCCTTAGACTGACACACACCTTAGGTATGACATGGGGTACATTTCACTGCATGTTGTACTTGTATGTGACAAATAAACAATCTTGATCTCATTCACAATAATGGTTATTTTAATCACCATACACTAAAAGGTTCTTCGGGTACTTGTCATGTTTAAGACCCCACACATTTGCATCTTTACCTTCGTCTAGAGCATCTGCTTCAGCTCAAGGGTGAGGAACCTCAAAAACTCAAATTTCATGGCTGGAAAAAATGGTAAGGTGTGTCAGTCTGATTTGTAGCACAGCTAGCATTTTATCCATTTAAGGCCCATCCTCACAGCCATGCTGATCAGTGGGAACCATTCTGCTGACATCAATGTTGTCCCGAGAGAAGATCTCCTTGGCGTGGTAGATGGTCTCGGCGGGTAGAGAGCGGCTACGGCCCAGGATCCAGGCATAGTCAACATGGAATAGCCTCAGAACTTCAGTGCAGGAGTAAACCAGTGCCACAGAGTTGTAATCAGTGGACAGGACCCAGTATGGACTGTAGGGGGTGACTATTGGGGAAATATATGTAATATATTACTGTTACACTGACCATATTTTTTGTACCATATGTAGTACAATAGAGAGAGCTTTGTGTTAGATGCCTGTCCACACTAACACCTCCACCATTCTAAAAAATGGTAAATGTATTAGCTGTCATAATATACAACCTGAATAACACAATGACTTTGCAGTAATTTGGAGCTGCATCCTCACATCTAAGGAGGTAGAATCTGCAGTTTTGCATTAAATGGTTATCAGTGTACACTGTAAAGAAAGATCTTGGATGTGCAGCTATTCGATAGTATTTTTCATTATAATATTCTTTCAGTGGGGCCTGGGGACTGAGAGCTACATTTAATACAAAAACCTCTGTGATCTAAATAACAAAACAATAACCCTTCTACATTATGTACCTTTTAAAGCAAAACTGCAAATGTAATCATTCTTATCACATTAAACAAACAAGTCAGGAATGGTGTGCAGTGTGTTCTGTACTCACAATAGGAGAAACTAACTCCGAGCTTGGCCGGCTCTCTCAGGTCCTGTACAATAGCCGTGCCCTCAATGGTCCTCACCTTGCTTTTACTGCGAAATAAGTTTAGAATTGGTGTAAAGTAATTAAAATTCATTCAGGATTAATGACAGTGAAAGACAATATATTTTGCACAATCATTATTTACAATGAATTTAACATGTGTCACTCACACTTTCTGAGAATTTAGCACTTGTATGGTCTTGTCCGGTCTTATAGAGTAGTTGGCTTCTATGCATGTGCCCCTTTCAAAGGATGCTGGAAGCTTTTCAATTTCATACCACTTTCCCAAGTACTGCATGTAAGAGAACAAGATGGGTTAACCCAGGCAACCAACTGCTCACATGCACTTGTCATAAAATGTTTTGTAAGTTCAAACTTATTTACAATGTAGATTTGAACATTTTAAACTAGACACAGAAGTATTTATATGGTTTACTCAATATTTCAGCAACTTTGGGACCTATTTAATGACCATTTTACATGATAATTGCATATTTTAATGCAGTTGTTAGCTACTAGTCCAGTTATTTGAAGTTCATTGTACCAAAAATTCATATTACTACCAACTATTGGTAAGTAATATGAAACTAATTTTAATACGTAGGTTATGTAGTCAAAAGAGGAACGAGTGGAACTGAGCTGTTAGAGTAAAGAGAATTTCCCTTAACCAAGAAATCTATTTGCCGAGACATGTTTGGGGTCCAAATTTTACTTCTTCAAGTTAATACTGGAGTTCCGAGGCTGATGTTGCTTTTAAGGCAACAGGGTCTGTTTTCACAAACCACTTTAAAATTATTGGAACTGACGTAGAATCCGTTTTAGTGGAAATGGAGGGACAGCCAGTTTAGTTTTGATCATTTTTGTGTCTAAACATGTAAAAATTGATACCAATACTGCCTTAGCTGGTCAATTATATCTGAGATAAGTGTACATTGCTGTCAGTGTCAACTACTCTTTTAAGGGGTCATTTTCTGAGAGCTTTTCAACTGATTTAAAATCAAGTTCTCTGTAAATATGTAACAAATGAAATCTTAACATGCCAGAAATCCTTGAACAGACATAACAGACTTGATTTTTAAGAACTATACCGATTTGACCATGTAAAATAGTCTGGTGCTTAGAAACATTTTCTTGTTTTATGAAATCTTAGATTGTGCCATTTTCTCCGTTTTTGATTATTGCTTAATTCTAGTCCCTCTTTCTTGTTTTCATTTGCCTTTTTTCTACAATGATTTTTTGCAGTACAATATCATTCTATGCATTTATCTCAAATCAAACAGATTCTATTTGTATGAAACATTTTGAAAATAAATCCAGTACATTGCCAAGATTCAAACAGGGTTAAGGGAGGTTACTATTACCTTTGGCAGCTCGAAGTTTGGCTGGACCATTGGTGAGGGACAGGGTCCCCAGTGGAATGTCTGAGATGATACTGAGGTCAGCAGAAGAGGTAATGCCAACACAATAGCGGTCTTCATGCTGGCAACAGTGTGACTGTCTCTGGAGTGGAGAGATTATGAGGTGGTCATTCATGAGTCATGAACACATATTGTCCACATTGTTCTACTCTAATGTGTATTTCCCTTCACAGGTTTGCATGATGGTGCGTCTTCTTGTTATTCCATAAAACTGTATGACTTACTTAAGAAAACACTCTGATTTACATGATTTACCTTACACGTACGTACATTTGGTGTCTGGAGATTGTTTCTGTACTTATGGAAACCCAGACACAGCTTCCTCAATCTAATTTCAAATAAACTTGTTGAGATTAACAACCCCAAGAAAGACGAAAACATGCTAACACCATTTTAAAAAAACTGTACGTGGGGGAGATGGTAGCCTAGTGGTTAGGGTGTTCACCCTGCGATCAGGAAGACGTGGGTTCGATTCCCTGGGCGCTGTGTTCCTGGGTGCCCTCTGCCTCACATGGTTATTGTGTTAAATGCGGAGGAACGGTTTTGTGTGGTTCACACTGTGAGCTTTGGTGTGGTCACGTATGTTTATTGTTTTATTGTGTACTTTAACGATTATTTTTCATTAGGAAAAAGAATAATAATTTTCTTTCATGGATGTGTGTACTGTCCAGGGTGTTTCTCCTTTCAGGCTTTTTATTTATATAGATAATATATATTTTTAAAAGATAGTACATATTTTGTTACTGTTTTATTGTGATGTTCTTTAACTCTAGAACCCCAAATGATCCAGGTTAAGGATAAGCAGTTCAGATAATGGATGGGTGGACTACTTAACATTTTTACACACTAAATATCATGTGATGGGTGGTGGCGCACGAAGCAGATCATTCCGTAAAGACCCAACATTTTCAGAGAGGGCCTTGACTGGCTGGTTCTTCAGATCAGATTTCTGTGTTCTTTTCAGGGATATCAGTGCTCAATGCTGTTAAGCCTGTTTTACCAGTAAAGAGTCCGGTAGCTCAGGTGTGCATGCTACACGTGTTGGAAGGTGTTATGGAATACTTATGAAACATGTTGTATAAAATGGCATTATATAAGGCCATGCCCAGGTACGGCACTAAGCTGATTTCAATGCTAATTAAACAACAGTGATTACAAATGATTCCAGAACAGAATCAATATGATTTTCTATGCCTCTTACAATGACGTATAAAGTCTAAGTCCAGTATGTGTCTCTAGAGTATTACAGAACAACCTGTTTTGCTCTGCTTTAGACGTCTGTTTTGTTCTGATTTCAAATGTTTTGCTGTAATTAAAGATAAATCCTCACCTGTCTGGGAGCTCTGCAGGTCTGAGTTGGGTGAAGTGAAGCTGCTGTCTGGGTCCTCAGTCCTCTGGAGTGGGATATCAGAAAGGAGCAGACAAGCTGAGCAGCTGAATGCGTGCCGTCACTGGGTGAAGAGCACCTAACTAGAAGCAGATGATAAGTAAATACATGTCATGGGATGAGTAAAAATGTGGAAGGGGCAGGACGAGATGAGAATTTCTCCAGGAAGTCACTACCATTGCTGAGCTATTCAGTGATAAACATAATGATAACAATAATAATGTTTTATTGTTGTTGATGTGTTTATTGCTGTTTGATGCTGATTACTCCAACTCCAACTTTCACTATTATCATTGTTATAGTATTACGAGTAATACGACTATTAAAGAAAATACAGAATGTTCTGGAAAATCATTATATTCGCTTATATTCTAAGGTGAATCAGCCTATTCGCTTGGTCCTTCATAAATGGTTGATTAGCTATTAGGGTAGTTGCCATTTTGTAAAAACCTGTGTGCTAGAAGATTTTTCATTAAGTGTGTAAACTTATGTTTTCTTTAGACTGTTCTGAAATTATCTCTCTGCACCGGTCCACAGGGCTCATACCATACCATCACACGAGAGAAAACTGGCGCTTCGTAGGTAAATTTAACATTAAAAGTGGTTCCTGACGCGAGGAGGCCCCAGGCACTACAGCTTAGTTTGATAATGTGAACGATGTTTTTAAGGTGTAAACTGTTTTGTACGTAATATTTGACCCCAGAGAACCTTCAACTGGACTGTCCCGGAATGAACGTTCTGTCCTTCTTAAGATGAAAATAAAATATTTATTGTCAGCGAATACAAGACGCAAGATTATTATTAATGTTGTTGCCGATAATCTTGGTTTTTTTTTAACAAATAATGTATTAAAAAGTTCCCATCTGTAATGTGTACCACAGAAATATTTGAAAATAACTATGTTTAATGCTTTCTTTTTATTCTATAATCGGTGTGTCACCATGGCAACCGCACCAGTTCGGCTCCTTTGTAAAACAGCCAGATAAGCCATCAGGTGAACGGATCAAAAATAATACATAGTTTATTAACATGCATGGAGATTATTTTACAAATCAGACAGAAGCTCTTATAAAAATTATCAGAAAGAGTGGGTATACAAGGAAAATTATGTTAAAGTTAGCGCAAAGATTACTAACTATCTAGCTAACTTTACCTCACGCTGTTAGCAACAGGGTAGTTTAATGTACATGTAGAGCCCCATATCCTGAACTACTAGTGTAAGACAATAAGATGAAATGTCTCTTTTTTGTTGGGTCAGATAAGTTCCAGAAGTTTTGATGGCAGACCCGCTCGCCCGAAGGTGTGTGGCTCCCTCCGAGGAGGAGACTCCTGTGCAGGACTGGTCCACGTGTTTGGTGAACAACTGCACATTACCTGCCCCAGCTGGTAAGGTTTAATGTCCATGTTAATTCTCCTGTACACTTTTTTGCAAAGGTATCCAGACGGCCATACTAATTTGTGAATTCAGCTGTCTTAAAACGAATTCACAGAATACATTACACTTTATTGACAAAAGTATTGGGACTCACCTGTTTTTCAGGGCTGGGCCCCTAATTTCTAGTAAATACTTTCCATCCCTCCTTTTGTGTATTTAACACTGGTCCGATTCTGACGACAGTGACCAGAAATTGTAACTATATTTTGGACTGGTCTGTGGGATACTCATATGGTCCTTGGGGGCACCACGTTAGTGACGCACACCAATGGTGACTGAAAAGTAAATATTTTCATGTATTAGAATTTTGGGATAGGGTTTGGCCACAGAAACATTTCTTATGGGTCATATCAGCTCCTGCTGTTTTGATGGCAGACCTGCTCGCCCGAAGGTGTGTGGCTCCTATCAAGGAGAAAACCGCTGTGCCGGACTGGTCCACATGTTTGGTGAACAACTGCACATTACCTTCTCCATCTGGTAAGGATCAAGATCCAGGTTATTTCTCACGTACACGTTTTGCAAAGGTTTTCAGGCGCGTATTTTAATTTCTGAATTCAACTTTCTTAAAACAAACTCACGGAATACCTTACTCCTTATGGCCAAAAGTATTGGCACATGCCTGTTTTTCAGGTTTAGGCCCCTTACTTCGAATGAAGGGCAGTCATAATGCTTCAGTATACCAATACATTTTGGACAACGCCATGCTTCGCCATTCTGTGTACACTGTTTTTCAGGAAGGCGCTTTCCTGTTCCAGCAAGACTTTGCCACAGTGCACAAAGGTCCGTAAAGAGGTGGCTGGATGAGTTCAGTGGCCCACAAAGTGCCCTGACCTCAACCCCATCCAAAACCTTGGGATGAACTGGAATAGATATTCAGGCCTTCTGGTGCCTGACCCCAATAAATGCTCTATAGGATGAATGGGCACAAATTACACTCAGAAACTCCAAAATCGCATGGAAACTCTTCAGAGAAGAGTGGAAGCTGTTAAAGCTGCAAAGGGGAGACCAGTTCCATATTAAAATATACGTATTTATATGCAATATCATGAACGTCCCTGTTGGTGTAATGGTTATTTTATTATCTCCATGTCTACTACATAGCTGTACATTTATTGGCAATATTTTAATCCCTCCTTTTGTTTATTAATCACTGGTCAGTTTCTGTGGACAGTGACCAGAAATTAATTCAGTGATGGAACAAAACAAAGTGACATTGACACAGTACCCTCACTCTTAGCGTACTGTGAGGCACTGGTATGCGTATCCCATGCACAGTAGTATTATAGTTTTACCCAAATCGGTTTTCATTTGTAGTTTGAGAGTGGTCTGTTGCAAAAATTGGGCTTTTTTTCGTGCCAAAATATAATCTTTCGTGCATTTTAGTGCTAAATTATTAAGAAAATTATAATTGTGTAACATAAATATGAACAAAAATTCATCTACATTTCCATATAAAATATAACTATATACATATTTTTGGTACGGTCCAGAGAACAGAAAGAAAGGGTATCTTTAGAGGGTGAAATGCTGCTGTACTCAGCGTTGGGAAGTTTGATAGCAGCCTATCCAAGAACACTATTTGTTTTTCCTACATTTTTAAAGGAAATGCATTAGGCTTAGTTCAAAATGAGCCATAAAAATGGGCCTTTTTTAGTAATATCTTTTACCACATCACAAATTCTATTTTTTTTCACAATGTCGGGGGTTTACTGTACTGCACACTCATCTTAAAGAAAGAAACAAAGTGAGAAAGATTTGAAGCAATGAAGAAATTCTCCATGGTCATGCGATTTTTAAGTTTATTTAGTTATAAGAGTGTTTCACAGATCTGGAACACAGAAAATGTGAAAATTCAAAAACTTTTTTTTTCCAGGTAGAGTTCGCAACAGTGTGCAGCAGCTCAGGTCAGGGCCGATTAATGAAACTTTAGATCCATCATAGTGCTGAATATTTATAGAAGAAATCATAGCCACTTTTAAATATCACATGTGCTGCTCACTTTTCCTTTGTAGGGCAGCTGTTGAAGAAGCAAATGAAGGTGACATGTTTACTTTCAAACCGTTTTTGCAGTCATTGTAGCCATTGTATGTTTTTTTATTAATATCTTCGTCCTGTTTTTAGAGAATCTGTTTTTAGGAGGGTGTGATGATGAATACATTTCCGATGGAGCAGGAATCCAGCCCACGGATATGTGAGTTTTGATTATGTAAACACAAAAAAGACATTGATTAAAAACTTACATTTTGAAACTGATCCTATCTTTTCCCTTCCCTTGTTTGTGTGTGTTACATAGGAAATTGGAAGAGGAAAATGCGGCTGCTGAGTCTGAGCGCATAATAAAACACCTAAGAAAGGTGAACACAGATATACAGAAGGCTCTGGATCTGTCAGAGGACTGCAACTCAGCACTCAGAGTTGAAAACCTTGCTCTGAAGGACCAAGTAAAAAAGTAACATACTCATTATGCATGTATCTGCAGCTCTCCATGCACATTATGTTTTTGTCAATTATTTTCTGAAGTGCTAAAACAGTCATAAGCGTAAACACACCTTTCAGTCTGTCCGTGTAGTAAGAAATTGTGTTTCTGAAGTGTGAAGCGGTTGAATCAAGAAAAAAGAGATCTTAAGGATGAGCTGGATGCCATTCGTGCTGCAGAACTTGAGCGGAAGCAGATTTTTAGAGAGGCCGGGGAAAAACAATTTGTGCGTACCTGAGAATCAAATAGTCATTGATCTGTATTGTTAGTTTCACCGAGTGATTTGTTTCCAAAGTGTTTGTTTATTGTAACTTCTGACAGGATAAGAAATATGAAGCCTTAAAAGATCAAAAAGAGGCTCTTGATAATGAGGTATGTGAATGTTAGTGTCTTGTTATTTCCCTTGTTTATTAATAGTTAGATTGGTCTGGTTTACACAATGTTTTCCCCGCAGCTGTCAAATGCTCTGGATAAGAACGAGATGTATAAGAAAAAGTGTGAGGAACTCAGTCAAGTTGTGAGTGCATTACAGGTATAGTATTTTGGATCTTATTCCTTTTGTTAGTGTTAAACCTTTAAGTGCTAAAGTCGCAGAATTGTGAAAAGACGTATTCATGACTAAAACCGACTGTATTCACTACCACTAGTTAGCCGACATGTAGTACTTTGATTGAAGACGAGAATTTCGGCATCATCCTATTTAAAGTTTTGAGTAAAAAGAGGTTGAAATCAGCCTTGTGTCATTGCCGTGGGAGCAGACACACAGTGCCCTTCTGTTCTCAGTGCGTGTAAGCATGTGGGATTTTAGATAACTTAGTTTTAAAAAGCGCCAAATGGCTAAAAAAAGTTCTCCGTTGATCATGTCATGCGAATGATATTCAGCGATTCTAAATCTGAAGGGGAAGATTTGCCTTTTGTACCGAGAGACGTGTGAATAATTCGTGCTCCAAGCAGCGGGCGTGAGTGAACTGTGTCGGGATCGGCGTGTGAGAAGGGATTCTCAGCACCCTCCGCTTGGAGCAGGACTTTCTACGCGTTTTTTTCCCCCAAAAAATCCCACATGCTTACACACTGAAAACAGAAGTCCACTCTCTCTCTGCTCAAAATGTTCGTCTTGAGTCAAAGTACTACATGTCTGCCAACTAGTGGTAGGGAATACAAATGCTACATTACAGGAAATTTGTAAATACAGCCTGTTTCATTCATGATAATGTCTTGATATGATAATATAGCAATATTTTACAACTTTCTACTGTTTTATTGTTGGTTTCCTCTTTCCTGATCATAATGAATGAGGATAAAAAGACAAAAAGATAAAAAGAAAGAAAACTTCCAAAAATCAGTTCAAAATCAGCTGTTTCCTGATTTTAATGTAATGTAAGATGTCTGCCACTTTATGATGTCATAATATGCAAATTAGCTGAGAATATTTATACCCTACATAAACTTTAGGTCATCCCCAACATTTTTCTAATTTACAATTAGTCTCTAACTTTAACCCCTTTTAAGCCACAAGGTTTTGAAATATTGATGTAAAAATCCACTTTTTTTTTTTTTTAACCGGCGCTTAAAAGGTTAATGTTGGATCTGCTTGACTGTTCCTCTTCAGCATGATGTTGTAGTGTAGTAGTTTGTTTAAAGTATGTTTTTCTTACCGTTTATGTAGCAAGAACTGGTTGAAGTTCGGCATCATCTTGCACAAGCAGAAGAACTCATTCAAGAGGTAACTAAGTGGTGTTGTGTAGAAATTGTATCCTATTGTCCTTTTATTTTAGAATTTTAATGATTTTCAACAGCATGATATTTCCAGTGTATCTTTTTATACAATTACTTGTGGATTTATAATGTTGTTTTTTGTCAGTGTGATACTTCCAGGGTAATATCATCTTGATATTCAATGTATGGGGTTTTGTTTTTCTCAGAAATGTTTGTTCATAACACAGCTGGAAGACACAATCTCAGAATACAGGACCATCAAACAGGTATTTTGTTGATCCGTATAGATAATATTAGCCTCCTCGAGTAGAATTGCGCCAATTTTTTTGCATTTTGTCCTTAGGATATGAAGGAGAAGATTCAGGACTTGGAAGGCCAGCTGGCTTTGGCTTTAGTGTAGGTTTATTGTCCATTTACTCTGTGCTTATACTTGAAAAAGTGTACATGCATAAATCCTTGAATTTTGTCTGATTTTACAGCAACGGAATTGGATGTAACTTCATGAACGTTGATAACACACTGCCATCTGTTAGACAGTGTCCTGCCTCTCTTGGAGAAGAGCTCGGCTTTCTGCATGCAGGCCAAGTAGACCTTGATTTATTTGTGTACAGTGTGTTTAATAAAAACATTATTTTAAATCTTCCAGGATAGGATTCTTTGTCTTTGAACATTTAACAGCTATACGTGTTAGGATGTGTGTTTGATGGTATTATTACATATGCTTTTGGATGAAAAGGCTAATAATATATGGCTATATTCATTACCTAGATGGAGTGTACTAGTGAGGAAGAAGAGAAAGAGGAGGAGAGTGATAAAGAAGATCATAGAGTAGAGGAGGGAAGGAAAGAGACCAATGAAATTAAAGATGATACAAAATTAGACGAAGTAAAGCAAACTGAAGAAATTGAGTCAGTGGAGGAAGAAGCCTGTTTGTCACCGTATCCAGTGAGGTATGATATTAAATACAAATGTAATAAACAGTTTATTCTTTTGTTTACCTGTGTTCACCAGAGGCATTCTTCTCTTCATAAGCTGGCTGAGGAAGACCTGTGGAAATATGAAGAAAGGATTCCGTAACGCTGGAGTTTTGGGCATTAGGCTCCTGGTTCCTCTTTGTTTGCTCAGAGCACTACTGCCACTCCTTTGTGACTGGCTAGGCCTGAACTGGGCTGACTTCGTATGGATTCTGGGGCGTCTGATTGAACCACACCTCTCTGTTCATTACACCGGATTACCGCCTGTGTAGACTGACACACTAAATCCACACCCCCCGAAAACGTTGTTTTGTTCCTTCACCAAAAGTGTTTTTAAAATGCAAAATTTCCCAATCAAAAATCACATTTGAGAGTCACTGAAATTCATCACTCTTCATTTCCTTCTTTAATGTTCTTATGTGTTTTATTATAATATTGTTGCAATAACATGCAGTTACTGAAGGTTTACACAAAAGCTCTTAGTCATATATGCCAAGCAGGAGCATAACCAAAGCCAAATATCATTCCAAAAGGGTAGATACCTCAATTGCACCTTACCTAAGAGGTGGTTTTCTTTGTATCTATAAATAGAATGTTACTAAAACTGGATGAGTACAGGTTGAATGTTACCTTATTTACTAACTCATTTCAAATCAAAATACAGAATATAAAGTCAGACATTTGTGTTGGTCTCTGGTCTGTTTAATGTGTTTGTTGTAAGTCATTGGGCCTGATAATGCACACGGCGCAACGTGCTTTCGTCACCGGCGCAACCCATCATTGCTATGTTGTACAAGCGCATCATTAATTTTTTCCAGCAGAAATGTACGTTGTCATTATAGCAGATGGCAATGCGCTGGATGGGGCAGAACACTGGAAAGAAGGGGTGTGGCGAGGCGCATAGCGTGAATTTGCTATTTTATGAGAAGTAAAAGTCATTGCCCACTGACCAGAAAAAACCTGGTCTGTAGTCATTTACGCATTGTTCAAAGGCTATAATATGGACGTGGAAGTGTTGACAATGCGCCCACGCGCAGCTTCTTTCATAAGCAGGAGTGAACACACATTAAAACACTTTAATGTGAGGGAAAACTTTATGGTCCTCGAAATATAAAATTCAAATGTATATCACACCATGATTATTGTTAAAATACATATTAATTATCAGTGATTTCTCCAATCAACTAAGTTTTGCAAGTATTATAAGTAATTGTCGGTCATCTATTTGACTAATAGTGCCGGACACATAGGTAAA
The DNA here is from genome assembly GCA_037577295.1 of Ladigesia roloffi. Classification (NCBI taxonomy): domain Eukaryota; kingdom Metazoa; phylum Chordata; class Actinopteri; order Characiformes; family Alestidae; genus Ladigesia; species Ladigesia roloffi. The sequence goes on from JBBKCR010000001.1 coordinate 10,110,660, forward strand.
TAAATACACGTTTCAAGCTAGGTTGTCAAGAAACACGAAAATACATCACGAGCTCATATTTTGGTTAGATATGTTTATATGTCTTCCTTACCCTGTTAAAGACATATCTAGTATCTAATGGGACAAAGGCTCCCTCAACGTCTGAGGGTTTGTAGCCGATTCAGCCCCCTATATCGTGAGAGGCCCCCCTCCGCTGTTTGAACAATGTGCGAATGATTACTAACCAGGCTTTTTTCTGGTCAGTGGCGAAATGACTTTCACTTCTCATAAAATAGCTAATTCGCGCTATGCGCCACGCCACACCCCTTCTTTTCAGTGACAAGCCCGACTCAGCGCAATGCGTCTGCTATTTTGAGAACGTACATTTCTGCCAAATAACGATGCGCTCGCACAAAATAGCTATGGGTTGCGCAAGTGAGAAAGGTCCACCATAAGATATCAGGACCTGTGGTCAGAAACAGACCACTAATCTAATTGGTAAAATTATAGCTGACAGAATATGCAATGGACTATAATCTGTGTTTATATTCTTAGATGCAGAGGCAATCAGAGTAGTGTAAAAACTACGGAAGAAGTGATTCACGCAAGTGTTGATTTGAGTCTAGCTTCACAGATAAGAAGAACAGACAGGGATATTATTTCTGTAAACTATCACTATGCAGATGGTGAAAGGTCGTGTTTTATAATGGAAAAGTTGTAGAACATATGGCATGGGGAGGGCTGTTGTCTGAATATGAGTCATGTCCTACCATTTATATATATATGGGGCTGAGGTCAGGGCTCTTGGCCAGTCAAGTTCTTCTACACTGAACTCCTCCAGTCATGTCTTTATGGACCTTGCTTTGTGCACTGGAATAGAAAATGTTCTTCCCCAAACTAGTTCCACAAAGTTGGAAGCATGGTGTTGTCTAAAATGTCTTGGTCTCCTGGAATATTAAGAATGTCCCTTGCTGGGAATAAGGGGCCTAGACCGAACCCTCAAAAAGATGTGTCCCAATACTTTTGTCCAAATCGTGTAAATGTGGGTCTACAGCGCCATCTAAAGGAGCTGCTTAGAGACACATTAAAAAAAATAAAAATGAAACCCCCCAATCGGATGTTGCGTCATCTTCCAAGTGCCCCTGGAAGAGCCTGAAAATGGCCGACCACAACGAAGGACTTTAATCTACTGTTGCATTAATGTAAGATATTATATTTCGATCTATTTTTGGCCATTAATTACGCTCTCTCCGGGGCTGGGTGTTTTATTAATGTTCTATTGCTCGTGTTCCGCGGCGCGCGTGCGGCAAACGGCCGTCCGAACCGGGGCTCGCGCCCCAACCGGATCGAGCCTTTTTCGAAATAAGAGCCCTTTGTTTTGAATGTCAAAAAACTCTCAAACTTCAGGTCTGTCCGGTCAACGTGTTTATATTCCTGCTCTTTCAAGTGTATATTAAAAAATAGGAATAATAAAAATAATTATATTTTCTCTCGAATCACCCTAGCCCTGCGTGGTTGGCGCGCTAGCATTCAGCTAGCCAACTTTTAACAGGCGGGAACTTTTATTTTTAATCAACTCTGCTCTTATCCGCGTAACCAATATCTGATATTTATTTTATCTAAATAAATAATTAGATTTAAGGTCTAATTTGCCCAAATGTACGCCCTCCCCGAATGATTTTGTCCTTAATCTTGGATAAGAGGATAAGTGTAAGCATGTAACTGGAATAAATGAATGAATTTTGATACTCGTCATCATTTGAAGTTACAGAACTTGGTGGAGACCCACACGATGAGCCACATCTCTCACAGCGAGTTCCTCCTGGAGCAGCTGAGGAAGCAGAGGGAGAGAGGCTACCTTTGTGACTGTACGGTGATGATAGGAGAAGCTCGATATGGAGCTCACCACAACGTGCTGGCAGCCTTCAGCAGCTACATCTCCACGCAGTGTGTGGACGAGCGAAAAGAAGATGCCACTATAACACTGGACCCCGAGTGTGTGAGCGAGGCAGTGTTTGAGAAGCTCCTGGATTACATGTACACGGGGGACTTGTCCATGGATGGGTGAGTGTGTCAGATTGACACCTAAAGCAAGTCAGTTTTGGAGATCCCAGTAGATGACCTGGTGGTTGGGGATCTGCCCCTGTGCTCGAAAGGGCATGAGTTCGAATCACAAGACAGCATGTGGCACCATTGAGGTGCAGTTGAGCAAAAAGTAGTCCCCACATGCTTCTTTACTTGGTGATTTGGTTAAATGCAGTGCAATAATGTATTCATACTGTTCACTGTGAGCTGTCTTGTGGTGACTACTGCTTCACTTAGTACATTTAATCCATTCACCAAGTAAAGCAGTGGACTGCCACCAACAGGGGGGTGCCCAGGGAGCAGTCTGTGAGGGTAGTACGTTGACTAACCGATGGCTTTTTGATCTAAGGGATAACTCCCTGACCACCAGGTCACCAGCTGTCTTTATAATCCATTATAAGTGTCCGCTTTTCTTTTCTTTACTCTAAATATCTGGTTCAGGATATTGATCATATGCACATGAACATATTAAGGAAGAAAATAATTACATGTGCTTAGCATGGGGTCCCCAGGACTCTCCCATGTACTAAAATCTATCATAATTTTCATTTCTTTTATGGACTAAAATTCCATTTACTATTACTGTGTGCTCCACAGGGATGAGGTTCCAAACATCCAAAAAGCAGCCTCCTACCTTGGAATTCAAGAAGTGTTGACTCGCTGTAGCCAGCCTCAGGGCTCTGACAGGGATGCAGACAACATGGATCCACGTTCACCGCTCAGCCCAGACGATTATGAACCACTGGAACCGATTGCGGAGGTTGAGGAAAGAGAGAGGCTAAGAGAAGAAATAAATGGTGGCAGGGAGCAGGAAGGTGCTGCCTCAGCTGACGAATCGCAGTCGTCTGGCGAACAGACGGGACAGAGCACGGAGAAGAGGAGCAACAAGCCCAAGACTCGTCTTTATGAGCAGAGCAAGCCAAGGGAGGGTCCCATCTCACCGAGGGGAAGGGGCCGAGGAAGAGGCAGGCCAAGAGGTCGTCCTCGGGTGAGGTCGTTATCGTGTGACCGAGCCCATTTTGCAGCATTGAAAATTTCATCCCTGCAGAGCAGTGCGGTTAGGAGAGGAACCGGAAGGCCCAGAGGTCGTCCACGAATAAGGCCGTTGCCCTCTGAAACAGCAGAATCCACTAGCACAGAAGAAAGCACTACCATAGCAAATGATAATGTGACTGAAGGCACTGAAAGTGAGGAACTGAAAACCATGTCTGACCCACCTGAGTCTGCCACCCCAGATGGAGATGCTGAGGAGGTACAAACAAAAGAAGGAGAAGGTGTTGAAGATGATGGCAAGACAAATCCAGAAGTAGAGAACACAGAAGTAGTCGTCGTTAAACGAGGGAGGGGACGGCCGCGAATCAGGCCGCTGCCTTCAGGGACGCCGGTTCCATTCCACACTGAGAAGGCTGTTGTGCTTCCACAGAGTAAAGAAAAGGAAGGAGTTGTGCGTAAGAGAGGCAGGCCTCGGATTAGGCCTCTGCTATCAGACGCAGCAGTGAACACCGAGGGAATTGCAAAGAAGGAAAATCCCAACGAAGAAGAGGAGGAGGAAGATTCCGAAGAGAATGAAACCACAAAGATGTTCTCCTCTGATACGCTTGAGGATGAAATTCCAAGAGATGATGAGGATCCCAGCGAGACGTCCGACGATGTCAGTTCGTCCAAAAAGGTGCGGACAAGCAACAGAAAGAGGAGCCTTAGCAGAAAGCTGAGGGAGAGCCAGGCCAGCAACGAAGAAGAAGAAGAAGAAGTAGTAGCTGAGGAAGAATGGGATGAGGAAGAGGAAGTCAAGTCTGACCAAAATAAGCTCCGCCCTATCTGTAATATCTGTGGGAATTTATTCTCAGAGATGAGCAGCCTACGCCGACACATGCGCATCCACAAGGGCATCAAACCCTATCAGTGCCAGCTCTGTGGGCGCTGCTTCAGACAGGGAAACCAGCTCAAGACACACATGCGAGTTCACACAGGTTTGTCAAATATGCACGCATGTAAGCATTTATGTTTTTTCCCTCCATTGCAATTCTTTTTTTGTATGGGGGCTTCAAAGTAAAATTTTAAGTAAATATTCAGAGCTCCAAGCCCATTTATGTCCCCTAAACCACTTCACCCTTTACAAAGACTTAACAGATCCGTTCTTTTCATTTTTTGTAGCCGTGTTATTAGTTGTTGAGCTGTTGTTTTTTTTCTCATGCTTTCAGGGGAGAAGCCATTCACCTGTAACCGCTGTGAATCACGTTTTGCGCAGAAATGCCAGCTAGTCTATCACTGTCGAATGCATCATGGTGAAGAGAAGCCCCATAAGTGTGATGCCTGCCCTGCAGCCTTCGCAACATCCAGTAATCTTAAAATCCATATGAGGTGTGTTCATTTATGCATGTTTTTTAAATCGGAACAATTCTGACGTACTATAACCATGCTACATTTAAAACATAACTGAGTGCTTCTGTATGGGCTACTCTGCTCCCTGTGTCTCTGTGTGTCTCTGTGTGTCTCTGTGTGTCTCTGTGTGTCTCTGTGTGTCTCTGTGTGTCTCTGTGTGTCT
>JBBKCR010000001.1:10137192-10154491 GCA_037577295.1 Ladigesia roloffi
TTAATTGAATACCCCTGATCTATAGGTTTCAGTCTCAGGTGGTGATGGTTTTGCCGCAGAAAGTTACAGACTTCCTGCTTGGGAAGCCGCTGTCTTTAGGTGCTGTGTTAACAGCCTGCATCCCCCGAGAGCCATTTTTTTAAAAACACTTTGTTCTTTCCTGGCGTGGCTGAATATGTTCCACCTTAGTGCACTGCTTTCTTCCCAGTAAGTGCGTTTGGCACCGGGAACAGCGCTGAATAATTTAAAGGCGAGTTTTCAGTGGCAGTCCTCTTCAGGAGGCCACGGGAGCTCTGTACTCACTTTGGTGCCTTTGGTGATGTTTTAGTAAGAAATATGTTGCACATACACCAAAAATATGATTCCGCAAATTCTGATGAATAGAAAAAATGTGGGTTTACTTGAGTATAATTACATATTTGGACTATAATGCCTTGTGACACACATCTGTTACTGATTGGGAAATGGAAGGAGTGCAGTGAGGTCTAGGAATCTAGTTTCTAGGCCAAAGGACTCTTAAAGCCCTGAGGGCTTCCTTCTGAGACAAAACATTTCTAAAGAGTTTTGAGGTTTGTCATGGAGACTGAAAACTAGGGCATTAATACAAAATTGAGTCACTAGTCAACGGCAGCTGAGACAAGTGGACTAGTCGTTTGTATTTTCTCGCTCTCTCTGCCCACGCTTGTGGACGTAATGCAGTCTATGCCTCCGATTGGATGACGCTGACACGTGTTCCTTGGTTTAACCAATTACTATAGTCATAAAAGGGGTGGTACTGTTGACGCGTAGAGTGGAATCTAAACATGTGACTAAAACAAAGCAAGAGAGACCTGCGGAACCTGCAAGTCGGAGTTAAAATGCAGGAACAGAACCGGCGTTCTGCATGGAGACCTGCAGAACCTGCAGGTTGGAGTTAAAGTGCAGGAACAGAACCGGCGTTCTGCATGGAGACCTGCAGAACCTGCAAGTTGGAGTTACAGTACAGGAACAAAACCGGAGATCTGCACGGTTCTGAAACGGCATCGCTAGCTAACATGCTAACGCTAGCACTGCAGGGAGTCCGGTCCAGAGGAGCTGGCCAGCGCTGCGGCTTAAACTCCACCCACTTCCTGTTTACACTTATATTTACCAGAACTTTACAGGTACCAGACTCTGTTTAGTTTAGTATAAATGTTGACTGTTAACGTTACAGAGAACTTTAATCAAAGTGTCTCAGTGTTGGATGCTCATGTTCCTGCGTGTGTGATGTCATCACGACTAGTCGACTCCACTTCCACTATCCTGATGGATTAGTCGACTTGAAAAAATCTGAAGTCTTTAATGCCCTACTGGAAACAGTATCAGAAAACAGAGTCCACTCATCAGGTGGCCTCCTATTAGAGGAACGATATGTGATTATTATATTGTTTAACAGCTTATTTTGTATGATTCATGACACCACAGTAACTGCATTGGCTATTATAGCTTTACAATGTTGGGTTTGGCACATACTCCATGTTTTCTGCTTCACAGGTGCTGAACCAAACGGAGGACCACCGGCAGAGGGTCCTCCAGGCTGCTGCTAAAACCATGCGTGTGTGGTTTATCAAAGTGAGGAAGATGAAAGCCATCTACCACACCCTGAACCTCTGCAATATTGACGTCACCCAGAAGTGTCTGATCGCGGAGGTGTGGTGCCCTGTCTCCGACCTGGACTCCATCCAGTTCGCCCTGCGAAGGGGAACGGTGAGGCAGGCACATTGGTTTTCCTGTGTTTGATTTATTTCAGTCACTGTCTATTAATCAATTATTTGATGACTGAGCACCTGTGTTGCATCTTAATTTTGAACTGCACACAGGTGAAACTATTCATTGCTCATATACTCTTAACAGTAGATTTCTTTATGGCCCATGTCCAACTGTTCAACATGTTTTCTGTTATTTATTTTTTCTTTTTCTCTATGGTCTATATTTAGTTTGTATGGTTTGTGTTACATCCCAGGCTATAGTACCCTTAGTGGCCAGTGGGGGGAGGTATTTTTCCTTTTCTGTCTTTTCAGCCCTGATCACTCCCACCTGCTTTCACTAATCAACCAATTAGCCCCACTAATTAATCCACCCTCTTCTTGTAGTGCCTTACAAGTGTTTCTATCTCGCTTTTCAGTTTTCTTCCACTTGCCGTCAGTTTCGCGTTACTATTGGCTCAAGTCCTGCTCCAGATTCGCATTTCAGTCTACCCCCATTAATCACCTCCTTGCTTTTTATTCTCCAAAATTCTCAAGATTGTTATCGATACATTCACTCCAGCCATAGCTTTAGAAATCTCCCCATCCAGCTTTATTATTTTTTATTTTTCTCCTTCTTCTCTGACTTCTGTTCACTCGGCTGTGTCCTAATCCTCTCCTTGTTCCATTTCATTCTCACTCTTACTCCCTGATCTGTCTTACACCATTTTTTTCCTCACTTTTTCTCTTTCACGTCTTTTTAGTGCAATGTAATGCCTTTTCCATTTAGTCTGCTCCTCTTTGTTTAATCTTATTTAATTTTATTTCTTCTCGTCTTTGTCTTATGGCTGTTCACCCCTCCTGCCCTCTTTACTTTTGCCTGTTCCTTTAGGTTCCTGCTTCCACAGTCTTTCACTTTTTTTGGATTTTTCTTTTTTTTTTTTTAATTTTTGATATATTTTTTCATTTTTTGAGATACTTTAGTAGATGAATGGGACCGGTTCTTCTCTGTAGAACCTGTGATATCTCTGCCTCCATACTGGGCATGCCTGGTTTGATCCCAGGTCCACGTTCATAACTATAATGTCCTTCCAGCCCCACCTATTCTGGCTGCTGGGTAGGCCTTCAGTCAAGGAAAGGTGCAGCTGCCTCCTGATATACCCGACAATTATACCAACGACGCCCCCTGGAGGATCCCTCTACTCCTGATCTGTAACAAGCCTTGTCCATAGAATAAGTTCTGAGTCTGGCCATATTCATCCTCCCCTATAGGTACAGGCCTCTGCGTTCTAGGGAAGAAACACAAGCGTCTATGTTCTTACATTAACCACCCGGGCCTAAACAAGACTACACTCAGTGATGCCCTTCCATTCATAAACACAGATCATAGATTCATCAAGTTTGACCTTCGCAACTCCTACAGTTTAGCTCGCGTTTGGGAAGGGGATGAATGGCAGAGTGTGCATCATCACTGGTGTCTTCATGAGTACCGAATGATGCCCTTCCGTCTTCCAAGCTCTAATCAATAGCATTGCTGAGAGAGACTTTGCATCGTTTCTGTTATTTGTATTTGGATAACATCCTCATTTTCTCCCGGGGTCCCTCTGAGCATGTGGAGCATGTCCGCACCATCCTGCAGCTGAAGCTGAAGAACCATTGCTTCAAACCGGAGAAGAGATGGTTCCACATGTCTGAGATTCACAAGGACTCTCAGTAGATCAAGGTGGTGCTGGATTGGCACAGGTCCAGCAACTGGATAGAACCTTCCACCACCATATTGCAGGAAGCACTTGACTCAATCCCCCATTCCTACTTTCCACACTCTTTCTCTTTTCTATTTTCTTTTATTTCCTCTTACATTTCTCAGTTACCTTTACTTTACTGAGATTTTTCATTAGATATATTGGACCTCCCATTGCTTCTCTGCTGCCCAGATAAAGCCTCTCCCTGGGAGTCCCTGGGTCGATATTTAACTGAACCCTTAGATTAATGTATGCAAACGATCTCTGTTATGACTGGCTGCCCTGTACTGCATTTTACCAAAAAAGGCCCATGTGATGACCGGGCTTGGCTAAACCTCCTCAGTCAGAATTTAAATAGATTCTTGTGACATTATCAAAAAACAGTGCAACTGTGTCATATTGGGCTTATTAATTAAAAAACAGGTTGAGCTTTTTTATCAAGGTTTTCTCTGTCTGTATTTTGAGGGCTCTCTTATTTACTCCTGCAGGAAAGGAGTGGATCTACTGTCCCTTCGATCCTGAACAGAATGCAAACCAAACAGACTCCGCCCACCTACAACAAGACAAACAAATTCACCTCTGGCTTCCAGAACATCGTGGATGCGTATGGGATCGGGACCTACAGAGAGATTAACCCAGGTAACAACAGATCACTCATTAATTCGTCTACCTTCGCAGATCATTTTCATAACAGATGTGAAGAGGAAAAATGAAGTCAATTTTAATAATAACAACAACTATAATAATTAGAGGTCGACCGATATATGGGTTCTGCCGATTAATCTGCACAGATAGTTGATTTTCGGAACTATCACTTATCACCAAAAGTCCACGTCGATAGTTTTTCCGGGGTTACTTTTTGTCTTTAATTTACCTCAATATTAATTAATATATATTCATATTTATTTCATATAGCACATTTTCATGATTCAGTAAAAAAAAATTTGTTATTTATAAAAAAAATAAAGTTCAGAACTATTTTACATGGAGAGTTTTTATTTGTTTTTTTTTTTTGTAATCCAGTATCCATTAAAAAAATCGTATAATTAATCGGTTATTGGCAAGTACGGACCTAGCTATCGGTAAATTCAATATTGGTCAACCTCTAATCTGTATCTTCCTTCAGTATCTGGAGTTCCTCCATCAGGCCCTATAGTGTTCTGTTTTAAAAACTATCAGTTAATTAATCGGCAAGTATGGACCAACCTAGCTATCGGTATCGGTAAACTATCGGCAGACTTCTAATAATAATAATAAATTTTTAGAGAGTTTTTAGAGACATTTATAGAGTGTATTTAAAGATACTGAAAGATGGTTTTAAAGTTCACAATAATATTACAGTATACAAGAGATATTCAGCTATATTTACATTCTTTGTAACTATGTGCATCTTTGTCATGTCTATCAGCTGAAATAGAACACTGGCTGTACTCTTATATTTTCTGTAGTCTGTAAACTAGGGATATGATTTTTTGGCAAAAACACTATTCAAAAATCGAGGAGAACTGTTCAATGTTTCTTCGAAAATCGACCCCACCCCCGCCCGCCCGCATGTGCCCATGCGCACAAACCTATGACGACAGATAGGGTGAAAATTTTATTTTTCACAAACTGTTTAATCACACGACACAAACTATTCCAAATCACAGAGCAGTAAATGAACAAGAGCAACTCGCTTATGAAATTATATTCTACACAATCTCAATTTTAAAAATGCATCACTAACTACATTTAGAACTGCCGAGCCAATAAATCCGGTGAAACGGCTGACAGATGGCTGTGCATGGTAGAGGTTTATCTGTGGTTTGCCAGCTTCATTTGACACAGTTTTCACTGAGCCTTATTGCCATTTAACGTAAACAAGTCCCATACTGAACTTTAACTAGCCTCAGGTCTCTGCATTATTCACGCCGCATGGTAAAATTAATTTTTCTTCTTCTGGAGCTTTAGTGTTATCAACACCTTTTGGATGAATTAATGCGCTACATGATGTATTGGTGAGGAAACGTCCTCATTTCTATTCCGAGTGTCATGATTCTTACAGCGACCACTGGGGGGCGCTGCAGGACTGCAGGGTGCGACGCAGATGCGAGGACTTGAGACTGATTAAGGGGACTATTTAATAAACCCGGACCGTGACCCTGCACGGTTTTGTTGATGTCTGATTTTCCTCATCTCCCTATCCTGTCTCTCACCTCTCCTCACCTCCTCTCTCCTCTCCTATGTGTTGAATCGTGTTGTGTATCAGTTGAATATAATTCAAGAAAATAAATGTTCATAGCATGGATATACGCGCCGATGTCTCCTCCCTAACCTTTAAGCGGCTTCTTCAAGGGCCGCTGTGACACCAAGTCCCTTAAGTGAGATAACGGTATTCTAAATAACTATTCGATATTTGAATGTATATCGAATGTTCGAGTATTCGAAAACAATGTCTCATTATTATCTGGATCCCTGCAGCTCCCTACACCATCATAACCTTCCCATTCCTGTTTGCCGTGATGTTCGGGGACATGGGCCATGGCGTCCTGATGACCTGTGCTGCGCTTTACCTGGTGATCAGAGAGAGTCGGCTTCTCTCCCAGAAGAGCGACAATGAGGTCAGATCATACGCACTCCTGATTCTCCAAACTGATGCTATCACTGATTCTGTCTAACCCTGAGGTGTTACGAGTCTCTGCATTATTGCTCTGACTCTGGTATTTACTATAATAGCCTTTATTTGATTGCTTAATAGCATGTAACACTGAATAAATTAAGTTAAAAAGGTCTTGACTGAGCAGAAAGTAGCCGCCCATCATGGTCCTAAAACCTGGTTTATCTGATACAAAGAGCAGAGCTGGAGATGCTAAAGTATATTAATGCCAGCTTGTGTTTATTCTACTCTGTTTCTGTTCATCCCCATCTCCCCCTGGCTTTGTTTGTGTGCAGATGTTTAACATGATATTTGCGGGCCGGTATATAATCCTTCTGATGGGCATGTTTTCTGTCTACACCGGCGTTATCTACAACGATTGCTTCTCCAAATCCCTCAACATGTTCAGCTCCGGCTGGAGCGTCAAGCCCATGTTCGGTCCCAAAGGAGCCAACTGGTCGTAAGTAGTGATCCACGGATATTGATTTTTGATTACCAATACCGATACCAATTATTTGCATGTTTATGTGCCCGATAACCGATATTCATAACCGATATTTATTTACTATTATACTTCTGTTTTTGACATAATTATTACAACACCACTGAACACAAAACTAGGGGTCTGAAAGTGCAAAAAATAAAAAAAAAATACCTTAAAAAAATGAATAAATAGGGCACCGTTACTAAAGTCTTCAATGGTGCATGACTACATATCTACAAGCTGCATAAACTACATATCAGTCATTTATGTAACACAACTAATGTGTTCATTAATAGTTGTTATGTTTAATAAAGTTTACTAAATATAGGAAAGCAAGTAAGTATACTTTAACTTTGCATGCAGTTTCCCCACAGACATCTGCTGCAATGGCAATCATACGCGTAATTCTCAAAACGCCCACCAGATCAGTTAGATTGGTGTGTATTGACAGGTCAGTAATGTTTGTCCACATTTGTGAATTAGCGGGGAAAAAAATCAAGGACATAAAGTTCATTAACATAATCATCAGCGACGGGCCCGATTCGATATCATATCAGTATTGGGTTCCGATATCGCCGTAAATCTGATATTGGATATCAGTCAGACGGCCCCGATCTCTATTCTCCAGTTCGCAGCTTGCGGGACCTTAAACTCGACACTGTACTACGACAGCAGACGCTCGTTTACATTTTCCAAAAAATAAACACATTTACAGCAGACAACCCAAAAGTGAAAGGAATATCAGAGAAGACTCTTATCTCCCCCTCAGTCCCTCTCTGGGGTTCTTTAGGGGCTGTTTTCTGTGTTCTGTTGTCTGTTTTGCCCTCTCCCCCTCTCTCTATCTCTCAAAACATCACGAGGCTAAAGTTGGGCGACTCGGCTGGTCCACATTAAATATAGAAGTGGGGAAATGCCACCCTGCAAATGTCATGTCTCTGAATTCATGTAATCTAAAATATGTTAGTTTTAAACTTAATATTTTTACACAGTGTTGCTGCTAAAATAGACAGAATACTTGGAACTCAGCCAAGATTGTCAAGTTTTTTACAGCTGTTTCTGCTGCATTTTTCTGAAGTATAAATAAATTCCTTTGGAATGCCTTTAAATTCAGTGCAGTTGTGGATATTTGGGGCTCTGCTAAGTGCTTAGTGTTTATTTAGTCTGTGTAATAAGCTTACAAACAAAAAGCACAACTTCAACAAAAATGTATCGGTATCGGCAGTCGTGTATCAGAATAATCATTAATAAATATGGGTAATAAAAATGGAATTCTTTCATTATTTAATGTGATGTTAGGTAATACCTCCCAACATCTGGGCATCATTGTCCCTCCTGATTAGAAAAACCGAAACGTTAAAAAGCAGCATGCAACAAAAAACCTAAAATTAATCAAAGACCACTGTAAGAGTAGGGACCATTTTTCTGTGTTGGGTCCTCAAATTTTAGAATACTGGACTTGGAAAGTCCTTGAATTTGATGTTTAAAAATAAAATTCTTGATTCATTAAATAGTTAATCTGTCTATTAAGCCTTAGTGATGGGCTCTTCCAGTCCAGGGGTTTGAGGGCTGTCTTATAAAAAGCTACGAAAGGCTGTTAAAGAGAGTTCGAACTTCAATCCAGGTCTTGGCTTTAAATGATCACCTGTAACCTTGTCTTCGTGTGTGCATGTATAGATTCGATACTCTGGATGGAAATTCGGTTCTGCAGCTGGACCCTGCCGTGCCCGGAGTGTTTGGTGGTCCGTATCCTCTGGGCATCGACCCGGTGAGTCACTGCAAGTTGGAACATGAATGTTGACAAATAAATTTAATACATGGAAGCACCTCTGATCTGTTATGTGTGAATAAACTTTCACGACAACCCAAACAAAAAAAACGTTAAATCTGGTTTGTTAGAAGGTCGAGCAGCTTAAGGAAGCCTAAAATAATGTTTGTACATAAATCTAATTCCTGCTCCTTTGTCCTGTTAGGTCTGGAACATTGCCACAAACAAGCTGACCTTCCTGAACTCCTTTAAGATGAAGATGTCCGTCATCCTTGGAGTGATCCACATGCTGTTTGGGGTCACTCTCTCACTCTTCAACCATCTGTGAGTACATTTATCATTACATTCTCCTAGTCCCTGTTGTTTAATACTCTGCTTTTTAAAGGATTTATGGTATTTTCAGGTTTCTCAATGGGAGATTTCTATTCATTCCTATGTCCTCATTAACTGCAGGTGTTAAAAAAAGAATGTAATGGAGGTAGAGGTTATACAAACTGGTGCTTTAATGAAGCTAATTTTATTGTTTAAAATTAATTAGATTATTAAAAGTTTTTGAGTTGCTTCTTGAATTCAATTTGATTTTCTGAACCCAGCTTGGTGACAGTTTGGTGAAACTGCACCACACCTCATTATGTTTTTCATTTGCCTCAGTACTACAGTACACAGCGGGTGTGTGCACTAATAATGGCTGAAAAACGCAGTGCGGAACGTTGGGCTCTACTCACACTAACCTTAACCTAACACTAACCCTAACCTTAACTTAGATTAAACCTAACCCTAACCCTAACCTTAAGCCTAACCTTAAACTTATCCTAAACCTAACCCTAACCTTACCCTAAACCTAATCCTAACCTTACCCTAAACCTAACCCTAACCCTAAACCTAACCTTAAACTTATCCTAAACCTAACCCTAACCTTACCCTAACCCTAACCCTAACCTAACCCTAAACCTAACCATAACCTAACCATAAGAGTCACCAGTTAGTGCAGATATTGGTGATTTAACGCAGTGCTGATGAAAGTACTCTGGGTAGTAGAGCATTGTCCTAGCACGAAAATTAAATTGCATTGGTTTGGATGTGCCATTTGTCTCAAGTTAAGCGAGAGATTGGTGAAACCTCACCACGCCTCATTGTTTTTCTCATTTACTCGATTGCGGGTGTGTCTGGAATCACGCACTTTGCATTTAGTGTGCAATTTTGGTGCATAGTGCGTTCACACTGACACCCCAGCTAAAAAAGTGCACTGAAAATACCTGGATGGTGCACTTATAATGGCCAAAAAATGTAGGACGATACTCGCTCTAAACAGACGTCATTTTCACCACGTAGCAGAAGGGGAGGGATTGCCGACCAGTTTACAGAGTTGAATAATGCTGCATTGATGTTGGATGTGACGTAGATCCCACATGGGGTGTGGTGGGGTGTAAACAAATGCAAATGAATGAGGAAGTAATAATAATAATACATTTAGTTTATATAGTGCTTTTGAAGATACTCAAAGTTGCTTTACATAAAATTGAAAAGTTTACAATTTAGATTGAAAACACATACATACATTCACAAAATGTTCAAATTACATCAGTAGAGACGAATGAAAAAAAAAAAAAAAAACAGTTAAGCACACATGAGGGTGAGATAGCAGCAGTTAAAGGCCATAGGCAGATTTGAAGGGATGGGTTTTGAGGAGAGACTTTGTATAGTGTCTGATGGGTTGTGTTAACAAAACCTGAAGGTATTTTGGTGGGCTAGAGAATCGTGATCGAAGTTCGTCCATTACTTCTGCTAAATGCTAAACGTCAGTGTTTCATTTCACCAACGGCAGTGTGCACTATAGGAGAAAGTGCTCAGTGCACAATATGCACTACATTCCACTGCACTTACATAAGTGTGCAATTTCGGATACACCCATAGTTTTAGAGAGTTAGGGTTATGAAACTGATGACACAGGAAGATAACTTCACCGCTGTCCTCCTGAAAACTCAGACCTACACTCTTCAAAATGAAACAGCACAAAGGATACAAAGAGAAACACCACAGGGCTCCAGCAAACAGGACTGCAGCGAGAGCAAAGAAAAACTTCAGCTAGGGCTGGGTAATTTGGCCTAAAATCAAAATCACAATTAATTGTGCGTTTTAACTCGATTACGATTAATGAACGATTATTTTATTTTATTTTATTTATTTTTGCCTTCATGGTTCACTGACACGTTTTTGTACAGTAAATATGCTCACATATTACAAGTGAGCAATTTTCGAATGAAGGGTGCATTACTTGATTTTTAAATAACTGAAGGAAACACACTATCTACTATCTATGATTATTTATTGAACATTGATATTAAACAACTTAAATTAAAGCACACGTTGCCTAAAACTAATAAATAACTTGCACATTTGGAAACAAAATAAACAATTTTCAGTGTTTTTCTTTTTAACAATAGTGACTCCACACGCTGTCGTGTTTTTATAGGGATAGTAATTGAAATAATGAACCTGGAAAATTTGTATCGATTATAGGTTCTTAATGTCGATTTCGATAACTTTCCGATTAATTGCCCAGCCCTAAGTGATAATGCAGCTCTGCAGTCAGATCTTCTCTGATTCTTAATTATAAACCATCGCTTATAATTAAAGAATTCATCTACATTAATTGACACGCGCTTCTGACACCTGTGGATAAGAGCGTCTGATAAATGCCGTAAATGTAAACGTGCTGATTTACATGCATGAGTCTGCTGGAGCCGCTCAGCCCTACTCTCTGCTATGTTTACGTCTGCAGGTATTTTAAGAAGCCCCTGAACATCTTCCTCGGCTTCATTCCTGAAATCGTGTTTATGAGCAGCCTGTTCGGTTACCTGATCCTGCTGATCTTCTACAAGTGGACAGCCTACGATGCAGCCACCTCTAAAGATGCCCCCAGCCTCCTCATCGCCTTCATCAACATGTGTCTCTTTAACTACAACGATCCCACTAACAAACCTCTGTACAGAGGGCAGGTAAACATATCTTAACCCACAATCCCCAGCAACCTTACCGAGCATGTAGACATAAACACCAGCCTGTTCTACCCTGCACTCACACCAGCACTGACTCTCACTCAGGAACCGTGCTGCACTGCTTTGCGGTCGTTGACAAGAGAAACATCTGTATAATATTCAAGTTCATGTTTACTTCTGTAGGACATTATGAAACACAAAAGGCTATGCTGCATGTTCACAGAAATAGAAAATTAATATGAATAAATAAAATAAGATAATGGGAGGGATAAAAGAGATAAAGGAATACATACAAGAAATTTTGAAGTGCTATAGATTTAATTTTGAAGTGCAAATATTTAAAAGGTGGAGGAAAATAGTGCGATGTATAGTGCCACTTTTTTTTCCATGGCAGTACAAACATTTTCATGCATTATTGTGCTAAATTATTAAGAAATTACACTAAATTACATTTACAGATTTTGTAACGTGAATATTACCGTAAATTTCCTGAATACACACTTTTAGAAATATTTGGGTTCGGCTCCACCCGTAAAACTTTTATGTTACATTTACATTGCCATTTTTCATCATGGAGTTAGTTTGTACTTTTTAAAGATAGGCCTGTTATTAAATATAAATCGTAAATATATGTGTGTTTTGCTGCAGAAAAAATTGTTTTGGAGGTAAATTTATTTTCCCATTAATGGTCTTACATTATACTCTACCTCTCTATTATGTATTTACTCGCTTATACAGCCTGCTGTATTTAATAACAACTTCCACTTCTGAGTATTCTGACTGAAATACCCTCCCTCTGAAGGTATTCCTCCCACTCAGTGCGGAGAGTGTTATCTGCATAATCTGTTTGCACAGAATTTTCACTCCTCTTTTCACAAAGTTTCACTCTTCTTTTCTTGTTTTCTTCAATCGTCTCTGCTTTATTCTGATAGAGGGAAATGTTATATGAGCCGGTGTAAGTAATGCACAGTTCTTGCTTCCTCTCCACCTGCAGACGGGGATCCAGTGCCTGCTGGTGATAATTGCGCTGGCGTGTGTGCCCTGCATGCTGGTGGTGAAGACCATGGTGCTCCGCCGCCAGTACCTCTGGAAGAAACACCTAGTATGTTGATATACTTCACTCCCCTCTCTTACCCTTTCTGTTTCTGACCTCTTTCTGTATCTTTTAATAATGCAGCTCCTGTCTTACACCAGAGAAGGGGTGTTTTATTACCAGAGGTTCTCAAACCGCTCACATTTACAGAATTTGGCAAACATGACTTATCCAGAGCAGCAATCTAGGGTTCTAGAGCACTGAGATCTAGAGCACTGAGATCTAGAGAGCCCTGAAATCCAGAGAGCCCTGAGATCCAGAGAACCCTGAGATCCAGAGAGAATTAAGATCCAGAGAACCCTGAGATCCAGAGAACCCTGAGATCCAGAGAAAACTGAGATCCAGAGAGACCTGAGATCCAGAGAGACCTGAGATCCAGAGAGACCTGAGATCCAGAGAGACCTGAGATCCAGAGAGCCCTGAGATCCAGAGAGCCCTGAGATCCAGAGAGCCCTGAGATCTAGAGAGCCCTGAGATCTAGAGAACCCTGAGATCTAGAGAACCCTGAATTCCAGAGAGCCCTGAGATCCAGAGAGCCCTGAGATCCAGAGAGCCCTGAGATCTAGAGTGCCCTGAGATCAAGAGAGCCCTGAGATCAAGAGAACAATGAGATCTAGAGAACCCTGAGATCTTGAGGCTTGGGTTTAGAACCACTAATTTTAAATTGTTTTCATGTTTGATGTATATAGATTTATTTAGCTTGTGTGTATTTGAGTTCTCTGGGGTGAGTTCAGGAACGCTTCAGTATTTTGCGTTGTGTGTTGATGTATTATAGCTGAATAGCACCGTCGAATGCACAGTAGTGTTTTGAAGCCGGTGTCTGCTGTGTCCAAACCCAGTCCTGTAGAAACACAGTTTTCCTCTCTAACGCTGTTTTTAGTCTCTAGAACCTGAATGGTCTGAATGAGTCCCAGTGAAGGAAAAAGTGCAGAACGGAGCAGAGCTGTGGGAGACTGGTTTTGGACACTCATGTCTTATTACTTGGATATTGCATACAGTAGATGAGCTACAGAAGACCCTTGATATTTGTCTCAAACTCTTTAGACTGATTCCTAAAATATGAGAAACAGATCTACCATTCACTCGGCCCAGTTGGGGCACCTACCATGAAATCAGTTTACATATAAGAAATGAGTTAATGTACAGAGATTTTATTACATTTTGAAGCCTCCTCACCCTAGATATTTAAAACCAAATATTTGCTTTATATCAAGTGCCATTCAGTACATTAGAAAGAGAGCAATTTTCTATCTGATTGACTTTAATTAGGTTGAATGGCAGTTTAACAGTAAATGTTGTGGACTGGATTCATTACCACTTTGTTTTATAATTAAAAGTGGATTTTATTTCTAGGACACTACTATGAGACAATAAGAGTAATGTGGTCTTGATATACGGTATGCAATCACTAAATGAGTGCCTACAAGCATGATAAGTTGTGTCATACTTGTATGTGAGCCGTTTGTAGATCGTAGATGTAGAAATTTTGGTAGAATTTTCAGATGTTATGCGTATGATGGCTGCATTTCCGAGAGTCAGACCTTGAAGAGGAGGAAGAAACAGAATAGTTCTGGCTTAACCTAAGGTAAAATTACTGAACAAATACGTTTTAAGGACATAATTTTAAACTGGCAGTTGTAGAACTACTAAGTGTTCAGAAATCCCCAACATCGCTTTTTGTTTTACAGTAACTGCAGCAGCTATTCCTGCTGAGATCCATGCCAACATAAACTCCTATATAAAAAATAAACGAGCAAGATCCAACCACTAATTTCACTCTTGGCTTTAAAGTGACCATCTAAAAGAGACGACACTGATTTGAAATGACATGTGTGTTTGGTAGGTGCCCCAAGAAGCCATACTGTACACACCCAAGGCACACATACTCAAACACACACTAAAGTGCCTGTGGCATGTTGTGAGCCATTCAGACTTTGTTGGGTTTTGTATTTAGTCCCAGATGAGGGAGGCAAGCCCTGCTGAGAAACTAGAAACTTTAGAGCAGGCAGGCACCAGCTCACCCACCGGACTCACCCAACAGGGCACTCAGAAGTTCGGGGGCGTCCGGGTTGGAAACGGTCCCACCGAGGACGAGGCCGAGATCATCGAGCACGATCAGCTCTCGCAGCATTCAGAGGACGGAGACGAGGTGGGTGGAGTTGGAAGACATAGCTCTTAAATCCGATCAAGCTTTTTATTTTTTGTGTTTATTTTGTAAGTGTAGCTCCAAAAAGAATAATTTTTATTGTACTTTATTTTTTAAATACAGTTATTAATTGTGATTTTATGTATAGCATTGTCTTTCCTTAAATCTTTCCTTAATGTCTTTTAGGGGTGGAGCCAAACCCGAATACAGTATTTGGAAAGGCACAGATAACATGTTTTTTTCTACGAATATGGTATTCGGACAAATACTTAAAAAAAAGTATTTGTATTTGGGAAATCTTATTAAGGTTTGACTTTTTGTTATTTTAGACAGATCAACATGTAACTGAACGCAGCAACCAGCAGACAACAGGGTCTGTTTTCAGAGACCACTTCAGCAGTTTTGCTGATCTAGATGCAGTTTTGTGGCAGGAGCCATTAAAATAATAAATCTGATCCCAGATCAGCCTGGGTGTAGACTAGGGTTGGTACTGGTCCCCACAAAAGAAGACTCCCAAGCCTGAAATGCTATACCAACAATTTACAGATTCAAAAGTGGCTGAATGAAAAAAAAAACCTATAGATGCTATCAAATAGAACCAAATCATGGAATAAACAAGCAGGATAAAATTAACGTTCTACTCACCAAAGGGCCCTGCTTCTGATATTTGGCCACTTTCCCAGCTGCTTCCAAGACTTTCCTACTGGACACGAGAGATGAGTTTGCAGGACATCTCTGCTCTACACTACCTTGACCTCATCTCATTTGTCCATTCTGTGCTCTTCAGTGAAAAACTGTAAAAATCGTCTACAGAAATGGTAGTGATGGTAATTTAAAAAGCCATTTCAACCATCATCACATTTACAGAGTTTCATTAGGACTAAATAACGTGAAAGACTGGATGCTGTTGATAAAAACTTGAGGATTCTCCGCATGACTCCGCATAATGTTTTATATTGAATGTTAGCTGAATGTTCAAAAGCGTTAATGCATTTGAACTTTGATGTTATATCCTCAACACTATTGAACGTAATTGAAACAAAAAGTTAAACTGGCATCTGTTAGCTCGCACCTCATCTGCAGAAAAACTAGGTGGATCTAAATTTGATTCCAATGCCTCAACACAGACACTGTATATTTTCAAAACAGGAAGATAAAGTAAGTCTGAGGCCCGTCATTAACATCTCACTCCACTTTGAACCAAGCCTGTAGAACACCGAGACACTCCTCCTCACCTAAACCAGCAGTAATGATTGTGGATAACAACTTGTGCAAAATAATAAAATTGTTTATATGTACTTTTGGAGTGCCCACACACCATTAGCCAATCAAACACAATAGCGAGCTAGATACATTTCCATGAGAAAACACGAAGAGGGATTGTGTGGTTCGAGAAACACAAAGTTTGGTTTTATGGGCAAAATTATTTGTGGGTTCGCAATCTTCTGATTACGTAAAGCCTGCACTTTTCTACTGTACCACTAGGGGGGTAAACTTGCTGGCTCTTACCAAGCCATTTATAAGTAAAGATCCCATAAAAAGGAGAACAAACACTTCCAGATACCAGAGACCTGTGAACCGGACTATATGTTTAAAGGCCAATCATGTGGTCACCCTAGTGTGTGTTTATTTTTACCGTTTTATTTTACCTCAGCTCACACTCGCAGACTGTGTCCAAAATCACATAGACAGGTCTGCACCCCTGTAATGAAGGGATAGGTGTCTTTCGAGCAGGTTATGGGATATTTTAGATGTTTTTGTATTTGCATGAAGAATTTGGGTGACTGTTGACTTCTAGTCTTTGTTAGCAATGTTAGCCTCTTGGCTCCAAGTAAAGAAGCTAAATTTGTGTAAGTGTCCTGAATCAGGTCTGTACTCCTATAGATATCCGTATCTGTAAACCAAGTTAATGGTTAAATAGAAAAAGGGTCTCTGACTGCATGCATTATTTTACTTAGCAAATAAAAGCACAGGGAGGTTCACTGTGTTAACAACAGCTGGCAGAAAAGCTCAAGAATCATTATCAAATGTTCATCCATCACCTCTGCTAAGTGAAATACTTTTTGGAAAACACTCCCTGTGAACTAGACACTAAATTCCTGTGCACGATTTCAGACATACCCTTAGTCCAGGCTTCACTCCAACAGGATTAGATGCTTAGAGAACAGGGTATACTGTACTTTCTCATGTTTCTCATGCAGACGTTGTAAAGAACTGCGTTCTTTTCATTCCTTCTCATTTATCTGTGGTCATAAACAGATTAGAGCTGGCACTCTTTCCTTTTAGTTCTCAGTGATAAGAAAAGACTTACAGTAGATACCGAGCCCCAGTAGATTCATAATCTGTCTATTCAATCTTTTTTCTACTTGAAAGTTACAAAACATGTAATACTACCATGATAAACATGATGTCATGTAAAATATAAAATGTGAAATTGTGACCTTAGTACAGAAGCTCATGACTGATGACCCAGATATCATACATCTGTTATAATTACATTTATTCCATATCAGACCAAGAGGATCTTCAGTGTTGATCTAATATACAGTACAGGCCAAAAGTTTGGACACACCATCTTCTCATTCAATGTGTTTTACTGCTCTGCACACTCTTGGCATTCTCTGGATGAGCTTCAAGAGGTCGTCACTTGAAACAGTTTTCCAACAGTCTTGAAGGAGTTCCCAGAGGAGTTTAGCAGTAAACACCTGTGTGCAGAGCAGCAATCAGAGCAA
>JBBKCR010000001.1:10154591-10172304 GCA_037577295.1 Ladigesia roloffi
TGTGTGTGTGTGTGTGTGTGTGTGTGTGTGTGTGTGTGTGTGTGTGTGGGAGAGAGAGAGAGAGAGAGAGAGAGAGAAAGAGAGTGCGTGTGTGACGACGGATTACCACGCGGCGGCGCGCGCCTGCAGCTGTTCTCGCGGGTGAGGGCACGCGCGGGAAAAAAAAGAGCGCGCGCGAGGGATTTGGGGATTTCTCCAGTCGAGAATGAAGAACCAGACGGTGGAACCTCGCTGAGGACGGACAACACGGAAGAACCCTGCGGCGGGAGGAGCCTCGCGACCGACATCCACGTGTCCGAGCTCGCGTGAATGGAGCTCGCGCGGCTCAGACAGTCGCATCTCCGGATCCGTTCCGACAGGGGGGGCGGGCTGAAGACGGGCTGAGCCCGGAGCCGCGGTGGCGAGGCCGGGCAGAACGCATCCACAGTGGCGCCGAGGTTGCTCCAGGCTCTCTGGAGGTCCAAATTTGTGAGTGATGAAGTGTTAGTGTTCTCATTTCCCCATTCTCTTCTCCTCTGAGCCCTGTGAGAAGCCACACTCACACAAAGAGCCTCCAGACATGACTAGACAGAGTCTGGAGGATTTACAGGGAGCCGAGACCAGCGCCATCCGCATCAACGTCGGAGGCTGCAGGAGGCGACTCCTCTCCGACATCCTCTCTCGCTTCCCCGAGACACGACTTGCTCGCCTGCTCCGATGCCGGTCGAAAGAATCCATCCTCGAACTGTGCGACGACTACGACGACGCCGAGAAGGAGTTCTACTTTGACCGGAACCCTGCGCTCTTCCCCTACGTCCTGAATTTCTACAACACAGGCCGCCTGCATGTGATGGGAGAGCTTTGTGTATTCTCCTTCAGCCAGGAAATTGAATACTGGGGCATCAATGAGTTCTTCATCGACGCCTGTTGCAGCAACTCTTACCACTGCAGGAAAATGGAGCCGGACCGGGAGGACTGGGAGAACAAGAGCGACGAGGGGAGCACCACCTCGTCCTTTGACGAGATACTGGAATTCTACAGCGATGCCGCCAAGTTTGACAAGCAGCCGCTGGGCAGCGTCAGGAGGAAAGTCTGGCTCATGCTGGACAACCCTGGCTACTCGGTGCCCAGCCGCATCATCAGCGTTTTCTCGATCCTGGTGGTGCTGGGGTCCATAGCCTCCATGTGCATGAACAGCATGAGGGAGTTTGCCCTGCTGGATAACGAAGGTGTCCCTCACGAGGACCCACGTTTTGAGACGGTGGAGCACTTTGGGATCGGCTGGTTTACCTTCGAGCTGGTGGCCCGGTTTGTGGTGGCGCCAGACCTTCTCCACTTCTTCCAGCACCCTCTGAATGTGATTGACTTGGTGTCCATCCTGCCCTTCTACCTCTCGCTCTTAATCGACCTGGTGGTGGAGAGCAGCCCTGCGCTGGCCAACCTGGGTCGCGCTGCTCAGGTTCTCCGGCTGATGCGGGTCTTCCGGATCTTGAAGCTGGCGCGACACTCCACGGGCCTGAGGTCACTCGGAGCTACCCTGAAGAACAGCTACAAGGAGGTGGGGCTGCTGCTGCTTTACCTGGCGGTGGGCGTGTCCTTCTTCTCTGTCATGGCCTACACCATTGAAAAGGAGGACAACGACGGACTGACCACCATCCCCGCCTGCTGGTGGTGGGCCACGGTCAGCATGACCACCGTGGGCTATGGAGACGTGGTGCCAGGCTCCGTGGCCGGGAAGCTCAGTGCCTCGGCCTGCATCCTGGCGGGCATCCTGGTGGTGGTGCTGCCCATCACACTCATTTTCAACAAGTTCTCCCTGTTCTACAGGAGACAGAAACAGCTGGAGATCGCCATGAGGAGCTGCGACTTTGACGAGGACATCAAGGAGGTTCCCTCAGTGAACCTGCGGAACTATTATGCTCATAAAGTCAAGTCCCTGATGGCCAGTCTGTCCAACATGAGCCGCAGTTCCCTCAGCATGCACAGCCTGAATGAGACTCTGCAGTAGCTGTCCTTCGTGGGACTGCAGGAAAACATCCATGTCAGCGTAGAGCTTTATGTTGTACCAAATATTTCTGTCGTACCAGTGAAGCTCACTCATTGGCTGTTCAGTTTGACCTTTAACTGCATTATGTGTTTGTTGTCCACAGTGCTAAAACCTGTTTACCACCATCGCAGAAGTCGTGCATGCTGTGTTGTCGTACAAAGGTAGATTTTCGCGTAGAAAACCGGCCTCTAACATTTAACGAGATCCACTTGGTCCAGTTTGACGTCTCATCCAGTGGTTTAAATATGATGTTTCAGCAAAAGGTCAGTCTGTAACAGTCCTTCCCTGTACTTACGTACTCCTAGAGTGAGGTGTAATCAGTGCTGTATACCTAGAAATTTGAATGGTGTCACTTTATGTGCAGGAACATATTGACCCTGACCGTGGTCTTGTGAGAGTTTCAGTGTTTAAATGTTATCCAGTGAAAATATCACAGGCTGAATCACTTGCAGTTACTATATCACAGCAGTAAGATGACATAACGTTATAAAAATATTACAATATAACCTCCAGCAGTCCTCTAGGTTGGCCAGTTTAGAGAGTTTACACTTGAAACCCAGTGGCATAAAGACTTTAAAGCTCGGGAGGGTAAGAGAAGTTCATGGTAAACAGGGTTAAATGTGACTATCATGGTCACTGAAGTTGTAATCAATCAGTCAATCAATCAATTAAGCTTTATTTTCAACTTTCCTGTGTGGTGGAGTCATTTCAGTACCACACAGCTGCGCCTTTCTTGTTAGGACTGATTGAAAAAGGCCGGAGAGGATTACAAGTGTTTACTGTATCGTAGTTTATGTACTGCAGCTTGTTGACAGACATTGTCATAAAGAAAACAAAAGATTTTGCACTGCGCTAAAGAAAACCAAGATATTTCCAGTAAAAAAGACAGCTGACGTTACTTGGGCAGAGCTATTCGGCAGATCACAACATCAGGCCTTTCCTACACATCCAGACATTCCAGTCTTTTCATCCACAGGGGATTTCCTCCATAGAAAAGGATGGAATGTCAGATTCACCCTCTGGATTCACAAGCCGTGTTTATGGAAGCATTGATCATTCACCTCTGCCCTGAAAAGAATTCCTGATCGGATTAATGTTTAATAGGGTGGGAGGATTTCCATTAACATCCCATTAACAAATCTGTGCCTGATGGTGTTTGACATGTGGAAACTGACATTATATTACATTTGCCCTTATTTTGGAAGGTCTACAGGGATGGGATTTCTGTACAGGGTCTAAAAATATCAGATGTTGTGTGTTGAACAGGCCAGCAAGAGGTATAAGAGTGAGAATGTCATGTTTCTCAGGTGGTTCACGCATTAACAGTAGCTCAGTGGCCGAGGAGATGTCGATCACACCTTCTGCCTTTATCCTGCCACATCAGTGTGAATGAAACTGTAACATGGTTCCCTTGAATCGAGCTCCATTATCGAGTCTTCCCCAGAAGAAAACAACTGTATGAAGTATATGTGTGTTCATTTTCGGACAATATGTTTACATCAGATGGACATACGTGTTCTTATCTGTAGCTGTAGCAAAGTCGTACGGGTCAGACTTACCGTCGTACTGTTTACTCTATTCCCATTAATGTTTTACCTGTATGGGACCTGAAAGCCTTCACTCTGTCTCCATTTCTTTCAAATGGAACCTGTTGTATTTTCACTTTGTGACTTTTCAGCACCCAGTCAACTGTCGAGATGCTCGTAAAAACCTGATGTTCTTAAAGATATGATATATGACGTTGTATCTCCATCAAGCAAGTGCTACTATTTGCAGCCCTCTGCGAGGTCGTGTTGCGATCCTGTGTGGTACAGTACAGTAAAATGTAGTGTAAATTGTGAAATACATGGTTGTATACATATATTTCTGTATTGTAAATATAATAAATATATTGATATAGTACAGTACAATACAGCTCCAGCTAAATTAAGGATACAGTGGTTCTCACAAATATCGTCGCTGTCTGGGGAAAACCTCTTAACTCCACTGTTGGTCTTTGTTTTGTTTTTTTTTTCAAAAATTGATACAATTGGTCAAGTCTCCATATGGGTCTGTAGAATTTTGCAATTATTAACCAATATAATTTTAATAACACAGTATTCATTTATTCAGAACACACATCGTTCTTTGAGTTTCCTGAAAAAGTAGTTTTGGACATATGAGGTTTCAGTCTA
This sequence comes from Ladigesia roloffi, assembly GCA_037577295.1. Classification (NCBI taxonomy): domain Eukaryota; kingdom Metazoa; phylum Chordata; class Actinopteri; order Characiformes; family Alestidae; genus Ladigesia; species Ladigesia roloffi. The sequence goes on from JBBKCR010000001.1 coordinate 10,158,792, forward strand.
ACAACGAAGGTTATTTATTTATATTTTTGTTCATTGGATTCACCTCTGAGACATTGAGGGATTGGTGAGAATTGATTGGTCATTGTTTATTTCCCCCTCTGTTAAGATTCACCTGAGTAAAATTAATCAATTTTCTATGATTGACAGATTATAGCAGTTTGTTCATCAGAACGTAATAATGGGCAGAAGTTTTGGGGTGTAGGAGATCAAGCAGACCCTATTTAGACCGGCCTGGGTAGCAGTAGAGACTGTCCTTGATTGATTAATTTTCATTTTAAATGTACAAAAATATGACTGGCTGCAGAAAAATTTTGAAAATCACAAAAGAAAAGTTGATCTGGAAATAGTTTTAGATGTTAATGAATGGCAGGAATGACCTGTACACCTGTCGGTAAATTTGATTTTACACTAATACACTTTACACCAAGAGCTGAAGTATAGTAAACTCCTGAGTAGTTTTATTTAGTATTAGTTTTATTAAGTTATGTTGTGAATGATGTAGCTTTTTTCCTCACTGGAGCTGCGAGTCCCCAGAAGTCTGTAACAGTTTGTTTGAAACAAACCTTACCTGGTTTATTCTGTTTTTTTCCTGAGGAGGCAATTTATGCAGGTCAGTTATATAATACGTTTACATTGATTGAAATTTATTTAAGTTATATGAACCTGGAGATGAATGGGTCGTTTTGAAACACTAAAGGTGTTTACATGCTACACCAAAGTCTTGTTTCCAAAAATAAAGGAGAATTCACTAACATGTTCTCTGACTGACGAAAGGGAGCAAGGTTTTGACAGAATGCTGCTATAAAAACCAAGATGAGCCAAAAGCCAGTAAAGTCACTCTACAGTAAAACTTGCAGGGGTTACATTTCGAATTTGTGAAAAAATGCTAATTTGTTATGTGGTAAACAAAATGCCAAAAAAATACCAATCTGTATATTGTGAACCCAAAATATGCTCCCAAAACACTTTAGTTTCATTTTAAACTGACCACCAATAAAGAAAATGTAAAATAAACCCATATCTGTCGTTTTGAAACACCAGAAGTGTTTACATGCTTCAACAAATTCTTGTTTCCATAAATAAAGGAGAATTCACTTTTGCACAGTGTGGCCTCTTTAATAACTAACATGTTATGTGACTGATGAACAGAATGCTGCAATAAAAACCAGCGCGAGCCACAAGAGATCTGACCGGCCCGGTCCCATCCTCCCTCTGACTGTGTATTTAACAGACATTAAAACCGCTGAAGTGGGAAAAGAGACGAATCTAACCTGACCCAGCAGACGCAGGTTTACAGGCTATTTTCTGTAAGGCAAAGTGTTTCTGGTAGAGAATACATGTAGAGAATACATCTCTACATCAGACTGATTCTGATGAGGTTTCACTGCTTCCAGAGTGGAATGGTATCATGTGCTATGGTATAAATATCCTCAACTTTACGAATGGAGCTGTTTCGATAAAGAGGGTTTCCATCCTGGACTGTGCTGGGGTGTTATTGTTCATCAGAGTTAAGACTTGCTGGTTTATGGATCTGTGTAAGTGTCTAATCTATAGGGGAGGGAGCATCAGTGAGTTTTTTGGGGTTTCTGGTCACTGCTCTGTGTGTTACAGCTCTGATACTCGGAACCGAAAGTGTCTTTATCCTCGTCTCTTGGGTGTTGCATTGTCTATAAAAAGCTGAGACAAGGTCTGTGCAGTTTACAACACAGAGCACTAGTTTTGGACTGGATCATACAGATTATCCCACCCTGATTTTATTAAAAACACTGATACCAAGTTTAAGTTTGTCCTCATTCTTTAATACCACATAAGTATTCTTTTTTCAATGAAGTGCTTCTGCCTTAGAGTGTTACTCCTCAAAAATAATCTATTAACCTATTATCCTGATAACATGTAGCTAAATGTTGTTAGTTTTATTTAATAATTGTAAATGTAGTTGTATAGCTGTAATTTTAAATGCTCTGATTTTATTATAAACACCGAAACTTTAAACTCTTTCCATATTTTTTTAATACCCCAAAAGTTGTTTTTCTCTTGTTTTTCTCTTCAAAAATAAACTATTAGTATAATAGCTTGATAACACATAGCTAACTGTGCTAGTTTAATTTCATAATTGTAAATGTAATTGTGTCATTTTAAATGCTTTGCCTCGTTACAGCTGAAAGCTTTTAGATCATTCATCGCTTCATTCCTCAGATAAGCCAGTAAAGGCACTATACAGCAATCCCCCGATACTGTTCCAACTCGCAAGTTGTGAAAAATTGCTAATTTTTACAGTGTAAACCCAAAATATGCCCCCAAATATGCTCCCAAAACAATTTCATTTCATTTTAAACTCATTCCCTTCAAAGAAAATGTAAAGGTGAATCTATACTGTAAAGTTTACACTGCACTCCTGCTGTGCTAGAATGTAAATCCCGATGTTCCTCCTGTATAGACTGGAATGTAATTAATGCAGCATGTTTTCTATGGTATAATTTACAGTAATAAAAAATATCTGGTAATCACCAATAATGAATTATATTGATTGAAGATGAAGGTCTACAGTTTATCGGGTGGCGCCTCTTGTTCATGTTTCAGAAAGAGTCGTGTTTTAGTGTCCCGCCATTTAAAGCAGAAATTGGACAGAGCTAACACCTGCTCACCGGTCATGCCCACATTAGCATCATTCCTGCTCGTACTCTTCTACCTTTTCTGGTCCAGACGACATTTAGGTGGCATCATAGGGCTTTAAAGTGAATAAAATGAAAAATACATGAACAGGAGGGCAGCAACCAATAAACTGGTGGCATATATAAGACATATATATAATTATAATTTTTGTATTGGAAGTAAATTTTCAGTAATGTTTATGTTGTAAAATTAGTAAATTATAATTTCTTTAACAATTAAGTACTAAAATGTGTAAAATTGTTACGATATATATCCACGTAAAAAATAAATAAATAAAAAGGATATTTGGCTCTGAAAAAAATCTGCGGACGCTGACCCGCAAACTGAAGCCGAGTTGACTGTACTTGTAAATTATGCCAGTTATAATTAGCTTCAGCTCAAATGTAAATTAGACTTGATTCAGGTCATTAAAAATTCCATGCATTTATTCACCTCATTTCACACCATTTGTTGTTTAATTACCACGAGATCATTCTGCACTGTGGAGAACCTTCTAGGCAATATTACATTTTCTAGCAAAGCATTGAACTGGCTTCACACATAAAAAGTAAAAGAAGTCTGAGGGGGTTCAGTAATTCAGAAGGAATAGAGTGCAGATTCTCTGTGGAAGGTAAACAAAGTGCGGTGCCCTTAAAATAATCAGATGGGTGCAGGTTATTTTTTAACACACTACAAGTTATTCCAACATTTGCTACTGGAATGTGTTTCCTTGGAGTATTTCTTTAACTTCAACTCATATTTTAGCCATGTTTGTGTTGCAAATATTTTGTACAGACACCTGCACTGCATATTTCAAATAATACAAACTGCGAGGTAGATAAAGTGGGTGTCCACAGTCAGCAGCCAGTAGAGACTGTAATAGTGTTATGATTTAGTTTATTTTTATGGGACTCTTATTTTGAATTAAGTGTATGATTGTGTGTGTGGTCATGTTGTCAGCTGTCTTGTGTTTTGTTTGAGTGATTGTGGTTTATGACTGGTCCATGCCGGAGTGTGTTTTGTATTTAAATTAAAAAAGTTCACAGTTTCCTGCACACGACCCCGCCCTCATGTTTCTGCAGTTTAGTTCACTTCTGTTTGGCCCTTGTGCTTTTTTGTTTCGATTCATGTAGAGTATCTGTTCTTTAGAATAAAATACCAATACCAAATACCATATTTAGGGTCAAATGCAGAGGACACATTTTCCCATTGGGTTCAAGTGCAGCTTCATGGTACTTTGAAATCTTTTGGTAATTCAATTAAATTTAATTTATATAGTGCTTTTTACAACCAGGTTGTCACAAAACAGCTTTACAGAGTCCTGGTTCGAGACTCTAGTGAGTAACAGGAGAGAAAAAACACCCTCAGCTGGAGGAGAACCATCGGGAGGAACTGAGACTCAGATTGGGAACCCTTCCTCCTCAGGTCGACCCAGAGAGAAATGAAAAGACTATGTATGGGTATAAATAAACAGAGAGGGCCTTGATGAACAGGACGATAGACAGATAGGCCCTCTATGGCTAACAGAGTTGGTTTCAGTGTCCAGAGAGTTAACATTGGTACATTGAAAGTGAAACTGAGAGTCCATTGTAATTCATCTGTTAAAATTCAGAACTAAACCTTCGAAAACTTTCTAAATGAACATCTGAATCTTCTCGAGTCAGGTCAAGTCAATTATACTTAAAATGCAAAAACAAAAGAATGAAACTGCTGAAACAATTTACAAAATACAACAAATATATAGCACAAACTGGGATTTTTTTTATAATAGTGACATAAAACATCATAGAAGTTTCCAAAGATTTTAAATAATGATGTTTTTTTATAATATATTTTTAGGTTTGATTTTTAATTTTTAAACGATTAAAAAATAATAATTCTGGTTTGAATAGATGGAGGTTTCCAGCACACCGGATGTACATGAGAGGCCATCAGGACTGAAACTCTGGGATAGGGATGAGCAGCTACAGTTCTGAATAGCCAGATATAAGTGATTAGTCATAGTAAACTGGCTCTAAAACATGACCTAAATCTCATAATCGCTCTTTTCCTGAATAATCGATTACCAACTGCCAACAGTGGAATGTTTGCTCCTCTTCCAGAACCCCTGAATTGCTGTATTTGCCTTTAATTTGTCAATTTCTTAGAGTTCTCTGAGATTTTTAACAAAGATTTCATGAGTTTTGGGAGATTCGAGATATAGTCATTATAGTGTTAACTGATGGTGGTCATTATTATTAAGTGACTGATTTCTGATCAGTTCGCTGGCAGAGAGTGTTGCCAGGGAAAAGAAGAGGACTCCAAATTTACCATCTGTTCCATCTACACTGTTTAAACACAGAAACTCTTGCTAATGCTCCTTCCCTGCTGCTGCAGAGTGGCAAGCGATACGAATACACCCACCCATGCGCCCACACACACACACACAGACACTCACAGTTATCTCCTGACCAATCTGCACCCACTCATCATACGCTTACATAGAACTCTTCTGCTACGCTGCTATTTAAAGCAAGAACCTTTTTCCAGCAATTAAAGCAGTAAAGAGTTTTTTTTCGTGGTCCGACCTGCCATTCCCTCCCATCGCCTCGCGTTAGGGTGGGATCGTGTTGCTATGGAAACTGATAATTACACCCCAGACTCCATATTAACTGGTTTAATTGCAATTAAAGAAACTGTTCTAAACTAGAAAACGGAGCCAGGCTCTTTAACTGTGGTCTTTGGTGTAAGGTCTTAAATAGTGTGTAAAAATACTCGCCGACTCCAGAATACATGTATTCTTTGTTTTTCTCATGTCTGCCCACGGCAGCAGGTGGTGAGATAAACTTAAACCATACAGCATTGCTGACCAATCAGAAGCCTTGGCGGGAGACAGTGTCTGGGTTGAATATAAAAGCAACCGAAGCTGACGCTAATGTCTATGTCCTTTATATCAGATGGACAGTAACTCCGTGCATGAGTATAAGCATGCCAAAACGTCCAATAAGATTAAGAGAAGTAGTGATTTGTTAACGTTGGGCATTGTAGACAATTTAATGTAAACACGGCACATACTTCGTCATCTGATTGGCGCACAGTATGTCGCAAGGCGGTCCGTTTTGTTTTTCTCGTCCACATGTAAACGCAAAAATGGAGTTTTCACAAATCCCCACTTTGGCCAGAGTTTTCAAAAACCTTCGTTTTCACTGACCTAAAACGCCGTTTACGTGTGGACGAAAGGCTAAAATGCATAGAAAAACCTCAGATTTCAAAAATACACGTGTACCTGTGGACAAGGCCTACGTGTGAACAGAAAGTGGCAACAGCTTAATCCCCGCCGCTGCTCAGCTCCTCTGAACCGGACTCCCTTCAGTGCTAGCATTAGCATGTTAGCTAGAGGTGCCGTTTCAGAACGCAGCACTTTCCTGCACTTTCCCACCAACTTGAAGGTTCTGCAGGTCCCCGTGCTTTTTGGGTTCTAGAGTGAAGGATCTCAACACGTGAGATGTGTGTCTCGGTTCTCTGCTGCGTCTGTCTCCTCTTGTTGTGGTCTCGTGTTTACACACCACTCTAGTGCCAATGGTTCTGCCCCTTTTATGAAGGGACTATTGTAATTGTCAGCATCAGCCAATCACAGGCAGAGACTGCAATACTTCCAAAGCGAGGACAGAGAGAAAGAAAAAAAACACAACTAGTTGACTGCTCTCAGAGGCCCTCGACTAGTGCCTCTATAGTCGACTAATTGACTAGTTGACTAGTTTTGTGTTAATGCCCTAATATATATATATGTGTGTGTGTGTGTGTGTGTGTGTGTGTGTATGTATACTTCTTTCTTTCTCATCCCACACCATGTATAGCCTTTTTTTCTTCCTTCTTTTCCTTCTCCCCATGTGATGATAATTTCTGCACATATTAAAATAAAAAAGATAATTACAAAAAAGAATTAACAGACTGCATGCAGAAAATATCAGAAAACACAAGAAACTGTAAAACTTTATGAGCAGCTTTTTCCCACATGCCTCATTGAGAGGTATTCAGAATGTGACCTGAATATGTTTGTGTTTTGCACAAAACATAATCCTGAGTCCAGAGGGCCGTATAACCAGTAATACACCATCCCTCCCTTTTCAGTCATGATGGGGTTAATGAAGGACTGTGGAGAGTCTCTCCTTTCCTCTCCTCCTCGCTCTCAGAGAAAATCCCTCATCACCAGCGCATCACCATTCACCGGCAACCACACGGTTGCCAAGAGACTGGAGACCCATTCAGGCATGATGCCTTAACACACCCAGCGCTTTACAAGGAGTGAGACTGCTAGGAGTGTCTTTCCTCTAAAACCTTCGGTTGTTGTACTGGAGTCCATTTTTCTCTGATTAAAGGTAAAATCAATACAAAGAAAGAAAGAAACACTAATAACAATGTGCTTCATTATTACACAGCATGATACATCAGTAACACATCTTCAAAGTGAGGAGCCTTTGACTGGACTCACCTGGCGGCTGCAGTTTTGTAAATTATTATGACTGAATACTGGTAATACAAATTAGTGCTAATGGTGACATTACAGATCATAAAGGACGTCTGTGATTTCTGTTTTGCAGCAGAGCTCGAGAACAGTGTGATGGATTGGGGGCTCATCGTTCACCATATCCTAAATACAGTGCAAATATGGGGCGCACCAAACGTTTTGGTTTACTTAGAAGCAAAGGTGAGCGCAAAATTTTTTTTTTTAATTTCTGCTATGTATATTTAAAAATAAAAAATATATAGAGCATATAATATTTGCTTATATATGAGCATATACAAATAAGGTGTTTTTTACGAATACGGTATTCGGACAAATACTTACCCGACCCCCTCCTCATAGCATTCCAGGGTACATACTTCGCCTCCCTGGGTCAGATGCTCGCGTTCGAGAGTAGATACGCAGCGGACGGAGTTCCCATGCAGCATTATGAAATTAACTTCAATACAAATACGAATAGTGGCCACTTTGCACACCCCTAATATATATATATATATACACATTTTTTTTTTTATTAACTCTCACAATAACTTGGGTGGACAGCAAACGAAAAATTTAATTGCACAGAGAAATGCAATTTCTTCTCTACGTATGACAATAAACATATGGCATGGTTTTGAAACCAGTCCCTGACCCAGTTTAACCCTCTAAAGGAGAATTTGGGTTGTCCGGTTACACAGCACTGTCCATCACCATCAAGAAACTGAACAGGGGTTGGAAGAAGAGTTCTATCCGTCCAGTAGATTTTCAGAGATCTGTATACTCTGTGCCACAGCACTTTTACTTTACTTTTAGCCCAGCCTGCATCTGTCCTCTCTACGCTGAAGAGACGATGCTGTGGATTCCACAGACCCGCATGAACGGTAACGTGTCTCTGTTCCCTAGGAAACGCAGCATCCTTTCCTGCCGCCTGGCTGGGCTCGGCAGTTTAACATGGTCCTCTCTCAGGCCGCTTCACTTAAAACACACAAACAGGCCTTTATTAGTGAGGCTTTATTCGTTTTCAAGCTCACAGCTCTCAGGTGTTCCCTGAGTAGTTCATACTGCTGAGCTATAGCTATCATGAGTCTGCACTCATCATTCAGACCATCATCTGGGAGGAAAACAGGAGGCAGTATCGGATGGTGTTGTTAGTTTTAAAGGTTTTATCGTGAGATCACAGACTGAAAAGCCAGGTGTCTTACCCCACATCTCCTCTTTTACTCTCTCTGTCTGGTTCAGTAATATCCTCATGGGATATAAAAGCTGGAACCTGTTATTGAAAATGAAGTGTCACTAGCGTGGAGCTGGAAATGCATAAGACACGACATCATCAAAGACACAGAGGCAACCCAAACAGTCCCGAGCAGAGTCACGGCCTCAAGCTAAACACAGAGCCATCATGATACGTAGCATCCACTCCAAATATTCTGCACAGGCTACAGAACTAGCTGAGAATTCCTCAGATGAAGGAAGGAACTTCTGAGGGTCAAGAAAGAGCAACAGTAAAAATAAGGAGGAGGAAAAATAAGTTGGAGAACTGTGTAAAAAATTGTGTAAAAAAGATGGCAAGAGAGACAGAGAAAGAGAGAGTGAGAAAGAGAGAGAGATAGAGAAAGATAGAGACAGAGAAAGAGAGAGAGAGAGATAGAGACAGACAGACAGACAGAGAGACAGAGAAAGAGAGAGAAAGAGACAGAGAGAGAGAGAGAGAGAGAGAAAGAGATGGAGATAGAGAGAGAGACAGAGAGAGAGAGAGAGAGAGGGAGACAGAGAGAGTTGGAGTGGGAGAAAAGAAAACAGTGAAAAATCTAAAACTAAAGATGGATGAGGGGGAGTGAAAGTAAAATAAGCAGAGAGGTCTTGAGAGAGGGAGACATGGAGGAGGAAACATCAGGTGTAGAAAACAGAAGGGAAAGTAGGTGGAACGAAATTTACAGAAGCAAAAGGAAAAATAAAACATGCCAGGCGTGCAGTCTTGGATTCTAAGATTGCAGCCTGCGATGAAAATTACCTGTTTGGAAAACATCTAAAGCTCCGGTCCTGGAGGGTCGTGGTCCAGCAGGTTCTGGTGATTTCCCTGCTCCGAACCCCCTGGTTCAACTCCCAGATCTCAGTCAGGTTTAGTTAAGGTGTTTGAGTCGGAGAACCAACAAACTGTGTCACCGACCCCCCCAGGAGCAGAGCTGGACACCCCTGGTATATGCAATAGAAAATGGCATGGGTCTGAAACACAACAACAAAGTCTACTGAATTTGATATGGTATAATTCATTTTTCACCTTTTGGACCAAAGCTCGTTGAGTAGTGCTGTACGTAATGACTGATTACCTCATTCAGGTGATAGAAAGTCTGGGAATGCTGTTCACTGTAGCCGACCTGGTCACTGAAGGTCCGTCCATAGTGAATGAACTCGTTTCAACAGAAAGATCAATAAAACCTGCATTAATGGATGCTCTGCTCAGCTGCTCAGACTGACTACCAGTTACTGCGGATACATAAAAACCTGCCTGAGACAGACTTATATGGAATTGACACATCTGAATTTCATTTGCTTGAAAAAAGTTGTAAAGCAAAGAACGTTCAAGTTTCCACACATTTTATGTTGAAAACAGTGATGTTGGAAACAGTGAAGGCTTTAAAAGATAACTCTACTTTCTTTCCACAAGAAAGTGTTCCAAGTGTAAACTGAGGTTCAGAGCGAGTTTGGTGTGAGATGCTCCATTTTAAAGAAACTCAGTGGCTCAGAACTGTTGAGAGTGGTGGGCAATGGAACCACAGAAAAGAGAAAAGTTAAAGTTGGAGGTGCAAGGATGTAATTGCTGCTCCTCAGCAGCCATTAGCAACCACCTGGAAACACACTAGCAATCACCTATAAATAACCTCAGTTACCATAACAATCATACAATCACTCTGGGCATTCTTTTGGAAATGTATTCCAGTTTTATTTTTCTTCTTATGTATTATTTCTATTTGTAATGTGATTGCTGACACACTTGTTTTTATTATTATTATTATTATTATTATTATTTTATTTATTTATTTATTTATTTTTTTTTTTGTTGTTCATATTATTATTTAAGCTGTTTTGTGGAGCAGCTTTTGCTCTAACAATTTTTGAAATATGAGAATGGTATCTACATCAAAATGTCCACTAATCGAGAGAGTGGTTGGATGAGTAGCCTTATGATTCTATTTGGGAGAGATTTTGAAACACATAATGTGCTTGCAAAGGCACTAAACATAGCCATGGAGTAAAAATCACATAGCAAAACATACAGCAGCCTCAAGACACGAAAGTGCAGGTCATTCATTAAAAAGTAGTTGTGGTTTAATTAAAAATAATCAGTCTGTGATTGCTGCTGCTTTGTGTTAAGGCTAAAGGCATTTTTCCCCCAAAATATTACAAATCAGACTATTAGAGTCTCTTTTTTAGGCAAGTGCAGGTAAGTGAATTAGGTGTCACAGTTATTGTGGTTTATTAAAAACTCTGGGAATGCTTGTTTTTTCCCCTGAGATATTTTCTACAGTTTTTCTCCAGACATGATGCTTGGAGTTCAAGTCAAAAGGTTCAACAGAGGGTCCTCTGGTTACAACATTCTCCAAAATGATTTGAGTTTACGATGCTCACTTCCACTCAGTTTACACCATTAGCCTCATACTACATGACTGAAGAACATGCAGTAACAATATGCAGTGTGAGTGAAGGAGTTTTCCTTTTACTATTTCTGTGGCTTAGTTGTGTTTCTATGTTTTCACAGCTGTTAGCATTGATAACCTTAAATCAAAATTCAGTTAACATCACTTTTAAAGGAATGGACAGGAGTGTAGCACACGGGGATGGGAAGGTGGGGGGGATTCAACACCCCCAGTTTTACTAAAATGTGATTCCACCCCCCCACTTTTGTCAGATTATATTGTATTAAAAAGATTAAATTGTATTTATAACTTGGCATCCCTATCTCTGAACCCCCCCACTTTTGGAAAGCTTGATACGCCCCTGGGAATGGATCTGTGGTGTATCTCAAGAACCCCCTGTATTTTGGTTTCATCAGACCAGAGTATTTTTTTTCTTACTTTCTGCAAATGTTTAGGGTGCTTTTTGACAACGTTTATTTCTCCAGTCTCCCCAAGGTGCTCCTCCCTCAATTACTCCCTTGGTTCAGGTGGACAGATCTAGGTGTCCAAACCTCTTCTATTTATGAGTAATGGAGATCACAGTGTATTTCAGGAACTTTAACGCTGCTGATTTTTTTCTGCACCCTTCCCCAGATTTGTGCCTTTACACAGTCTTGTCTCAGAGGTCTACAGACAATTCTCTGGACTTCATTGCATGGTTTATGCTTTGATATGCACTGTCAACTGTTGGTCATTCCAAATCAGGAATCTACCCTAGGTGGGAGTTCTCAAGGATAATTAGTGGAAATCAGATGCAACTGAGCTCAAATGATGTGAATACATATGTACCTATTGTGTTTACATTTGTACATTTTTACAGAATTAAGAAAATCTAGGCCTCTTGATCTAGGCACCACCGAAAGGGTCCAAAAAGTTTCAATACTGGACCATTGAGCAATATGGGAACTTAGAAGAAATGGTGCCAGATGCTAAATGAAAAGAGAACAAGTCAGAGACAGAGCGATTCACTGATCAAACTTCCGAACTGAACTTCTAATTGGAACTTGAAATATGCCACGGGAGCGTCATCGTTTCAGGCGATTCGTGACTGGGGTTTCAGTAGTGTAGTGTGGCCACCTAGTGGTGAAAAGACAGAAAGAATATGAGCAGTAACGGGAAGCTTTTTTCTTCCTCAGCACTGACTGTAGAGATGTACAGGTTCCTCACACATCCATCCGCAAAAATACTACAAACAAAACTACACAACACACACAGCATGGTGGAAAACACACAGTCACAGAAATAAACATCTGAATGAATATACACTTGAATATTTAAATATAAATCACAGACATCTGAAACTAAACTGTTGACACTACTGAATCCGCTGCTCCCCTGAAAAGTTCATTATACACCGGTGTATTTTTATATGTATATAATACAATACACTTTTCTTCTGAAAAGTCTTTGTTTAACTTAATTTCTGTTGGAAGTACGTTATTTTGGCGGGACTCTGACTGTTTATTCACGCTGTGAGCTATGGAATTTGTTACTCTTAATAATTTAGTCTTATTTGTAGCATAAAAAATGTGTAGGTGCCAAATAAATAAATATGATCCACTGATCTCTCCAAACTCTTTTAAATATCTAAAATAGTAACAAGAGCATCATGCTGAATGAAATCCGAAAGTCAGACAAATCCAGGATAAGATGAATATTGTTTGGCGTAGGATGTGTCTTCATAAAACCTTTCCGAATTTTTTTATTATATTTTAAATGTCTTAGCGTACATTTAAATCATCAACCAATGCAAGTCAATTACTTTTTAATTAGTAATAGATTGCAATTTGTTTTGAGGATCCATTGGTTCATGGATCAACTACACATAGAAAGCTGGACATTTTTCGATCAAAATCTAACATAGGCTCAAAAGAATCAATGATGCAGTTAAATCAATTAATCAACTACAAACATCAGAGACAAACCAACAACCTACAGAAGAATTTCTTTGCAGCTACAGCTCATGCGATGACACGCATTCGAGGGAAATTGTGCAGCTCCGTCTCCAGCATTTACAGGTACTTAACAGTTTCTACCTGTAGGTGGCGCTGAAACACCACATGAGCTGAGCGTGAACGGAGTAGTTCTCATAATATGTCACATTTCTCAAGACTGGAGACACTTTTTCAAAACACTTCACACAGTTTGCAATACAAATTGCCATACAATGCATTCAAATTTTTAACCATCTCAAAACCTTTTTATCCCTCACACAAACAAACACACACATAAAACACAATCTAAAATACTTACAACACACATTACAATACAATATTGATCATGACTGGGGTTCAAGTAGATGACTTTATTTTTACAGTGCAGACAAAGCTAAACACAAATTTCCAAACAATTCACACAAACACACACACAACCATACAAATAGACACATTGAATAATTTCAGTTACAGTTCTGTCAAACAAGCCAAAGATGAAACATACAATCTTTTACTGTAATGTTTCTTACACGATGCCAGTCCCTCCTGTCCTCTGGTCCCAAGTTTTCGTTAGTCTTAATTTTGTCTCCTATTTTCAATTTCGTCTTAGTCTTAGTCTTGTGACGAAATGTGCTTTTTAGTCTTTTGTCATTTTTAGTCAAAGAAATATAATTTTTGTCAGTCTAGTTATAGTCGACTAAAAGTCTCATAATTTTAGTCTAGTTTTAGTCAAAAGAAAACTCAAGGTATCTTAGTCAAGTTTTAGT
>JBBKCR010000001.1:10277343-10287755 GCA_037577295.1 Ladigesia roloffi
ATTATTATTATTATTATTATTATTATTATTATTATTATTATTATTAACAACAACAACAACAACAACAACAACAACAACAATAATAATAATAATAATAATAAAAAAATAATTATAACAACAACAATATTAATAATAATAACAATAATAATAATATGTCGTTGTGGTTATACTCTGTACGCAGTCGAAGGTGTGGAGTGTGAAGCTGCAAGACAGAGAGAGGAGAGATTTCCCCAAACGGCATTTAATGTAGGAAATATTTCCTTCAGATATTGACCAGGACACGCGGGAGGAGCCTCGTGGAGCCGCGCGAAGCAATTAAAACAGTTTCCAAAAGTCCAAAACCAGAAACGGTGCGTGCACGCGGTTATATCAAAACAAAAATAACAAAAATAACGAATCATAAAAAAATAAAGAATTAAAAACAGCAGAGAAAACAGGAGAAACGTATGAAAACTGACTGTCTGGAGATCTGTATGAAAGTTTTTTTCTTTCAGGAAGGTGTTTGTTTTTCGACCACGAATGAATGTCCGTTCTGTTTTTTTAATGAGTTAATAGATATCAGCCGCGTGTTACATGATTTTTAAATTAAATCTGTAATATATCCGCTTCACGTTTCGAATGTTGCATGCAGGTTTGGTTTATGCTAAAAAAATGGGACGTGTAATTTTATTTGATCCAGTGAAGAACTTTTACTTTTAAAGTATTTTCAACACATGATCGCTTGATTGTATTGTCTGAAGCTGCTTGTTTTTTCTATTAATTTTAGAAGTGTTATTGGTAATAGTATTAGTAGTGGTGGGACACGTTTTCTCCTTTTTATTTAAAGTTTTGAAAACTAAATTGCAAACCACCTAAGTAAAAATCTGTTTTGCTGATGATGACTCTTTGACCAGTTTAAATGCCCAGCTCTCTCAAAAGCTTTATTTATTTTAGTATAGAGACACGAGTCCAGGAAATACAGCATTTAAATCTTCATCACAGCAGAAACCCCAAAAACTTTTCAGAGAATACGAAATCTGGAGACCTCGGGATTCACTTGCGCGGTTCGTGGTGAATAATTTAACAAACACAAACAACTTTCTGCTGGTTTCGATACATCTAGTGGAAGATCAGGACATCTGATGTGGTTAGAACTACACGTCTATATATTGATTTATAAACACCTGTTATGAAAACAGAGCGGCCCAAATAATTGATGAGGCTCCCACAGCGCACGTGCATCTGCATCCAAAGTTGGCCTGTGAGTGGCAAAAAAATCTCTACTGTAACTTTTTAGTAGCAGTAGTTCTGGTAGTAACTGAAGCTTTGAAGGTTTCCGTGGACACACACAGGCAACTTTCCCGCCACGCTGAAACTACCGCGGCTCGTATGAGGTCCACGGGTCCCGTTTTTATCAAGTATGTTTTTATCAAGATTCACAGTGATCTTTACTTTAATCCTGAATCATAACAACACTGAAAAATAAAACACTCATATAATAAATGTTATAATCCACGATATTGCCCTAGTCTCCCTTGAGACCCAACGAGGATGCTAGTAAGGGGATAGAGGATATTCACCCTGAAAGTCTCCACTCAGACCCTGAACGAGCCTGATCGAGCAGAATGATTGATAGTCTGGAGTTCAGCTGAAGCTCCGACCACAGCCTGAACACACACACTAATCCAAGCAGCACGAGCCACACGCGAAGCTTATTATCTGCACAGTGAACACACGTCTGGCCAGTACACACACACACACACACACGCAAACACACTAATTTATAAACACCTCACCGTCACGAGCTCCCTGACATTCACAAAACCACATTAGCTGTGAAATGAAATGTCAAATACTAAACGAGTAATACTAACGTTATTATGCATGAATATATATATATTTTTTAATAAAACTTAGATATGAAACGGATGTTATGGAATTAGATATGAAACAGAGTCTGAGTTAAATGCAAAATTTCAGGGCTCAGTTTTGAGTAAAAAAGTTCCTCAGGATCTAAGTTTGCGAGTTGACGGAAATAAACAGCAGCTCGTGAATTTACGAATGTAAAGAAGAGTGCGGTCACGCGCTCATACCTGCGCTCGAGCCACTCCGGACTCCCTCCACGTGCGGGACCTCGCGCGCACACCTGCACCTGCACACTGGCGGCACAAGCTCAGCGAGTGAGGAGAGGGCGGGCGCGCGCGGAGGAGGTGCGCAACTCTCTCTCTCCCTCTGTCTCTCTCCTCCCCCTCTCTCTCTCTGAGTGGTTAATTAGTAAAGCCCCGCGCGCGGCGCCGCGGGTCGGTTTGTTTTCCCCGGTCGACAGGCCGAGAGGAAGATAATTTGAAGTAGGATTCGACCCGTTTCCGCTCCTCTGTCTAGTATATGAGGTTAGTGCGTGCGTGCGTGCGCGCGTGTGTGTGTGACACTGTGTTGTGTCCTCCCTCCCTCTCCGTTTCTTGCTTTCCGTCTTCACCCCTGCACTGAAGTCCCTCCTTCCTTCCCATTTTGATTCGTATTTGTCCCCGATCCTTCATCGCTGCAGTTAGGTTTTTTCAGGATTTTATTCAGAACATTAACAACATCAGCCATACTCCTCGGAAACACTTTCTACTGACTTAACATCTCTGCACGAGTCCGTTTAGGCATAAATGAGCTCCTTGCACAGACCTTCTGGAGTGTGAACGCAGCAGCAGGACACAAACCCTGCCTCGGGGTGAACCGTGTTCCGTCTGGGTGATGAGTGTTTTCTGGTCGGGCAATAAACACATTTTACACCACCGGCAGTTTCACCACAAACCTGAGATTTTTTGTTTTTGCTCCTAAATTCTCGTGCATGGCGTCTTTTTTCTACAGAGGCGTGGCTGCTAGGCCAAACTCTTAAGTTTAATCAAAATAAATTTTACACTTCATTTCCCTGCATGATAAAACCCCTCAGTCAGGTGAAGGCCACTCCGATCTCGTGCGCAGTGAACCCGCGGCTCTTAAATCTCCCACCTTGGCGCGAGCCTTCACAGACATCGACCCTGCCTAACAAACTTTAAGTGCTTAATTGATCCTCAATCAGCTACTTAATAATCCATTAGGTAAACCTGTGGAAGTCGCTCGTGTGTGGAGCCCGGAGAGTGGAGGGGGGGATGCTGAAGACAGGAGAAGGATGGAGCGTGAAAGAATGGAAATGCTTCAAACTACCGCCAGCGACTGAGACGCGCAGCACAAACACTCCTCTCTACCGCCCCCTGGTGTAGGGTCGGCCCTCCGAGGCCGCGAGGACACGGTTGTTTGCCTGACCATGTTCAGGGGGTTCAGCTTCCGGCACTATGGACCAGCTCTAGACCACGTGACTGAGGAACCTCCACAAGGCCTGCTGTTTCTGTTGTTCCTCCGTAAGCCATAATTTACAATCACTTACAGTCACATCATTCACAAAACACTAAGCTGTTGGATTATTTCTAATGTGCTCCAAAAATACAAAAAACATTGATAAAAATACCAACATTTTGCCCAAATTATATTTTATTATAATTTTGACAATAGGCAATTCATTGTCAATCCTGTTTGTACGTCCATGATCACAGGAAAATATGCTAGCACTAAAAGTACAATCAATAGGGAAATGTCAGGTCTGAGCTCTCCTGCACATTAAGAAATAATTCTTTTAGTAAATAAATATGATAGGAAAGTTGTAAGCAATTTTGACATGCATTCAACTAAATGAAGTGCATAAATGACAGGGGATTAAAATAAACAATGTGTAATAGATAGCACAGGTCTGTTTATATGTGAGAACAGCACTTCCAATTTCAGGAGATTCTACAGTGTGCTAAATTAAGCATTCTGGAACTGACTAGAGTCTCCCAGTACAAACTGCAGAACAGAGACACATGTCTGTCTCTCCACAAAAGACACAAATGACAAAACAAAGCAGCCAGAAAGACAATCTCAGATAAAAGTTCTTCTCAGATTTCATTCATAAATGTTTTTACTATATGTCTATTCTGTTTTCTACAAACAAAATCTGTTTTAGGCTAAATGAAATGCACACAATGCAGCACAGTGATCTCCTTCCCTAATGACAGCTGTGACAGCTGATGAAGTCTACAGTAGAGAGTATTTTTTATTATTATTGATTGTGGTAATTAATATAAGTAAGTGGAGATTTTTATAAGCATAGTTCTTCTACAATAGATTTGTTTTCCTTCTGAGTCCTGCTACTGCTTGTAAATAATTGGAATCTTAACATGGCAAGTATTCCTTTAATTCTTAAAAATAAATGAACTGGCGCCCTCCAAATGTATCAATTTCCTATTTGATTCAAACATACTGCATCACTGAATGCATTCTGAATTATTTGTTTTGACAATGGCACTGCTATGTGTGTCATCTATCAAAAGCTCAGTTAAGAAAACTACAAAGGAAATAATGAACAATAAGGAGGAGAAGCCTTTTTAAATATGTTATAGGTTTTTAAACTGTATGTACAGTTTTAGGAAACATATGTAATTGTTAAGAACATTTATAGGTTCAATAAACTGTAAAATGGTTCTTCACATTTACGCTCCTCAATTACAAGAATGAGTCTTTAAAGAACCACAACCACTGAAGGTTTTTAAGGAAAGCAATTCTTTTATGACGTAGCACCAACAAGTGCAATAAGATTCCTGAGGTTTAGAGCATCTGAGGAGAAGGACAGAGGGAAAGTGGAAAAAAAGGAGACAGAGAGGAAGAAGATAGAGCAGAGAATGGTTGTGTACGAGTGAGTGAGGGCGAGAGGGAGAATAAGGAACAAGCAGTGAGATGGCAAAAGAGCAAAGCGAGAAGTGGGAAATGGAGAGCAAAGGAGAGGTAAAGAGAGCGAGAAAGAGCTCCAGTCCCCAGTCTTAATCTGAGCAGGTCTGATCAATAGCCCATTTCCCATTGTTGCCAGAGCTCTTCGATCGCTACACCACCGAATTAACACACCCACTTTAATCTGAGGGGGAGACGGGCCCCATGGGGGGTTGGGGCGCTGGCGTGGTCTGTGAGAGGGGTTTGGGGCTAAAGGGGGGCAGGGGTAGCAGCTGTGGAGGCATCCTCAAATGAAATCAAATCTAATTGTTATCACTGTTGGGCCCAGTGTTATTACTACCACTGTTTACAATTATCTCAAAAGCCACTCGCCTGCGTTAGCCCCTCTCACCAGCCATGGAGCATGATGTAGACTGGACACAAATAAGCGAACTGAGGCCATGGGACTCGTCATTGTGTTTAGAACAGTACAGGCTGTGGCTTTAGTAGATGAAACTTGAAGGCAATCAGGAACGTACAAAGGATTTTACAGTTCCAGGACAGGAGATTTGAACATGCTGTAATATTATCTTGATCATTTAACTGCCACAGTTTACAATAATCTCTAACGTGCTGGTCTCGTCTGTGTTGACCTCCCAAACCAGGTATAGAGCCCAGTGGGGCCAGAACTGAAAGAAGCAGACTGAAGACACTGGACTCATCATTATGGGTAGAATAGTGTAGGCTGTAGCTTCAAAAGGGTGAAAATGGGACAGGCTTCTTATGGCAGATCTGGAATGAAATCTAAAGCAATCAGGAACATTCAACAAATATTACTTTCCCCATAGAAGTATCAGTTATATTCTCTTGATAATTTTATAAAACAAAAACAATTTGGCATTTTTACAATTCTTTTCAGCAATCATACTCTGAGATCAAAAATTGATCATATTATCTGAAACATCTGGTTTTATTGTGAGGTTTTGGCAAAGACCTTAACTTCAGTGGGCACCAACTGGGTGATCCTACTTCTGTAAGACTGAAACTGAGGTTACATTTTTTATATGTGCAGTAATTTTATGAGTTTGCATCAATATGTCATTTTTTTTTCTTTTTCAGTTTCCTACTTTGCATATACTCTCATTTTATAGAGCCAAAGATCTTTAACAATGGGAGACACACATGTTTGCGTTCAAATTTAGTCATCAAATTATATATCTCTCTAAACAATTTAGGTTAAGATAGCTTCTGAATGAGATATGTGATGCGGGAACTTTAGTACACCAGTCCTCTCGCCTCCGTTAACTGTTCCACTTGCCCATGACCCAAGTTCAAAAATCTGTCCTTTCTACTTGCCTGTGTCACTTTATTTCATATCAGAGTAATTTTCTCGTTAGCACAAGGATTTAATTGTGGGCAATTAAGCGTACTCCTCCAGTGGACGAGGCTGAGTGCAGTTCACTGAGGCTAAATTAGCTTCAGTTCAGCTGTGAAATACAAGGTTAAGTGAGTGTGGCATGAGAATGTAGTGATTTAAATTAGTAACTAATAAACAAAAAGAAAACACAAGAACACATTGTATTTGTATTGTGTTTGGAAAGGAGCAGCAACTGCCATCGATCTGCTCATTTAAGGTTCAAATTAAAAGAAAAATGTTACTATAGAAAACAAAATAAGACTCATAATCCTGGAGTTATATTTACTTTCATACATAAATGATCAAATACATTTAAAATAAATATTCTAAAAATGTTGTTGATTCTAAACAATAGCCCACTTTTTTCCTAATGATAACGAGTAGGATTTTTTCTCCTCACAAGTGCTAGGTAGTACTTGGCCCACATGTTCCTGTGAATCAGCCTCAGTCCAGGGGCCAAGAGTTAAATTATATTCTGATGCTGAAGTTGAATAAAGTCCCTACTTCTCTTTTTACCTTTTTACTGAAGCCACAAAGTCCTGAAGGCCTCTGAGAGAATGAGGAATGATTTAGTCATTGACTATAATGTCCTGTTGTCTCAACAATGGATGGGGGAGAGGCCATAATCAGGCACTGATTTTTATGATTGCTTGGTGCTCAGTGGGCAAGGCTTTTACTATAATAAGCTTGTTATAGGCACCATAAATATTATTCCTAGTAAAAAGGACATCCTTTAAGTGAGTAAGCTGAACTCTGTGGCAGGCTGAATTGCTCACACATGACGGGTCAGGTGAGTACAGTTCATTAAACGATTTTACAGAAGGATAGATGAGCTTGAAGGTGGAGACTAGATAGAGACACTCAACTAAGGTCACATCAAATCCTGAAGGTTCCTAAAAGGTTCTTGGCCGGAGTTTGTGGTTCTAGGAACAAGCTAGAAGAGAGAAAACTTTTTTTTATATAAAATTTGAAAATGTTCTTTAGTCACACATTTAACTTTCCTTAAAGAACCATTGATTGAAGAGTTTTTCTTCGTTTGTAAAATTGCAATGCACCATACACACAGTGCTAAGTCCGGTTTATTTAACGATGTATTATAGTGCCTGTACCCATTTTAAAAGAAATTGTTGAAATTTGGACAATATTATTAAGTCTTCATGCATCCTTGTCAGTGTTAGATATTTTGATATTGTCAGTGTCAATCATTATGATAAAGAATTTTGATTTAGGCCTCCCTATTATACTGAGTACCAGAACTCCACAGCAAAACTGCTACGATGATATAAAGCACAATTAAATACTTTCAGGGTGGGGCTGCTTCCGAAATAACATTGGTTACAGCAATAAATTGGGTTCACACAAATCAGACCTCGGTATTTGATCCTCAGTGGGCTACTGCTGGGCAAAACTCCAACTTTCCATCCACATGCCCTAAGCAATCAATCAAACCTTCTATCAAGTCCAATGCAAACAGCATAGCAAGAATGCTTCCCTTCAAAAACGTAAGACCTAAAAAACCCTGTGGAAGAAACTGATGCCACACTTTCTCTCGCAATTTTTCGCTCCAGACAAACAGAGCGGTCAATGCAAACAAGCGTCACATGAATCAGGCTGTGGGGGAGCAATGTTGCATTTCCCCCTCAGTGCATCCCTAAATAATCCGGTAACACCTTCTAACAAAAAACAACATCTCTGAAAACATCTCAGCAAAGATCGACAGCAGGTCAAATGGCTTTTCGCGGAAAATTAGGCTCGACGCGGACTTTTTCTGTTCGGCCGGTTCTTCACCTTTGCCCTGTTAGGTTTGGGATCGTTATCTTTCCGGGTGCTGGTTCTGGAGCGCGAGGAGGAAGGTGGAGGGACTCACCTGGCGCTCTGGTCCTCACATGGACTTTGGTTCCGCGCGTAGTGTTCCCGGAGTCCCGCGCTCGGTCCCCCGCAGCACCGACCGGAGCCCGCCGAGGACCAGCGGGCACGCAGGCTGCATTCGGTTCGTCCGTGTCCGGAGTTGGGGCGCGTGACGCGCGGTTTTCCACGAGCGGCCAGGAAACCAGTAGGTGAAACACCAGAACACGGAAACCGGGAAACTACAGAGGAGACACTTTCATCCCAGGCTACAACTTTAACCGGGAAACACGCGCGCACCCCACAGGTCTTCTACAGGTCCGGGATGGGGAGGAGAGGAGGAGGAAGAGAGGAGGAGGAGGAGCAGGAGGGAAATCTAACCCCCTGTGGAGGCTGCGAGGAGCGGATGGACCGGAGAGGAGCTGAGGAGAAACGGAAAGAAGTGAAGGAGCGCTGGCGCGTGTTACTGGAGGAGCGCGCGGCGTGGGGGTCCCTCCTACATCACCACACACACTCACTACACTCACACACGCGCACACACACAGTTTCAATCTGTCCGGTGAAGACACGAGGCGCTCCAGCGTCCAAAAAATTGACCTGCAACCGAGAGCAAAAAAAGGGAATCGGCAGCTGAAATATATGCAGACGGGGGTGGGGGTGAGGGGGGATAAGGGAGAGGCAGGGGTGGGGGGCAGATCACGGATCGATCGGGGTATAATTTTGTCCAAAGTCAGAAAAAATAAAGTTCATGGAGAAATGAAATTTGAAAACAGATGGCGAATCCCTTTCGCACTAAATAAGATTCGATCCCTCGGAATGGAGTGTAGATAATATTTGGTTGGACGTTTGATGGAAAATGACAGATTTTTCATTTTGGACAGGTGGGTGGTTGTGGGGGGGTGGCTGAGTGGGATGGGATGCAGGTTTGGGTGAAGGAGTGTTGGGCGTTGGGATGGGGTGTGTGAGTGGTCTGGTGATGTGTGTCTGTGTGTATCTGAGTGTGTGTGTGTGTGTGTGTGTGTGTGTTGCGGGGGGGCATATGATGTGTCTACGGGCGAAAAGTTAGACGAGAGAAGGTGTCTTTTCCCCCTGCTGTCCCCATTCTTACCCAGTCTCTGTTTCTACATCAGAGTGTCTAAATACCCCCCAACCAACACCTCCATCCTCTTCTAAAGCGAAGGGGGGAGTGAGGGTGAAAGAGGGAAAACAAGAATACCAAATAAATGAGAAATTTTCGTACAGGCACCGCTTCCGTGCGTTCCACGCGAGCAATAACAATTAAATATCGACCGCTTTCCCCGGCCGGAGAGAACCTGAGATACTCAGAGACTGCCAAGTACCGAGACCCCCACTCTCCCCCCTTCTGTTCCTCCATCTCACACAGCTATGTTCCCTTGCTTTTCCATCTCCCTCTCACTCTCTCCGCTCTTTCACGTGCATTCCGAATCTATCACTCCGATCTTAATTCGCTCCCTCCTTCTGCCCCTTCCTCTAATTTATTTGTAAGTCTGATGAGGATTACATTTTCAAAATAATAACTATACACATGCAGGACCAACAAACACATAATACTCTGTCTGAATATTATACTGAGGGGTTCCACTACACACCTGAACCCGTTCCAGATGGCCTGCACACCGTTTCAGGAAACCGGGGGATTTTTACTAGAATCATAAATTTACCGTGTCCGGACAGAGCACAGTGTCGAGGCCGAATCTGGCACGAGCTTTCAGTGAGACAGGTGAGATGTTTCCAGATCCAACATGTACCCAAGTCTAGAGTTTGCCTGTAAATTATAAGGGTACATGATCAATTGAAAGACTTTAAAGTAAATGTTCTGTAAGGCGAACAGATATCATGTTACCCTACATATTTTATCCATGAGCAAAAATACACTGTAATCGCCAGGTTGACCTCCAATATTTTACAGAAAAAACTCCGTCTGTACATTTCATACTCATTACAGCCCGGCTAAATGCTGCTGGCTAATTGTCGACTTTTAATCTGTAACTTGATCCGATGTACAGACACCAGGCTCACTGACAGCCCTAAGAGAGAATCTGTCATGATTGACAAGTGTGTTAGGTAATAGCCCCGGCTCGAGATGCGCCAACCCGACATGTTGCGGGAGATTGAAGGCCTTACACATAAGCCAAAGATAACTTTTCAAACGAGCAGCACAACTAGGCCTATCAAAAGTTTCTCCATCACCGTCATTGCCTTTTCACTTTTTTCCCCGCCTCAGAACTTCTTACTCCTCGCATCCAAACCATTCGATTTCTATTTACTTCCCCCCACCGTTCTGCCCCCCGTCCGCTCAGTCTCCTCATCCGATCTCCCAATTTTCACACCTCCCGCCCTCCGCGCGCTATTAAACCCATCCCCCCCCTGCCCCGGTGGCCCT
>JBBKCR010000001.1:10323474-10335086 GCA_037577295.1 Ladigesia roloffi
CTGATCCTGCGACACTCTGTCTAATCCTGCAACACTCTGTCTAATCCTGCAACACTCCGTCTGATACTGCAACACTCTTGTCTGATACTGCAACACTCTGTCTAATCCTGCTACACTCCGTCTGGTCCTGCTACACTCCGTCTGATCCTGTGACACTCTGTCTGATACTGCAACACTCTGTCTAATCCTGTGACACTCCGTCTGATACTGCAACACTCCGTCTGATACTGCAACACTCTGTCTAATCCTGCAACACTCCATCTGATACTGCAACACTCTGTCTAATACTGTGACACTCCGTCTGATACTGCAACACTCCGTCTAATCCTGCAACACTCCGTCTGTTACTGCAACACTCCGTCTAATCCTGCAACACTCTGTCTAATCCTGCTACACTCCGTCTGATCCTGTGACACTCCGTCTGATACTGCAACACTCCGTCTGATACTGCTACACTCCGTCTGATCCTGTGACACTCCGTCTGATCCTGTGACACTCTGTCTGATACTGCAGCACTCTGTCTGATACTGCAACACTCCGTCTGATATGGCAACACTCCGTCTGATACTGCAACACTCTGTCTAGGCTTACATAAATCCCTAAAAACTCCATATAAAACACTGTAACACTCCTTAACTGTGTAACATCCCATAAATCTGTAACACCCCATTTAACAGTACAACACTACAACACTCCACATAAAAAACAATGTGTATGTAGATAATATATATGTATGTGTTTGTATGTATGTGTATATATGTGATTGCACTATGTTACACATACAAACACAGATATACATACATCTTATCTACATGTATACATACATAGATAAATAGATACTTACATATATACATACATAATGGTTGGAGAGGAAACCGAATACGGTTTCGGAAAGGCACAAATAACATGTTTTTTTCTAATATGGCTTTCGGAAAAATATTTTGGGAAACAATGCCCCCACCACACACTCATGTTTCGGAGTAGATAAGATAAAGATAAGCCCGAGCACTTGTGTCCGAGCCCAGCCTGGCTCAACACATTAACTGTCATTTTCGGCCTGAGCCTGAGTTAAACCTGACAATATTTTAATACACGGGCTGGTATAATGCTTGATCATGACCCGGACAAACCTGGCCCGAGGATTCTGGCAGGGAATATCAGCCCGACGCAACCCGCTTGTGCCGGGCTCAGGCCGGGTTCACGTTCGGGCAGAGAATCCAAACTATAACTCCGCTTCCACCCGTCGATTACGTACTGAGTTCAGGAGTAGATTCGGGGAGCGGTGGAGTTTGTGCACTGCATTATGAATTTTACTCATATACAAAAAGGAATACGAAAATGTTTCTCTTTTAACAAATACAGATACGAATATTTGCACAACCTAATATATATAAATGTATATATATATATATATACACACACACACATGAACATGTATGTTTATATATTTAGATATGAGTGTTTGTGTGTGTGCGTTAACGACAGTCTAATTTGAGTACTAAATTTTAAACACAGTTTTAAACACTGGTGTTTCTAAACTGAGTTCCAGCGACAAAAACACCAAAACACCGTCAGGAAAAGAGTGTGAGGAAAGAGAGAGACCACCCCCACACACGCATACACACACACACACGCACGCACGCGCTCCAGCCCCACATCTCCAGCTGCTCTCTCTCTCTCTCTCTGATTCTCTCTCTCTGTTTCTCTCTCCCCCTCTCTCTCTCTCTCCGCTGGAAAAGCGGTAAGGAACCCGCGACGCGCAGGGCCGCACATAGCTGATCAATATTCGATTTAGTTGCTAATTTAGGGCCTTTCTATAGCTGTCATCCCGTGATGTATGAGTCCTAACCCGAGGTCGCCGTGGAAAAGAAGAAGAAGGGGAAAAAGAAAAAAAATCAAACACCAGTCAACTTTTCACTTAACAATAGACCGGCTTGAATATTATTTATGGACGAAAGAGTCGCTTTATGGGTGAGCTGCTCCCGTCCAGGAGTGAGGAACCACACACACACACGCGCACGGCTGCAAACACACACTCACAAGGAAAACATGTAAACACGGGAGGGGTGCACAGGAAGCAGGTGTACTGGGCTGATGCACATGTTTAAAAATTACTGAGGGTCTCCAGAAATTCTCCCCCGAGCTGGAAGGTCTGAGGGGGTCTGAGAGAAGATCAGGCCGGACAGGAGCAGAGGACTCGCCCGATTAACGCACAGACACCGACATTTAATTAGCGGCTGCACCGAGATCAGCAGGTCAGTCTTAACGAGACCAGGAGAAGATCTCGCCCTACACCAGGTTCTGCTTTTGAGGGGGCTTTGACCTGCTGTGTTTGAATGTTCTAAATGTTCTCCAACCAGTAACCAAAACGATATAGATCTATATAAACTCGTTTATACTCGAAACGTAAACTCACTCACAACGTGTATTTCTAGGGTTGTGGGGTCTTCCCATTGATTTGCAGTGGGTACATTTTCAGAACGCACCTAAAGCAATCTGAATTCCATCCGGAACATCAAGCACCAAAAACGAATCCATTCACTTTTATATTTAGTTTTTATTAGTTCGTTTGCGTTTGTCGTCCTTACACGACAGAAAGCCGCTTTTGGGGATAAACTTCAGACCAGCCTGAAGGGTCCCAGTGTTCCATCAGACTAGGGGGAAGTATTTTTGTATATTATGTGAAATTAAATATAATTTCTTCCCTGCTACATTAAAGAAGGACTGGATTAGTCAGATATCAAACTGCTGATTTCCACCAAACACACGTGTCTGTATTCCCGTCTTTCTGGAACTAAGTCCTGTTCCACCCAAAACTAAATCCAAACCCAGACCTGATCCCAGTCTTCTGCAGTGTGGTGTTAGGTTTAGTCTCAGCGGGTCCCCGTCCCTCCATCACCCCGTGGACGGTTCTGGTCCCCAGTAAACCCTAAATACACGATTTCACACACAAACACGCGCGGGCTCGAGCGCACGCAGCTTTATTTCGCCCCCTAATGTCTTCCCGATCGATCACTGTTCTCAGGATGTTATCAATAATTTGAAAGCTTGATTAACTTCAGCGTTTCCATAACAATTCTCCGCGTTCATACACTCTCGAATTTTTAATTAACACTTGCTTAATTAGTTCGAGATCGTTTAGGACTAAGATGCTTCATGGGTGGGGGGTGATGGAGGGGGGTTGGGGGTGGCGTCTGATGGTATTACCATAAAATCCTGGCTGATAAATTGATAAATTATCAGGAAAGAAATGATGTAGGAATTTCTCAGCGGAACGAATCATAAACAGACATCCATCAAAGGAAACAGCTCAAGACAATGCAGGCTATAATAAAGAAGAGCCTGTTATTTCATTATTTCACGCCTTTACATTTCACGGACTGAGGCGATTAGGACGCAGGCGCAGGATGTCATTTTTCTCCTCCAGATAGAAATTAATCTCCAATCAGCCAAGCACAGATCATTAAAAATGGCTAAAGTATTAGTGCCCACTGTAACTACAGCAAATCAGCTTTTACCATCATTATTGTTGCTGGAGCACTTGGCCTTCCCATCGCACCAGCAGTGTGAGAGTGTGTGTGTGAGTGTGTGTGTGTGAATGGGGGGGTGCTAGAAGTAAGGCCTCCCCGAGACTAAAGAGTCAAACTGCTATTGTATTTGAATTGCTATTAAACCTTCTTGCACATGCATCTTAATTGTAGTGCACATGACATCACCCAGATCTGCACTGATGCTCTAATGGGCACCGAGACCTGCTCCAAGTGTAATTGGGTGCTCAGGCGGATCAATGCCATGCCGCAGTTCTCGCCCTGCGCCAAGCCGGACCCGCCGTAATGAATGTGACTGCTGAGTGTTCTCTATTAGCTCTTATGAAAACACCTTTATTATTTATCCAACCAGTTAACTATCGTCACACACACACACGCTGGGAACGCGTTTCACTCCGGCCGAGACTCTCACGTCACTTTTTCTCAAGACAGTTTAGTTTAACTATGCACATTAACCATGCACCGTTTGTCAGAGGTGCATCTTGTCAGCAGGCAGGGCAGGCAGGTGCTTGGGGCCCCCACGCCACTAGATGGCGAACAAGAGCTGACTCTTTAAACTACGGTAAAAAACTGGTTAGCGGGGCCCCCTGTGAATTTTGGGGTCCCAAAAGATCCTAGGATCACCTCTGCCTTTTGTTAACCATGGCTAACTATTTTTACATAATATTTACTTATTATGACGTCCATGCTGTTTTTATTTAGCTTGTTTTTATAAAATTGACTTTTTGTATGAAATGTGTAGTAGCCTTGAGAAGCCAAATCCTTAAAATTGTATGTGAGGGTTGTACTTCAATTTCATTTACACTAACAGACATACTGGTAACAAGATTAATCTACCAGATATCTGTTAATGCAGTTAAATGAAATAATGCAGTTTTTAATTATAAGTAGTTAAGTGGAGGTTACACCAATTCTTATGCTTAATTCACTCATGTCTTTCATTCTGTGTAAGTTGCTGAAATGTAAACAAAGACATTGAGTGGTTTGAAACTTCATCAGAGAATCAGAGAAATTCAGTGGAAACTTTGGCCAAATTACTCAACAAGGTAAAAAGATTTTTTTACCACATCCCATTGACATTAATCCAGAAAGTTGCTAGCCATTTAAAAACAATGATCACAATTTAATTTACAATTAATCACTCAAATTACAATGTTGCCCACTAGAGAACAATCCTATAGTATAGAAGAAGTCCTAACAGGACGTATAACATAGTGTAACCTAATGAAGTAGCCTGACTAGTCGGAGTAGAATACCTTTGCAAATATTCCTCATCAGGTAAAAGTAAATAAATCAGGATTAATTTCACTTTTGACTGAGGTTATAAACTGTGCCACTATAGCAGTAGGAAATGAAGGTTCAGGGAGAAAGAAGGCAGGGGGAAGTCGGGACCGAATCTTCATGTTTAAAAGACAAGATGATCACTGGATTTTTAAAAACAACCTAACTTTAAAAGTAGCATGATGTTCAAATATAGATCAGAATTGGTGAAATGCAATCAGACGACTCACTGTTTACAATTCTAACCCTGCAATCAGCGCTAGATTACATTTCTAAAATGTTCTACCCAACACTGAAATCAGGAATTAATTTGTTTATTAAAAAAGCTTCAGATGTGTTCTGTAGAAAGAAAACTGTTGGGCTGTGAGGCGCGAGCTGCAGAGTTTAAAAGGTCCTGCGATGGAAAAGCTGTGAGGTAATTGCCAGTAATGTATTGACTTACTGCTGCAATATTCCACCTAAGGTCATTTATTGTGAAATACTACCAAAACACACAGTACTGTGCTAAAGGCTCAAGCTGCCTCTCATTTCTGGATAGTTTGCCTTGAATTACCTGATGTAAAACTCCTGTTTCCTAAAAACACAAGGAGATTAGATAAATGAGTTCCAGCCACTCAGGATTCAGCACCGCCAGTATACTGATCACAGCCCCACCATCTGGAACCATCTGCTCCTGGTTCTTCACTGGTTCAGGACTTCAGTTAGACGCTCTTTGTTCTGCTTGAATGATTCATACGTAGGTCACTGTGTGTCTTAACCAGCAAAACCACAATGGTTCTCTAAAGTGGTTCTTCTGTTGTATATGTGGAGGTGGGTGTCTTCTGTGCCATGATAGAAGGTCTAATGATTTAATTCTAAATAAATTTACATTCACTGCATTTATCCGACTTCTATCCCCTACTTACAGGGGGCAGTCTCCCTGGAGCAGCTTGGGGTTAAGGGTATTGCTCAGGAAATCAATGGTGCTGTGCTGAAGAGAAGATTCGAACCCATGACTTCTTGGACCAGAGGTAAGTACCCTACCCACTGAACCAGCACCTTGTGTAAATCACATGTCTAAATTGTAGTTATTTTTATTTAATACAATCAACAGATTTTATTATTGTGGCCACTTCATTCATAAGGGGAGGTAGGATACATGGACTCTGGACCAAGAGGTCATGGGTTCAATTCCTGCCTTCAATGTAACACCACTGTGGTTATGAGCAAGACGCTTAAACCTAAGTTGCTCCAGGGAGACTGTCCCCCTGTAGGTAGGGAATGGAAGTCGCTGACAAATACCATATATGAAAATAAATGTAAGCATGATCTAGTTTATGTCTCTATCCCTTACGATGACAGGTAAAACTGAAATGAATAATAAAATTAATAAATGAGAAATCTCCATAAACCCAAACAGCTACTGTTTCTTGTGGATCACACACACACACACACACACACACGCCAGTGGCAGGATTACCGTCCACTTCCTTCTTCCCCCAGCCACACACACATTACAATATGACAGGAATGCTGTGACAGTTATGACCTAAACTAAGAGCTGGCTCGGTCGCGGGTCCCTCTGGAGTGCAGCCGGTTCCACACCTCCTTCAGGTTCCACGACCTCTTTCACATGTTTAACTAAAAGAAAGAGCCTCGGTCTCCTGTAAGCTTTTAGGTGGCTTCAAACTTTATTCTTGTCCACTTATTGGCCCCAGATAGGCTTTAATGGCCAGATGGGATCCCTGACTTATTTGTATAATGACTTGAAAGGGTTCATCTTTTAGTCACTAAAAGAGAAGAAATCTATTTGTATTCCCAAAAGAAAAACTGCAGCTCATCCCACACGCCTCATCCTAAAACTTCCCCTCACCACTGAGTCTCGCTCTCATCTCTCCTCTCTCGTCTCTCATACTGGCGCAATTCTGGGAATATTTAGATTTCCGCTGTGATTAGCTGTATCTAACTCTTATACTACACTAGATCAGCGTGTCCCAAACTATGGGCTGCAGATTCTTTCTCTCAGAAGCCAAATCATCCACATGTGTGACTAGAATTAGTAATTTAATTTAGGTTCAATGTCAATCTGCACATTAAAACAAAACAAAAAAGTGAAAAAATAAGTTTCTTGATTTACACACACACACACACACACATATAGATTTATTTATTTATAATTTGTTTAGTGTCTCAAATTTAACCAAAGCGCTCCTGTTAGGTCATGTTTAATATTTTACATAAGCATAAGACATAATAATACTAATAATAAAAGTAATAATAACAGTAGTGCTCGTGGTGTAATAATAATAATAAAGTAATAAAGAAGAAGATGAAGAACAATAAGAATAAAATTAAGAAAAGTAATCTGTCTCTAGATATCCGTCTATGCAGATGAACTCTTTGGGGGGGGTTGTGATGTGGTTTATGCCGGGGCGTGAAGCCCCAAAGCCTAACATGACTGGTCCCCAGGACAAATAATTTTGAGAAATGCTGAGCTAAATAACCTGGATAATCCCTCATATGGTCCAACAAACTTACAGATCGACGTAATAAACAACCGGTTTAATTCTGAAGCTCTTTCAAGTTTCAGTTCTGAGAGGGATATCAGAATCTTTGCCTTCTCTGAAGCTCTCTAGAGGCTAATTTAACATGAGCTGAACTAACACAGGTGACTTTATGTGTGGTCTGTGGTTAATAATAGTTCACATTTGGTCACGTCAGAACTCAGTGTTTGATTACAGCCCAAGTCTGCGGATCCCTCTCCTCGCCTTCCAGCACCGCGCTGAACAGATGCTGCCATAATCGGATGTTAATGAGGGGCGAGTGGCGAGGAGGGGGAGCGCGGTCGCAGAAACGGTGAGACTTACTGACCTGTGCTATAGACCCGGTGCTGATGAATGGATATGTAACATATTAAACCTATAAGAAGGTTTACTGCAGTTTTGACTCTCTTTTATACACAAAGTACTCGATTCAGCTTTCCTGCTCTTGTAACAGTCCAGATGAAATATATGTGGTGAAATGTATTATTATTTAATGCTTATATCATATTTAACAACTTTTCTATGGTGGCCCGTAGAGACAAAACACGAACAAAAGAAAAAGCAGGAACAAAATATGAAAATGTGCGATCACAAACCGGAAGTGCTCCACGACACTAGGGGGCGCGGTGAGCTCAGTTTGCAAAAGCAACAGCATGCTCATTGCAAACAACCTGGCGTTAGACACGGTTTTGTATAACCTATAAGCTCAAAACAAGCAAAGGTTGGAAAAGAACATCACTCTAAATGGAAAAATGGAAAGTAATTAACCAAAATATTTTTAGTTTGATTCTGTATGGTGTGTTTGTGAATACTTTGATACTTCCGCATCTTTTAGCGACTGGGTCACATGAGCTCACCACACCTCCTAGTGACGTGGGGCACTTCCGGTTTGGGATCGTATACTTGCAGCGCATTTTTCTTTTGTTCCTGCTTTTTTTTGTGTGTGTTTTGTCTCTAGGGGCCACCATACTTTTCTCTGGTTTTAGTCCATTTATCCAATGAAGCAGCAGGCAGGCAGGATCCCTGGGGACGGTTCTGCACTCAAGCATATCTGAGAGGAGCCACCAGCAGTCCGGGGATTCAAACCCATGACCTTCTAATTGCAGGGGCAACGCCCTAACCACCAGGCCAGAGCACAAGAACAGTTATGGCCATGGATGGAGTTGGTATGTCCAAGAATCAGGGACAGTAAACTCCATGTACATAAAATGTGCAGAACCACTGGGTTTCTTAGTGGTTAATACTGGTTTTTATTTGCTGCCAAACAAGTTTTCCCAGTTTGCACTAAAATAGGTTCAAAAACAGGGTGTGTGCAATGTGTATAAATAATGTGATAGAAAATAGGTTAGATCCTAGATTAGGATTATACAGTGAGTTGTTTCTACTTGGTTCCAATGCACATTTCTAATGACACTAATGAAGCGAGGCAACAGTGATGTTTTACTTTCTGAGGCTGTTTTGCATGCAGTTTTGTGGCCAAAAGGAAAACTGCGGTGAAGAAGTTGAGATAAAAGTGTGGAGCTCCCCATCCTCCACTAACATTAACCCACTCTGACTGGACTCAGGGGGCTCTGGAGGAAGACAGGAGGAGTTTCAGGCTGAGACCGAGAGAGAGAGAGGGAGGAAGAGAAAGAGAGAGAGAATGAGAATGAGGGGGGGGGGATTAAAGCGTTTCTAATTTAAATAAACCCTTCGGCAGAGTAAAACTGGCAGCCTCTTCCCCTCCGCTCAGGAAAATAAAAAGAAACAAAGCAGAGGGAAAAGAAAAAGAGGAAGGAGGAAAAGAGAGATAAATAGAGATGTAGAGATGTCTCCACATGCATTTGTCTTGGGGAGTGGATGGGTGAGGTAGGAGTGAGAGAACATAATTGAAAACTGGAATGGGGAAAATCTGCTGAAGAACAGAATAGAGAGATGAGCGAGAGAACTCAGTCTGTACAGACAGAGAGTCTAGGCTAATTAGAAAGAAGACTCAGGAACGACTTTATTCTAAGTGGTAAATGAACATTATCATGGTGGAAAACACCCATCACCTGGGGGTGGGGTGGGGGGGCTTAGGGTGAGGGTCTCGACGTACTCCAGTTCTTTAGAGAAGAAAAAATATAAAACTACACCTCTACTGTTTCTGTGGCACTTATCATGTTTTTGTTTGGATAGTTCTACTTCTATATACTCAAAAGTTATTTGGGAACAATAGAGCTAGAACCTTTAATTATCCAATGGAAAATTGTCCAAACAGATTTTATTCTCTGCGTATGTCCATGTTAGACACAGCCAAGTGGTTTCTCCCATTAGTTCGTCCTTCAGGAGCTGCAGAGTGACAGATTAACCCACAGAATAATTAGGAACTGTCAGTGGAACCCACCAATCATGCTTGATTTTAAAAGGGTGGGGCTGATTGTTGGAGATGGAACCTCAATCCAGTTCTTCTGGAACTTCAAGTCACAGAACCGAGTGGGAATGGAACTAGTTACATATTTATTTCCCGAGGCAAATTAAACAACTGTAATATTTTAATATTTTAAATTCAACGCTGCACTATTGGAATAAAATGAACTGTATAACAATATAACAGTGAAGAAGGCTGTAAACGGGTTTGTGTACTGTAAATAGAATTTTTCTAGGGAAAGGAACGTATCTGTACTTTGCATTACTCAGGAGTATTTGTATTTATCATATAAGCTAAACCTCTAATGGAGAAAATAACAGTAACCTGTGGTTTAGATCTGGTAATGTATTATTTTTTACTGAAGTCTAAAAAATTGGTTCTCTAAGGAGTCTTTCATTTTTCAGGCTATTTTTGTGAAGAGTCTTTGTGAGCTTTAATAAACTTCCACAGAGTGTAAAACTCAACAGAACCTGTGTGTTATGTTGGGACTTTAAAACACTCAGGATCATCAACTGACAGTTGTTCTGGTTTGTTTTACTATTGGGATGGATTTTAAATGTGTGTTTTTCTTAAAGAACTTATGATCTCATTACAAACAGTAAAGTGTGAATTCCCTATAAACCCAAAAACTGAACACCAGCATGTGTGTTTTTTCAGGTCTGTTAAAAAGGAACCTGAGGAGGTTTTGCAGGATGGAACTTGGGAGAAGTTTTTTAATAAATAAGGAAATCACAAGTCAACATTTTTTACCGCTATCACACCCACCACCATCTTCCATACCAGATTACCGAAGAACTCTGGTCTGATTTCTGTTATGGACTCTCTGGAATGTTTATGTGCACAGTTTATCAGATTAAATTAAAAAATGTGTTTTAAAACAAACTGTTATCGGAGATCAATATCTAAATAACTGAGATGAACAGTTACCGCTGTTGACATTCATCAGTTAGAGGGAATTTAACGGACCATCCAGTTGGGGAACGGTCGGATTACAGCAGTAAAGCTGTACACCTGCAAACTTCACCAAAGGGAAAGGTTTTTAAGATTTTAAGGTTTTTAAAATTCGGTTCAGAACTGTTTATAGATGTTATAATAACACACTTTGTCCCACATCAGCTGTCAACACTCTTACTGAACACATCCAGACAGTAAACCCTGAGCCCCAGTGACCCAAAGGAGAACACTTCATCTTCAAACACGGTCGTGGACAGAGCACACATTTCACAAATGAGATTAATAGACATGACTGCAACAGACATAATAGATCCATATGAGCCAGTGATGACATGGAACATCCATCAGAGGCGTCAGAATAAGATCTGCTGGAGGTTCAGCGGAGTTAGATCTGTGTTTCTGAACACAAGGGTCAGACAGAACAACTTCAGATAGACTTCAGATTCTTACACAAATGTTCTTCACAGCTTTGAAATGTGTCTAGAACTGTTATTGCTCCAATGGTGGCTTGGATTGAGAATGATCGTGAACACTGAACACTTTGTGGGGTTTTACTGTGATCCACCTGAACCAGAGACTTCAGAACTCCTCCTAAACTGGAGGGGTTGGAGTTTGGGTTCGAGGTGAAATCTTCCCACTGTCATCAGAAAGTTTTTGGGTATAATTTACTTCCAAAGTATGAACTGAAACATCCCAACAACAGCACAACATTTTAATGTACTGGCCAAAAGTTTGGAAACACCTTCTCATTCAGTGTGTTTTCTTTATTTTCGTGACCATTTCCATTGGTAGATTCTCACTGAATTCACACTATGAATGAACACATGTGAAGTTGTGTACTTCAGTGTTGTGCATGAACTAGTTCAAAAGAACGCGTTCATTGAACACGTTCATATTTCAGTGAACTTTGAACTGAAC
>JBBKCR010000001.1:10373078-10388270 GCA_037577295.1 Ladigesia roloffi
TCGATGTTAAAGGATGAGCCAATAGGCGTGCAGGTCCAACCCAGTGACACTGATTGACAGACGAAGACATTTCATGATATGATGAAATACGGCATCATGAAATGATGAAATACACGGTATCGTGAAAGGATGATAAACGGCTATGAAATTATGAAATAGGGGATCATGAAATGATGAAAGACGGCATTATGAAATAATGCTGACATTAAAAAATAAAAATTATGAAATCATATTTCACAATAATAAGTAACTATATTTCATAATACTTTTGAACACTTTGGAGTTCCATATTCCAGTCCCTGAGTCTTTCTCCTCACAACCATCCCTCACTGAAAGTTGTTAGTACTCCCTGTTTAAGAGCTGCTTTTTCTCCTGTGAGGCTACTCCTCTTCTTGTCATAGATCATTCCAATCTCACAAAATACTCTCTCACTGGGAACCGAAGCTGGGGTCCAGAACAAGCAGCATGGACCACATGTTCCACAGCAACAATGATACTGGGCTGCCTGCAGAGGTGCCTTTCTGTAAATCGGCGTAGTGCACTTGGATATCGACCGATGCCGATACATTAAAAAATTCCAAATATCAGCCCGATATATCGGCCGACCGATATATCAGTCGACCTCTAGTGAAGTATAATTATATATAGCTAAGCCTTTAATTACAAATGCAACAGCTCCGAGAACACCAACCTCGACATATATAAATATATATAAACCTCAACCCTATAAAATTTAGAGTTGATTTTAAAATTCTTCTTTTTGCATATAAGGCATTAGGTCTCTAAGATCTAATGATCAGTCACTGTTATCCGTCCCCCGTTCACGTTGTAAAACGAAGGGCAATCCGGCTTTTTCAGTAGTTACCCCAAAACTCTGGAACAGTTTATCATTGCACATCAGAACTTCTACATCACTGGATATTTTTAAATCGAGCTTCAAGACAAATTTTTACTCATTAGCATTTAGACGATGTTGTGCATGTATTTTGCATAATTAATTTGTGTTAAAATATTATGTTATGAATTTTCGTTTTAATTGTTCTTATATTTGTTTTATCTTTTGTTGTTTATTTTTATTGTAAAGCACTTTGGATCAACTACGGTTTTGTTAAACTCTATAAATAAATAAAATTTGACTTGACTTGACAACAGAGAGATTCACTAGGTGGCTTTTGCTTATGGATTTCCAAGGTGAATGGCGGTACTGATGCCCTCTGCTGGTAGGAGCGGATATCTCAGTTCGGGAGAAAGGCAGTATTACACTCTCTGGACTTTTTCACTCTCGAATGTTCTGAGAGTTCTGGAGGAGAAATGAAAGTGTGTGATCACCTCACTCAAGGGTCAGATGTGTTTATCTGTTGAATCAAACCCAACGACCCCCTGACCGCAGAGCCAGGACCTCCAAACCACTGACCTGCCCCCTAAACCTCTGAGCATATGAATATAACAACTTCAAAATTGTTTTATTCATTTAGCTAGAAGCAGCTGAAGATCTCCCTTTCCTTCGTTTAATTCTAAAAGTACGAATATGATAAAACAGAAGCAAAGCGCACACGAAGTGAGTGCTGGAGAATAATTTTAGTTTAAGATACCCAAATCCAAATATACTTTATTTAACATGGTCAGAAACTTTAAATTTTAATGTTTGTTTTTTAGTGTTGAGGAATACAATCGTTTACTTCCTTGTACTTTCCTGCACTTATTGTAAAAGAACCTTCTCTTTAGAGCCCGCAAATGTTTACTTTTGTTATTATTTACAGTTTTACAGCCATAATAAACGTTGGGAACGTTCGTCAGTCTTCCCGCAACTAATAACGCGCGAGCTCTGATGAGTCGCGCGCTGCGGAACACCCCGTCCCCACCCCCTCCAGGAAGAGGGCGGTACCGGAAAAACGGGTCCGGAGCGTCAGGAGGAAGTGGCCAAGCTCTCCGTGGCGCAGACCGAACGAAACCCTCTTTTCTGGATCTGATTCCCCGCCGGTCGGTCGGAGGCTGGGTCGCGACCCTGAGTCTCCCGAAGCGCGCGCGGCTCGGAGAGCCGGTGTCCCCGCGAGGCCCCAGGCGGCAAACCGAAAGTAAAAGCATGGCTGGAAACATGTCGGACGAGGAGGTATCGGAGAGGCCGTCGCTGCTGGAGTCGGACCTGACATGCCCGGTGTGTAAGGAGCTGTTCCGGGACCCGGTGCTTCTGTCCTGCAGTCACAGCTTCTGCCGCGCCTGCCTGGAGGCCAGCTGGCGGCACCGCGTTTCGCGGGAGTGTCCGGTCTGCCGGAAGTGCTGTGACGGGGAGCAGCCCATCCCCAACCGGGCCCTGAAGAACACCTGCGAGTCCTTCCAGAAGGAGAAGGGATGGCGGGTCCCCGGGGCCCTGGAGCAGATGTGCGGGCTGCACCAGCGGGACCTGCAGCTCTTCTGCGTCCGGGACGAGACTCCGGTCTGCGTGGACTGCGTGACGCTCCACAGCGGACACGACTTCCTGCCGCTTGACCAGGGGGTGCCCTTCTGCCAGGTACGGTCCGGGGGTCACTGCCCTCACCGAGCCGGAGTCCAGATATCAGAACTCAGTAAAACTACAGCTCCTACTGCACCTAGAACTGTACAGCCACTACATCACCAGAGTCTAGAACTCCAGAACTGTACAGCCACTACAGCACCAGAGTCTAGAACTCCAGAACTGTACAGCCACTACAGCACCACTGTCTAGCTATTACAGGACTCTAGAACTAAAGAACTGTACAGCTTCTACAGCACCAGAACTGTACTGCTACTACAGCACCAGAGTCTATATCTCTAGAACTGTACATCTACTACAGATCCAGGGTCTAGAACTCTAGAACTGAACAGCTCCTACTTCACCATAGTCTAGAACTCTAGAACTCTACAGCTACTACAGCACCAGAGTCTAGAACTGTAGAAGTGTACAGCTCCTACTGCACCAGGGCAGTGTGGGAGGGCAGCACCTTACACAGGGAATCCCTGCAGGGGCTGTTCCCTGAGCACCGGGACCCCGACTGCCCCGGGAGGGCTGTTATCATGTACAAACTTGTTCTTTCTCTCAAAAGTATTTCTCTCCTATCAGAGGCATAACCTGCAGGTATGAGGAGTGACTCTGGGTTAGTCTGTATTTTAATTTACTCTGTTGGATAAAGAAAGATTTTGAAAGCAATTATGGAGTTAATTAAACATTTAATATCTGTTTTACACACAACCACACAATTGACCCCAAGGGTGAATTCAGAACCCCCCACCCCTGAGCAATTTGTTGTTGTTTTTGGTCCAGGACGAACTCAACATGAAAATCAGCATCCTGGCTCAGAAGCTGGAGTCCTTCAAGAGGATGAAGAAACGATACGGCGACACCATCACCTTCATTCAGGTAATTAACTGTCTGATGTTTTTTAGCCACTGAGCTTCCGGGACGAACCCTCATCTTGTATAAACACGAGTTACTGAGTATAATTAACTGTGAGAGTTTCACTAATCCCTCCATCACCCAGAGCCAGTCTGAGGAGGCAGAGAAGCTAATCAAGCAGGAGTTCGAGAGACTCCATCAGATCCTGAACGACGAAGAGGCGAGCAGAATCCGAGTTCTGAAGAAGGAGGAGGAGCAGAAGAAGCAGATAATAAAGGAGAAGATCGAGAGCATAGCTCGCGAGATTGCTTCCCTCTCCGAGTTGATTCAGTCGGTGAAGAGAGAGATGGGAGCCGAGAATCTGACTTTCCTACAAGTATGTCCCCAGTAGGGGATAAATACTATACAAATATTAAATGAAGGGGGGGCATGGCATTAATGTTATATCACAATAATAAAATCACAATACCATATCTATCCCGATCATATCCATTGTTTTCATAGTTTTGGGGAAAAAATGGGGGTGGGCGGATGGGTTACAAGTTAACCTATATATTTAGAAATAAAACTTACTTAAAAATAAAATACTTTAGGCGGACACATTAGGGAGCCAATAATGACACACTACAGAACACTACTGTAGCATAGATATAAACGTTCTTATATATTTGTACACATACACATTTATACGTTTGTAAATATGAACACCTGGTCGCGGTTTCAGGAAGATAACAGAAGTTTGAGTAACTTTTGACAGGCCACGTCTCCAACACTAAACTGAAGAATTGAAACATTTTGCCTGATCCACTTTATTTGTACTATATTTGCATAATTTTTCTTTTTAATGAACTTTTCCATCGAGTTTGATATCTATGATGGGTTCCAGAAAACATCAAATATTTTTTTAGGATAAATATCACCTTGTACTTACTAAACAGGACTCACAGCTCTTTCCTTACAGATTAACCTATAAACTCTTGTCTTTGCAGAACTTCCAGGCTCTAAAGAGAAGGTAAGCGGATGCATGGTTCTTTAATTAAATGTTCTAAAAGTGCTGCTTTAAGCAGTTTGATTAGTTAATGCAGTGAAATTATGAAACAAAAAATGTTATTAGAGGTCTAAGGCCTGTAATGCGTACATTTACAGTATTGTGTGAAATTTGTAAAGGGACCTATTGAGAAAAAAACATGTTGCTCGATATAGTTTCCTGAGTGTGACTGAGTGGAACCTGTTTCAGAGCCCAGTGGACCACTGAAGACCCTCCGAAGATTCAGGGAGCTCTAATCAACATGGCCCTGCACGTAGGAGCTCTGGATTATAAAGTCTGGGAGAGCATGCAGGCACATGTCAGATGTCGTAAGTGTCTGTTTCTGTGTCAGGAATTACTGGTTTAACTGGTGTTGTCCAGTTTACTGCATGTTCTGTCTAGAAATACACTGTTATTTCACTTTTTTCCTGGAAAGTAATATAAATACATTTAGATTAAAAGCACGAGTGCAATGATAGGATTTAAGTGTGTTATGTATTATGCAACAGTCTGTTCTTTCCAAGAAATTTATACTTTCTCTTGGTAATTTTGTGTTAATCTACTTTATGGTATCTGCTCTCTACAATGTTTTACTAGTCTCTATAATATACACAGGCAGCATGAGTGAGTCATAAGTAATAGTTTATCACATTCTGGAGTATAAACACCATCGTATGTGTATCACCAGACGACTGTGATTTGATAGAATATGACCAGTCTATTGTTCTACAATAAATTAAAAACATGTGAAAAATCAGAAAATGTGTCATGTACATCACCAGTACCTACAGAACACTAGCCCCGTTTACATTAAATGTAATTTAATTGGATTAAAATAACTGATCTGATTTCATGAGCATCAAATAAAGAGATCCACATTTGTTCCACATCTACATGTTCCAGCTATTTAATCCGATCCTAGATTATTTTGTGAAGTACTGTGGTAGACCTGGGCCAGTTTTCTGTGAGTAAATTCTCTATCTGAACCTCTGAGGCTCATTTCTCCTCGTATATCCTCCGTCGCCTGTCAAAATCGTTTTAATGTGAGAGAAGCTTCACTCGGTGTCTCGCGCTCTGATGCGCTACGATTCCAAAACTGATAATGATGTGAAATAGACAAACATTATGTATATTCATAGAGAATAGTTTTTTTTCTTCAAATGAGAAGAGTCTAGACAGACAGACATAGGGGCGCCTCCAGGGGGGAAAGGTTAGAACGATTCTGGGGACCCAGCAGTGACATGGGGCCCTCTAAGGAGCTAGTAATATTATTTTAATAATAATTTGCCTAAAATTCTAATCTTTCATGGGGCCCAAGATTTCTGGCGGTGCCCCTGGACAGACAGCTCTTTATAGAGCCAGTTTATAAAGTCCGGTTCTAACTGTAGGCGCTGGGCCTACTGAGAAATGCTACCTTGACGCTAGTTCAGATAGAGTTGTGCTAATGACTAGCAGTGATTCTGGGCACTGCTGATCACTGTTTCTGATTTTAAACTCCTTCATGTCACCACAATATTGAACTTTTTTAATGTATTTAGTACAACTCAGCAACTGACTAGTTTTGTTTTCATTTCGTTCACTGCTGCTCCTGAGGGAAACTCTTTTGGGCTATTAGCCTGTAGCTAGCGGCCGCAAGCTTACGTGCATGCGCTGGAGGAACATATTCCAATAATCGTTTCTAATAATAGTGTTCTAATAATCGGTTCTAATAATAGAAAGTGTTCCAATAATCGGTTTTCCTGTTTACATGAGCAGTTTCCTCGATCAATCAGATTAAACCAAATGTGTAAACTACCTCTTTTAAAACGGATTAAATATTTACCCTGAATCCGATTACAGGAGCCGTTTACATGGGACAGTACTAATCGGTTTCCATATTTAATCAGATTAAAAATGGACAAAAAATCCACGTAAACAGGGCTACTGACTGTATCACCTAAAGACGACATATTAAGTGATGTCTAACTGGTGCAGTGCAGAGTGGCAAAAGTGTAGGTCTTTTTGAATACCCAGAAAACCCCAGAAATATTGGGGGGGTAGGTCATGGATCAAGAAGATATCTCGGAAGGAGCCCCCTATTCATGTTTGTCCTTCATCTTCTCCGCAGTTCCGGTGATCATGGACCCGAACACAGTGTCCCCCTGGCTGTCCATGTCCCCGGGCTACTCCAGTGTGCGGGACAGTCCAGAGAGGCAGTCCTTCCCAGATAACCCCGAGCGCTTCGACCCCTGCGTATTCGTCCTAGGGTCCGATGGCTTCACCACCGGTCGCCACCGCTGGGAGGTGTCTGTGGGCGACAACCCCAAGTGGATCATCGGCGTGTGTAAGGAGTCTGTGGCGCGCAAGAGGAAGTTCACTGTGACGACGGCGGGCGGCGTGTGGAGCATCGGGCTGAGTAAAGGCGTGTACAACGCGCTGACCACGCCGCGCACCGTGCTGACTGTGGAGCGACGCCCCGAGACCATCCGGGTCAAGCTGAACATGGAGAAGGGTGAGGTTTCCTTCTGGGACGCTGGCAGCGGCCGCCACCTCTGCACCTACACCGACAAATTCCCCGCCAAGCTCTTCCCTCTGTTCGGGCCTGGCCTGCACCACACGCCCATGGAGGTCCTGCCCGCCAAACTCTCCATCCACCGCCAGTAACTCCGCCCTCCGGCCAAAGAGGAGCTCTGACGCCGCTGCGGAGAACTCACTCTTTTATTTCTTTTATTTAGATTATTACCTCTTTTTATGATGTAAAGTCAAACCACACTTGCTGTTAAATACATAATATTGGCAATAAAAAAGTATTTTTTGCAGAGCCGAGTGCCTTTGGAAACTTTTGCTTTCATCCGGACTTTAATGAATCGCCCTGCAGATTTACACGTTTATCACGTATCTCTATAACAGTAAATTAACATTTCTCCATGTTTCTCTATGGCTGCTGATCAATACACACAAACAGAAGTGAAGGTGTTTCACAAGTCTTTTTAGGAGTAAATGCACCGAAGTGTTCCTTTAACTGGGAATCTGGAACCGGAGAACATCATACTTCACAGGAACAAGATGACCTTTGTTCAAGAATCTTGTTGAACTACAATCCATTGCAATCGGAGAAATATGTCGGGCGGGGCAGAAAAGAAATGGGAAAGAACAAAAATAATTCTGTTCATCCAACAGTGTGTTTTTTATGATAAGACTTCATAAATAACCATTTGACTGGTTTTACGCATAATTTAGGAAGTGGCATAACGATACATTCTTTTATCTGAAATACGCTAATGTTTCTTTACTCCCACCTTTTAGGCATTTAAGGATGTCTGCAGCCTAACGAAAGTAGGTTTGAATTTGAAATAGTTTGAGCTCAATAGTCTGATTTCAGTTGTCTGGGTTGAGACTGTCACCTGACTGAGAAGAGGGAATGTCAGAATTTAAACCCGTCTGTATTAAATGCAGTTACACTTACTTTATTCTGTACCAAATTCATTAGACAATGCATTTTTTGTCAAATTTTTTTATTACATATGAAAATGTAAATATATTTTGGGTCACTGGGTGAAGTGTAATATGTTTCAGAACACATATAATCCAGATGTTTTCGGTTTAATATGAATAAAGTAAATGGTAAAAATCAGCCGATGTTTCAGCGCTTGAATGTTTCCTTCTGTAAATTGTGTTAAGATAAGGTAAACCTGTATTTTTTCCAAAGTGGGAACTTTGCTTTGTCATGGCAGAAAGTGGACAGAACCAAGTTAGGAGCAGCAAAAAGTAAGAAAACTATAGAACAGAATAAAATACTATAAAACACTATGGTATAAAATGTACAAATATACAGTATAAAATCTAGAAACATAAATATGTATATCTGTATTGTAAAATATATGGATGAATGTATAAGTTAACTAAACCTAGAATTTGGCATGTTTCATGTATGCACACAATGTCTAAAGTGTGTGTGTACATATAATAAAATGGGCCATTATATTCACACAGGCAGACCTAGAATGTTTTTGCGTTTCACATAAGTAATAGTTTAATTAATATTTAATATAAAAATACAAGAGAAACTAAGAGACACCACCATACTGTATTGGATGCAGGGTGGGAGATGTTATCCTGCAGGGAAAGAGTTTAACAACCGTTTTCTTGTCACCCACCACCTCCCCTGAGTCCAGAGTGCATCCCAGTACAGAAGGCTTTCCCAAGACTACAGGTGAAAAAGTGTTTCACCAAGAAACAGCATCACTCCAATCCGCGGTAAAACAGAGAATTGCAGGTTTGGGGGGAAGTTCCAGGAGGCTGCAGGTGTGTTGAATCGAAGATCTCACCCCAACCTTTAATAATTTAATAATAATAATCTCTATGCTTTTATTTTTTAGATTAGCCTCTGATTTTCACCAGCGCTGGACTGAACTGAGGAGACAGTCCTGCTGAAGTCAATCATTATTCTTCATCATGCTTAAAAGAACAGAAAA
The DNA here is from genome assembly GCA_037577295.1 of Ladigesia roloffi. Taxonomy (NCBI): domain Eukaryota; kingdom Metazoa; phylum Chordata; class Actinopteri; order Characiformes; family Alestidae; genus Ladigesia; species Ladigesia roloffi. The sequence continues at coordinate 10,381,912 of JBBKCR010000001.1, forward strand.
CAACAAATGAAACTCAATAAAGATCATAAATATACTGTAGTGTAGTGGATTTTTTTTATGTATTATTATTGGCTTTTGCCTAAAGTTGTCACTTCATTTGCCAGAAAAATCGCATCGACAGGCTCTCTCTCCTCACTGGACTGACTACTAGTGATGTGCAGATCGATATTGAAATATCGATTCCTACAATACCAGTTGTTTCTGTTTTAGAATCGATTCCTGCATAAAAATATCAATGTTTTTATTTTGGTGTAAATGTGTAGTTCATCATTAACAGGAACACAGTGGAAATGAACGATATTATGAGAAGGGTCTGGCTGCAGACCTGCACGCTCAGACATGCAAGCTCAGACCTGCACAATAGGGTCTGACTGCAGACCTGCACGCTCAGACATCCAAGCTTCCTCTGCAAGTGACGTCACTTGCAATCGATACCTACACCTCAGACCTGCACGTTCAGACCTGCAGGCTGGAGGTGTTTCTCAATGTCAAGGATACTTCCTTGGCAGGACAGGTCCTTTCAAGTCACTTCCTTCAGAGGCTAGGCAAGGCTCCTCTTAAGCATTCACGGAGAACACGTAAATGGAACTGGCTAGCAAGTGCACGTTATTGCGTCATTACGTCAGTGAAAAGGTCCGCTCTGTACTTTTTAATACAGAAATGTTTTTAAGTAATTTGTCATTTGTACATATTCTTACATTTGAAAGCATACTGCCCAGCTCCAACTCCGCTAATGTCAGATATTTTGAATTTTAAGATAGCATATATCTTAAAATATATTTTTCGAATGAAGGACTCAGTCCTTGGTTGAAATTTTGAGGATCCTCGACATTCCAACAGTCCTTCGACGGATGTCGATGACGTAGCATCCTCGAAATTCTGGCTTCCGAGGATCCTTCCTTGACATTGAGAAACGCTGTCAGACATCCAAAATTCCACTGCAAGTGACGTCACTTGCAATCGACACCTGCACGCTACGGTACCTATGTAGTAGTGTCATCTTGAAATTTAATTCTATAACCTTTTGTTTCTCGTTGTTTGTTACCCTGACAACAAATCTACGTATTTCTGTTTTTTCTTTGTTTATTTAATGTAGTATGTACTTGTACTGTATGATGTCTTGGATATCTGTAACGTATAAAACAGTGCATATGTGTATCTGTGTGTGTTAAATATGCGTTTTATTAGAATTGTATTCTGATATACAATTCTGATCTTCGCTGCTGTCGCTCGCAAGTGACGTAGCAGTTAACGTAGCGTGCAGGTGTTGATTGCAAGTGACGTCACTTGCAGAGGAAGCTTGTATGTCTGAGCGTGCAGGTCTGACCGTGCAGGTCTGCAGCCAGACCCTATTGGGGGTTTAGCCCAGAGGGAGGTCTGGGGTTCCTCCCCCAGAAAATTTGGGATTTCTTTGATGCAATTTTCTTCATTCTAGTCCACGGTAGGGTAGACATGGCAAATCCTCAATCCCTTCTGATTCATATTATTACACAGTCTTCTATACAATGTTATCTAAAACATTAATACAACTTGAATAAATTTAAGAATATCTCCAACATATATTTTTTATATTTTCTTGGATTTTCAAGACGTGCCACCTGGATCAAGTTTAAACGTAAGGTGGCCTCACATTATTATTAGGTAATATAACACTTTAAAATAAGCTAAAATGAGAGATAATTACATTTGGAAAACAGATTTGTGACTTCTAAACAGTGCTGGTTATATGTTTTGTATGAGGGGAGGAATTATTATAGCAACTCTTTGCAGTCTAACCTAGCTAGCATAGCATAGTTGACATAGTGCTGTACAGTACAGCCAGGTTGTGATTAGCATCAAATGTCAAAGTGCGCTAAACTGATGTGTTTATATCACTGACCTGAAACGTCTGACAAGTTACTGGCAGCTGCTTCTGATGTATCACTGATGGTTCTTTTTTTAAAGAAATGTCTTATGTCCATGAAAATGTTTGAGGCTACTTGAAGATGGAGACCAGTTCTGACTTCTGACAGACGACAGACGAGTAGAAAGTAGACGTTAACGTTAGTGTTTAGATTATTGAGTGAACAATATATCAGTTGGTGGAATTCTGTTTTTGTAGTTTCAGTCCGCTGAAATAACAGCATTTTAAGAATGAGGGAAATGGGGGGGTTGTGCCCATTAACCCTATAAGCACCAAAGTCGCAGAATTGCAACAAGACGTATTAATGACTAACACAGACTGTATTTACAAATTTCATGTAATGTAGTATTTGTGTTCACTACCAATATTTAGCAGACTTGTAGTACTTTGATTCAAGACGAAAATTTCGCTATCATCCTATTCAAAGTTTTGAGTAAAAAGCGGTTGAAACGAGCCCTGTGTCATTGACGCGGGAGCAGACTCACAGTGCCCTTCTGTTCTCAGTGCGTGTAAGTGTGTTGGATTTTAGATAACTTAGAACAAAAAAACACCAAATGGCGAATAAAAAGTTGTCCATTGATTAATTTTCTGTGAATTATTTTCGCCGATTCTGAATCTGAAGGGGAAGATTTGCCTTTTGTACCAGGAGACGCGTGAGAAATTGTGCTCCAATCGGTGGGCGTTTGTGAGCTGTGTCGCCAGTCCACAAGCAGCCCCCACCCAGCATGACAGAGCTGAGCGTCCCGGCTCTTCAAGCAGCCGCGATCGGCGTGTGAGAAGGGATTCTCAGCGCCCTCCGCTTGGAGTAAGACTTTCTCCCACATGCTTTCCCACTGAAAACAGAAGTCCACTCTCTCACTTCTCAAAATTTTCGTCTTGAATCAAAGCATTACATGTCTGTCAACTAGTGGTAGGAAATACAAATGCTACATTTCAGGAAATTTGTGAATACAGCCTGTTTCAGTCATGATGACGTCTTGATATGATAATATAGCAATATTTAACTACTTTCTTATGTTTTATTGTTGGTTTCCTCTTTCCTGATCATAATGAATGAGGGTAAAAAGACAAAAAGATCATAACATAACATAAGTTGAAACATAAGTTCAATATAAGCTGTTCCCTGAATATAATGAAATGTAAGATGTCTGCCACTTCATGACGTCATAATATGCAAATTAGATGAGAATTTGTATACCCTATAACCCATAAACTTAAGGTCATGCCCAACATTTTTCTAATTTACAATAAGTCTCTATCTTTAACCCCTTTTAAGCCACAAAGGTTTGAAATATTGATGTAAAAATGCAGTATTTAAAAAAGAAAAACGGCGCTTAAACAGTTAATGAGTTTTACTGTATTTCATTATTTTCATAGGCATCATATATTGTCAGGGTTGTCATATTTTTTAAAAGCTTAAAAAGATTCGGGGCTTTTGAAGTGTATGGTAGTTCTTTATAATTAAACAACAAGAATGATGTCTTGTATTTTCTATGAAACTATAATCTGACATATTTGTATTTTTCAAATGCATTACATTTTTGTGCAAAATATCGGATCAGTATTATCGATACCAGCCTGAATTTTCTATAACAACAGCATATAATCCAGATGTGATCTCAGAAATACAGGATTCTGAATAAAGCATCTGGTGTTCAGAGGTGAAGGAGGAATTTGGTCTCTGTGGTTCGTTAGAGGGTCTGGTTGTTGGTGCATGTGTTTTTTAGAGAGGCGGTTTGTGTCAGGGGCTCCCTCTCGCTTATCTGGGTTCTTACGTCATGGAAGCTTCGGTTAAGAGCCCTCCCACATCTGCAGGCCCTACAGAAGGCAAATCTGATAAGTACTGACAGAACCTTCACATGATCAGGTAGGACAATTGCCTTTAATAGAACTGACTGGACAGTTTTTTACGTGTAAGAGCTTAATTTATTATACAGAGTAATGCAAAGTTACTTTGGTCACAATCTAGTTGTTTATATGCAAAAAATATATAAAAATGCAGCGAACTGACTTCGTTTAAACCTCTTTATAAATTCCATATGAATAAAATATAGTACATCAACACAGTTCCCTGCTGAGCAGTAATTTGATGTAATAGAACTGTACTTGTTTTCAGTGCTGGCTAAAAGGGAAAATTGAAATATTTGGTTATTTATGCAAATATATCAACTGTGCATCCCTGGAACTGCTAGAATTTAAAAAATTAAGTCAGAGTGAAATAAAAAATTTAGGTCAAAATTGAAGGACGGTGTGGATAGAGTCTCATTGGGTTTTTATTAGGGTGAAGTGTTGGTTTGAAGTTAGTCTGGCATAGGACTTACTGTGATAATGTGGACCGTTCAGGCAGGGCTGCGCACTTTCAGATGATTTAATATTTATTCAAACGTTTAAGTCCAGGAGCTATAAAGCCTGCTGTTTTTTGAGCTGAGACTTTTTTTATCTGTTAACACAGTACTGGTCCAAATACCTTCATCTCTCACAGTAATTTAGTATCAGATCTCATTGGAATGAGTCTGTATATAAGTAGTATGTTTGAGTGCCAGTAAATATTTAGCTGCGTGTGTGTGTGTTTTTATCTGCTGAAAACACCCATGGCGGTATCTGGTGCCAGCCCAGGCCGGGCCCCCTGCCCCCCACAGCCAACACCCACCCTCGGGCATGGGCGTAAATTTCATTTAACAGTAGGGGGGACACTATATATAACATTTCTCAGGCGCAAGTTTTGAAGGGGACAGATAATGCTGTAAATTTTTACACAAGGAATTTTAAAAAATGTTTATTTAAAATTAATTAAGACACTTAAGAACATAAGACGGCGTTTTAATGCCACCTTTAAAAAACAAAAAATCTAAGATCACGAGATTAAACTTTTCAAGAATAATCTCGAAACTACGATAATAAAATTGAAATACTTCAAAAAAAATCACTGTTTTTTTTTAGAATTTAGGGATGTTGAGGATCTAGTTCAGTCCTACATAACCGCTGCAGTGTCCTTTTACTAAGTCCGTGCTGATCGACCAAACGACAAAGAATTTCCTGACCTAAAGTAGTCTTAAAGTATTATCGTAGTTTCGAGATTATTCTCGAAATATTACGAGTTTAATCTCGTGATGTTAGAATTTTTTTAAGATGGCACTTAAACTCGAAATTGATTCTAAAAAAGGAATACAGTGGGTCAGTTCGGACGTGGCACATTGCTCGCGTAGTAAACGCACAGATAAACAATATACTACATGCTAATTGTGTCCGTTTGTGTTAAGTTTACATTCTGCCAAGCTTTCACTATTAAAACTGTTACACTTTCAGCTTCGTTGGTGATACTGAGGAAGGACCACACCGTTTTCACTCATTACACATCATATACTGCTTTCTTCATGGCACTGGGAGACTAGAAAAACGCATCGATAGGCTCTCTCTCCTCACAGGACTGACTACTAGTGATGTGCAGATCGATAGTGAAATATCGATTCCTACAATAACAGCTACATTTATGGCATTTAGCAGACGCCTTTTATCCATAGCGACTTCCATTTCTAACTACAGGGGACAGTCTCCCTGGAGCGCTCCGGGACCCAGTGGTGGTGCTGGGGGTAGGATTCGAACGCAGGACCTCATGGTCCAGAGGCATGTGTCCTACCCACCGAGCTACCTCCACCAGTTATTGCTGTTTTAGAATCGATTCCTGCATTAAAATATCGATATGTTATTAATTTGGTGTAAATGTGTAGTTCATCATTAACAGGAACACAGTGGAAATTAACGATATTATATTGGAATCCTTTAAATTAGAGGAAAGACTTCCTCCTCTGCCTGCCTGTAATACGGCGGTATCATGTCGTGTCGAAGTGCTCTCTCACAAAACTACCGGAGCTTAGATGGATTGGTGTGTCATAAATGAAGAAAAGTGTGAATATTTAATGGCTATTTGCATTTTAAATAACGAGATATATGTGTTCAAAAAGCAATCAATGAACATGCAACATTTTCAGGTGTGTTTTAGTTCGTACGGATGGTAGTTCTTTATAATGTAACAACAAGAACACGTAGTCTGATGTCCCGTATTTGTTATGATGCTATAATCTGAAATATTTTTACCATTCCTCAGTGCAACGTGCAAGAGCATCAACACAGAACATCACACTATGAAACCAAACCCCTTATTTGTACCCCCTAAAATTACCAAAATTTTTATCCTTAATTTCCTGGAAAAGTAGAACATTTAAGGGGAAAAGTGCACAGATTAATGTGATTAAGGGGTAACTCCTGAATTTTTCCCTTATTTTTTCATATGTGCGTCCTAAAATAACCGAACTTATTGAATAAACGGCCTTATGTTTAGGATTAAGGGGTTTCCCACTCATACCTTAAATCCACTTTTAAAGGGATAGTTCACCCCAAAATGAAAATCTGATGTTTATTTGCTTACCCCCAGGGCATCCAAGTTGAAGGTGACTTT
>JBBKCR010000001.1:10403667-10415703 GCA_037577295.1 Ladigesia roloffi
GAACAGTTCACTTTGAGCATGTGTGAACTGAACTTTGAACTAGTTCATAAAAAGTGTGAACTTGCACAACACTGTTGGATAGCCATGTACCATCTGATGCATTGACTGACCATTGAGGTGGTTTTCCTTTATTGATCGTGTTAACTGGCTAGTTTCAAAAAGTAAATGATAACAAAAAAAACTGTTGAATGTTCAATTAAGCTGACTCATATTTTTTTTGCAGCTGTGATATCTCTTCAAGTAATCACAATGGAAAGAAGTGACATTGGAACTGAAATGTTCAAAGAGGTAATAGCTGTACTAAAGCTCACATGGTTGTATTTATTACTTAATAGTTACTGGGGCCTTGGTAGCCAGAACTTATTCCAGTATCAACGGGTGGCAGGGTGAACCTACACACACCATTCACACAAACCAAGGGTAAATTTGAAATAGAAAATTCACCTGACATGCTTGTCACTGGACTGTGAGAGAAACCCGGAGCACCACGAGGAAACCCACGTCACAAGGAGAACATGCAAACTCACACACTGTGCAACTGTGCCACAGTGTGTCATGAACAACAGATGGTACAAAATGATTAAGCAAATAACACAAAGGAACCTGGTCAAAAAAATGATTTGAACATTAAAATAATTTTACATCATTACTGATGTCTAAAACTTTAATGTCCAGGGGCCTAGTAAACATAAAATTGTAAATTTCAATCTGGCAAAAATAATAGTGTAATAGGATAAGATAAAAAATAGTGTGACTAAACGGACACAGCTGTGACTGTTGAATATTACATTATACATTATTTGAAGAAATAACAATTAACTGACAAGAAATATGACTAAAAATTCACGTTGTCGAAATACGTCAGAAGAGCTCTGTGTTATTCAAAGGGAAATTTCTGATAAAACGGAAGTAAACCAATATACAAGTGAACTAATATACAAGTTTAAAATAAACTGAAATAGAGAAGCTCAGGTTCAACATTGTACTCATAGTGCAACAGGCACCGGACATTGAGCAACAATGTTTAAATTGGAAACAAATGGTCCAGAGTGTGGACGGATCTCCGTACATTATATATAAAGATAGGTGAATTGTGCAATGAATGAAAACAATTGCAATGAGGTAGAGGATAATGCAAAGAGTATAATTAGTAAAACTACAGTTCAAAACGGACAGTTTGAAAGAATCGGTTAAGTAAATTAACTTCTAAAACCTCGTTGTTTCTAAGGTCTCACGTATGCTCATCATTTTTAAATGGTTTACGAAACGTGTGGCTAAAATAGACCACCATTATTAAGGCTACGTGAATACGCCTAATTGTGGAGGAGCTCTGGAACATTTGGAGGGTCCGTTTGTGTTTTCGGACTGTTTTCTTCCGGGTGGAGGAGGTGGGCGGGTGTTCTCCGGCTCCTCCCCGGCCGAACCGCGGCGCTCCAGAGACACGGGCTGCTGCTCTCGCTCCTCGGCTAGTTCTACCACAAATTCCCGCTATCAGGGGGGCCGGGGCCGGTAGAGGACGTGGACGACCTGTTTCGTTTTAGATGAGGAGACGTTTTGAGCTCTGTTGCGCCAGAGAGGTCTCTTATACGGAGGAAATTCACGCAGTTTTGCATTTTGCGGCTGCATCGTCGCCTCGGGCTGGCTGGAAGACCCTCGTTTCTTGTCCACACGGCTTCCAACCCCCTTATTCTCTCTCCGGTTCTCACCATGATGCGGGAAAACACCTAAATAAAACCACCCACGGATAACTGGTGACCGTGTAACGGTGTGGTCGGACGTCCGTTATTCTTGGGAGGCTCTACAGACCGGGCTACCTAAGTGAAGAGACATTTTCGAGGCTGTCACGGGGGGAGGAGGACGAGGAGGAAAACGGAATGCGACTTTTTTGACGTTCGTGAGGTTTTCTGGGGGGAAAATCAGCCATACCGTTCCCAAGGCATTATAGCTGAGGTATGTAGCAAACGAGCTTTGTACCCATTCAGGGTCCCTCTTGGTCGTTTTGGAAGAACTTGCCCTGAAGGCCAGGCTACATCCTCTTCAGTCCTAATTACAGAGCATAAAAAGTAACAAATGTAACAGTCCTTTCATGTCAATTTGTTACAGGTTTGAATGCTAGATAAATGGGTTACAAAGCACCAATTTTGAATGTTACTCTCATAATGCAAATTAGACGTGTAACCACATGTTTCTTAAATCATACAGCCCTTCCAAGTCTCCTAAAACGAGATATAATGGATTAAATACTAGTTCTTAAGGAGTAGAGTCTGAAGAAAATGACTTTATATTTCATTGTGTCCAGTCATTGACGTTTTAATTAATTCTAACTCATCTCAGAAGGCATGGAATGACTGTATGATTTAAGGAGCATGTGCTCACTTGTGTAGTTTTTTTTATTAAGAGCCTGATCATTAGGATTAGATTATTCTTTTGCCTGATCTCATGGCCTGGTCATAGCGTCATTGACTGCATGGTGCTGGTAAAAGAGTTTCCTTTTGGTGTCGTGCGTCTGTTAATACACTTAAGTGCTTGCTACAGACTGATGACATGACAGGAGAAAGCAAAGGGATCGGCGCACACCGCTGAACACTGCCAGGATGTACAATATGGCCTGAGCGGCTCAATAAGTTGTCAGTCAGACTTACAGCGTATGACAGCAGCCTGTGTGGGCACTGCCAGCATTTGTAGGTTTGATTACATTTGGAGCTCTGCGTACAGGACAGGCTTTGAAGATCCGATGGTATGATTGATGATTGATTGCAGAGTTGGAAGACGCTCTTATGCCTCAGTAATCACTCGAAAGCCCATTAGGAGATGAGAGAGAGGAGCCGGCGGCTGATTGGCCCCTGGGGGTCTGCCAGCCGGGATAGAAGCCGTAAGGGCACGGGGAGTCTGAGGGAACGGCTCTGTCATGTTTTCTCTTAGGCGACTGAGAATGAACCATCCATTATTTAGCCGACAATCCTTTTGTTGGCGCGGGGTGAACTTGGCGAGGAAGCTTTCAGACCCAGTGTGAGTATGTGGAAGTTATTTTGGGTCTGATTGGTTGGCCAGGTGTGTGGCCACAGCAGTGGAATTAGAAGAAAATGACTTTTTACCCTGAAGGGCCACAATAGGACAACCATTCACACTGTTTGCTGCAAAATGCTTTGTTTATCAACCGTATCGTTCATCCAGATGCTGCATGCGTTAAAAGTGAGTTTTAATTAGGCATGATGTTGGAGGGTTAGACTGAATAGGCTCGTCTGAAGTAAAGGCCCCGGCTGCATCTGAAGGAAGTGAATCATATTGCACAAAACAGAGGCTATAAAAACATGGCCTGCTGTTTCCCCCCTCAGCAGGAGCTTTCGCAGCAGCCCAGCAGATGTACATCCTCAACACTAACAATGTTTGCGTGTTTCTGTGCTTGTGTGTCTCTAGTAAACTCAGGAGCTGAATGTGTACAGAGCGAAATGGTGAAATGACTAATCATCTGGATGCAGGACACTTTTAAGACAAAAAGTTTACAATCTTTATTGTAGCAAAAAGATTCTTTGACATGTAACAATAGATTTAGGGGTGTCATGATTACTTATTTATATAAATAAGTGCTGGAACAATAAGCAGCCCTGCTACATCAGTAAATTACTTTTTCCTAATGATTTAGTGGAGGCGTGTGTGGAACAGTCCAAGATTACTTCATTCTGAGTGTTAGTTTTAAAGTATGTAAAGTGGCCATTATAGTCACATGTGAACACACCATGTGAACAATATGAAATTCTTTCTGTGCATTTAATCCATTCACCAAGTGAAACAGTCAGCAGCCGGCAGCGCTGTGTGTTTAGAAGTACCTCAGGGGTGCCATTTGCAGTCCTGGGATTCAAACTCATGACCTTCCAATTACTGGGGATGATTTACAGCGACAGATATATTTTAAATATACCTTTGGACCACCTTGAGGTATGTTTTTCCTCAGAAAAAAAGATATTTTTTGATAATTAACTTTTAGATCAAATAAGATATTGTTGTCACATTTTAAAATAAAAGATAATTTAAGATATTTATTGTCACTTTTCCAAGGAACAATGAATTTTAAGGTGCAGTCCACTCAGTGTGAGGCATATATTTAAGATATGAATAAAATAAGACAGATCTTTTTGGCCACTGCCCCCCAACAGGTCAATTTCTTCTTTATTTGCACTTGTACTGCAGTCTCAGTGTAAAAAAAGAAAAGAAAGGAGGACTTGACGTGAAAAGACCTCATGATGGCTCTTTACCCGATTACAGACTAAGTGGCTTAAAGTTCTCTAGGTGGCAGAAAACTGTAAGTCACTTAGACTGTAACCTCAGTGCTGCATGTCTAAATGAGGAGCAGATCAGATCACAGATGCTCATGCATACCAAAAGTAAAGAAAAAAAAAGGTTTTACCTGTCAGTGTCATGGTCATTAGCCTTTATTATTGATATCCTGATAAGCGGTTACAGCTCTGTTTGATTATAATTGACATTTAAAATGACATCAATGAAAATGTCAGTTTTCAGTGTACAAACACAAGATCTTCCAATGCTTAAATACATTGACCAAACGAGCGAGTGTGGAAACACTTTTTTTTTTGCAGTAAAACCTCAAGCCAAACAAATGAGAGTGTTACTTCACCACATCTGCTTTGTGTTAACAGTGTTTATGTCTCCTGCATTCGTCTTGCAAATCAGCCTTTAACATCTAATTCAGATCACCAGTGTAAATGACAGACCTATGTGGGACCATTGCCTTTACTAAAGAGCCATAGAGCTTTTTTATGGTGTGGGAAATCAGTTCACTAGCTTAATGATGTCCTCATATTGTTCATAGTAATCTAAGAATATTCACTATATAAAAGTATGCTACAATTCTTTGTCCAAAATTATTAGCCCAGGGCCAAGTGTTTATTGTTATTGCCCGTATTCTGCCACTGTGTTATTTATGTATTGCAATATCAACAAATTGCACTATTGAATTGTATCAAAATATATGATGTGTTCAGTCATGTCCTAAATGATTAATCAAATGGAATTGAGTGGCATCAGTGTGAGGTCATTGAGTATGCAGTGTGATTCATGTGTGTGTTTGTGTGTGTGGATGTGAGAGGTTGTGTATACAGTGGGTATGTCTGTGGTTTTGTGTGTCTCTCTAAGTGACCATTGAACAATGGTGCTATTCTACAACCCTGCCTCGCTGCTCCCTGGGTTTGGCCAAGTGTGTGCCAGGACAGACACACACGGCAGATGGAGGGGATCGTGTTCCCGCCGACACCTGGCATCACAGAGCACAGGAATGTCATTGTTTCCATCCGGCCAACGCACTTTCCCAGACGCAGCGTTAAGGAAAGAGGGTGGAAACTGAATTACAAGTCATTTGTGTTGCAGAACAGGGAGTGGAGTGGCTGTCAAGGGTTGTACAGTCAATAAGAACTGTTCAATTTCAGTTCGGAGGTTTGAATGGCTGATAATAAATGAGAGTAATATTCAGTAAAGTTGGCCCTCAATTTTTGCCCAAAAGTTTATCTCATTATGCCCAAATTCAGAATTATGCAAAGTAGGTATAACAAAATCTGATCTGGTTGAGTCAAAATGAATCATAAAGTTTCAGATTTCCTGAGGAAAGGCTTTCAGAAGGCCCGAGATTTTCACCCTGGCCATTGTGACACTGAGATCTTTCTGGAGTGGATTTGATTAAGCCTTGCCAGTCGGGCTGTTCAGGAACACTTTAATACTGAAACACAGTTTTAAGCATGACTCAATTAAGGTGTTGTTGGTATGGATATGACTGATATGACCTGGAATGTTTAATCCATTATGTGTGCAGTCGTGAGCCTGGTGCAAGCATTTAATAACGGCTTTGTGTCTCTTCACTGTATTTAAGCTTAATCAGATTTTCTTGCTTTATTTACAGCAGTTATTTCCATACTTTTATGATGAATAAGCCGTGCCCTAATCCTGTGGGTTCACAGAGTTCTTTCTGCATTCCATTTGTTTTGCTAATGCTAGCGCAGCTAGCGCTAGCAACCCGATCTTTGTTGACACCTGTGACGAGCTGATTTATGCAGGGCACTACGAAGCACCGCATGGTCATCTCCAACATATCCTTGGAGATACAGATGGGAAAAATAAAAAGGGACCACCATGGAGGGGCAAAAAATGAGGGAAAATAGTGGTGAGGAATAGGCAACCGCATGGTGAGCAGTTGAGGAGGCGATACAAACCGTATCATCCCTCTGTCATTATGGGCAGCGTAACGCTGGACAATAAAATGGATGAACTTACGGCTCGAATCAGACCAAACAGAGGAGTGCAGTTTGATGTGGTTTATGGAAAGATTTGGTGCATGAATGTATTCCTGATTCTGCTGTGGATGTTCCTGGTGTTACAAGTTTTGACAGACAGAACTCGACACGATAGAGAAAAGCTCAAAGTGGCGAACAAGCTCTTTTTGTTAATTAGCGATAGCACCACCAGTCTCACATTGTGATGAAGGACATTAAGCGGTTAGGTTAATGTTAGCTGGTTGTGTCTGTACGATCAGACAGGATCGTGATTCTCACACATGATCGCCATAGTTGAGACTCCAGACAAGTCACGCAGATGCTTTCATCCTCATCTTTTGGGACTTTAGCCACATCTCTGAGCACGCACATGTGTTTCACTCAAACAAATTGCTCACTTGGTAAGTGGGATTTTAAAATGTTTTTAAAAGAGATGGTAGGGGTGGTTCTGGCACCCATGACTCACTGAGCTCCTTATCTTAACGTTTCTGTAAATCTGTCTTGCATTATTTTTGGGTTTATTTTCTGTGTCCCATTAAAACGTGTTTATAAATGTGTTCCAAATACAAGAACAGGACTTAAAAAACAAACCATCTAAAAGAAAAGCGTGTACTTAAATTTATGGCCATTCTGAAATATGAACATTGGTTTTTAAGAGTAGTTTTGAGTATTTAGTGCCTGTCAAAAGCTGACCAAACAAACACACACAGAATTAACACTTCAGTACATGAAGTGTTTTAATACGCATGTTAAGCTTTTGGGAATAAATGGAAAATGTGTTTTAACATTAAGATAACTCTGGGAGAAGTGGTGAAGATATCTGACGACTTTCTTCTGAATCAAGACATTTTGTTTAATTTCTATAATGGACGTGTTGATAGACATCTTCCCTTGCCCCCACTCTCTACCGTGCCACTCCATAATTAAATTAAAGCTCATTAGGCTTGATTTGATCTCTAGCATGTTGGACAGTGATGCACGTTCTCCATCATTAGGCGCCCTATCAGCAGCTGTCTCATCGTTTTTCTGTTTTTTTCCCTTCTTTTTAATATTGTCCTGGCCCTTCGTCTTGAGTCTTTGCTCTTGGGGGTCAACCTGCCCTTTGGCAAATGCAGTGGAATTAACAAGATTCCTTCACCTCGGAGATCTGAGGATTGTTCCGATGATGAAGGTCCAATTCCTTTGTGAGCTTGATGGTAATCTGGCCTTTCCGACCGGCTTTCATTAATGTTTTCCACAGACATGGCCTTGTCTCACTCATTATCTGAGACACCCTCTTCCCTCCGTTCTCTTACCAATCCCTCCATTATCTTCCCTTTCTGCCTCTTAGGAGAGGTTCACTCGTATTAGATGAAGAATAATTAAGCCTTCAAGTGTACACTGAATGCTAATTGACTGATCAGTGTTACTTAAGACATTTTCCTAAGTGGGCGTTGTGTGAGAGGGTATTCTTATGAAAATACAAAAGGAGGACGATGAACAGAAACATACACCTTTAGTAAACAGGCTGGGAATGAAATACAAAAAAAAACACAGCTGGAAATTTCCTGTATATGTCTGCAAAATCCATGAGCATGATAAACATAAACTGTCGACAATAAAAACAGGATAAGAGAATCAAGTCTCATAGATGTTTCCGTTGTGGTCCTTGTGGTCTATTACTTTTAGACTAGGGAGTGACTGGCATATTTGTCATTTTCTAGCATCAGGTGGATGTTGAATTTGAAATGATTGATGAGTTGGTGGCAAGCATGCCATCTTCTCCAGTTCGACTGATAAATGGAGGATGACATGAACGTGCAGAATAATTTGTCCAGGATGTTAGATGTATAAAATTAAGATAAACATTGGCACCACCTTTTTCTTTCAGTGCTCCCTGGTCAATTGCTCCATGTACGAGGGCCAGCATGGGCAGTGTGACCGGTCCGCAGCTATGCTGCAAGTGTTCTGGCTGGAGGTCGACTGATACTGAATTTTAGCGATACCGATAGCTAGGTTGGTCCGTACTAAACACAATACTGAACTTTATTACAAAAACAAAAAAAGGTACTGAATCATGAAAATGTGCTATATGAAATAAATATGAATATATGAATAAATATTGAGGTAAATTAAAGAGATGCTTTCAAACTGAAAAAAAAAGAACTCTCCAAAACAAAAAGAATAATAAAAAGCACTCCAAATAACAACAAAATTGAACTAGTGAAACAGGAAAAACTGCAAGAGATTCAAGTGTAACATAGTCCAGTTCTGGTTGTAGTTCTATTTTAATACTCAATAGAGGCGTCTCTTGCCATACATATGTTTGCTCTCGCACTGTATAAGGACAACCGTTCTCAGCTGCTTCAGCTCTGACGCAACTTGGAAAAACAATCGGCGTGGGGTTTTGCTGATAACCAATGCTTCCGGGAATCAACTATCAGTGCCGATTAATCAGCAAAACTAATATATCGGTCGACCTCTAGTTCTGGCACTTTTCTGATTCAGCCCACTTGAACATTTCCAGCAAGTTAGCAGCTGCTTTTCTGTGGGATGGGACCAGATGGGCTGCACATCCACTTTGGAAGGTACTAGCCACTACATACCTGAAACCCCCTCAGGATGTGCCTGTTGGGATTTAACCCAGTTGTCTAGCCATCACAGTTTGCCCCTTTGTGTATATATAAATCTTGTTATATGTACAGGAATTAGGCATGATATGAAGTAGTTGCCCCTGCCATCAGAAGGTTGTGGGTTTGAATCCCAACACTGCTAGTGTCATCTCTGATGTATGCTAGAGTATGGTACCATCCCCACACACCCTTGCTTCGCTTGGTAAATGGGTTAGATGCAGAGAACAAAATTTACACTGTGCTGTGGTGTATTCACGTGTGACAATAAGGGTCCTCTTAACTTTGTTTGTGTGTAAGTACGTGTGCGTGTGTGCTTGTAAGTACGTGTGCGTGTGTGCACGTGTGCTTGCGTGTGCATAAAGGAGTAGAGATAGATGGAGGGTTTGACAGTGCCCCTAGCTTTCTCTCATTATGGATAGTGTGCTGTGGAAATGGGTCATCTTTAGCCAAGAGGGATCAGAGCCAGGCTTGTCTAAAGGAGCTGTGTTAGGAAGCAGCCACCCCACTAGCTGCCAGGGTAACACAATACGACAGGCTAACAGGCTGCACCTCTGCCCTCTTCTCCAGGATCCGCACAGGCAAAGATCTATCACTCTCAATCACCTCTCCGCATCCCAGCCACCAGGGCAGGTTTCACTCTTTTACTCATAGTGAGACAAGGCTGATTCTGAAGGAGTAGCAGGAAAGAAGTTGAAAAGTCTAGCACTCTTCGCTTCTAGTCTTCAGTATTTGTGATTTAAATCAACCAGTAAAGAAGAGTGTGAGATAATAAGAGGCAGATTTTGGCACGTTGGATTGTCTTGTGATAACAAATCTGTGGATGGAAATTGGAGTCAGATTCAATGTTCTAATCTTGGATGACAGTCTGATTTCATATTTATCAATTTGCTGATAGCTAAAGTCTGTATTTGAACTTGTTCTGAAAACGCCGTATTTACTGAACTGGGCAATGCGACTGTATAACTGAAACCGGATTAGTAGGCAAAGGTAATACCTCATCACTCAAGCACGCTCATCTCGTTGTCTCACCCACAGTGTTAACAATTGCTTGAAATTTGAACCAGTCATCGCCTCAGCATGAGAAAAATCCAGCAAGAAAAAAAAAAAACAACCTGACTCACTTTTTTATTCTTGTCTGTGGCCTCTTAGCTGTGAATGCGAATCTCACATATTCAAACACTCAAAGTTTGCTTCACAATATGCTAGAGCTCCTTAGTGTAACAGCTACATATTGGTGTAGTGTGTGCATTTTTTGCTTTGACGCCCACACAGTAAACCAAAATAGATGCCAAGCAAATGCAGCAGCCACCAAACGACACTCACATACAATAGAACAGTCTCCTGAATTAATTTAATTGCAAAACTGTTGGAACAGTATTCCTGTTGTCATGTGACTGGGTGTTAATAAATAGTGCGTAGTTTCTTTCTTGCCTTTTTCGGCTCTCTAGACTGCTTAGACTCTTTCACTATAGACTGCATTTTAAATGTCACAGTACATGGCAGCCAATCAGAACATTCCATAAATCCGACTTATAGGCGCTGTTACCAGAGCTGCCGGTTTAATTCTAAGGGATGAGGAGATTTTAATCTTGCAAAAATGAATTGCCACTATTTTTATAACATGAAACAACACAGACATTAGGAGTGGAGCTCAGGGGGAAAAAAACAAAGAAACTGGAAGGTATCCATGAAGTCTTTGTTGTTTTTGTGTCTACCTTCTGACTGGCAACCTGCACGAATAAATAAAAGTTGGGACAGTTCAGAACAGTGGTTTTCCTGCAGATTTTTTGGTCACGACCATAAACCTCATGATACAGGTAATCAATATGCTTTTATTTAGTGTCTACCTAAAGATATACTTGAAGGGATTGGAGGGAACATCTCCTAATGAAAGTTTCAGGTCAGTCACAAAGCTAGAAATGTCACTTCTCAGTTTTTTGTGTTCTTCTCTTTGAAATGATATATTGGCTCTGAAGAGTCTCAAGCCATTTGGCTAAATGTTTCTGATGGTTTCTGACGAAGTCACATTTATTTTCTTGCATTTTTTTTCTGGGCGAAGAGATATGATGCTCTCAGGGGCCACATGTTGAGTTGAGGTTTGGAAGGCCTGTTCATGCGTGCTGGAGGGACAGGGAGGAATGGTGAGGGATCAGGTTTTCTAAGGTCATCTCTCTGTGAATTTGGGTCGTTTGGCTCGAGTGGCTGCATGTAAGGATCAAGAATGGTGTGTTTGTGTGAGTACTGACAGAATGGCACAACATCTAATATCCAGATTACAGCTTTCCATTCTTGATGTGATTCTCAATTCATGCTTCATGCTTGTATGATTTGTGCAAGTTTTGTATTTTGATACCAGTTCACATTCACAGTTATTTCGGAGCTGTGGGTCGACTTAAAGCCTCAGAGTACACCTTTAACCTTTAAGAGTCTAGTTTCATGTTATTTGCTGGTTGTACAGTTAGTAGTTAGTTTGTGCATTTGACTTACGTTCTGTGTTGACAGTTTATGCAAAACCATAAATTGTTTTGTGTGTGGAAAAATCAGATATATGGACAGCAATGACTTTTCATAAAAGCATGAATTAAATTTCAAGGGTGCCCTGTTTTTGAAATAAATTGAGACCACTTTTACAGCTCCATGAACACAGAAGACTGTTCTGATCTCTACCAAAAATGCAGAAGTAGAATTTATAAGCGCTGGCCAAGAGCTTCAGGCTCAGTTTAGAGCCGAGCATGTTTCTCACCCCACACTGGTCCCAGGATTAAAGACTGGAGCACTTTGCATTCTGTTTGTTCAGAATTTATGTCCTACAGTGAGAGTGATGAAGTGGAGCTGCGTCTTCTTGATGTCCTAAAGAAGGTCCAGGCTGGATGGTGCTGGTCAGTGAGGTTGAGACAATACAGTAAATTGCGAGTTGGTTTAGTAGACATTTTAGGACTCCAGGTCAGAGATAAATGATACTATTTGATGTGGATCTGATGGACTGCGTTGTTACATCAAATATCAGAACTTCTAGAACCTCTTTTGAGATTTCAATATTTCAGTTTTTAAAACCCTTCTGGTAACAGTATCTTTAGTGTGTGTGTGTGTGTGTGTGTGTGTGTGTGTGTGTGTGTGTGTGTGTGTGTGTGTGTGTGTGTGTGTGT
>JBBKCR010000001.1:10418375-10447952 GCA_037577295.1 Ladigesia roloffi
ACACACACACACACACACACACACACACACACACACACACACACACACACACACACACACACACACACAAATACAAATAGTAATCAGAAAAGAGGGAAATGATCCCTATTTTTCTCCATGGCTGTAAGTCTATTTGAGTTAACTTAAAACCCGAGAGCATTTTTAGGGCAAGATCATCCAGGCGTGTACATTCCACAGTGCTATTTACATTTACAGGCTCCTACTGGAGTAGCTTCACTACTTGACCAAGCATGCCATGGCTGATCAAGTGCCTAGGGCTAAGAGGACAGTCTCGCTAGTTTTTGTGAGACTTTTTCAAAGATTTGATATTTTCCGCTGACCTAGCATGAAATTGCGGCCCCTGAGGGTCTAAAGCTGGCCTGCTCTAGCCCATGTGGCAGCTGGACCAGGTTTCTCTGTGCATCCCCGCAGCTCCAGGCCCGGCAGGCCAGTTTAATCCTGTTACTGTGTCCCATTTGGCCCTGCCACTGAAGCTGGATTAGTAGACGTTAGTGCTGTAGAGTGTGTTTCAGTTGATGAAACACACTAACTATCCACAGCTTGGTGTATAAATAAAATAACTAAGTAAAATGCTTGCAATAATGGAGATTTTTTGAGTCCATGGACGCGCACTTTAAACCTCAACGTGACCTCGGGCACCATTTGTGCTTCTAACCACGGCGTGTTCTATATCTGACCCAGCACTCTGGGGAATGGCATGCGATGAGACAGAAGGTCAGCGTTCAGGAGAGACTGGTTAGTCACACTCTTGCAGTTCTGAGATGTATTTGCGTGCCAAGTTTAGTTAAAGCAACACTGAGTAAATAATCACATTTTAGAGTATAAAATGTGCATAAAATATTATTAAATGAGTACAAGCAAAAATACGAAGCTGTCCAACAAAAACTATGGATCTCAATGTATTTATTTTTTATTTAAATGCTAAATTTCCCTTTGTATTGTGAAATTCTGATTAATGAACCAACAATGTTCCAAAATATAGGCTCTATATTAGCCTACAGTATAAGCCAACAGAGGCCAAATCTACTAATACGCACATGCGCACACGTGCACAGACGCACACATGCAGTAAACCCCTAAGTTTCCCTAAGGATAACGTTCCACATAAAGCCTTTTCTTTGATATGTGCTGTTGTTTTCTATGGTATAAACAAATAAATACAGTAATAAATACATTTTATTTACACTGACAAAAATACAGGGATTTAGGATGAACAAAACAAATAACATGGGAACTCTCAACACGACTCTCAAGAAAGCTCTATACTGTTCTGATTTGTCTGCCAGTGTTGCATCACAGGGCAGCAGCCAGTCAGCAGCAAGGAGAAAATGACGTTCTCAGATTGGCTACTTTCAAACCTCCCACCTTAGAGCACAGCGGTATTTCACCATCTCAAGACGCTTTTGTTTGTGTTTTCTGGACAGTGCCAAAAATCTTTACAGTTAAATATTAATTACAATTCAATTTCCATTTAAATAAATAAATAAATTATATTTTTGTAATAATTTAGAACAAAAATATATGAAAAAGAATGTTTGCGGCTCCCACTAATTTGAGGGTTTTTTTCACGAAAAATTATTAATTAGGTTCTATTGTGGAAAAAAATCCACAAATGACTTAAGCCGTGTGTGTGTGTAATAATATATATATATATATATTTTTTTTTTTTTTAGGGCTGAACATATTAATTTGTTATTATCACATTTACGCATTATTTAATTAATGCTAACAATTATTTTATTGCGCACTAAAACAGCTTTTCTTTTTACATTTATTTTGAAAGAGTGAAGTTTAGCGCAATGTTTGGGAGAACGCAAGTTCTAATCCACATGCCCAAGGTATGCCCAAGGGTAAAAACCACAAGTAATCAATCTTGGCCAACGTTCTCAGCCAACTGATCCTGTTGAGTTTTATAGGAGCTGACACAACTGACTTTAAAGATTCTCGCTGTCTTTGTGAAACAAAAACCACAATCAACGCAGCAAGAATGTTTTATTAAAAATTGCTCTTGGCTACTGACGGCTGCGTCTGGGTTTATCACCTGGGCCAGCGTGTCCAGATCTATTCTTCAGTCCTGTGACAGAACCAAGCTTCTCCTCTTGAGTGCGCCACCCAAAATTTAAACTCCAAGCCCACAGCGTTTATCGTGACACCTCACCCCTTCACCATGGCACACCCCAAACCTCGGAGGCCCCTCCACCCCTCCCATATTTCAGTGATTATCTTTCCATGCTTCCCACACACTCTCAAGCCAACCAGCCCCACGTACATCTACAGCTGTGGAAGAGTCCGGACCCTCAAAGGTTTGGCTTGTGTAGTGGTTTGAATGCCCAATGATTCCACATGAACCTGACAAACGAGGCCTCCGCTCCCTTCCACAGCGCAAAAGCACCACACACAGAAACAGAAGAGACTGCGGTAAGCCTGCAGCTCAGCTGAGAACAGAAAGATGGAAGGATGACAGTGAATGGAGGAAAATAAAAATGAAAAAATACAAAGCATCAGATCAAGCTTCTAATCAGTGCGCACACTATGACGCTCGCATTCTCCTCCTTTCTGTTAGCTTTCTTTCTTTGTCTCTCTTCCACACTTGCTAGCGCAGATCATTTACCTGCTTGTTAAGCCAATGCCAGAGCTTTGAGGAGGGAGACAGAAAGACAAACTGTTATTAGAAACAACCAGTGCAGGAAAGCAGCAAACATCAACGAAGTTCTCAGGCAAGAAGAAAACAGGAGAGGACTGGATGGGGGAAATAATGCAAAAGATTGTACATGGACTACTTGGAAAGATCGAGATGTTTTCAGTGGGAACAGGGTCTAAGACATCAGGTTCAGACCATGTGATGACCATTTCTGTAGGTCTCTACTATTATCTCAGAATCCCCTCATCACTGGCAATCACACTGAGGGGGTCTAAGACATCAGGGTTAGACCATGTGATGACCATGAAGTGGTTCTAAAGGAAGATGGTAAAACCTTTCTGACTTAAAAAACAAAGGTTGTGGATCTCCAAGGAATTTCTTCATTTACCTATGGAAAGGAATGCTGAAGTAGATGTGTGTTGATGGTGTAGGCAGTGTGTTTTTGGGTAGGCTGGCAATAGAGTGATTCATATTCAGGACATGGAGTCTTAATGGTTTGAGGCATATATGGTACATTTTACAGCTACAGTACAAGGATTGACTCATTCCACCCAAAACATTATGTTAACCATTGTAAATATTACAGAGGTTTTCCCATTTAAACACCAAAAAACTCTTCTGATGTATCATGAGGGTGGAGGGATCTACAATAGCTTTGTGATCGTGGCTGCTAATGGGAAAAAAGAACTAAAGATGCAGTTGGGGTTTATTTTTGCTACGTAGTTTGATCCCTGAGGTAAAAGGTGAACTGATACTTGCTTGATTGTATTTTTTAGCCAGTAGATTTCTCCAGGATTCTCAACGTCTGTTTGACATATTTCCATAATGCATGCTAGGTAATTTTCATGACAGAATTGTGATGAACATACCCACAATACAAAAATGTGAATTATTACTATGCTGCATAACAACAAGTAACACCATAAACTCTGGTTCCTGGCTACAGAAAAACGTAATCCACTAAAAACGTCCGAATAATTCACTTAATTACTTCTATTAAAGTATTTCCTATATACAGGAGAAAACAAACAAAGGATTTGCTGCTATTCTAAACCACAATTATTTTATCTGTTTAAGGCACAATGTTTACAGCTAATACTGCTATGTGTGAAATGCATAGAATTGGGTCAGGAGATCCTACAGCATACACTTTATTCACCAGCACTTACATAGAAGCACTAGAAGCCAACATTAGGCATTCAGACAGATACATTTTGTAATCACGTCTAAAAGCATGCAAATGCTATTATAATCGCCATTACACAGACTCTCAGCAATAACTGAGCACAGAACTTAATATGGAGCTAAAGCTTCTAAAAATACTGTAGCTTTCATTTCCAAAAGTTCAAAACCACAAGCAACAGAACCGACAAAATATTGGACTAGATAGTTATCAACCCCGGAACCCCCCCCTTTGTGTGTTGATGATTTGCATAGAGCAGCATGGGAACGTATTTTGTGCACTGTGCTCTCATGTGGGTGGAGCCATTAAGGAGTTACCTTGGTATCAACCCTGAGCAGAAACTGAGCGAGCCCTTTGATTGGTCCAGGCAGCAGAGCATCCTGTCGGTCTTTGACAAACTTCTCCAACCTCGCCCACCATGCCACCAGGGTTCGCTCTGCGAAATCCTTCACACCAAAACGCACCACCAGCTTCTTGATGACCCAGACTGTAAAAAACCCCACAGTTACAGTGTAAAATTATCCTGTCATCACTCTACCTGCAAATTTATAGCTGGAGATAAGGACCATTTAAATGATGTATGACCAGCCTTTATATTATTATTATTATCATGAGCTGGGAAGTGACTCACTGAGGCAACTGCACACGACCTCTGAAGGTGTGTGGTCGTGTCTGATATTACAACAATTTTTGCAGTGTGGTCAGAGTGGTGGTGAACTATAGGTAAGGATACTTGGCTCTGGACCAAGAGGTCATGGGTTTGAATCCTACCTTCAGCACACCACTGGGTTCTTGAGCAAGACCCTTAAACCCAAGTTGCTCCAGGGACACTGCCCCCTGGAGTTAGGAAACGGAAATCGCTTTGTGTAAAAGCGTCTGCAACCTGCTGTCAATATAAGGGCCACTGCCAGTGGGGAAACACCGTGGATGTTAAAGTGTGTACTTGGTCTGCAACAGATAGGTGGTACATGCGAAAGGAACATCCACATGTCTTCTTCTTCCAGGATAGACAGGGTCTTTCTAACCCTAATGCAGCTTTAGAGCTTCTCTAGCAACAAGCTGACACTTTTCCACCATAATCAACACTAACTTTTTCACAGTTTCTGCAGCAGCTCCTCCATGGAATTAGACTAGAAGAGTCAGCCTTCGCTCCCTCGTGCATCAGTGAGCTACGGGTGCCCATGATCGTCTATCGTAGATCAGTCTATTTAACAGTTGTCATTCCTTAGATCATTTGTGATAGATTTCCAATGCATACCAGGAACAACAGACAAAAACTGTTTTTCTGTTTTGGGGATGATCTGACCTGCCTGTGTAGCCATCACAACATGATCAGTATGATTCACTTCATTTATCAGAGGTTTTAATGTTGTGGGTGATTTGTGTATACACTCAGTGGGTGGAACATATATCCACTGCTGTTCTCACTGGATACTGGATAAGTCAAGGAGGTTTTATTGGCATGTCGACCCAGTGAAAGGAAACACTGTACATTTAGGATCAAGTAGCAACACAGAAACAGAACAGAACATCACAAAACCACAAGTGCAGACAGAACAAGTGTGTGCAAGATGAACAAAAGCACAACAAAACGATTAGACAAGACCAGACAACGGTCAGTGCAATAAAAAACAGCCACAGTCTGGATGAATACAGTATTTTGACAGGTACTGTATTCCAGCTGCAGAAATGTGTGTGCACAAAAATGCAGAAGAGGTTGATAATAAAATGGAATCAACCTATTATGAAACCTAATATGTGATTGTTTATGCTCAGGTTCACATGAACCCTACATTCAAGCAATAACATTCATCTCTAAAAATTAACCAAGCTTATTCTGTCCTCTCAAGACCTATAAAACAATACATTGCTGTTTTGGGGGGCTGAAATTTTGGTGCACACCCTGGTCATTCGATAATAAAAATAGGGATTACCAGCAAAAGGGATGGGCAGCAGCTGAAGGATCCAGAGGTTGAGCCAAACTTGCACCAGCACAATAGCCCAAGCCAGCAGCACAAAGTAGATGTCACTGGCCTTCTCTCTGTGTGGGAGTCCCTGGAATTCCTGGCGAATGCGCAGAGGGGTGCTGGTGGTGGAGGGGCTTCTGGAACAGTCCTCTGGCTCTGCGAGGGTGGGTGCACAAACAAAGTTAGTAACACGGCTCCAGGAACAGACACACTAGTTTGTATATTTGGAGCAGGCTGGGGATTTAGTTTACCTTTAGGTGACTTCCTGCCGCTCTCCTCCTCTGACGCAGCAGTGGTGTAGTTGCTGCAGGAGATGGCCATGTAGATAGTGTTAGCAGCAAAAGATAGAACATGCCCTGTCAGTTCACCTACGAATGGACAAAGGGAAATATGGAAAAGGAAATAATTATCTGTGAGAGGGAGGCAATCAGTCACAAACACTAGAACATTGCCACTAAAAAAGGGCTGGATATGGCTAAAAAGATTGTAAAGATACATTTTTTATGTATTATTTTTAGCATCTGTCAAAATGTTTTTCTGCTTTTTAACAATATATATGAACAATATCTAAAAATCGAGAGCTAGCTAAGCCTGCTAACTGCGCTGCAGGTTTGTGCTGCTGTGAGTGAATGGCTATACTTCTCTCCCACCACATCACAAATTAAAAGTACATTTCTCCACCATGTTTTCTGAAACAGGACGTGTTCAAAGGTCAGGCTTTTGCTGTTAATGTGGGACGGATGAACAAAACCTTAATAGAAAACATCAGTCACCAATTTCAATAAAATACAATTATTGAAGTGAAAGTGATCACTGCCATTATCTTATCACCTATAAGTACTGTAATAGTTTCCTACCCCCTCACCTTTCCCTGGTACAGAGGCTTTTTCCTGTGAACCCACTATTAGCAGAAAGACCACCACCACAAACACAGGCACTCGCCAGGACCCCGTTAGAGACACTGCACAAAAAAGGTAAAGCACAGCACTCAGACAGTTATTTGTTAGTATATCCACTAGTATCTACATGGTGTATAATACTTTCTGTGTTTATATGCACCGGTACATAACGTGACAGTGCATATTCAGAATCCAAAATCTGAGTAAATTATTTACATTTTATTAGTTTTAGAGACGGAGTACATGTCTGTATATAAGAGGAAGTAGATGATGTGCGAGTATGCACAGCTCTGGGGAAAAAATTGAGAACACTGCAAAAATGGCTTCTTTTATAGATGATTTCATGAGTAGTTTAAGAACTGCTTACAATATTTCTCCTCATTTCCAGATAAAAATACTGATCATTAAAGGAAACGACAAATCATCAAAATCAGAGAAATGATGCAGCTTTTATAGAACCTGAAAAATTCAAGGAAAACTAATCTCTTGTTTAGTCAAACAAAATGGCAGTAATGAGCTTTGTGGAGCTTCTAGGAGTGTTTCACCATCCAGCTGTTCTCACTGTGAGAGGAGAGTGTGGATTACAGCAGTTTTTTATACTTTTCCTCGGTAAATAAGATGTGAGGAGCTTGTGGAGGAATTTAACAGACACTTGTGTGGAATAGTTGACCTATTCATAGCATTGCTGTTTGAAATATGAATTGCAGTCTTCTGGGTTTTTTTCCCAGCGCTGTAAGACACACGCGGTTAGGGAGCGGCCGGCTCTGTTAGCTGAGAGAGAATCTGAAACTGGAATTATCAGCTGTGATGAACGAGGGCCGACTGGCGGACCAAAGATTAGCATCAAGTCTTTCACAACCATAGTGTGTGCTGACTCAAGCAGCAAAGGTCAATTAAAACCAGCACCGAAACATGTTAAAGCCAATAAAGCTGTGACATGTAATGTTCAAGGAAAAAGCACATTATAAATCAGGATCATTTTTTGGTCCGGGTTTGGCGGGTTTCCCTGTTTTGATCTGGTTTTCCAACTAGATCAAGACATTCTTGCCCTTTAACCACGCCGATATTTTCAGGTTTTCCAGTTACTAGTATCTGTGTGGAAAGGGCTGCTTCAGTGAATGGAAAACATAATAATATTTAAATATCATTCTGAATCTCATGTGCAGGAATGTAATCAATGTGATTACATCCATTAAATCTGTTCTGGGTTTTCAAAGCAAAGCAAAGTAAAACAATTTCCAATCAAAATTCCAAACAAACTAATTTAAAACGACTTCATACGTTTGAATGTAAACAGCTGGAAGTTCAGCTTTAATTCTCCAGGTGAATGTTACTTTAATGTCTATATGCCCTTCATGCTAAAACAGACCTGTGCAGTTCTTACCCAGGTAAAATATGAGGGAAGTCCATACAGGTACAGACATGCCACGCAGGTAGCCCTCCATGCCGGGGGTCCACTTAAACGCCACGGCCAATGCATAGCCCACCACTAAGGTGCCAACCTGGAGAGAGAGCGAGAGACAACCCGAGACTGAGAGCTTTAATCAAGTGCATTGAAAACACAGGGTCACTCAATTTCAGACTGCAAAATAATCCAGAAATTATAAACTTGGGTCATATTGGTACAAACAGTAACAGTAGATACACTGCAGACGAATTCACGACAAAATATGTTTGTCCAGACCATACTGGTCTACAGGCCACAAGGCAGGGACTCTGGACGAGGTTGAAAAGGTTGAGAATAATTGCTTTAGAGAACACTGGACACTTGTTTGACAGACACTGGCTGTCAAACACATTCCTTAAGACTTGCTTCATACCAGCTAAAACATATCTTCACAATCAAATGTCATCCTATTCTATACCACTGTAAAGAGACCACCTTAACACAAAGTAAACAGAAGTGAACAGTATTCTCAGCTGCAAGAGATCAGGTCATGCTCTTTGGGAGCGGAAATGATAGGGCAGGGCATCTTTCAGGGCATTCAGAATAGTAATGGCATTATCTCAGAGTCTATTTAAACTTAGCAGCATGTCTCATATTCAGCTGGTGGTTAGGATGCCATGCAAATGAAATTTCCCCAGGCTGAGTGAGATGATAGGACTTTCGATTTGCTTCAAAACAGTTTTTCTTTATTGACAACAAAGAGCTTCATTCAAGATTGTGGCAATCATGAAATTTTAGCTTGATGATTAAATGCCACAAAAATATCCGCAATTTAATTGTGGTTTTCTGCTCGATTTAAGCAGCTATTCTAGTCAAACCTGAAAGACGGCTGCTTGGCCATCTTGCTTCATAGCTGTTTTTCCTTGTAGCTACAGCTAATATTTACTAACAAGAAATACTACACTGTTATTCACATGCACACACATTAATGTCTACAGTTACAAAACATCATGCTTAGGTAATCAAGCAAGGCTTACTTGTGAGTGTGCACACACACACACATGAAATATATATATATGTGTATTTCATATGTATTTTTCCGCCAGGGGGGGGAAAGGTTAGAACGATTCTAGGGGCCCAGCAATGACATGGAGCCCTGTTAGGGGCTAGTAATATTATATTAATAAGGGGTGGTGGTGTTCAAATCTTTCATGGGACCCAAGATTTCTGGCAGCGCCCCTGCTGGGAGCAGTGTGTGGGGACGGTACCTTCTTCAGGGTACCTCAGAGGTGCCTAGCGGTCTTGGTGATCGAACCACGACGTTTTGATCGCAGGGCGAGTGCCAAAATAGTCTTCAAATAACTGCTCACATTTTAATTATTTAATCATTCAGGTTTCATGACTAAAGATCCGACTCTAAAGTTGGGAAATTTCCTCTACAAAATGTCCTGTAGGATGTCAACACAAAAATAGCTATAGGATATAAAATAAATTTTACAGTATGACTTTACAGCACGAACTAGATTTGTTTTTAGATTTATTAGCATCTTTTGCTAGTTCTGTGCCACAACTGGTTCGGCTCATTTTCCCCACCCCTGTTGCTCACTGGGAGCTCGGACCTGGACACTGCTTTGTGACAACATCGGCTGAAGAAATAAAATTGAATGCAACTGAAAATGTTTCAAGTCGAATCGTCCATCAATATAGTCGAGATGACTAGTCGTCACACAGCGGAGGAACACATGTGTCCAAAACGAAGCAAATTTTATCTGTTATCTCTAACATTAACAGTCAACATGGCAATTAATCTAAACTAAACTTTAATGGGCAATTTATGTGCTCAACTGGGAACAGTTTAAGTCACCGCAGGACAACTCTCTGCGGTGCTAGCATTAGCCATGTTAGCTAGCGAATGCCATTTCAGATACAGTGCAGAACGCAGGTACAGTCAAGAGTCGACTCTGGAGTCGACTAGTCGACTTTTGTTTTAATGCCCTAACACACACTCACCCAAAGGCCGCTGAAGTAGTCCAGCGCACAGCATATGACTGCGCATGCGTGTCCGAGCACCACCTGCATGCCTATGACGCTCCAGAACAGGTAGAGAAGGTAGAGCAACGGGGCACCGCCCCCGATCACCAGGAGCACGTGGAGGCGCTCGAGCACCAAGGCGCCCAGCGCCTCCACCCCGTAATTGACGCAGGAGGCGGGCACCAGCAGCGTGCCCAGCACGATCGGCGTGCCATTCTCGCGCAGCCCGCGCAGCCACGAGCGCCCCAGGCGCGCCAGGGAATGCTTGAACGGGTGCAGGAAGGTGCCGCACAGCACAGCCCACAGCAGCGGCCGTAGGAAGGCCTCCAGGATGAAGTAGACCAGCACGGCCGCGCCGCAGCAGATCGCCACGAAGATCAGGGCCCCCGTGTTGTAGAACGCCTGCTTGATGTTGCGGTCGAACTTGAGGGAAGACGGCTGGTTCACGGGCGGCGCGCGCTCCGCCGGGTCTCCGTCCGTTTTCGGGGGCTCCATGTCTGACATGTTTACAGGGAACCCCTCCTGCTCCTAGCCTGCCTCTCTCCCCTCTCTCTCTCTCTTTCACACACACACACACACACACACACACACACACTCTCTCTCTGTTGCTCTCTCTCTCTCTAACTAGGGACCAGCTGGTCACCACGTGAGGAACTGCGCACGGCACACTTTGACGCAGCTCAAAGCACACTGGGAAGTGTAGTTCCACCCGGAAAAAAAAGAATCAATGCAAACATGTTCACTTTCTGAGGGTTTATATTTTAATAGAACCGAACAGCTTTCCCTTAGTTTTTTTAATTACTGCTGGCAGTATTTCTCCTAATTTCCAAATAAAAGTGTCGCTCCTTTAGGCATAATATTAAAGGAAATGACACTACATCAAAATAAGAGAAATGATGCAGCGTTTACAGAACTTGAAGAACTGAAAGAAAACAAATTCTTGTTCACTTTGAAACAAAATGATCACTTTTGATGAACATAGTAGTTTTACCCTCCAACTGGTGTTGATTACAGCAGTGTTTTCATACTTTCCCTCATTAAATAAAATTCAGGTGATCACTAATCAGATCCTCATAAAGCAGAATGTTTAGATATTTAACATTTGTCAGACTCATAGAGATGATGATTTTAACAATTTGTACCTATTTTAAATAGCAGGAAAGTGGTTATTTAATATTGAATGTGTTATCTGAGTCCTGTTTTTGTGTGGAAGCAACACAATTCTCACCCTTATGAAGGCTAAAGAGTAATGCATTGCTGCATGATGAGGGAGAAATATTGAAATTACAGCCGTGTTGTTTGGTAGACAGACCCTAGACTACTCCACACATGTTCCTGCACCTGTTTCAAAAGAACAGACTGAATAGCACACCAACAGTACACCACCGTTGCCTTAAAACCCATTAGAAGACTGCAATAAGTTTAAAAGTTTACAATTAAAACAACAAGGCATGTTAATATAGCCACAAACATGCTTTCGGCCACAAGTCTGTACATTTCCCCTGGCTGTTATCAGGGTTCTTTTTGACATTTGAATCACAAAAACGAGAAAAAAATGTTGTTTGTACGACAATGTTGTTAACACACCTATGGGATTCCAGTAGTTTGTTTAGCTGTTGGCATTGCACAGGAACATGTTTAGCTAAATTAGAGAGAAACATGAAGCTTTTAAACGCAGATGAACAGGTTTTTACATATTTTTCTGCATAACTGCCAACAGTGACCTCTGCAATAAAGAGCCCTGAATCCGAGTGTTTTTTTTACGAGGATAAAGATTATTTGCCATCTTCTCACTGTAGTTTCCTGTTCCACCTTATTTTGTGCAGCATTCTGGTGCCTGTGAGGTGTCCGAATGTAACTTTTGCACCATTTAAAGTGGGAAGAAAGAGGGAATTTTTAAGTCATAGAAATATAAATCATAGAATCTGCCCACTTTTTGAGTTCTTTTGTATTTGTATGCTGGACAAGGCAAAGCAAACAGAGACTAAAGGTGAAGTTAGCATTTTCCAATGAGCATGCACTTGACAGAGTTATTACTGTCCTGTATATGTATGTGTATGTATGTGTGTGTGTGTGTGTGTGTGTGTGTGTGTGTGTGTGTGTGTTCTACCTCAGCTCTTTGTCAGCAACACTCTTTGTTAAGAACATATAATAGTAATGCATTGCAAACTGCAGACAGACAATACATGTTAATACAGCCACATGTTTATAAATAGAACATCGAATTATAGCCCATAACAAGAGTCAAGTGTTGAGTTTGGCCTCATAACAGATTAAAGTCACACATTTGATCAGTCTTGTTCCACATTTGAGCCCCTAGTTATATAACAATAATGTTATAAAGAAATTTAATTTCAGATGTCAGACAAAGTTTTATTTTGTCGTCTTTTGAAGTGTTTGGTTTCCACTATATTTTCAGTTAGATTGAAAAACTGCGTTTCATGTTTATCAAACAATCCTACTTGTTAAAAAGTGCAGGATTTGCCTAAATATTGTTTTACCCCAAAGGAAATGTAAACATATTTGAGATTTAAATGCTACTATCAGAACAAGTGGATCAAAGCTAGAGCATTTATTTACAAGGTAGTGCTCATTCAGTTCTGCTGTTTTCACCAAAAACTAAAAAAAAAAACCATGATCATTTGTTCTGTGCACGTTTCCAAACTTCTGATGGACATTTTACTTTCTGTGACTGGTTTTATATAAATAATACCGCAAACAAGCCCAAAAATCACAAAATGCCAAGTTCCAAGTGTCAGGTTTAGAGCTTCAGTTGCTTCTGTATCAACCCTGGTCAGGTGTTTATAAAGGGTCCATATTCTACCTGTTCATGCTGGTTTATTCATTTTTTCACATTTGTAGGCTTGTGAACCAAAAATATAATGTGTATTTATCATAATTTATTCTTATGTTATTAACAAATCCAAACACTACCAAGCCAGTATAAAATCACCTCTCATCTGAAACTGGAGGGATTATCAGAGCAGTTTTTGTGCTGCTAAACTCTCACCTACATAAGGAGACAGCAGAAAAGTGATGTAAGAACTTTTTTAACAATGGTTTTTCATATCCCTCTCACGAAAGGTGCCGGCGGTTCCTGCCAAACTCTACGACCTGTTCCGCTTCACAATTCAAAATCCCACTTAGTGCAGGTTTAATTTACAGGCCCTTTTTGTCTAAAATATCTAACTTTAATTCCAAGATCAAGACTTTTCAAGGATTGGCTTTCCTATCTGGCAGCAAAGCCTTTATTCTTCTCAGAAGGCTTTAAGCTAAACTGGAATTCTGCTGAGGCAGTTTGATTGCCTTCCTTCATAACAGCATTAGTGAGGTCAGGTTGGTGTGTTGACTGATTATGTCTGGAGCACAAACAAATCTCAAGTTCAGCCAAAAGTTGCTCAGTGGATTTTCATCGCTTCAAAAATGTAATTCCAGCAACTAATAGCCAGTGGCAGGGAGCTTTATCCCTCTCTGGCCAACACTCAGCAATGCACTTAGTGACCTCAGGGTCATGCACCGTGCGTCACACTCGGTTGGTGATGCTTTCCTGAGGAGAACACTTGCCTGAATGTTTGTATGTTTGGAAGCTGTTACTTTTGTACTATCATTCAAATATAATTGCATCGTAGCATATTTAAACACATTAGTTCATTTACATTCAATTGACTCAGTTTTGACTTCAGTTCGTTATGGGAAACACCTGACGGAAATATAAAAGGTGTTTTTTGGATCATTCAAAAAAGAAATAAATAACCAAGATTGAAAGGTGATAAAATATCTTTACTGCTTCCGATCTGGACATTTATTTTTCTACAGAATTTACATTTACAATATTTACTGAAACACCTATTGCAAGTAGTAATTGTGACATCTCAGCAATGGGTTTACCCTAAAGTAGTTTTCCTATGGTGAAGTCTTGTGGTTGTGAACAACCAATGCTGGACTAATTTTGATTGTTCAAACACTGTGGAACAAATTATGGCTATTGACTGTGCCCCTGAAACATAAATCGAGCAGCATCGGCTCTCAAACACAACAGAAAAACTCCCTAATACAGCATTCAGGTGAATTGCATCGGGAAATCAAAACTGTTGGCACAATAGTCAGGTGTGTTTTATAAGGTGTGTAGGTGTGTCCGAATAGCAAAATATTGCAGATGTTGGTCATTAAAATGTGGATAAGGGTGAAAAGCAGACTCAGCCACTATAGCACGGGCTGATCTTTGTTGAATGATAAACATCTGAACCCATCTCCCTGTTTTTATTAATGGAGTTGACAGGTTGGTACGAATTAGGAGTCATTTCTGGACACCTTGGCACACACCTCCTGACTCCCTCCCTTACTCTCCCTCCCCCCAGGGGTAGAACAGAAGCTAAACCAGTCAGTACAGGATGCTAAATGTGCAGCTGACACTTTGCATGAACAGTAAACATGCAGTAGAACGTAACTGTATGGAAGAATACATGACAGAGACCACACAGGAGAAAATAAAAGCCAGGGCATTGTGCATACATCTCTCAAACAGATAAGGCATGTCATCTCTATGGCATCTTGACTTTGTCTTATAGTGAAACACAATGCAAGATTAATTATGGCTAATAGAAATACAGCCCTCTTCCTAAGTTGCACCCTACTGCACAGGTCTAGCTTGCTGGATATGATTATCTATTCTAGTCATTTCAGTAGGTAGCTTCTTGCTGTTAGTTGCTAGTGACAGTTCTCAGATGCTGTTTTATTGCTGCTGGGCTGTAATGTGTTTAGATGGCCATAAAACCTGCTTGTTGCAGATGGTGATAGCAGGGTAAGTGTAGCTGCCCGCCCTGGAGCCCACAGCGTCCTGTGGGGGGTCACTGTAGTTACGGGGTGCCCATGAGCAGGTAGAAGGTCAGCGCCACGATGAGGAGGAGGCAGAAAGGGGAGGAAAAAGTCTGGTAGGCTGCAGCAGGCATGAAAATGTCCTCATATTTATAAATGCTGATCATGTGATCGGACACAGGAGGATTGTCGATGTCGTGCCTCGTGATGGATCCTGGGAAAAACGAACAGAGGGGTCAGAGCACAGAGGGATCAGTACACAAATAAAATGCAATGAAATGTCCATTTAATACAGTGCTTTAGTCCTGAATCAGCCTTCCAGGGCAACAAGTCTAAATCACGAATGATCAAGCTGAGGAACACAGTGGCAAAACAAACGTAGAGCATGAGTGTCTGGTCTGGGGTCACTGTGGGTGGCCACTAGAGGACGCCTGAAAATCAGCTTTAGTTATAGCTGCAGGTGTGATCAAGAGTAAGTGGTTATCTGTTGGGATTGGGTGTTTCTGAGTTGGGTGTATTTATTTAAGTTAGTTTCAGTTGGACCTCGGGATCAGTCCACCGCCACCCTGGCTTAATGTTTGGTGTGTGATTACAATAAAGAAACGTAAAAGTAGAGATCGACCGATATATAAATTTACCAATATTTTTCCTGATATTTAAGCATTTTACCATAATCGGTTATCGGTTTTGTAATATCGGGTTCACGATTAACACCGCCATCTTGTGGGTGTTTTGAGAATTACACGCATGATCGCCATTGCAGCACGGCGTCTGAGGGGAAACTGCGTGCAAAAGTAAAGTATACTTACTTGCTTTCCTCTATTTAGTAAAATGTATTAAACATAACAGCTATTAATGCACTTTTTGTGGATGGATCTTCCTGTACTTCATCACAGCAGTTTGTCAGCAGACATTACAAAATTGGCAGGTAGTGTTCTCCTGCAAGCATGTTATGTTTGAAGCAGTTTGACATCTTTTGATGGCTGGATGAAGCCTGTGTTGGCCCATGCCCACCCACTTGGTGGTATCGTATTATTAGGGTAGTCCCAGGTGCTGTGTGGAATTGGTCATAAGAAAAATTGGGTAGAAACATGGGACCTTATTAAAAAGTTTTGCAACAGCCTGTTATCTTGAGCACTACTGACTGGGTTCAATATCTATAGGAGATTAAATCAACTTTCAGGAAGAATGTTCAAAATGATTATTAGTTCATGCAGGGATTATCTTTTCAAATATAGCAGATCATTACATCTCACAACGCAGCACCAACGTACCCTGTATAGCGGGGCCCCAGGCGAACAGGTAGTACCAGCTGAGGTGCAGGTCCACCAGCGTCTCCTCTCGGGGGACATGCAGAGGGCGCTTGAAGCGGCAAGTGACCCGGTTGTTCTCAAAGATTCCCTCCTCATCCCTGGATGGGTTGCGCTTGATCTCTTTAGCCCACTGACCCACATTGTAGAAGTGATGGATCCTCACTCGCCCGTTATCATCGTGAACACAGCCCATGACATCATCACCTCCCTTGAACAAAAACCTCAGATTAGGATCATTTATGCGTGTGTGTGTTTTTTATTATCAAGCCATTAGTATACAGTGATGGCTCAACCAGACTGGAGGAGGACACAACAGCAATACCAAGTGCATCAATGATACATCTGCCTCCATGACTGTGGATGTGCACTTGCTGCCTAGATCCTGTGACACTGCCTGCAGATCAGGCGATAAAACTGGCCTGAGAACAGCAAGGGCCAGTCTGTCCAGGGCCATCAGAACCGTCAAGCACACACATGCCCAGAAAATCTGCAGTCACTTTTAGCTGCCCCCACACCAAACCCCCTCCGGTTTGCATCTGTTATTCAGTTATTCAGTGGATGATAACATCACCACCTAAGACCAAGCTCTCATCTACTTGAACAAAAAAGGCATTCAAGAAGCGGGTGACTGAGGCAGAGCCAACAACCTTTCTCTAAATGTAGACAAAACGAAAGAGATGTTTGTTGATATCAGGAGAACACATCACTCTCTGTTTAACAGCAAAGGCTTCTCAGTGGAGATCATCCAATGTCTTGCTGTTCACATTGTGGAGAACCTCAAGTGGACCCTCAATGCCACCTCCATAGCAAAGACTCTCTATTTCTTGTGGAGACCGAAGAGAGTGCACTCCATAATTCTCATTACTTTCTACAGAGTAATAGAGACCATTCTCTGTAGCTTCATCCTGGTGTGGTACAGAATTTAGATAGCAAGATCCTACAGAGTAAAGCATAACGATTTTCGTACCAGAATGGGAAGTGTTTCTTCCCCCTGGTCACTAGACTCCTATATCAGACAAACCATCCACCACACACACTCTGAATTAAACTGCCACCTTTCTCCCAGTCACAGGACACACACACAAAGAAAAGATACTCCCTGACTGTCACTGTAAATATGCCACTTTACTGATTATATCCATCTTCTCTATTTTTTTCCTAATACAGTAGCTTCTGTTTGCAATGTTTGCAGTTGTTAATTGCTGTCTACTACATTTCATTACTCTGCTGCAGTATGTCGTAGTGCTAGTGTGAGTGAAGATAGTGTTGTTACTGCTCCTGTCCAGTAAAATACAGCCCTGTCCTTATCTGATTTCCAGTTATTTATGTTTCACCATGCTTCAGGAGGAACACTGTTTCTATTCACTCTGTACCCTGAATAATATCACCTACTAGAAGTATGTCTGAGCATTGAACTTAAATGAAAATGTACCATGTAAAAATCAGAAAAGGGATGACTTTAATTTATGGCAAAAATTCTTTGGTCTACAGCAAAGATACAGAGTTTGCTGGCAATTTGAGCAGAGGCAAGAATACAGGAACAGCTGGACACAACACAACAATACACAACACAACACAACACGACACAACACAACACAACACAACACAACACAACACAACACAACACAACACAACACAACACAACACGACAAAGAACTCTGAGATATATAGCAAAACTATCTTCATGCTCGTCAGGGACGTCGGAAGCATTTTTTATGTGAGGGGGACCAGTGGGGGCGGGCTTTGGCCATAGGGGCGTGGTTTATATGGGAGTGGGGTTGATGTGTGCCTGTAGGGGGTGGGGTTTTTTGGAAACCCCTGTTGAATCTTTTGCCACAGAATCCTCTCCACTTAATTGATAGAAGAACACACACCACTGGAAATCCGCTCCAACTCACCATATGCGAGTGAAGAGAATGGTCAGTGAGAGACTCGGATCGCCAGTGGTGTGTGATCTGCTATCGGTTTAGTGGAGTGGAATCTTTCACCAAAGATTCAAGATTCAACAACGCTGGGTGAACGAATTATTTATGTTAAATGTGGGGGGGTTCAATCCAATAAAAATGAAATGTGAGGTGGACATGCCCCCCTGATTGAATGGCATCGATGCCCATGATGCTCATGGTAAAAAAAAAAAACACTGAACAAAGTAGTCATGAGCTAAAAACTGTCAGAAGGTTCAGGATGCATTCTGTAAATCTAGCAGCTGCCTTGATGTACAGGCTGCAGCAGTGTGTGATTTGATGTGATGACGTAATTGTGCTCGCAACTGGAACATTAAATGCAATGTGAGTGCAGGCCAGCAGGGGATGGGGGGGCAATATTGCTCAGACACAGTTCAAGGCAATCGAGCCATGTGAGTACATCCCAAGGCCTTTAGAGAGGCTCACTATAAGTGATACAATTGAAGAGCATTAACATTTGCACACATCAACTGACTGATAGTGGCTGATTTCAGTCCCTTCACTATGTTCATTTTAATTTGCATTCATTTACCATCTTCTTGTCAGAAGAAAAGCCCACAGCAACCCAGCCATCTGTGTCTGCGCTCATTTCAAACTCCACATCTGTGCCAATGCGTCTGTAACTGAGGAAGTAGTCGCATGTTTCAGCATCACAGCCAGGCTTTCCATACCTACACACAAAAGGATATACAGACAGATCTTTACTGATGTGCAGTTCTGTGTATTAGATGAACTTGAATATCAAGTGATAGGTTGATAACAATAAAACGTGCAATTCCCCTCCTTGCCCTAAATGCAATAAATACAGCATTTGCTGCATCTGCCTTGAGCACGCCACTGACTTTGTTTTACATTAAAAGATAACCAGTAGCTAAAAAGGGTGATATAATAATAATTATGTGATTTGCCCTATTGGCTACAGTATTATTTACACAGTTTAGTATTTTAAGGAGCCAATCAGATGTGATTTTTTTATTTCGCTAGACAGGCGGGATGTGAACATGTTCCTAGAAGTTGGTTTTATTTTCTGTGTGAAATATTTACAGAATGTGTTGAATTTGTAATTTATTCATGTTATATACAGTCATTGCCAAATGTTTTGAGAATGCCACATATATTAATTTTCACAATCTTTGCTGCTTTAGTTTTTATGAGATACTCCAGAATGTTATGAAGAGTGATCCGATGATTTGCATTGGACTGCAAAGTCTCTCTTTGCCATTAAACTGAACGTACATAATATCCCAATAACTAATTTGTGCTGCATTTTAAACTGTGCCACAAAAGGACCTGCTGACATTATTTCAGTGATCCTCTCGTTAACACGGGTGAGAGTGTTAATGAGGACAAGGCTGTAGATCACATTGACAGCACTCTAGTTAGAATAGCAGTAAAAATACTGGATGATTTAAAAGGACAGTGGTGCTTGAAATCATTGTTCTTCTTCTGTTAACTCCAGTTACCTGCAAGGAAACATGTACAGCAATCAATGCTCTGCAATAAAAAGAGCTTCACAGGCTCAACAAGAACAAGGACTGTCTCTTCAAGGCACCACGAGTGAAGAGTTTGCTAAAAAATGTCAGCAGGCAGGAGTGAGGGCATCCACACGCATAATGAGGAGAACATTTCTGGAGGGTGGTGTCAAGAAGAGCAGCAAAGAATGAACCCGTCTCTCAGAGAAAAACAGACTGATATTCTGCAAAATGTACAGGGACTGCTGAGGACTGGGGTAAAGTCATTTTCTCTGATGAAGCCTCTTTCCAATGGTGTGGGGCATCCAGAAATATGATTATCATTATCTTATGTCATTCCAATTATGAAGTGTCCTGAGACTTCTCATCCAAGCGAGTGGCTCCCTCACACACAGCCACTAATAAAGAATGGCACTAACCCATCCTACAAGAGCAACTTCTCGCAACCATCCAAGCACAGCTGGGTGAAGGACAGTGTCAGCATAATGCAGCTCTTGCCAAAAGGCAAAATTGATAACTGAGTCGCTTGGGAAATTAAAAATAGTCATTTTTGATTCACAGCCAGGAAAGTCTGCGGACCTTAATAGCACAGATAATCCTCAACAAAACCCCACAAACTCTCACAAACTCCAAGTGTTTATTATACAAGAATGGATTTCCATCAGTTCAGAAGTTGACTGACAGGAGGATGCCAGGGCAAGTTGCAGAGGTTTTGAAAAAGAAGGGCCGATGCTCCATTTATTGACTCTTGCATAAACTTCATTCTACTACATTTAAAATGCTTGTCATTATATTTCAGTTTCTCATAGAAACATCTGACAAAAAGATCTGAAAAAAAAAAAAACTGAAGCACCAAACTTTGCGAAGATCAATATTTGTATTATTCTGAAAACTTACGACTGTACCTGGTTATGTATGCACACCGTGACCAGACACAATGTTCAGAGTTTTTTGAGACAGCTGCAAAATCTTAAAAATGAACAGAACATTTTTGTCTTCTCCATTTTTGAGATACTAGTTTAGCTGAAATATATTGCTTGTAATAAAATATCCGTTGGTTTAAGCAAATCATTGTGGTTTTTCTATTGCAGCATGCCCACAGTCAGTAGATCCCACCCAACAACTACTGATTTTCCTTTTAGGGAAATATCAAACAACAACATAATGTCTTGTGGGTAATATTTAACTAAATGTTTGTTTCAGCCTCAACTGACCATTTCTTGCCTGACCAACACTTCAGGGTAGGAAATGTGGGATTTTTTTTCTGCTTGAATCTCACCTGATACAGCCTTTGGTTATTCCACAGTCACTGACTTTGATGCGGGCGAATGGGTCAACAGGAGGTGCAGTTGGAAAGGGGTACCCTGGGTTACACACATCAAACATCAAACAACATTCACTCCTTGTTAAAAGGGAATACATTATTAGAGAAAAATGGGAACAAACAAAAAAATCGATTTAAAAATTGGATTTTACTCCGATATATTGATATATTGATAAATCGTTCTAAATATAAGATTTTTAAAATATATTTCTGAAGACAATAAACATAAGTTGATAAATATACCACACATCAGAGGATCAATTGTATTTTTTGTGTCTTTGTGTGCTTGTGCCTTTAAATAAAACATATTGTTCTTTATTATAGAAAAGCGTGAATGGCAGTAAGGCAAACAATGAGACTAAAAATCTGATTGAGAAAAAGTGTACATTTGAAGGCCACAAAATTGCACTGGTGAATTTACATTAGCAAGACGAAAGTATTGAATGAGCAGAAATACATGAAGGTGAAGCAAAACTAACCTGACAAGCAGTTCACAATCTTCTAAAAAGTGCAGAAAAAGCGTAAAACGTATCAGGGTTAAAGGAACTGAGGAGTGGAGGAGTGGAGGAGTACACATTATACATCCTCCTCTGAAACATGGAGCATGTATGGCTGACGTGGAACTGGATCGTTCATATTTACGATGATGTGACTAAAGACAGCGCAATGGATTCCGAAGAAGCATTTAGCTGCTCAGATTCAACCTAGTGCCTCAAACTTCAAAACTCAAATGCCTCTAAATTCAAAATAAATTAGACGGTGCTTCAATGACTGACAATGCTTCAATGAAGACAATGACTGAAGCAACTATGGGCCAGAATGTTGATTGACAATCTCTTTCGCTCAACCTGAAACTTACTGAACATGCACTTCACATGAGAGACTGAAAGCTGAAACAGCTGAAATATTAAACATATTGAGGCCTGGTAGTGAATTATTAAGATATGTACCATCTGGGGAACTCTGTGAATTTCAACTAGTCATCTAGTGCAAAGTATGATGATAATATACAAAACAATATCTGGATTACACTGATCAGCCATAATAATAAAACCACCTGCCTTATACTGTTGGTCCCCCTTATGCCACTAAAACAGCTCTGACATTTCAAAGCATGAACACAGAGCTCAGGTGTATTGGGGTAGCTGGCACCAATTCAGGATGGATCTGACTTGAAGGAAGAGGCCAGTGTCGTTAGGGAATATGATTTTCATGAGGTGTACTTAAATCTACAACAGTGTTTGACTAGGTATGTGTCAAAGTAATGTCTACATGTATGACTCAGTGTTTCATTTCCAAGCAAAACATGACCCAGAACATGACACTGCCTGAAACGTTTTGCCATCTTCCCACATTCTACTGCCATCTCTTCTCCAGGCAAGTAACACTCACTCACCAGACCTTCTCTCATTGCTCCCGGGTCCAGTTCTGATGCTCACTGGGGCGTTTTCCACAGTGGACAGGGGCTGTCGTGGGCATTATAGAAAGTGTATGAAGCTACACACATACACATGCCCTGCACTGCATGTTCATTCTATCACAGCGAGCAGGAACTGTTTCATTAGTTTGTGCTATTTTTTTAAATCAATGTTATTAATTTCAGTTGTCAGGGTTTTTAATGTAATGGCTGTATTCCTACATGGTATAATATGGATTCAGTACAGCTAAATCCAGCTGGTGGTCTAAAGGTTAGGCAGTTGACATGCATCAGTAGTCCTTTTTAGTACAGAGCATTTTACTGAGGGGGCGGGGCTTAACCCCAGGGTGCTGACCACGGTGCTGATCGAGGCGCATCGAAAACGGCCTGCTCCTCCTATTAATGTCCTCAAAACATAAGAAAAGATGCACAACATAACATTCTAGCCACTGCAGGGCCCTAACAGGGGAACAGAAAAACGTACTGGACCTCTTTCACTGCGAAATCTCACGTTCAGTTTTCAACAACAAAACAACTAATTTAGAAGCGCATTCATTTATACTGGTACTAATGTAGATTTAGAATATCGATGTTCTATCTACTCTAAAGTGTTGCAGCACAGTTGAAAGTACAAATAGAAGACGCATTTGAATGTACGGGAATGCTGTTATTGCCATAAAAAATCTTCACTCGCGCGTTAATATATCTGCGCATTTTTACCTTTCCCAGCAGTTGCTTCAGTAAGAGTATAGCAGTGGCAGTAATAGTGAAGTACGCATGGGGAGTTAATATGGCACCAACTGTATGCAGCAGCATTTTAAAAAATGATACGGGTGATGGAAGGTCGGGGGCCTGTGCCTCAGTAGAGCTTTGTGTCTTGCAACCTCCCCGTAACAGCCTCTTACCATCATCTGAGAGGTATCTGGACTCGAGGAACTCTGAGGCGAAGGTGCTGTAGGAGTCTTTATGGTGGTCCTTGTGTCCCGGCTCTCCGTGATCCCCGTGGCCGCCCCGGAGCGCGTTGTCGTCGGTAGGGCTGCCCGCGCCTGCCAGCCACAGTGTGGGCTCCAGCAGCAGAGAGAGCTGCATGAGAAACATCACTACAGTCGTTTGGCTTGGTCTATTCCACCAACGAAGCAAGAGGGAAGCTCGGTTCCGGCTCGCATTGGGTCCAGGTTCCGAACATCAGAGCGCACGGAGCATCGCAAGCCAATTAAA
Organism: Ladigesia roloffi; assembly: GCA_037577295.1. Lineage (NCBI taxonomy): Eukaryota > Metazoa > Chordata > Actinopteri > Characiformes > Alestidae > Ladigesia > Ladigesia roloffi. The sequence continues at coordinate 10,442,028 of JBBKCR010000001.1, forward strand.
TCCTGTTTATGTGCAATAGTTTAGGATTAATGACGAGATTATGACTAGCCCCGTAGCTGCGACGCCGTTGAGGATGGAGGGATGGAGAATTGGGGGGAGGGGCGGGGGAGGGTCAATTACGAATAAGGCTAAACCAAATGGCTCAGAGAGGGATTTGAAACATTACCAGATGTCGTTGAAATAATCTCCGTGAGACTTTTTAAGGAAATATATCCTGCGACAAAGAGACAACGAGAGGAAACGAATCCAATGCTGCATCTCTGATCACTGTGATTTTGTTCAACCTTTATTTTAATGATGTCAGCTCCCTCTCCTCATCAATACAGAGACTGACACGTCCAGCGTCCAATAACAGAGCACTACGTGTCCAGCGTTTAATATTTCCCTCAGTGGCTTGTTTACCAGGATAATTGTTCCATAAATATTCCAGGAAAATATGATCTCCATTTTAAAGTTACTGCCCTCCGAGCTACAATAACACCTTACCCATTAAATCTAACAAAGTACAGAGCCTAGCTATATTTAGAACCAAGTGTAACTGATCATTTCTCAACAGAGAACCAAAACCCAAACATGCTCTTAAGACCTCCCCCCAAAAACACTTAATATAGAATAGTAAACGTTTACATTTATTAAATGTATCAATCACAAATCGGAAAACCTAATTGCAATTTCTTATGCTAAGACTGCACAGAAATGTAAATCAGAACAAAATACATAATTCAGACTATAACTCTCCAGATATACTATGCTATGAATATACTATGCTATGAACACCAAATATTGTGATAGGTAAGAGAACTGGATTAAAATTCAATCTATAAATAAAATAACTAAAAATAATGTATCATAGTTTGAAACATTCATTTGCACATTAGTGTGCCTCATTTGTAGACTTCAGCTGGAGTAACCAACACAACACCAACTGATATGTGGACAGAATGTGAATCTTCCTTATTCGAAAGGTAAAAGCTGTCTCATTAAATGCAAAATTTGTGGCTTCTAGAAATGCAGTTTAGTTGTAAAACAGCACAAAAGCTTGACAGTCTAATTGCAAGATCTAATTTAATGAAGAAGAACAATCAACAAACCGTTTCAGTCAAGCAGATTTGCATTAAAAGTTGATTTCTGCTTCCAGATGTCATTGCTGACCTTTTTAGTTTTGCTATGTAGGCGTGAACGTTTTGACTGGTGAATGACTACAGAATGACTGTCTAGTCAAATTAAAGCAGCTCTTTTAAAAGATGGTGGATCAGTAGATTTCTCAGTAGGGATTAGGTGTGTTGAGGCAAGTTAAATACACAAGTTAGCTTTTATAAGATAAGAGAAGAGAATATAAACCTTTATTAGTCCCACAAGTGAAATTAGCTCAGTCATGGCAGAAAGTGGACAGTACAGAGTTAAGAGTGGCAAAAATCAAGAAAAACAACAGAACAAAATACTTTGTAACAGTACAGTACAAAATAGAGTTTTCACATGTACAGTCAAACTGTACAGTATAAATCTAGGAACATAAATATGGACATCTGTTTTGTAAAAAGAAACATGTGCGTAAACTATAAGTAAGACTAAATGTAGACTTGGGCAATTTGTATACATGTACACAGTGAGTATATGTACGTGTGTGTGTGTGTGTGTGTGTGTGGTCATCTGCAAAATCTTTGCTGTTCAATCTGATAGCGTTTGGACAAAAAGACCTGCAGAATCTGTCCATCCCACATAGTGGGTGCTGCAGCCTGCCACTGAAGGAGCTGCTCAGTGCTGTCAGAGTCTCCTGCATGGGGTGGGAGATGTTCTCCTGCAGGGGGCGGAAGATGTTCTCCTGCACGTTGTGGGTGATGTTCTCCTTTTGGGGTGGGAAATGCTCTCCTGTCTGGGGTTGGAGATGTTCTCCTGCAGGGGGCGGAAGATGTTCTCCGGTTTGCGGTGGGAGATGTTCTCCTGCATGGGGTGGGATATGTTCTCCTGCATGTGGTGGGAGATGTTCTCCTGCATGTTTTGGGAGATGTTCTCCTTCACGGGGTGGGAGATGTTCTCCTGCACGGGGTGGGCGATCATCTACTGGATTGGGTAGGAGATGTTCTCCTGTTTGGGGTGGGAGATGTTCTCCTGCAGGGGGCAGAAGATGATCTCCTGTATTCGGTGGGAGATGTTCTCCTGCATGTTTTGGGAAATGTTCTCCTGCAGGGGGTGTGAGATGTTCTCCTGCATGGGGTGGGAGATGTTCTCCTGCAAGGGGTGGGAGATGTTCTCCTGTATGGGGTGGGAGATGTTCTCCTGCAGGCGTGGGAGATGTTCTCCTGCAGGGGGTGGGAGATGTTCTCCTGTATGCAGTGGGGAAAGTTCTCCTGCACATGTGGTGGGAGATGTTCTCCTGTATGGGGTGGGAGATGTTCTCCTGCAGGGGGCAGGAGATGTTCTCCTGTGTGGGGTGGGAGATGTTCTCCTGTATGGTGGGAGAGGTTTTCCTGCAGGGGGTGGGAGATGTTCCCCTGCAGGGGGCGAGATATGTTGTTCTGTATGGTGGGAGATGTTCTCTTGTATGGGGTGGGAGATGTTCTCCTGTATGGTTGGATATGTTCTCCTGCAGGGCACGAGTTATGTTGTCCTGTATGGTGGGAGATGTTCTCTTGTATGGGGTGAGAGATGTTCTCCTGTATGGTTGGATATGTTCTCCTGCAGGGGGTGGGAGATGTTCTCCTTCAGGGGGCGGGATATGTTCTCCTGTATGGTGGGAGATGTTCTCTTGAATGGGCTGGGAGATGTTCTCCTGTATGCGGTGGGGGAAGTTCTCCTGCACATGTGGTGGGAGATGTTCTTCTACAGGGGTGGGAGACACACCTCAGGGCGCAGGACCAGAGAGAAGTATGATATTCAAATTGTCTGGTCACATTTGCTCACATATCCACATTGATATTTTGTAATAATGTCTGTGAATATTTTGAGGTGGTCCTGCAGAATGAGAATGACTTACAGAATTATTGAGTTAAATTTCACAACAGAAGAAAATTAGAGCAAGAACAAATGTGAATCTGGTAGGTTGACTTGGTCAGCAGGGACCAGCCACACCCACTGTTGAGGCCCATAGTCAACAAATCCCACAAGGGCTCCTGTAACCCATCAGACAATGACGCCTCCTATCCACAAGCAGCGCCAACACCGACCCTTTAACTGGACTCACAATAAATACAGGCCTGGTGCTCCTGATGAGGAGGCCCACACACAGCATACACTCACGGCCCAGGGTAGAAGACAAGGCAGCATCCACAGCCTGCCAGGCCAGGCCCACCAGATCCTCAGCAGCATGACTGGCACAGATAAGTACACTGGGACCAGGGAGGAGCCAATATCAACTGGGGAGGGCCCAAAGACACACAAAGAAGGATGAGGCAGGCATTACTGAGAACAAGTAAGATGGCACAGAACAGTTTAACACAACCATACCACAGGGAGAAGGTATGAAAGACCATGTGAGAAGGACAAAATAGTGTCCCAGTTAAGGTAGGCATGACGGTGGCTGGACGGCTGCGTACCTGTAGAATCAGCTTAAATAGAGGAGAACTGACGAGAACCAGTTAAAACTAATGAAAGTCATGGAACAAACCAAAGGTAGGTGCGAACTCAGGATTGTCAGAATAAATGTTGTGAAACTGAGGCAAAACTGAGTAGGTTACAAAATGCCTGTCATAATAACTGTCAAAATGCTTGTCAAGATTAATTAATTGTAATTCTTAGTGGTTTGATGTGAAAAGCTCAGTTCTTCTGTTAATGCGGTGAGATGCATTTTTGTTAAAAAAGAAGCTAAATGTGATCGTGTGGTTACTATAAAGCCAGTGGATGGAGGCACAGCAATACAAAAAAAATCCACTTGTACTGTGAATTCAACCTGCCAGCTTTCCGCGAAACCACAAGGGGGCAGTAACTCGCTGCTTGTTAATACCACCAAGACATAATTGGTGAAGGACGGCTGAATGAGAAGTTGATTAGTTCAATTTTAGAAAACAACAACAAAGACTGTCATTTTGTATTATTTACTGTAGAGTCTTTTAGTCTGTTTATAATTTTTTTATGTGTTTGTTCCTCATTTGTTTCTCCTTTTTTGTGTTTCTCCACGTTTGGTCCCTTCAGGGCCATCTTTCCATTTCTTCCCGAGACAGTACAAAGGGGACTCGAATTTTTAACAGTCATTTTAAACAATCTGCCCCTGATCCACCGATCAAAAATATCAATACAAAAACACTGGACCGGATGATAACAGACATTTTGACATTGGAACCATGCCACTATATCAAAGCAGTAGGGGAAAAAGGGGGCTAAAAAACGAGATAAATAATTTCCACGATAAAACGCAGTCTTGTATTTTTACCATAAAAATATGATGTTAAAGATAGGACTGGGAAAGAGGATACTAAAGTTTAGACAATGGATGCATGCAAGAGGAGAAGTGGCTCCAAACAACAGATGTAATAAAATTAATATCAGAAAACTTAAGAAGAACAACGGTGTGATCGCTTGGTTGCTGTAACCCAGTATATGAGACATTCAGATATTGTTTTTTATGTTGCATTTTTAAACCGCACTCGTCTGGTTTAGAGGCCAGCGCCTTTATAAAATTTTTGAACCTGCAAACTCAGGCGAGTGTTTTACCCACCTGTGATCTGTTTTAAACTTGAGCGCAGCCTGTGAGCATGAAACTGGCCAGTAGATGGCAGTGTTGGTTCAGCAGATGGAAGTCCCTGGCCCAGTACCCTCTTCTGCATTTCATCACACATGGGTCCTCCTCATTTTTGTCATTTGGTCTAATTATGTTTAATATGTATTCACTGGATTTGAGTTTGTTGAGTCTAAACAGGTTTAATCCTATTCAGTGGTTGGAACATAATTAAAGGTAACATTAGTAGCCCACTCATTCAAAAACCCAAACATTCATAATGGGTCCACATCAGATCCATTAATAAAAAAATTTAAAAAAAGTTACTACTTAATACAGTAGCATTGCTTTTCAAAGATTTCTACGGGCTTTTTCTTCACAGAATGAAATTAAACTGAATCTTAACCGAATTACAGTTTTTCTCCATTGGTTTGGCTCATTTCTTGAAACCAAAATGACATTCTTAAAAATATAAGGTAATTTGGCCAATCAGACTTGCAGTTCTGAGCAGCATTTCAGCTCACTAGCAAAAGCCCATATCTCTCTCAAAACTGTTCATACATGCATCAAATCTAGATTCCTTTCCCAAGTTAAGAGTCAGTACAATCAAAATTGTGTAGATCTTTCTCAATCGCTTTGGCTCATCTGCATTAAATTAGTGCTTTTGTCAAAAATCACCTGGATTGTTCAGCACAACACCATGGATCACCTGCAAAACCTCATATCTCTTCCAAAACAGTTTATGCTTGTGCAAAATGAATTGTCCATTTGGCATTGTGTGAGCACTGCAAGTCAAAATGCTCAGATGTTTTGTCACTATGGTAGAGATCTAGCTAACAGAATACAAATATGTTCAAAACTGGGAAAAAAGGATGTTACAGTAAGTGTAGCCTCTAAAGTTTGTCATCACACACACTGCACTCCTACTGCCAAGGAAAACTGTAACCATTTTTATTCACATTAGAGTACATAAAAAGACGGTAGAGTAAATAAAATACATTAGAACTGTATAAAGCGTACGAAACATTAACACCAACAAAATACGAGAAAAAATCGATCTAGCCTACAGTGCTGTAAATAAAGTTTAAAAACTACAGAAATGCTTTCACTGGTCGCTGTCGTCACCCTTCCTCTCCTGGTCACCATCCTCGTCCTCCTGCCGTCCACATGCTACTCTCTGATTGTCCATAGATTTTTATCCATATCGCAGCGGATATTATCCCTTGTCTGAACCCCCCCTACACTGATCCCTGTGATGTCCACTCTCCTGCATG
>JBBKCR010000001.1:10456238-10467824 GCA_037577295.1 Ladigesia roloffi
GGACGGGCCTGTCTGCTAGGCCCTAATCTCTGTGAGTCCCCCGTTCTCCCTGTGAGCCCATTATGGGCGTGTGCTGTGTGTTAGCCCATTAATCTGCTGATGGTGTGGCCCGCTAGAATCCTTCCCCACTGGCTCCCGAGGGAAGGGGTTGCGGTGACAGATTGGGCCGTGCATGTGTGTGTGTGTGTGTGTGTGAGCCATCTTCATCTCTTTGTTTGACCAGAATAAAAAGAAAAGACACAGTAACAATATCCCATTTTGGTATGTCCCTCTCTCTCTTTCTCTCTATCTCTCTCTCTCTCTCTCCCTCTCTCTCTTTCTCTCTCTCTCTCTCTCCCTCTCTCCCTCCCTCTCCCTCCTTCTCATTTTGAGTCTGGTCACAGCTTTCTCTCTTCTGTCTGGCTGCTGCTTGGTTGTTATTTGATCCTGCATTATTTAATGAATCCAGACAAATCAAGTTTGCCTCTATGTGTCTGTCCCTCAGTCCATTGTGCTCAAACATCATTAAAAAATGAATTAATCATTTTCCAATTTTCAGTAATACACACCCAGTGCTATTATTGCAGATCCATGTATAAAATGATCCTAATGATGTAAGTACTCATAGTTTTCACATAATGAATAAGCACCTGTAATAATCACGGGTTAAGTGGGATAGCATCGCCATTGACACTTGCAAGCCACAAAACCCGACTATTTAGTTCAAAATGAAGCAGCATGAGAGGAATGCCCTACATCTTCACAGCTGTGATGTTACAGGAACCTCAACAGTTTCACAGAATAAAGTGAAGCAAAGAAGGCACAAAACAAGCTTTCACTTGTTCTTCCATAATAGAGAAAGTCACGTTCATTCTATTTGTTATTTGTTGCCTAGTGGTTAGGGAGTTGCCCCTACAATCAGAAGGTTGTGGGTTCAAATCCCAACACAACTAGTGTCACCACTGCGGTTCCCTTGAGCAAGGTACTTTCCCCTCTCTGTTCCCTGGGCGCCCCTATTAGGCAGCAGGCCCCTGTTTCATTTGGTGAACGGGTTAAATGCAGAGAAGGAACTTGTTCACACTTTGTGTGGTGTGTTCACATGTGACTTCACTATACTTTATTACATTAGATTTGTAGTACCAGGAACATAATTCAACACAACAAATATAATATGAAGTGAAACATGTGCGTGTTTGGTCTTGTAGTTAATATTTGTGGTGGTAAAATACATTATTTAAATTAATAGTGATGTTTTGGAATTTATATATTTTTTAAGTTTCATGTCTTAATTTTGCTGTCATACATTTTTACAACTTTCTAAAAATCCACAGTTGCTACAGTTCAGAAGAATTTTTGGTGTGTATATTTGAGAAAGTGTTAAGACAATCTATTGGTTTAGTTCTTAGATGCTAAAATTGTATTCCATTGTTTCTGCACATGCCTGATTGCCATTTCTGATGGCCTGCCTCACCAAAGGTGCTGGGTGGTGTTGAGGTCAGGACTCTGTTGACCAGTCAAGTTCTTCCACGTCTTTATGGAGCTGCTTTGTGCACTGGAACACAGTCTTGCTGGAACAGAAAAGGGTCTTCCCCAAACTGTGCCCGAAGTTGGAAGCATGGTGCTGTCTAAAATGTCTTGGTCTGCTGAATCATTAAGACTGCCCTTCATGGAAATTAAGGGGCCAGGTGTGTCCCAATATTTTTGCCTATTTATAAAATTCGTACATTATTTGGTTTCATACAAGTAGCCCCCAGTTCGCACAATTACCCCACATTTAGCACTTTTTCCAAATAAATAAATCTGGATGATCTAAACTGATTAGCTGATTCTCAGTCTAATGGTAGTTCTCTCTAAAACATGGCAGCATGATTTCATTCTATAAGTCACCATATGCACAATAGTCTGTTCAGTTGTCAAAATAAGTCTAGAACATAATACCATGAACACCGTATATGAGTCTTGAAACATTTCTTACATTCATGACAGTAATTGACAGTCAGGTGAAATTTAAGCTTGACTAATGGAGGAGGAGGACAGGTGCTGTCTATGATTGTGAATGCTGCCAAACATATATATATATAGAACCAGGGCCAGTACCATTTTCAGTTTAAACATGAAGAAACCGTGCCATGTAAATGAACAGCTGCCTGCTCGAGGAAGAAGAAGAGGAGGAGCAATAGTATGAAGAGAACGAGGAGTGAGGATGTGTGGTGGTGGAATAGGGGGATGAGGCCATTTTGTCCCGTACGAAATTTGGGCCACAATTATATGTTTGTCAACAATTGCCTCACAAAGGCAGAAGCAGGTCTTATTGGTATTACATATACAATTTATAGTTGTGTTCCAGTCACTGGGCAGTGATTACAATTATATGTAAAAAACAGAAATACATTGTTTACATTGTTACATTGGCATCTCATTCTGTAACATATACATAAGGCAGACATTATATATTGTAATACAGTGTTGTCTTTTGACTTCTATGACTAGGATTGGAAGACAATCTCATATGGGTGGCAGAGGAAAACTTCTCAATGAACAACAAGAACAACAGATCTGTAGCATGGTGACTGCAAATAATGATCTCACATTGAGACAGATCCGCGATGCAATGTGATCGTGTGTCAATGTGAATTTCCAGTGTGGCTCATCAGGGCTCATCTGGTTCACTGACCAGCTCCTGGAGCTCCTACCACCATACTCTCCTCTCCTCAATCAGATTGAAAAGCTTTTTCCACTTGGAGGTGGAGAGTGTATGAATATTGGGCTCAAGATCAGAGGTCCCTGCTCCATGCAATGGATGCTGCGATCAGTGTAGGGGGGGTTCAGACAAGGGATAATATCCACTGCCATGTGAACAAAAATCTATGGACAGAGAGCAGCATGTGGAAGACGGGAGGACGAGGATGGTGGGCAGGAGAGGAAGAGTTATGAAAGTGACCAGTGAAAGTGTTTCTGTACTTGTGAACCTTTATTTACAGCACTGTAGGCTAGATATAATTTTCTCATTTTTGTTTGTGTTTATGTTTTATACATTTTCTTTTTATGTATTCTAATGTCTGGAAGTAACTTTATGTGTGTGAATAAAAATGGTTACAGTTTCCTTGGCAGTATGAGTGCAGTGTGTGTGATAACAAACTTTGGAGGCTGCTCTTACTGTGACATTCTTTTTTTCAGTTTTATACATAATTGTATTCTGTTAGCTGGACTTCTGCCATGGTGACAAAACATTTGAGCATTTTGACTTGCAGTGCTCTTACAATGCCAAAGGGACAATTCGTTTTGGGGGCCCTGACTATTTATATGAGGAAAGACGCATGCATGTTTTGGGAGAGATATGAGGTTTTGCCAGTGATCCATGGTGTTGTGCTGAACAATCCAGGTGATTTTGACAAATGCACTAATTGAATGCAGATGAGCCAAAGCGACTGAGAAAGATCTATGCAACTTTGATGGTACAAACTCTTTACATGTGAAAGAAATCTAGGTTTGATGCATGTATGAACAGTTTTGAGAGTGAGTTGAACTGTTGCGCAGAACTGCAAGTCTGTTTGGCCAAATTACCTTATAGTTTTAAGAATGTAATTTCGGTTTCAAAAATGAGCCAAACCAATGGAGAAAAACTGTAATATTTATTTAATAATAAAGTAATCCACAATGTGAATCAGAAATAATTCTGAGGTAGTTTTTCACTGAGGAAAACATGAAGTGTCAAGTCGGATACCTGCTATGTAAAGATTATCTCTCTGTTTGGGTCCCAAACAATACAAGGTTTCACGTGAGGCCTCAGGATTTGTTTCCTATATAAAGCATATTAATAAGTATAAAGACAGAGTGAGTCCTATGAGGGACAAAATGTATCAAATAATGTATGCCTGATTTTATACTTAAAACAACCCAAAAAATTAAATAATTTTATTAGAACTGTGCATAAAATCTTTGCAGAAACACAACAACCCTGAAATCAGAAAATACCTTTTTAACCTTGTTAATACTCCCCAGCCAAATGATGCATGATTTATTAAGCTATATGACTTAAATGATGCCAAACTTTTCAACGGCATCATATATCAGTCATTTGCAATTATGGGATTTTCTTCGTTATTCCTTGGTAATACAGGTTTGCTGGAGTAGTCTGGCAGGTTCGGCTGCTGGAACACAAACACCAGCAGGATCTGATCAATAGCATCATTAAACGTGAATTAGTGCTAACCTGATCAAACAACACCAATCAATTACCATGGTAACTGCAAGGGGCCTCTGGCGGACACAAGGGCCCACTCGGTCCACAGCAGGAGACGCCAATCACTCTCCACAGCCCGCAGACAGCCCAGAGAGGGGGGAAAGAGGAGAGAGTAAGGGGGGATATTCTCCATGGCTCACTCCTCCAGCCTCAAGATGAAGTTCTCGGACGGGAACGGAGAAAAAAAAGGAATTTTCATTTCTCAAAGCGGGGGGATGGAGGGAAGCGATCGGTGAACGTGGTGCTTGCATTTACTGCCATCATTATCCTGCCCAGAGAGAGCGAGGGAGAAAGAGAGAGACAGACTGCAAGAGTGAAGGGGGGAGGGCTAATCTGCTCCCACTCTGGACAAATCCACCACATGTCAAACACACACTATGTAGCAATCATGAATGGGTCTGGAATATGTGAAGAATATGCATGTATTTTTCAATCTGATCTCTATTTGCCACGTAGATCAGACACATTTTATTTTTTAAGCTCTTGATTCAAAACACATAAAATGAGAAGATGGGCAAGTGCTTAAACAACCAGCCACTGACTTCAATTCTAAATCAGGTTCAAGTCATATCTACCTGTTTCAGGCGGTCCCTCAGTTGAGCTATGGTTTTTTTTAAAGATCTTTGATATAATTGTATGATCGACTAAAAAACTAAACAAACTGGACTGTCGTTTTTATTGATGAGTGAACAAGTTAGCATTTTTATGATTTTAATGTGTTTATTTTTATTGTGGCAGATGTTCATCAGTACAGTGTTCTCAGCCCCCCCTCCTTTACACCTCAGTGCTCTCTAGCAGCTCAACATGGAGTCACATTTCACACACAGAGCCAAAAGTAACCTCGTTAAACCAGTATTGTTTGATCTGATTATTCATTCATTCAATATCTGTAATCTCTTAATCTTTACTAACGGTGACCCGGAGATTGTCCTGGGGCCAAACGGATGTGAGCCACTGCAGTTTATCTGTTCATATTAATTCAATGTATCTAAGTCTGATTTTATATTCCGCTGGTGAAACGGCCACCTGCAGGGAAACTTTATAGTAATCTATTTATGGCGATTTGATTAATTTAGATTAATTCTTGAAAACCCTTATATTTTTTGTTTTACATTCGAAAATACCAGCTGCGATTAACATTGTACAGGAATATAATGATGGATGGACCAATAGAAATGGTTTAAAATTAATAGCTTTATGTTTTGATGCTGCAGCAAATGAACCTTAATCTCACAGATGAGGACAACATTATTTTACAAATTCTCTGTGATTGGCTGAGGAATGTGTCGATCATTCATCACGTTGTCTTTTAGTCCCCTGCACTAACTAGAACCCACCTTAATACACAGATTAGTCATAGCCTTGCAACCTGTATCTAAACATGTGTGAGCACTAAACTTCATGGCGGTGCTGCTTAACATATGGAAATTTATAATTCAGGTACCCCATATCTCAACAGCTTGGAAGTCAAATTTGACCCATTCTTTAATGCAAAGGCACAAAAAGAGAAGTGCAGGATGGGGATTAAACACAGAATAACAAATAAAATCTAGTTACCAAAAATTAAGTTAGCTAACTAAAACCTTCAGTACTGAAGTATCTAGGTCTTTGTCAACTTCCTGGATTTGGTTTTATGTGTAGCTAAAAAAAGTTGCAAGAATAATTATGATTAAAAGCCATAAATTATCAACATTTATATTCATTTTCCTCTTATCACTATTAATATTATTATCAACAGCAGTCCTGAAAACATCACAGTAATTCTAGAATAGCTTCATAGAATACATTTTTTTCCTCACTAACACTGAAAGTATGGAAACTCACACTATAAGCTTTTATTGCTCCATTTCCATATCAAACCCTGGTCATCTCACATAGCTTGGAACCTCTAAAATACTCACACACTTTCTGTTTCTTTTTCTGGGTGTGTTAGAGCCACAGACACTGGCTAAAGGAGCAGGTAGAGGCCTGTTTGTCTGCTTGTGTTCAGTACATTTTTGATAAATTGGGCCTGTAGACTGAACTCCCCCACTATGCAGACAGCTTATCTTAATGAAAGGCCAAAGAAACAACATAGAGAGATCATTACTGTAATCACAGGCACTGATGAGGTGGGTTATCTTTATCATTACACGCACACAATTTGCTATAAAGGATGCCCTGTCTGTGTGTGCATTGTGGTAATTGATGCAGATATGAAAATAACCTGTGCTAAAAGTGATGGCACAGCACATCCTGCTTTAATTGGCCCATGTAAAAGTGATAAATGTACACTATGGGACAGTATAACTCTTATTGTAAACAATATGCACACAGTCAATTCCACGGTTTAATTTGTGCCAGAACAAGCTAGATCCAGATTCAGATTTTAGTGGCACCTCCATCACAAAATAACTGCATTTGCACATATAATCTTTTCATATAATCTACTGTATATATAACTGTTTCTGATTCTGATTATGCAAAAATCTACAGAGATGTATCAATAAAAAATCACATTAACTACAAATACCTCAAATTACAGTTATATTATATGACAAAACAAAATACTAAACTCCTGGCTTGTGACTTGTAGCATGTCCAGGACTGCCGTTTTAAATGAGCACAATAAATATGTGGGCTGAATTGAACAATATCGCTTATAACTGAGAAACATCAACATTTGGGGGTTTAAAATAGTAGAAAATGTGACTATTGTACTGCAAAGCAACTTGGCTTCTCAAGTTTTTACTCTGTTGCTTGTGCCTTTAGACTAAATGAGCCACATTCTGAGATGGATAGCTGCTTGTAGTTGTGTATATGTATTATGCAATATTATACAGCTTTGTTGTGTCATTGTATTATATCTCACTCACTGAGAGAAGATCTGTTTAATTTTCACTTTGAACGTTTTCACAATGGTTGTGTTCTTGAGTTGATAAATATATTTTATCATGATTTGTACTTAAATGTAATATCAGCAGATCATGAAAAAAAAAAAAAAAGATTAAATTAAATGCACATATTGTTTGCAAAATCAGAAATAAACACCCACCAGCCAGGGGCGTTGCACACGGGGGTGTGGGTGGGACCCACTTTTGTCTGATTATGTTGTATTACATTGATTAAATTTTATTTAGAATTTGGCATCCCTAACTTAGAACCCCCCCCCACTTTTGGAAAGCTTGATTCGCCCCTTCCACCAGCATTTTGATATTGATATTATTTGCCACTAGCTTTCCCACCAGGTTCCTAGAATTAGTATTACTGTATCCAGTAGGAAACTGAAATATTGCCCTCTAAAAGGCTGACAACATTCAAGGAGACACATGAAAACTGTTCCACTGTTCTAAGCACAAAATGTCTTCAGTGGAATCTGCAAAGGTAAAATGCTGACTGCATACTCTTGCTCTGTATCACAAAATCTACTCCTTGGTCCCTACTAATTGCACAAACCCATTTTTCTTCCACTCATCGTTTCCTGGAAAGCTTTGGAAACTGAAATAAGTTTGTTTTTGCTTTGAGGTGAGCTTAGCCATTGTTATTGTGTTATTCCAAACAGAGTAACTCCGCAACCAGCAATAGAAATTAAATTGTGAAAAGAGTCTAATGTGATTGGTAGAGACTTGTTCAACTTGTGCTGTAATCCATGATAATTGCTGTACACTCTTGTAACTTCTTACTTAAACACACACAAAACAAAAAAAATATTTTTAAATCAAATTTACATTGAAATCAATTCGGTCTGATTCTGGAGATCAGTGAGTAAACATTTTACAAACTTTTCAGTCAGCACCTGTGATGGCAGACCAACTGTTATATAATGTTAACCAAATTACAATGGTTTAAAGACTAACTGAATATTTTATATTCAGAGAAGTACAAGAACCAAAAAGCAAATCTGAACTCGACATATGCTGGTTCTGTTTGAAACACATTCTCATCTACTTTTTCTACTCAATCTGCTTCAGTCAGCTCCAGACATTTTCACCTAACTGATGTTTTCAATAAAATAACATGTAAAACACCAAAATTACTGGCCTTCACTGTCATAAAAATATATAAATGAAAATACTGGTAAAAAAAGATGTATTTTTGTGTCTATACAATGCAGGAGACTAGAAATAATGAAAAATAAATTAGCTGACAGAAAAAAATTCATAACATGGTAATTACTCTGTTGTCACTGCTGCTACTTAGTGTGCATTATTAGCATTCTGTTAAAGCTGAAGTCCACACAAATCCCCTCCTAACATGTACTTGATAAAACCGAGGACAAGTCTAGGAACATGATTTGAACCCAACAGGATGCAAACTTTAAATTGAAACAGTTTATTAGGTGTTACTGAATATGTCCATGAAAAAATGCATGGGAAAAAAATAATACATATTGAGAAATGGCTCCTCTCTGATCTGAGTTAATAGCTCCCCCTTGTGGGAAAGGTTCAGACTGCATAGCATGCCTTTAAAATGACTGTGAAGCCAATTCACTGAGAAAGCAAATTGTAATTTTATTAATCGAGTAGTCGATTTCAGGCATGTAATTGTGACAGCTCTACATGTTTTAATTCTAATTTTACTGCTTCTCCAAGCAATTAAATGTGTATTGCCCAGATAAACAGCTATAAAAATAACATTCTCTGGTGGCCTAAGACTTTGGCACAGTACTGTAACTCTGAGAAGAAGAGAATGGAAGAGGAATGGCATGATGAAGAGATGGACAAAAGGGAGAAGCAAATGAAAACAGCAGCTCTATGTGCCTTTGTCCACCCTGACCTGTCTCCACTGACCTCCAGTATCCTATCTTCCCCCAGTGGAGTGCGGTACAGATGTCTGTGGTACTGCACAGCACAGTGATTTCCCATGTGCTCTACCCTCATCTGAACCTCCAATTCTCTGTGTTTCCTCTCCTTCATCTCCAAAAGCTTATAGATTCCTGGCTGGGATTCAGATGGTAATTGAATATGGTTTGCGTCTGTTCAGATGAAAACAGAGAAAAAGAGCACGGGCTAGGAAGAACAGAGCTTTAACACCTGTTGCTTTGCTGTTAAGCCAAAAATGTACCCAAAAAAGCCTGTATGTAAAGATTGTCAATGTTACAAAATAGCCATTCACTTCACTATCCATAAAGTCCATATATGGAAACTAGGCAGCAAAAGCAACCTAGTGATTACTGATGTCATAAAACCTACACATTCACATGCATCAGCTGTGTAGCCTGGCCAATTCATTTTAAAGTTCTAAGGAGTTTTTAGTCTGGATCTATTTTGAATGAGGCATAATACAGAGGAGCCAGTCAGATCAAGGGTTGATTACTTATATCTGTCTTAAGTCACAATGACAAAACCAGCTTGTTTAATTGTACAAAGAGGTTGGAAAAGCATCAGTACAACTGGTTTTGGTGAATAAAATCACTTTCTAATGTCCCATGGAAACAATGCCCCCCTTAAAACAAGGATTTTCATTTGAAAAAGAAATACATAACACTTCTAAAAGTCTTATACTGCCAGAAACTAAACCTAATGTGGCACATACAACAAAAGTGGCCTATTTATCATTTTTCTCATGTATGAATAAAGCACACATCCACAATGCTTGTATGTTGCTAATATGTTGCTTAAATGTTGCTTAAACTGTATTAGTTACACATTGTATGCTTTTAATTTGCATTTTATATGAATATATAGCATATTAATTGCATACAATGTGAAACTTATATAGTTGTATATAAGCAACATATAAGCAATATATAAGCATTGTGTATGTGTGCTTTATTTATACATGAGGAAAATTAGAAATCTGCCACTTTTCTGGTATGTGCAACATAAGGTTTTGTTTCTGGCAGTATAAGATTTTTAGAAGTTTTATGTATTTCTTTTTCATATGGGTTATTAAAGGGCATTATGAGGCAATAGAGCAAATTTCCCATCATCTCTGCTGCAGATTTCCCCAGAGAGTGACATACAAGCTATGGGGAAATTCTCAGCGTTTTCTGTGCAGCTTCAATGTCCTAGTGGATTCAGACAAGTTGTAAAATGTGGTCCATTGGGTGAAAAAAACAGGAAGCAGTAAAAGCTTGAGATATATTTTATTTCCAATCAATCATGGTCTTTGGAAAGCAAACCACACCCCACAGTCACTCCGTATATGCATGCACTTATTTTTACCCAGAGGATGCAACTCGTCCTCATTTGTTCATGAACCTACCTTTCACATTTTGGATTACTTCTTGCCTTGTTTCAATTGTGGACTATGTAATAGCAACCCTTCTTTGTTCTCAACCTCTCTTTTCCTGAACTACGAACTTTGCATGCTGCCATTTTGTGTATTTTGGTCGCCATTTTGTCTGGGAATGAAGGATAATGACAACAGAGCAACCTACAGAGTGAGAGCTATCAAGGAAAAGAATTGGGGCTTTAAACAGTACTTAAAAAATCAACCTGCATTTCCTCGCTGTATTGAGCTCTCAAGCAATTTCTCAGTCAGGGTGGGCCACAGGTAGGTGTCACATTGGTGGAGAATGCATTATTTATTGATCATCTGCTCTATACATGGGAGGTCTGGTGTTTATTGATTAGTCGGGTAACTTCAAGAAACAGTTTAGTAAACTAATGGTGCTAAAAAAGAATGGAAATTAGCAGTCACTAGTTAGCATAATCATTTAAAATAATGCAAATTGTTGACAGTTTATTTTTATTTATTGTTGGTAGCATTATCTTGATTAACTTAGCCACTTTAAGCCCACGACTGAGAAATGTCCAACTGCATTGTGCTCCTGCTCTTTTCTTATTGGACAGGCTTAACTTTGGACAAAACATATCCTGCCTTGTGAAACACACTCCAGCAATCAAGCTCCGTTCAAGGTAATGGGATGCTCTAATGTGACACATGGTTCCTAACACTGTACATTGACAAATGTTATATGACTAATGTGGCCCTATTTGCTGGTACAGTAAAACATGTCTTGCTACATGAAGTACACTCATGAGTAAAATATCTATGTAGCTCTAAGTTAAAGATATATATATAGAGAGAGATGGGGGTTATCTTCTGACAGAGCCCTAAGCTGTGATTATCTGTGCAGACAGCGAAGGGACCGCTCACGGTCATCCTAACCCCTGCCTGCCAATAATTAGGCCCAGTTAATTACAGCCCTACTGCAGGTTAAGCTAGTGAAAAACACCCAAGAGATACACACACACACATGCACATGTATACCTCCTGAGACTGGTTTTATGAGCTCAGTGTCCAGGTTCAGAGCTGAGCCTGACCGTTGTCGATATCGGAACTGACAGCTGACAGCTCAGGTTCCTAACACACACACACACACACACACACACACACACACACACACACACACACACACACACACACACACACACACA
>JBBKCR010000001.1:10526635-10540133 GCA_037577295.1 Ladigesia roloffi
GTGTGTGTGTGTGTGTGTGTGTGTGTGTGTGTGTGTGTGTGTGTGTGTGTGTGTGTGTGTGTGTGTGTGTGCGCACTCAACCACAGCAGTTTCCTTCTCTTTTTTCCTGTGCTGATTCACTCTTCAGACTAAAAGCTCCCCTCTCTGAAGCTTTTAACACTCTCCTGGCCGCGTTCATGTGTGTGCAGGTGCACTCAACATGCAGACACATGCATACACACACGCACATACACACAAACACATATGAATTTCAGAGTTTATATTTGTGTGTGTGTGTGTGTGTGTGTGTGTGTGTGTGTTCACACACTGTGTCTATCTGTGTGTTGATAAGGCAGCATCCTGTTTCCAATGGGGGCTTGTGTAACAGCAAACAGAGTCCCTGTTGACGTGTGTGTGTGTGTTTTGTGTAAGGGGAAGTCTTTGTACCACTATGAGAAAATGAGAAAACTACAGAGAGATTTACATCTAGACATTGCATTCAACTTGCCTTTGAAATGCAAGATGAACTAAATCCAGCCCCCCCAGCCCCCATTATGAGTGTGTGTGTGTGTGTGGGTGTGTGTGTCAGTACATGTTCTTGTGTGTGTCTGAGCATGTGTGTGTGTGTGTGTCTAAGTGCCCAAGTCCATCTGCATCTGTCAGTTTCAGTTTATTGTTTTATTCTGACTGTGTCTTAAGATAGAGACACTTACTCAGGTATTCAGGCCAGGATATGCACGTGGATGGATCCGAGTGTGTATGAGAGCATGTGTGGGTGTGTGTGTGTGTGTGTTTGTGTGTGTACTGTTGTAGACGTAATGGTGTAATGCTTATTCAGGTGAAACGACCCACTTGCTAGTCTCATCTTCAGCAATCAATTTGAGCAATTGTACTCAAACCATTCAAAAATGGGGGAAATACAACTGCTGTGAGACGAGTACACACTCACTTCACTCTGGCTTAAAGTCGCATGGGTACGGGGCATGAGGGCATGACACAAGCAACGAGCAAAAAGCAGCCCTCAGACAATCTATATGCACTCCAGATTGGTCCATTAAAACATCTCTCAGAGCAGAAACGAAACATGGGGAATGGAAATCAAACGCCACATCCCCTTTGTCTTTTATACGAGCCTCTATTTCAGTTCTGAAGTCCCTCCCAGGGTTAACTCGATTTATTTAAACTGCGGGTGAACACTACAGAAGCTGCTATGAGAGTATTAGGATGGAAAGGTACAATATAAAAATATTATAAAAGTAAATACTGGCTACATATCTGGCCATAAAAATAATATCACTGTGAAATTTACAGTGTATTTATAGATACAAATTTACAGGATTGTGCTGTACAGTATGTTACTATAGTTATTATATGTTACTATAATTGTCCAGTTGTTTCAAAACATTAAAATTACAGATGTCACTGTGAATATATAGTAAACCAGTTGTGCATCCCGGGGGATAACACAGCTCCCTTCCAGGCTTCAGGACTCCAAATAATATACACAACATATTCAGTTTATACGTAAATACTATACGTAACTTATTCAATTCATAAGTAAATACTACACGTAAATAATTCAATTCATAGGTAAATAATATACGTAACTTATTCAATTTATAAGCAAATACTATACACAACTTATTCAATTTATGAATAAAATACTATACGCAACTTATTCAATTTATAAGTAAATACTATACGCAACTTATTCAATTTATAAGTAAATACTGTATGCAAGTTATTCAATTCATAAGGCTTATTATCATGTATCTCTGTAGTACTGAACATAGAGACACCATGAAACTGCTCTAAAAAAAAATATTCACACCATATTCACAGTAGATTTGCAGGTTTTACAGGTGACCAGCAGGGATATAATGACAGTGTATTTGGGCCTGACACCCAGAGAACCTGGTGCCTCCGGTTATCAAGATGCCATTAAAAAATGACCAACTGGTGACTATTTGCGTTCCTTCTGTGTTAGTAGCCTTAACATAATTGACTGAACTAATCCTATAACCACAAATCATAGGCACACAGATAAGTACAGCCACAACTGATCTAATACCATTATTAGTGTCATTAGTGTTTCATTAGTGTTTATAGTTTGGGGCCATTGCTGCATTTCAATACAGTAAAAATCCCGGATGCAGTTCTGTAAACTGACTCGATCATGCTGTTACTCAGGTATAAAAGATGAAATGCTAGATGTTTCCATGACTAATGTGTCATGACTGGAAAAATGTTACAATGAAGTTTGAATACATTAAAAATATAGAATTCAAGGAGATGTAATCACTTCTCAGGCAGATCTATGGTCTACTGTTGTTTCACGCTCTCTTTGTGGGAAGGATGAGCGCATCATTCCATGTGATAATAGCATGGGCATTCGTTAGCTAATGTACCAGATTGGTGGCTGGTGTTCACTTTCAAATGTGTTGAGTAGTCCAGTCAAGCTGAAAAGATGTGTTAGTATTTCACATGTTTTGGAGGAAGCATGCGCAGCTTCTCCCTCGCCTTCTCAGTGTTTGTATTTACATTTAAAGCATTTAGCAGACGCCTTTATCCAAAGCGACTTTCATTCCTAAGAACAGGGACAGTCTCCCTGGTGCAACTTGGGGTTAAGGGTCTTGTGGTGGTGCTGGAGGTAGGATACAAACTCAAGATCTCATGGTGCTCATGATCTAGGGGCAGGTATCCTACCCACTGAGATACCTCCACCCACATATAACCTTCTAGCTTCTGTTGTCCACAAAAGTTGAAATACTGAATAAAACATTTTATTCAAGCTTGATTTCTAGCTTAGCATATTCTGATCTACACTGTTTCAATTAATTCATGTGTGTTGGTGGCATCGAGTAGAACAAAATATGGATTATAACTAATTATATTCTGATCTACACTGTTTCAGTTCATTCATTTTCCATAACTGATTATCCTTACACACAACATTCACTCACACACTCAGTCCAAAGTCAGTTCAGAACCCCCAGTTCACCTGACGCACATGACTTCGGACTGTTGAGGGCACACAGACAAGATCAGGACCCGGATTCAATCCCCCTGCTCTGGAGGTCTGAGGCAACTGTGCTTTTTTTTTTTTACGCAGTCTTAGAAATTTTGTGTTGATGTTGGAGAATAGTGACAGTTTAAATAATATGAAATGTTTTACATGTTGTTTTGCCAGCCTGGATGTCCAGGGCATCGTATTGCATTTTCCAGTGTGAACAACCTGCTCTAAAATAAATTCTCAATTTGCAGAGGTGACAAGTAGCACATTACATTTACTCTCTTTCCAGGACATGATTACATTCCCCCCTGGAATGGCACTTTTTGTAAAATATCTAACTAATTTACATAATGTAAGCTAATGTTCAGCCACAACTATTGGGCAGTACAATGATATTATTAATTGAAAATTTGCCTTAGTGTTTAATAATGTGATTTTTTAAAGGATTAATTCAAAAGCAACAAACTATGCCCAGTCCCTGCTTTGTTGAAAACAAATAAACTAGGAATGATGATGATCTAATCATTAAAGGTATATTTAATCAAAACTTTACACTGTAAATGGAAGGATAACATCCTCTAGCAGGACATACTGTGACCAGCCATGGGATTCTATACTTTTTAGTTTAGGTTTAGTTTAAGTCAGCTTGGGATTGCAAGTATAAAAAACCAACTAACTTACTGGTTTGTGAATGCTATTATTTAAGAAGAAATGTCCTGCATTTTTCCTATCCTTATCCAGGAATGGGGCCAAACACACCTTCCTGTAACTTTGCTCTTTTCTCAGTTCAAGCCTACTTTCAGTGCCATCATTTCCTATCGTCAGTGTTAGTACATCAGGTCATCAAACATTTCCGATCGTCCTTAATAAAGAAGGCTTTTGCATGTGGCCAAAGAGGCACAGCTATTTATATGCAGGTCTTAAAGCAGATACGGCTATTATTATGTCTCATATAAATACAGAAGTACACAGCATTTGTAAACAGGCCTCAGCTATTGCATAAATCACAGATCTGTAATTAGGTTGTTTCTCTAACACCCCTTGCGTATTAACAACACATACACACATACACACACCCGGACGCATTTTAGGCAGCCGTGCGTAGGAGACTGTTGCATGTTTGGTGCGGAACACGGCTGTTGAGGACCTGAGTTGTCATGGAGATGAGGGGTTGATTCATCAAAGCGAATAATGTTGGGCGGAATGAAGTCAGAATTATAGGAGAGAGAGAGAAATAAAGGGAAAGAGAGAAAGAAAGAGAGAGAGAGAAAGAGAAGAAGATACTGGAGGGGTGAGGCCCAATCAACTACATTACCCACATTACACTGTGGCGACAAAACCTG
The DNA here is from genome assembly GCA_037577295.1 of Ladigesia roloffi. NCBI lineage: Eukaryota > Metazoa > Chordata > Actinopteri > Characiformes > Alestidae > Ladigesia > Ladigesia roloffi. The sequence goes on from JBBKCR010000001.1 coordinate 10,530,971, forward strand.
CCAAAACTGCAACAATAGAGGCCCTCAGGCAACGGCTTTATTATCAGCCCTGGCCTGTGGCCCGCGCTAGTGCAGGTGATGTTCCCTGTCCACTGGTCATAACATTGACCTGCCCACAGATCAAAGCACACTGTGTTTAGCGGTCAAAACACAATAGGTCCTCTCAGGGGCATCAGAAGCATTTTAAAAATGTGATGGGAACCCGTGGGGGCGGGGTTTGTTTTGGGCCGGGGTTTGTGTGGGGGCGGGGTTGCTGCGTGAATGCAAAGTCTCGTCCTTTTAGGAATGGGATTGTTTGGAAACCCCTGTTGAATCTTGAACCTTGAATCTTTCATGAAAGAATCCACTCCACTTAATCGATAGAAGAACACACACCCCTGGAAATTTGCTCCGGGTTTTCCTCCAACTCACGGCGTGTAACTGAAGTGAATTGTCAGTGCACAGACAGGCTGCTCGGATTTCCAGTGGTGTGTTAATACTTCTATCAATTAAGTGGAGTGGATTCTGTCACAAAAGATAGGTGAACTAATTATTTATGTTAAATGTGGGGGGGTCTAAATGAATAATTATGAAATGTGAGGGGGACAAGTCCTCTTCTGGTTGAAGAGCGACGACGCCCATGAGTCCACTGGTCCAAAGCTTCGTCATTCGCTGGGAAAACCTGCTCTGTCCACTGATCAATATCAACACAGTTCAGTGATCAAAACCTGTCCTGTCCACAGCTAAAACCTAGTCCTGCCCTGTTCACTGTACAAGTCCAGCCCTGAGCTTTTTTCAGAATCATCCTTGTCCAGTTAAACCTAGCCTGTCTAGTGACCAAAAAGGAAAGCTAAAGGGCTAAATTTTACTGCCTTTTGTAGTATTTGGGCTAAATTCATTCATAGTCTGCTGTCCAAACCAGTACTGACTGTTTATTTACTGTTTTATTTACCACTCTTTACTGATTTTATTTAGAGTAGTTTAAAAGAACAATTCTTCAATAATGTAGAGCCTAGTGAGCCAAGTTTGACATGTAAGTCAGTTTTCAGTTTATCACACACACAAAACACATTTGTGTGAGTGGGTAGTGTGTGTGTGCGTGTGTGTGCTTGTGTATGTGTGTGTCAGGATGGTAAAAATGGACTTTGACCTGGATGTGAGCTAGAATCAAGCACTACATGTGTTTCTAGTAGCTTGGAGTATGTTCTGGAGAGACGGATGCCTTAATACATTCCATGCATTTCCCGCTGATGAAGCAGCGCTTAAATACAGAAACCTCTTCAGCCCTCCTCTCCTTTCCAGCAAAGATAAACAAGCCCGCTTCATTTATTCTCCTTGTAACAAACATTAGATTCCTAATATATAACCGGCCTGGCTGGATCGGAACATGAGTAGGGGAGTATTTAGAGCCCGACTGACCCGCTGCAGTGGCCGCCTCGTTAGCTATGCGGTGCGAGACAGAAGGCATGATGTCATCGGCCGGTGATGTAACTGAGCACGTTCAGGATCCGAAACTTTGAATGAAATGCCGAGGCTGTGGTTAAAGTAACCTGCCGGTGATGTCACCGCACCTCTGATCTATTGGCTGCTGGACATTCCCAGTGATTTGAATCCCAGAGCACATTAATAGGCCCGATAGGGCAGCGCTGCGTAGGCCGCCGCTCGGTTATCAGCATGTAAACGCAGCCCGAGGCCCATTCTGATTGACGGTCGGACAAAAATGAGGCAGCCAAATATAGCGTCAGATAATCAGTGGCGTTTAAGGGATGGGATTTGAATGGGACTGCGTCTCGTGGCAGGCGGGCAGATACAGTGAGGCCGCGTGTGCGAAGCAGCTGATTTGAATATTCCACTGCAGCCTGCAAGGGAATCAATTACTGGAAGTTCCAGAGACCTGAGAGAGAGCCCACAGCCAGGCTGCTCAACGTGGCAAACGTGTTCGCAGCTTCACCTGTACACTCACAGTCAGACTACCTTAACTGACAAGCTGACTCCAACAAGAGCAGGCGTTTCACATAACTGAACAGGCCCTGTACAAACACAGCCAAACTAGTTCATCCAACAGACCAGCAGAAAATGGGTTCTACATGCGTAACGGCATACCTTTTCACACGTGAGCAAGTTTTCATGGGGTCACACATTCATTTCACTTGCTTGGGTAGTTTTTTCATGTGATCATGTGTTTGTTTATGTGTAATAATGGATTTTTCTTACTTTAAAAGTGAAACCTTTCTCTCTAGTTAAGGAAATGAAAGTTTTTACACAGCCAAGCTCATTTAATAGACAAAAACAAACACAAAAACGTGCAAATACGTAGCCATGAACGTCGATGGGTCTTTGTTTGGGGTTTTCTGGGCTTCAGACTCCCCCAAACTGCCTTTGAGTCTTTTATTTTCCAGACTTTCTCTCTCAGTTTTTCTCTTTCGCTTCAGCTTTCTGGTGCCCTCCTTTGAGTTGTGACAGACACTGATCGTTTGCGTGAGTGAGAATGGAAAGGCAGAATCAGGCTGATTTTTCGAGTGGAGCCTCCATTCTGGGTCATGGAAGATCCTGCATGGAAGACAGAGAAGCCAAAAGGAGCCACACACACTCTGACTAACACTCACACACACACACACCATCACTGTATCCTCAGACAATGTTCATGTTCTCCTCCTGTCCTCGAAGGTGCAATCAAGCCCTTTGTGAAGAGTCCTGAAATGGAAAAGCTGATCCAGCTTGTCCGTATGACAGTCCAGATCCTAAAGCACCGCAGTGGATTCTCCACTGTGTGTGTGTGTGTGTGTGTGTGTGTGTGTGTGTGTGATATAAATGCTCTAACTCTGACAGAAAAAGAGAAAAAAACAGTTTAGTTACATTTGATCTTTTTATGATTTGTTTATAGCACTTCCATTATTTTTAACCATTTATTTCAATTGAGTTTAAAGTTATAATTAGAAAGGTACACATTCAGAGGTACATATAATACATATCGATTATGTCTAACCCCTCAACATGACATTGTATGTAATGAAAACAGTACTAGAATACAGTGCCACTCAAAATACTGTATTTATCTTCAATATAGACTTTAAAATTGGCACTAAATATTATCTTGTCTTGTTTAGTTGTATTGTACTATTGTGTCCTGTCCTGTTTGCTTTTGTGTTCTGTTTCTGTTCTGCTCTTGTGTTGCACCGAGGCCCTGAAGGAACATAGTTTCATTTTTACTGTGTACCTTGATGTGTCTTGTATGTTTTATGTGTTTAAGCAGGGGATATAAAAGGCTATGAGAGACTTTCAGAGCTGTCAGAACAGGATCCCAGTCTGGAGAGCGATAGAATCTTGACTGTACTGGTCCATTAGCTGCATGTTCCATTGGCCAGGTGCCCTTCCTATGGAGAGATGGACTTTTCTGGAGCAATTTAGCCCAGTTTGATCTCGGCGAGACGCTAAGAGCTGTCAGTCAGGCAAGATTCAGGCAAGAAAGGCTGCTGACCTGCCTGGGGTGAATCCTTTCACCGCCCGCCAATCAACCCTGACCCTGACCACAGTCACACCACCGTGTTCTGTTGGACTACATCCGCCTTTCTCTACTTACTTTACTCAAATGTGCTCAGGCGACATGTCTTTGCACCATAAATCCAGGGGGCTTGGGTAGGGGTCCACTGGAGAGGCATGAAAACATGTCAGAATGGGGCAGAGAGAGAGAAATAGACGAGTTCAGGCACTTAGTCGTTTCCGAAGAACTATGCAGTTCGTAAGTATTTATTACGTTCAGCCAGAAAAAACTCCAAACTTTTAAGGAGTTTGAGCCCAAAGGCTTATATGTGGGGCCAAATTTTAATGAATAACTTGAGATTTGTTTTATAGATGTTACTGAATAATTCACACTGGACACTGGCAAGTATGACAAGACAAAACCATTCTAACTTATTTTCATTTGATGCCTTCTAACCTCTTGTTTTGTTTAAAAATGCTGTTTTGCTTACTGTGACTTTCAGACTGGTATGAAATTATCTGAATTTCTGATGGACTGTTCCATATTGTTTATCACTTACAAAGCTGAAACACTCCTTATACCTTCAGAATGAATTCACATGGCTAAAGTGTTATAAAATGCACATTTGCATATGCTGACATGTGTAAATGCATCACAAAACAAAAGAGTTCAAATTGTACCATTTGCATTGTTTAATATGGATGGTATGGACAGGTGTCAGTTCTACATTTGATTATATGATAAGATAAGATAAACCTTTATTTGTCCCACAAGTGGGAATTTAGCTTTAAAACCTAAACCGTGATTATAAACATTAATAGTGAATGAATAAGAAGCATGTAACCTAAAGCGAATTCAAAACTATATTACAGGGAATAGCATCTCCTACCTGGTAACAATATGGAGCACACAGTGCCTTCCTGCGCCCACAAGTGATCCGAAATTAGACGAATTGTAGAACCTAAAATATAATATTTATTTTGTCATAAATTCGAGCTCTATTGATCATTCCCTTCCATTTTGTTTCTTGTGTTTGCTTGTTTTGTTCAACTGACAAAAAAGTGGCATGGATTTATAGCCCAAAAAAAGTCTCAATCTAAAAAAATAACAGATAAAATGGGGTAAGAGGTGTTGGAGCACCCTTACAACATGCTTCTGGGAGGAGGGGAGTGAAGAGAATGAGAGTGTGTATGATGAGTGGCTGTTGAATAGCATTCTGGCCGGCGGCATTCAGTCTGATAAATGGGAAGGGTCATTAGAGAGCCGTCCACTTTTCAAATACAATGGAAATCAGATAAGCAGCGCAAGGAATAGAGGGCACAGGAGGGATAAAAATGGAGCGGGAGGAAAACCACGTTGTTTCTGTGTGTTTGGCAAAGGTGCTCGGGCACGATAGAGCACCTCTCTGACCACACTCCAAAATCACTGGAGCCTCGGCTCCGACAAAAGCTCCACCGTCGGGCGCTTCCTGTCCGCACATGTGAACGTGTGTGTGAGCGCCTGTTTAATACAGCAAAATGACATTCTTCCCATTTTTTTTATCTTAAAAGTCATGCAGTTGTTAAATTGATCATATGTTTGACTGTTTGCACTGAGCTGGACTCTCAAGAGCTTTTGTTCCACCAAGAGTTTAGAGGAGACCAGCCAAAATATGCCTCCAGAGCCTCCATATTCCACTGCATGAAAAAAAGCCTGTTGTCGCAGAAACCAACATCTATCGAGTGAAGAGCTGCAGGCCCTACGGTGGCGCAGTGGGTAGTGCCTCTTCCTCACACCACCAGGGTTGAGGGTTTGAATCATGGTCCTTTGGTCTTGCATTTCCAGTTTCTACCAAAGCCAGGTGAAAGGAGGTGCATGTCAGGTGAATTGGGATTCTACACTGACCTTGGGTGTAAGTGAATGGTGTGTGTGTGCAGGAGCATCAGAAGCATTTTTAATGTGTAAACATTAGCCTGTGTTGGTGTTTGGGTGGGGATTGGGTTGGGATGGTTTGGGTGGGGGCGGGGTTGCTGGGTCAAATTCTCATCCTTTTAGTGGGGGATGATTGGAAAACCTGCTGAATTTTTTGCAAAAGAATCCACTCCACTTAATGAATGGAAGACTATACACCACTGGAAATCCGCTCCGGGTTTTCCTCCTACTCACTGCATGCAAGTGATGAGAACGGTCAGTGCAGAGACAGGCTGCTGGGATTTCCAGTGGTTTGTGTTCTTCTATCGGTTTCGTGTGAAAGATTCAAGATTCTCCAGAACTGGGTGGACTAATTATTTAAGTTAAATATGGGGGGTCCTAACTAATAATTTTGAAATGTGAAGGGGACACCTCCCTCACACCTATAAACCCCAGGGTGGGCTCTGGATACCCATGACCCTCGTAAGGATTGAGTGGTTCCAGAAAATGAATGAATGAAGAACTGCCGCTTCAGTATAGCTGGAGTATTGCTGGTAGCCTTTAAGAGACACTCTTAATCTGGTTTACACATTGAATTCTCTGTAAGTGGACTATTTTTTTTCTCACTGAGGAAGGACAATCAGATAAAAGGTGAAATGGCTGCTTCAGTAACCATGAGAGACACACGTCAAAATCTACAGAGGGAATTGTGGTTAGAACCGCCGTATGAATGCAGGACCTGTATGCCGTACACTGCCAGCTTGGCACCAGCAACATTGCACCTTCCATAGTGGGACTTACTTGAAATTACTGTTATACTAATCAAGCCATGAATGGGTGCTTTTCATGGGAATTACAAGGTTTAGGCATCAAACTATGCTACATTATATTGACAAAATTTTGGGACACGCCTGTTTTTCTGGGTTTGGGGGCTCGGCCTCTTACTTCCAGTGAAGGATAATCTTAATGCTTCAGCAGACCAAGATTTTAGGACAACGCCATGCTTACAAATTTTGTAGACCCAGTTTGGGGAAGAACCTTTTCTGTTCCAGCAGGACTGGGTCCCAGTACACAAAGCAGCTTCATAAAGACGTGGTTGGAATAGTTCAGAGTGGACTGGCCACAGAGAGTCCTGACCTCAACCACATCCAGCACCTTTGGGATGGACTGGAATGGAGATTGTGATCCAGACCTTGCCATCCAACATCAGTGTCTGAACTCATAAATGTTCGGCAGAATGAATGGACAAACTATCCCACAGACACTCCAAAATCTTGAAAGCCTTCCAAGAAGAGTGGAAGCTGCAAAGGGGGACCAACTGCGTAAGCTGTTACGGAAAAGGAAGGAATGTAAGTTGGACAGCTTAAAAACAGGCATGTCTGTACTTTTCTATTATAGACGGCTGGTATAATGACAGAAACCACACAAGCATGCCTAATTTAAGAGATTGTAACAAAGCTTGACATGAGTGTATGGTGTTATAGGCATGAAGTTATCAGCAGCTTTTAGATTTGCATCTCTGGGGAAAGAACAAAGAAGCAAATGTTGAGCATCAAACATGAACACTGGCTGATTAACTATATCTATGATGTGGTGAAATGTGGGTAAATCAGATTTTTTCCCAAACTATTCCTTTTAACTTAAACCCATATACACCATGCATTTCCACAGGCACCGATGAGAACGTGCGGCTAGTTTGCACGTCTGAGATGTGAGGTGCACCTGGCAAAGCCATAATTACTAAACGGGTCCTCTAGTGTTGAATCCAAATACAATTTTAGTTTGTGTATGCATGGAAATGTGCCTAGAAGCCACGAGGGAAGAAGGTGGAGAGTGAGAAAGAGAGAGGGAGAGAGAGGCCTTTGAATATAGAGTGTGTGACAGCACGGCTACTTGATATCAGGCTTGACCAGAGGACTGATGAGATAGGAGCTGGCCTCTCAGCCAATCAGACCCGAGGGTGGCGGGGCAGACTTTCAATCGGGCGTGGGTTGGTAAAGTCTGAGGGCAAAGAGAGATGAGTTTGACCCCTGAGACTGACCTCAAACCCCCTAAGCGGGCCAGTGTGTGTGCATCCACAACCGTGACCGCATTAGGCAGCCTAATTCACATTGAACAGACCACTTTGGCATATTTAGACACTTACAGCCTTACACTGAAGCCACATTACCTGTTTCTTACTCACATCTGACTGAAAAAGCAGTTCTTACTTATTGCGTTTCGTCAGCCTTAAACTACCAGGTGTTAAAACCATTTATTTCTGCATTTTCATCTTTTGCAAATTATATGCTAATTTCTTCTTTTTACTGTAAAATTGAATAGTGAAACAATATGTTGCTGTTAATGCATGGTGTAGAGGAATATAAAGGGCATTTTGAGGCAATGTAGTACCTACAGACAACAATTTGATTAACAAAGAGATTTACCACAATTTTAACATAATCAGTGTTACATTACATATAAAAAACCTTGCAATGTTTATTTTGGATAGTAAATAAAATGTCTATATTTGTGTTGTAGACATTGTAACCCAAGACATTGTTACCACCTCCACTGTAGGAACCATCAGAACCAAGTTTTTCCACAAACACCAATTTTAAATAAAATTTTAAAATTCACACCTTGATGAATTCATTATGCAGAATTCGCATCTCACAGTGATAACAGCATTTAGCAGCCGCGTTAGGAACTTTGGGTGAAGATGAAACTAGTAGCTTTCTGCCTTTGCATGAAGAGAGTAGGGATTAATTACTCCGTAATGATGGACGGTAAGGGTTATAATGGCCTGATGGCGAAGAAGTGGAGGCTGGGAAAGTCCCTCTCTCGCTTCTCCTGAGAGTGTGTGGAGATGGCTTTGATACACAGACTGTAATCTGCTCACTCTGTTCCACACCGGCACGCAGCCACTTCTCCGGTGATACGCTAACGGCCCGTGGCCTCCAGACCCCAACACAGGAAACACGAGAGAGCTGAGTGCAAGGCCTCTCTCCTTTTCTTCTCTTTTTTTCCTTTTTTCCCTGGTTCTCTCTGCTGCCGTGAGTAAGTGTTTTGTGTTTTAGGGTGAACTCAATACCTCACGCTCTCTTTAAAGCTCGGAGACAAGCTCTCCCAGATAAGCCAGCTAGCCACTTTAGCAAGAGGGCTCATTTCCCAGACTCTCTACTGTACACAGGATAGAGGGTGTGTGTGTGGCTGTGTGTGTGTGTCTAACAGAGACACAGACGTAGACATAGAAGGTGGATAAGGACAGGAAGAAAGAAGAGAACAAATAAACTATAAGGGCCCCATAATGCACACGACGCAACATGCTTTCGTCACTGGCGCAACCCATCATTGCTATTTTGTGAGAGCGCATCGTTAATTTTTTCCGGCATTATAGCATTATAGCATTATAGCAGATGGCATTGTGCTGGGTAGGGCGTATCCCTGAAAAGAAGAGTTGTGGCGAGGCGCATAGTGCGAATTTGCTATTTTATGAGAAGTGAAAGTCATTGCGCCAGTGACCAGAAAAAACCTGATCTGTAATCATTCGCGCATTGTTTAAAGGCTATAATATGGACACCTGGGATGTGGAAGTGTTGACAATGCGCCCACATGCAGCTTCTTTTAATAAGCAGGAGCAAGCAGCAGCGCACATTAAAAAAACATTTTCATGTGAGGGAACACTTTATGGAGTCCTCGAAATATAAAATTCAAATGTATATCACATACATCACTTTCACAGATGAATGGGAAAACGGCTCACCTGTGATCTTGAAGCTGGTCTTTGTAGCGCGATGGGTTTGCTCAAGCGCGGAGAGAAGCGAGAGAGCA
>JBBKCR010000001.1:10540233-10550248 GCA_037577295.1 Ladigesia roloffi
CTCCAACTTCCTGTTTATATACTGTGGCACGTAATTACCCTATGACCTTGACGTGTCACGTGGTCTGCATGTGACAATCACACCATAATTATTGTTAAAATACATATTAATTATCAGTAATTTCTACAATCAACAAAGTTTTGCGAGTATTATAACCAAGTAACTGACGGTTTGTTTGACCAATATTGCCAGACACATAGCTAAATAAATACACGTTTCAAGCTAGGTTGTCAAGAAACACGAAACTACATCACCAGCTCGTATTTTGGTTAGATATGTTTATATGTCTTCCTTAACCTGTTAAAGATAGTTGCGCTTGTTGTTCACATCTAATGCCCCTTAGCGTGAGAGGCCCCCCTCCGCTGTTCTTGGTGCTGAACTCCTATATGCATCTTTACATCTATCATGTGCACGCTTGTTTCAAGGAGGTTGTGGCTAAGTAACAGCGACATGGGCAGTTAATCGTGTTTAAACTAAATCACAAGAAATAACTTTTTGACCGTATAAAATACTTTATTTGGAATAAGAACCAAGAAAACATTCGGGGGAAATTATTGCTGCTTTGCGAACCCCTCCCCTGATCGAGCCATGAGTTATAAAATACTCTGGCATTGTATGCAGATTTGTTTAAGCGATTCTTATTTAATAGAATTCTTATTCAATGTATATTTGATTAAAAACGATTTCAACGTCTCATTACTGAGTTTTATGGTATAGCTGATTTTTATAGCACTGTTATATGGTGTTTTTGAAATCACGTGTGCATTAACAATCATATCTACACTAAAGTAAATACACTCTTTTAAAATGGATAGGTGGGCTGTTACAATAAGCACCCCTAGCAAAGGGTTTGGGAGGATTCCCTACATCCCCGAAGATCAATTGATTCCGTGTCTTCACCTCTTTATACACAGCACGCCACTGACAATGCGCCGGGTATTTAAAGGGAGTGAGAGTGTGAACTCTGATTGGTTCATTGCATGCTATGCCCAAGACACACCCATTACTAATTTACTCATTTAGGACAACCCATTTGAACTATGTGCCATCTTCCTACGGGCATAATAGTGCTTTGCGCTGGCCCCTCCCCCAAAGACAAATTGACTTTAGACAATGCGCGACTGACTGTGAAAATCTAAAATTAGGAATTAAAGATAAACTTAATAGTAAAAACATCAGTAATTATTGGTAACATTAAGCAGTTTTGCACATTATCAAACTTTGTAACTCATGGAGAGAGAAGGAGAGTGAAAGATAGAAAGAAACAAACAAACAAACAAAATAAACAAATAAATAGAAACAGGCTGGTAGAGGGAAGCAAAAAAGAAAGAGTGGTATCTGGGGACAAAATCTGGGGACAGGACTCCCAGTGGTGCCACTGGGAGTCCTGCGATTTGAACCCACAACCAATTGGTTGCAGACACTCCCTAACCACCAGCCCACCAGATCAACAGGTACCACAGATAATGACGATGAGATGAGAGGAAAAGGGAGGAAAAAATAAAATAAAATAAAGAGACGCATCAGAGACTCGTTGTCTCTATTCCTACAGATCTTTTCCTCTCTCAGTCCATATCAAAGAGGAGAGAGGGATGAAGAAATAAACAAGTAAGAAAAAGGGATAAACAGGAGTGAAAGTGAAAGGTTCTCAGAGATAAACGGAGGAGAGAGGGAAGAGGAAAGAGAAAGACAGAGTAAAGAGAAAGAGGAATAGATAAAAGAGAGAGAGATACAGGAAGAAGGAGGCAAGGAGAAAATAAAGCAGAGAAGTAGAGAGACAGGTAGGGAGGAAGAGAGAAAGACAGAGTCAAAGAAAGAGTAGAGATAATGGGGGAGAGTGGAATTATTTCAAACGCTGCCTAATAAAAAACTGCTCTGACGTTCTGTGGTCTGTCCTCTGATGATCGACCTCCTTTTTCGAGAGGAAACCAAAGTGGTCAAACAGGTCTTTAGTGACCAGCACTTAAGTAATGACAACTGGACTCCATCGGCACACTGTACGACTTTATAGAACCGAGGGTGAGTGAGGTCAGTGCATGGCTGGCATGTGGAGGGGTGGGGGAATCTCACAGCATGCCTGGGTCATGCTTAATGAGATTATTTATTACACAAAAAGAGCTCTCTGTCTAAACATTTAGATAAGAGAAACTCCACACTGCGCCCTATTTCTGAATCAGATCCTGAAAGAACGCACGCACGCATGTACACGGGCACTCACGCACACACAATATATATATATATACATGTGTATGTGTGTGTCTGTGTTTGTGTTCACACTAGCATTTCAATATAAAGCAGGATACTAACTAGAGCTACAAAAGCTATGATTGGATAATAATTTTTTGACTGTAAGACACTTCTCTCAATATCTAAAAACTGCTGGTCAGTGTGAGTTTTATACCCACTGAGGTGACTTTGGTGGTTCCCCAAACAGGGCTGGTCTGTCTGGTGGGATATATGCTGTTCCATTGGTTGAAATCTCCTTCGTATTGATCTGTTTATCACAGATTTTAAGCATTACTTAAAAAATATTCATTTTCTGCTATTTTAAAAATGTTCAGGAGCTTGGGTAGAGTTGCTTCTGAATGTTAGTTAATTTGAGTAACATTTGGTCAAGGTGAAAAGTTTATGAAGTCAAGGTAAAATTTATGATCAAATATATAGGGGGTCCTTGAATTATGGTGGAAGAATATGCAGAATACGTAGAATATGCAGTAACGTGTCATGTGATTGGGCGAGTATGCTTCTCTGAGCTTCAGTGTGTCGTGTTTTAGCCTTTATCATGGCTTCTGAACATTTTTTACTCAAGTTTTTTGTCATTTTTTCTTAGTTGTGAAGAATAGGAATTAAACAGGGTGACTGTTAAATAGCATGTGGCTAACGACATACCATGCATGGCAAAAAAGGTTTTCTTGGGGTAAAAATGAAATAAATAGACTATGGTTAGTATATATGGGCATATTACCCATAAATGGAGCCTTTGTCTCGTCAAGTTAACCAGAGATAAAACACAGGACTGTCACCAAAACAAAATTCTAAATAGATAGCCAGCTAATATTGATCATAGTTAGTTGCTCTTGTACTATAAGACAAGGTCACAAATAAGGTGTTAAATGAGCTGGCAGTATACCAAGAGACTATCACTGCTGTGGGTAAACCAGCCCATGTAGTGAAGCAGCAGGCAGCCAGGAACACAGCGCCCAGGGAGCAGTGTGTTGGGATGGTACCTTGCCTGTACAATAAATAATTATATACAGAGTGAATGGTCATACGCACCCGGAGCAATGCTTGATTTTGTTTTTGTTTTGGTCGTTTACGTGGATCATGTTTGAGACCCATATTTTTCACCTTCAGCTTTAGCGCTATCAGGGCTCTAGTAGATCACACTGTGAGCAGCTTAATGTGCATTTGGGGTCTCTCTGTTTTGTCCTATGTGAATTGTACATATATATATATATATAGAGATAGATATAGATAGATATAGATATATAGATATATAGATATTTGTAGATTTGACATTTTCTCTATGTGAAACTTTGACGTTTTCAATATGTCAGGACAAATTGAGCAACAAAAACTACCCAAAAAAATTTATTATGATTATAATTTTAATATTTTTATTAAACTGCTCGACTGACATAGCAACAGTAAAACAACAAGGGAATCTCCACTGAACGTTAAAACAATACAGTGAGTGAGTAATAACGAGACCCTCTGATTTTTGTGGGGCATTTCACACACAAAAAACACCTCAGGGGTCATCTATAATATGGGAAGATACCACATAGTCAAGCTGTATTTCACTACTGCACCTTGACTTTTTGAAAAACTTCACAAAATTTTGCTTAAACAGTAAATTGAAACATTTCAGACACTTTTGTTCTTGTTATTTACTATACATTCAGTGTATATATCCACATCAAATTTTGAACATGTGCTTATAAATATGTTAACTCTCTTTACTATGGGCTGTCCGGACCAGAGGATGTCTAACACAAATTGCATCACAATAAGAAGGCATCCGAAAGGACAGAGTGTATCATAAGTGTGCTCGATCACATGCAGTGTAAATAAATATAATAGCTCTGATTATCTCTAGCTCACCTCTTAAAAGTTTCTGTGGAAAGGTGTAGTTCAATCTGTGAGAACTTTTCTGAGAAAACCCTCAGGCACTGTTGGGCAAGTACAAGGATAATTTAACAAATGGCACGGTGTTTGGCTGCTTTACATTTCCTTCAGCCACAACAAGAATCGCAGTTTCAGGAAGTGAAACAAATTGGAAAATGAACCCGTTTGAATGAGTTTGAACCCATATCAGTCACATTGTAATCATGGTCCTAAAATCTGACTGGCTGAGCTGGATAATATACTGAACATGAGGTTTTTCAGTCTTGTTTAATGTATCCCGTTGTTGCGCTGATTGACAGATGTGCTGACAGGACTACTCATCCGAATGAAAATGGCTCCAAACAGGGGTATACTTTGAAGCAGGAATGGGTCATAGTCTTGTGAGAACCCTGGATATAACAGACCCCTGAAACACTAAAATAATAATAAATAAATAAATAAAATTGGAAAAATTGCAATTCACGTTTGTGTTCACATTTACCTTTTTTTTATTAAAAAAATTGTTTAATGCTCCATTGTGTCTACTAGGGCATTAAAGACTTCAATTCGATTAATCCATCAAGATAGTCAAAGCCAAGTGGACTAGTCGTGATGACGTAAGAACACGAATCTCCAACAATGAGCAACTTTTATTAAAGTTCTCTGTAACATTAACAGTCAACATGGCAATTAAACTAAACAAAACAGAGACTTTTCTGGTAAATTGAAGTGTAAACAGAAAGTCTGGAACGGACGACTCTCTGTAGTGCTAGCGGTAGCATGTTAGCTAGCGGTGGCGTTTCTGACCTGTGCAGAATGCCGGTTTTGTTCCTTTACATTAACTCTGACTTGCAGTTTGTGTCTCCTGCTGTCTGTGTTTTAGAGTGAAGGATCTCCATACATGTGATGTGTGTCTCTGTTCTCTTCTGCTGTATCTCTCTTGCTGTGTTCTCATGTCGACTATTCGAATTTAATGTTAATGCCCTAGTGTCTACATCATTTAATATAACTTTTTATGAATTTATGAATTTTTGCATACTTGCATAATTTCTTCTATTTATCCTTCAAGTCATAGCAAGTCACAGTGCAAAAAAATAGAAACAACCCACTTGTACTGCAAAAGTATCCAAATATTAATAAGGTAGGATACAAACTCTTCATTTGTTTAGTCATTCATACAGATTCAAAGGAAAGTTGTTGTTTATCTGTTCATCCAGAAGCTGTTGCCAGACTTTTTCTCCACTGGCCCCATCAGTAATCAATTCCTGTCTGACTTATTCTCTGTTACACAACTTAATTGAATGTGTCAGATGTCCAGGTTTTTGTACTGTTGCTTCATGTAGCAACACATATTACCTGTGATAAAATCACTGTAACGCTTGGCCTCACTTTGTTTAAATCATATTAGACATGGATTATCTAGAATTACCTCAAGTGACACAGGCTTGGTATTTAGTGAGCTTTTTGTGTCAAAGGATGACTGTCTTGCAAGGTAACCTTTCTTTTATCACAAATCAGTGGTGCTACATGAGTGGGTGGGTGAGTGAGTGGTATACTCCGGGGAATCCCTCTTTCAGAAGCAGGCTTATCTGCTGAGTCATCTGTAAACCGAGGGCGTTAAACTATTTACTCTGCACTTGAGTGTTTGAATGTATGTCTACTTGTGCGTGTGTGTGTATGTCCACTTGTCCCCCCCAACTACCCCCCCCCAACCCTCACACAGCAATGTGATACCCTCTGGGAATCCGTATGTTGCACTTACTCACATTCTAGCAAATAAGGAGGATATATATTTTTCTAAAATAAAAAATAAGACATTAACCTTTAACACAGTTATGGCCAGGGTAAACAAAAGCAAGGCAAATGAATTAGGTCTTATTTGTAGGTCTTTTAATAAGTTTAAAAAGTTTTAATAGATGCCACCTTTCGGTTTTCAGGCAGAAGGCCATTATGGTTTTTAAATGTAGCAAATCATAATTGCACATGTCTTGTTTTCTTTTTGTTACAGTCACACAGCTGTCTGAGTACGGACCCAATCAACTGTTCATCCCTTGCAGCCAGAACATGTTTTCTGTTGGTATCTGATAGACTTGACAGTTAAGGTTCTCCTCCAAGTGTGTTGAACTGCTCCATGTCTTTGAGGAAGCCCAGGCAGGCTTGGAACTTCCCAACTTTGTACCGCAGTGAAAGACCCCAGCCACTCAGCACTGCAACTTCTTAATTTCTTGCAATCCGGCAAGAAACTCAGAACAATTCCCACACACACAACATGATTCAGGAGCAGTTTTTACCCCAGTACCATCAGGTTATTTAACACACAGTAAATGTGGTTCTAACTCTGTGTGCAATAAATCTGTTCTACACACTATGTGTGATACTGGAGCAAAAGATAATCTACACTGCACTGTCACTTTACACTGCACTGTCACTTTACACTGCACTGTCACTTTACACTGCACTGTGACGTTGCACTTTACAACACACTGACACTTTACATGGCACTGTCACTTTACACTTGACACTGCACTATCACTTGACACTTTAAACTGCGCCATCTCTTTACACTGCACTGTCAATTTATACTGCACTGCCACTTCACACTTTACACTGCACTGTCACTGTACATGGCACTGTCACTTTACACTGCACTGTCACTTTACACTTTGCACTGCCCTGTCACTTTACACTGCACTGTCACTTTACATGGCACTGTCACTATACGCTGCAGTGTCACTTTACGGTTGCACTGCACTCTCACTTTAAACTTTACACTTTACACCTCCGTGCCACTTTACACTGCACTGTCACTTTGCACAGCACTGTCACTTTTACACTTTGCACTGTGCTTTCACTTTACACTGCACTGCCACTTTACACATTATACTGCACTGTCACTTTACACTTTTGGCTGCATTTTCACTGTACACTTTACACCGCACTTTTACTTTACACCGCTCTGTCACTTTACCCTTTACATCGCACTGTCACTTTACACTTTACACCGCACTGTCACTTTACACTCTACATTGCACTGTCACTCTACACTTTACACTTCATGCAACTTAATCCACATTATGCATCAACACTTCACATTATGCACATTTACTTTATGCAACTTGCCTGTGACTATTTATTGCTGCTACACTACTTTGTCTTCTATGTCTTTTATGTCTCATTTCTTATGTTCTGTCTGCATGGGGGTGGGCTTAATTTCAAATTCAACTTTAGTGTGAGTCAAAGAGACTTAACTGATGGTGGAACTGGCCCTGTGGAGAAATGCAAGAGATGAGTGCAAAAATCATTAGTCCTCCGAAACATAGAAAAATGTCAGAAGTGTACCCCGGAATACAGAAAGCAAGCAGTTTTTAATGTCTTGTCAATAGTTATTACATTATATATACCTCTGCAGCAAAATTCCTATCTTATTTCCACAATACTGCACACCTCTATATGTAGTCAATCTGACGAAACGTGTTTCGTGCATCGATCTTTCTTTATTAGTAGACTGAAGTTGATCTTAGCATTTATAGCCACAGAACCTGCTTCGGCACTCCTACTCCTGAGGTGGTTTGTCAAAACAGACCCTCATGATTTCAAAGTCTGCCCACAGCATTTGGCTATTTGTTAGTGTTCACTTTCATAACTCCCAGCAAGTCATATGGAGTTGTATACCACATTAATAAATCCAAAGTATTTGATCAGTTTAAAATAAGTTTAGGAGATTTATTTATGGAAGCAAATTGGGTGATTGTAGCTTTCTAGTGTTAGCAATTTAAGCATTGTCCAACACATGCTAAACTAAAGATTGGCTGGGAAATTTGTATAAATTAGATTTTCTTGCTGTGCAATGGACCAGTGGCATGTCGGCCTTGTATCCTGCGAGCACCAGGACTGGCTCCAGCACCCCTCATGACCCTGGTTAGGATATGGGGCTCAGACAATGGAAGGATAGATGGATGACATTTAATTGAAGCATTGCTTTTAAACAGCCTAGAGGGTACTCAGCACAAGCGAAGATGGGTCACTTGATGACACAAGCTTACTGGATATCTGTCTGTGTGAATCCATGTATCACTTTTTTCCAGTTTCCAGAGTGCTTTGGATCCAAATTGCATCATCAGGTCAGAGTTATATAAGTGGGGCCCATGTTACAACTCCAGACAAAAGAGCGCAGCTAGCTTAACAAGCTTTGATAAGCGGGTGTGGCTGGAGCACTGGCATGCAGCCTGGCAAGGGATTAGTGCCAAAGATTCTGGGATGGAGAAGAACTGATTTTACTTTAGTCATTTCCAGCGAAGCGCAGGACGGGTCGATCCCGCCTCTTCACCTTGATGGGAAATAGACAATGGTAGACGCAGGTAGGGCCTGCAAGCCCACACAGCCAGCGCGTGCATTCGTCTGTACGTGTGTCGTCCCCGTTAATCTTGCACGCGTAACCTTTTCTTTTAATATTTCTAAACGGTGAGCAATACCTGCCCCCCCCTCCCATATGTGTACATAACACTGAGAGCTGACCCTAGTTTTAAATGTCAAGATTCTGATTCACTGAATCACGGCAGTTATAGACGGGCGGAAAACGGGGTGAAGAGTCGTCAAGTTTTCCGCTCGTTTATTTTAACGAATCTCCCATAGCATACATACCTCGAGCCCCCTCGCCGGCATGCGGTCAAGCAGCTAGGCCCCGGAGGGACATTGGCCCACAGTGTAGCGTAAACACCGCTGTCCATAAGTTTGAACTAGAGGCTCCACTGAAATGCTTCTCACTGCGCCAACTGGCGAAAGCCAAGTGGATGACTTAAAGACACATAAACAGCACTTCCAAGCTGAAAAAAAAAGACTCACCAGTTCAAATGAGTATTCTGCGAATGTCAAACTAACAACGTTAATACTCCTGCAATTACTTGCTTATACAATAAGACAAAAATAAAATAAAACACACATATCAAGGCCAATTTTAAAGAGGAATGAACATTAAAATGTCGCTTTCACATTTCATTTCCTCACCTGGCTTATTTCAAATTTGACTCTCTCAAAAAAAAAGGTTTTATATCCTAAAAAGTACACATTTTTGGGTGATATTCTTCTATTATGAAAAAAACATTTGTGAACTAAAACAACATGCTTATAACTTTTAGTTCAGTTAAATTAATTAATCATTACGCTTATATTTATTCCGACATCTTATTTTTATGTTTTAGCTGGAAATATTTGTTTTATCACTAGTGTCTAGGTACTTCTGATACAGATACACCCAATCAGCTCTTGCTGAAGGCCTGATGCATCAGATTATCGTCCAGTGTGGTTAGAAAATGACAGTGGGTTTCCAATAGATGGGAGCAATTTTGTGAAAAGTGACATCCAGTATGCAGCTGTGGAGATAAATATGTTTGAAAACCCCTGTTTTACTAACTTGGTCTCTCTCAGAAATACGCTGTTTGTGTGAGTGATGACCTCTTAAACCTGACAGGATTACAGAACTTGTCTACATGCATTACTTCAACATTACTGTATCTGTAATGTGTGAACATGTCTCACTCGTGTAAGCACACATTACCTCAGGCTGGCCGGAGGTGAAAAGTTTTTCTTTCACCCACTCACTCTCTCTCAGAACAGTGCATGGCCTCTGGAGGCTTCTGGTTTTTCAGGTTAGGTTCACTTTCTGCAGCCGTCCAACAGACCTCACAAGCCTCAACCTGCTCCATGAAAAGCATTATACAAACACAGCATCAATCGTACTGTCAACCACGATGTGCTCCCAAGCACATGTAACCGACCAGAAAAAAAACGAGCATTCCTGTCTATTCATGACATTTGTAGACCATTCATAATGCCATAAGACCTTTAGAACATGCCACAGACTGAGTCACTTTAAGCCTTGACCTTATGAGATTGATTCAGCTATATTGTT
>JBBKCR010000001.1:10562053-10575090 GCA_037577295.1 Ladigesia roloffi
GTGTGTGTGTGTGTGTGTGTGTGTGTGTGTGTGTGTGTGTGTGTGTGTGTGTGTGTGTGTGTGTGTGTCTGTGTGTGAGTGTGTGTGTGTGTGTGTGTGTGTGTGTGTTACTCACCTTCTGAGCTTTAACAAGAAGTCGGTTTAACAGTGATAAAATAACTTTCCTTAATTGCAGGTTAAAACAAATTTTTATGCGTGATATTTTTATGTTACAGATTTAGAACAAATCATTTATTTACAGAATTTCTCACAAAAATAAGCAACCAAATTAGAAAGAGAAAAACATTTTACTGACTTGACTGAAGCTAAAAATGAAATCTGTATTTCCCTCACATATTTGGACAAACAATCAATCAAAAATTATATAAAATATTATTATATAAATATTATTTATATCTATATATTTTTTACGAATTTAGACAAGGAAGTTTTTAAAAGCAAACGTTTCAATGACTTTAAATTACATTAAAAAATAACGTTTTTTTTTCAGAATTAGAGCTGCACATTTCAGAAAACGTTTCTTTCAGTCAAACATGTCTTAGTTTACACGGTTAGATTACAACTTCTAAACAAATGTCCAAATAATCAATCATTATTTACAGCGTGTCACTCAATTTCTCTGCGTTTTCAAGTTTAAACAAAAAAATAATAATTTTATTTCCTATTAAATGTGAACCACATTGTTGTGGCAGCAGTTCAGCTTGCACAGGAAACAGTCTCCGCTTTTCATGCGAGCAGATTTTTTAATGAGCAGTTCCAAAGCTGCTCTAAACAGTGCTGATCAGTGCTAAACGGGCTGATCCCAGATCTGTTAAAATGCAGGTATAAATTAGCCAGCCAGCCCACGCTGTTTTTATTTCAGAATTTATGTAATGAATAAACTCCCTATTTATTTAATCTTATAAAATAATTCATTCCCCATTTTCTAAAAAAGAAGTAAAGTGTAGCTGGTCTTGGGCTTTAATGAATAAAACTAAACTATATTTAGTGACAGCTGCCCTTTATTGATCTTCACTTTTTCTATTAAAATTCTTTCAATGCACGGCAAAAACGCGCCCAGGAGAAGGTTGTCGTGATAGTCCTCAGGTTGTGTGTTTACATGGGCTGTATCGTGTTGAACGAAGGTGTGTTTACCTGAACTGCACCCCTCTTCACCCCTCATCAATCGGTTATGGAGAATATTGTTTACATGCTCGGGGTTTATCATAAAATCCCAGTTATGACGTGTGGCTAAATGTGTTTGTGCGTGTGTGTGTGTGTGTGTGTTTGCATGAATGAGAGAATAAGAGGATGAATGAATTCGACACGGCTGAAGCGGTTAAACGTCACAGTATCAAAGGGAGGCGTGTGTGAGTGAGTGTGTGTGTGTGTGTGTGTGTGTGTGTGTGTGTGTGATATGGGTGAGTGCTGGGGGGGTGTTAGTTAGAAACTTTGAGTCATTCTCCAAAAGCTCCATATAAAGTAGGACGACTGAGTGACGTCAGGTCCTCCTCGCGCGTGAAAGGACAGAGACCGACACATACTTTTATTATTATTATTATTATTATTATTATTATTATTATTATTATTATTATTATTGGTGGTGTTTTTTTTACGTGTTGTAGTAAAATATACATACCCCATAAACCGGTCCGATTCGGAAAAAAGCTTCTTAGCTTCGATAACATTAAATAATTAAATTAAATAGAAATTATTTATAGTCTGTAATAAAAGTGTAATATACTCATAAAAGAGTGCGCGCGCGCCGGTGCGAACAGAGGCTCCTTATTTTACTAAAGCCTCCGTCACCACACACACACACACACACACACACACACACACACACACACACACACACACACGCGGGCGCGCGTGCGCAGTGTGAAGTGAATGCACGTGCGTTTAGAGGTTTTCGGTGTGTTTTATGAGGTTGCAGTAAACAGTGAGCAGTTTCATATTGGGATCAAAATGAAAGCTCTGCGGTGTGTGTTTATGTGTGCGCGCGCGCGCGTGTGTGTGCGCGTGTGCGCGCGCGCGATGGATCATATGTAATGAAACCGAAGTTTTTATTTGAATGTACCGATCCCAATTTAATAGTGCGTCCGTTCCATTCAGGCGCTTTTAAGCACCAGAGCGGCTCCATTTAAGCTGGAACGGATCGAGGCAACTTCAACATAATGTCACTGGAGCTATTTCAGAAGAACATCGTGTTTATTCACATTCATAAAATGATCATACATCTTCGAAAATTAAGTATATGCTATAACTTTAGCGTCACAATATCAATGTTGACTGGCCATGTGTATGTGTGCGTTTGTGTGTGTGTAGAGGCCTGTGTGTGTTTATGTGCATGTTGCTTTTAAAATGTGCAGTCCATGAGTAACTGGAGAGACACAGTTTGTGCTGTTTTGGTTCAGAACGTCAGCACCTTGGGGTTGAAATGTCCATGAGGAACTTCAGCCTAAATTTGAGGAGATCTGAGTGAACCATACAGGAATTGCAGCTCTGTAGCCAGTCACCAGCTTCTCTTTCAGAGGGCCATAATAGGACAAAATGAACAGGAGCTTCTGTCAAACGATCATGTTTAAAACTTGCTAGCAAATCATTCGCATTCGATGACCACCACATGCTCAAAACCTTCACTGGTGATGAAGATACCAGACATTGCAAAGAAAAGTGTCCATTTTGCAAACGTGAACACACCAGTGTGAAGAGCAAAAAGTGGTTCTCTGCATTTAATCCATTCACTCGAGAGAATCAGCAGCAGCAGGGGCCCATGGAGCAGTTTGTGAGGACGGTCTCCTGCTCAAGGGACCCTCAGTGGGATCCAAACCCACGGCCTTCCGGCCACAGGGGCAAATCCCCAAACACAAGGCCACCCTTGCTTCTAATGTGCAATGTTTTTATCTTCAGTCCTATCTTCAGTGAAGCTGCCACTCCAGCAAAGTTATTGACGTTCCATTTTTAGACCTTGGAAACCTCAATAGCTGTATCTGTGGACGTTCTGCTGCAAGGTGGACTGAGTTTTGGACGTCTGTTTAGTTCTGAGCACCTTCACAGCTGCATCATCAGATCCATTCCCCCTGCAGCTATACATGCCACCATGAGTTTAGAGATGAGGTGGTATGCATCTGATCACGAGCAGTTCCTTTTTTCTTCATACTTTCTGGTACTGGCTGGTTTCCACCTCATCTGTCCAGTAGACTTTGAAGTTTCTTGCAGTTTTTGTACAAGCTGCAAGCTGGCCATCCGGTTCTCGGCCTGGCCGGTGCACCATTTTCAACCCTCTGGTTCTCCTTTTCATTATCCTCCTCTTTTCGGTCCCTTCAACAGCTCGTTCATTTGAGGTTACTTAGTAAAGGCAGTGATTCTCTACAGGACCATGAACCACTTCAATGCACATGACATGAGACACGCTTACGGCATGTGACATGAAATATTATAGTGCATTTTTCTGGACAAATATCTACAGTTACACACAGTCACATGTGGAATCGGACAAAGCTTGTCTTTCTCTGTCAGCTGGTGCCATGAAAGCATTTTTATCACATTAGGAAACATTTAAGTGATGGTTCAAAAAATGCAGGTACATGTTATTCCAGTTTACAAACTGGTGCAGGTGTTGGTGATGTAATAGATTCTATGTTCCACTGGAATAGTAAAACAGTTTGCAAACAATTTGTTTTATGTTATTCAAGTGCAAATGCTACCAAAGACAGAGGAGGTCACCCTTGTGCTGGTATCAAAAGCAATGAAACTGGAACCTTATATCCTGAACCGATGGATAATGGGAAGAGCACAGTGCCAGTTCTCTAGTACCAAAGATTCCAGTGTCTGTACAGTGGAAAAAATACCCTGTGTGGTCTATATGATTCCTATATGGTTCATCCACTATAGACGACATTAAAAGTGATCCATATGTCACATCTGATGTATTGGTGCACAGAGCCAAAACAACACAGATTTTTACTGTCCATTTATTGATGGTCTTCACTGCACCCGCCACCCTAACCTCATATTTCCAAGGGAGTGTTTCCTGTACTAACCTTTCACTAACAGAATGAGGTAGGGGTGAGATGCTGAGTGGAATTTTTCTTCCAATTTAATACCCCTTAAACTGTAATTATTATTCATTTATACATCTAAAGGCTTATTGCTCAGATACACTCTAAAAACATTCTAAAAAAATAAAGGCTCCTTTAGACAGAAACTTTAAACTGTTTAAAGATTCTTTAAACCTATGAAACAGTTATTTTTTGAAGAACCTTCAGTTTACAGGCAATTACTTCAATTTCTAAAAACCTGCATTATTTAATAGATATAAAGAAAGTCAGAGTGATTTGAAATGCTCCCTTCTAAGGAGGTCACCGTGGTCTTGAAGGGATCCAGACATTTGAAGATTGGAATGCCACAATTACAGTTACACTATTTTTTCACAATTACCATTATAGTGCCTGATAACTGAGAATTCAGACATTTATTTATTTAATTAATTAAATAAATAAATCAATAGATAAATAAATAAATAAATAAATAAAGAGGAAAAAAAAGAATGGAACCCTTTGTTCACCTTTATTTTTTAAAGTGTTCAGTAACTAAAGAAGAATACCAAATTCAGTGTATTTCTTTGGAATTACTGCAAAAATAAACAAATAGATCAGATAAACTGTGTTGGGCCAGTTTAAGGGGTTTTAAACCATGTGATGATTTTAATATGTAAAAATCTGTTTCTTCAAAATGTCTTGCTGTGTCTCCCTGTCTCCCCCTCAGACATGCCCTGCGTCCAGGCCCAGTACGGCCCCTCACCCCCCGGGTCCGGCTACTCCGCCCAGCCTTTCGGTTACCACAGCGAATACAGCGCCGACCTCATGGCGACGGACTACGCCAAGTGCGAGCTGGGAGGGGGTGAGATCTCAGCAGCGGCCGCTACTACCTCGCTGCCCAGCTTCAACGTCTTCGTGGAGGGCGGCTTTGAGCCCAAGCCCTCCTGCCTTTACCAGCTGCCCCCTCAGCGGCCCACCATCAAGAAGGAGGAGGAGACTTACCCTCCGATGGCTGTTTCAGATGAAACTCTGAGCGGCTCTATGTACTTTAAGCAGTCTCCACCCTCCACGCCCCCGACCCCACTGCATTCCGGACCGCCCGGGGCATCGTCCTTCCTTTGGGACGAGCCCCACCCACTGCCCCCTGTGCCCCAGCCCTGCCTCATGGAGGGCGTCCTGAAGAACCAGCGCTTTCCACACTTCTACGAGCACCCGCCACCCTCCTCCAGCGGCTATGAGGCGCAAATGGGCTTGCCCCTCCGTCCGGAGCGCTCACCCTCGTCCTCCTCCTCCTCTTCCTCACACCCTCCTCCCAGCCTGGACACTCACCCACACACTCACGCGCATTCACACATGTACCCTCTGAACATGGGAAAGCCCGGCGGCCTGACCTTTCGATCGCTGGGCATGAGTCAGTGCCCGCCCTCTCTGCTGGGAGACAGCCTGCCATCGCCGCCCAGCCGGGCCAGCTCTGGGGAGGGCACATGCGCTGTGTGCGGGGACAACGCCGCCTGCCAGCACTACGGTGTGCGGACATGCGAGGGCTGCAAGGGCTTCTTTAAGGTAAGACACTGGGCGTCAGACCTGCAGCTCCTATTACATTTTATTATGCAG
This sequence comes from Ladigesia roloffi, assembly GCA_037577295.1. Lineage (NCBI taxonomy): Eukaryota > Metazoa > Chordata > Actinopteri > Characiformes > Alestidae > Ladigesia > Ladigesia roloffi. The sequence continues at coordinate 10,567,690 of JBBKCR010000001.1, forward strand.
AACTGCAATAGTTTTCTACTGAGAAATGGGAAAAGTCTCCCTAACAGCAGAATCACCCTGCCACTCAACTTATGCCAGGCCTGGATGCAGTAGATCAGATCAAATGCACACAACATGGTTAGCCCATTTAGGGCCTATTACATTATTATTCCTGAATACAACATTGGCATGGGTTAGTCTGCTTTTACTTGGCGGTTTTCTAACCTCCCTTTGACCCTCTGAATTGAATAACTTCAGTTCTTATTACAGTGCCTTTAATGTTGATGTATGTAAATTGGATTTATTCTGAGTGGCTGCTCTCAATTGTGTCTTGTTGAAAAAGCATTCTGAAATACTTCTCATACCTGAAGTGTGAATGGGTGGGGCTTAACTAGTGTTGGCTGAGTGGGTGGATCTAGGTGGATTTAGGAGGATTTAGGTGGACTCTTGTGTTGTTTTTTTTGGCGGAACAAATATTTCAAAACGGGCTGGTTTTGCAGCATAATTTCCATGGTGTAACACATGTAGTATAGACCAGGGAGTGGATGGGGCATTTTTTTAAAGTTTACATTGTACAATTCTAAAATGTCTGGTGGACCTTTTAAAAAAACAGATATGCTGTTTTACGGAAGCAAGTTTGGAGTGCTATCAAATCTTTGAGTTCATCGTATCAAAACCTCTGCAGTCCTAAAATAAGTCATTTTGAGTTTGTCGTGGCTATGATGTCATATGCCAGTTCATTCAGGCCACAACAGTTTATCTGGACCATTCATATTGAAATAATAAAGAATTCTGTTACTGCAGACCGTCTGTAGTGTTATCAGAGTAGAAGATGTTCAGAAACAGTTAAACATTGTCCTGTTCCAGGCTGTCAGGGAGCAAATGTATCACTGAGGCCTCCAAACGATCCAAAAGGAGTGCCTGAAGTTTCTTTTTTTTTTCAAATGTCCCTGACGTTTTCAGTTATAGTCACCTTAAACATGAATAACATAACAAACCATTGGAAAATTATGTTTTAAAAAAAAGCAAGAAAAATGTAGAATATGGTCCCTTTAAATTTGTGTGAAATTTGCCATGAAGTTATTTATTCCTATGCATCATTTTTAAACGCATATATAAATAAACCCCCCCTGCAAATTATGCTGCAAAACTAATTGAACAGTAATGAACAATAAAAAAATCATGTTATATTTATGTACATTTTATAAATTTTTGGGTTTGAAGCAAATGAGGGAGAGCATGTCAAAGGAGCTCATTTAAGAGTAAAAGTTGTGCTACAGAAACAGGATTCTGATTTGCTGCTCAGTTTGTCAATTAAAACTAGGACAAATGGCATCAAGATCATGCAGAAAGACCCACTATCAGTGAGAACATCTCTTTGCACACACAGCCCTGCAACTGTATTAAGTTTTATTGTGTTTTCTCATGTGTGGCTCGTGTGAACTGCACATGGAAAGAGCTTGCTGGGTTGTGTGTCCGACGGTCGGTGTGTGGCCGTGCGGTGTCACTTGTTTATGCTGTGGTGTGGCCACCATGATAGGTGTTGTTAATTATGTATTCATTAGGACTCATTAGTGTTGTTCTTGGTGTGAATGGAGCTTTTGGCTGAAGAGCGGCACGCTGCTCCAACATGCTCTCCGAGCGCGAGGTTCAGGGTGAGCCGGCTATTGTTACACACTCGGCAGGCTTTTTAACCAAGGCTGTAGCCTACTATCTTTAAAAAGGCTCGCTGAGAGGTGTGTGTGTGTGTGTGTGTGTACTCAAGGCAGCGTGTAAAATAACCTCTCCAAATTTTCAAGTACGACCCTTTTCAGGAGTTCATATGGCAGCTCAGAAGCGAGTGAATGTCATTCAGTTTTATAATTGCTCCTCTATGAGATACTGCAGTGAGTAGTAATAGAAAATATATATTTTTTTAATATTATGTAAACAGCTGAAAATAGTAATAGTATTAGTATTAGTAATAGTATAATAGTATTAGAGCAATACTATGCAAATTGTAATAGTAAGTCAATGAAAACAGCACATAAGCAGAAACAGTAAGTAGCCAACACTGGTAAATGTCGTAAGTCAGTGGGCGGCAGGTTTGGTCAGCGATTTCTTGAACACTGTGTTTTGAAAAGAGAGAAAGAGTGTGTGTGTGTGTGTGTGTGTGTATGTGTGTGTGCACTCCTGCGCCCGAGTGCCCCCACAAATCGTCTGACTGGCGGTTGCCAGGGCGTCTGTGAGGGTCATCTCCCCTGGCGACCAGTGAGAGGTGTGACAGAGACGCACACTTAAAATACAGCAGCCTGGGGTGGACACACACACACACACACACACACACGCTCATGCTCATGCAAACAGAAACACACATGCACACACAGGGAAAATAAAACACAGTCACACGAAAATAAAAGCTACATTCCTCATACAAAACAGGGGGATGATCCAGCGAGAAAGAGACAAACAGAAGGGGCGAGGGGGGGTGGGGGGTGGGGCGGCTGGGGAACTGCGGGGCCAGAGATAATTGAAAATGGCCTGTGGTCTGGCGCTGAAATAATTTATCCCTGTTCAATTAGTTTCACAATTTATTTTTATTTGGTATTTAATAAAAACAGGGGTTGGGGGGCCTGAGGCCTTAGTGGCCGTCACAGCAAGACACACACACATACACACACTCACTTATAAGTAAATGACAAGCACATGTGCGCACACAAACAGTCAGAGACAATCAATGGACTTAAATACATGCACACACACACATTGGAGAGTAAGACAATTAGCATACTTATACACACACGGACGAACTGTTTCATTATTCCCCAACACATTAACACATAATACAAATGTTATTAGTGGGGGAATTTTAATGCAGGGCTTTGTTCGCCTGCCCATTTTCCTGCACGAACGAATTCTTTTAAAACAGGCAATGGCCAAGCAGGCTTGTGTATACTGCAGTTTTGAATATTCATGCTGGAGCAGCCAAACCTTTCTCTTAATGGACTGGCTATATGTACTGGGCCTCGAATTATTCAGCTGTAATTGCTGACTCATTTTGGGGGTTTTTTTTGTCCTTTTGTCTATTAATTTCTGCACTAAATACCCTGCTTTCTATATAAATATGCATCGGTTTTATCACTGCACTCAGCGGCATAATGGTAGTAAATATTTGTGCGTTTTTTTTTTTCTTTTCTCTGTTTTACTCACTCCACTATTTCACCCCCTTTGTTCCTCTGGTTTTTGGAGTTGGTTGGGTGAGTCATATTGTGCTGTGCGTGAGAATATTTATTCAGAATATTTACCTAATAGAAGGGCAGGGGAGGCTCATTCACAAATCCTTCCCACACACAGACCCACACACACACTTGCCCACGCTCCGTGAGCCACACCTATCGCAGGACCGTCACAGTGGCACTTTGATTAAGAATACGGGCCTTTTTTGTCGTGGGTGTGAGTAAAGTAGTAGTTGAGTATTTCTTTTACACATAGAAGGTTCTGAATTCATTGCTTGTGGCCTAATTATAGAAATCCACCAGATTACCGCATATAGGCTGAACACAACAGCCCAAATGCACGACACCCAATAACAGGGCAGACAGTGCCTCCGTTAGTACTTCTATTTCACTGGAAGAGGTCTCCCCTAAATAACCAGAATTTTTACTTTTCTAATTTGTAAAAACTCCAAAGACCACAGGTTTGAAATGGATTTAGACCTTGTCAAACCAAGGGGTCATATGATAGAAAAAGAAATAAAGAAACTGTAGAATGTAAATGTAAGTTACAAAATGTAGCATTCATTTCACAGTCCAGATAATCCATGAAAATTAATCTGATTTATTTTCCCTGTCCTTGTGATATCACACAAATCAAACATCCTATAAAACTAATTTCCCATAATCACAACATTTATCTGTAACCACTTATGCAGGTTAACCCCACCTGTTCATGTTGAAGTTACATGGAAAGTTTGGCCTGTTTTTCTTGTTTTATCATAACAATTTTCTTCCACACTGTGATGTTTTTGAGTCTTTTTCAAAATAGGTGACAGGAGAGGGAGGTAAAGCATGATATTTTTTGGTTAATATCATTTTCACACAAATATGCATGATATTGTATTAGAAAAAGGTCAGGGGTCACTAATCTTATCCACAAAGGGTCAGTGTGGCTACAGGTTTTCACTAATATTATTTAGAAGCACACCTGATTCTCCTGTCTAATCTGTTGGTCTCAAACAACTGTTGAGTTTGTTGAATTGTGCTTCTGCTCAGTTGGAATGAAACCCTTGCAGCCATACTGGCACTTGTATGTTTGGTGATATTTGGTGATCCCTGTTTTAGAATTGGGCCAAGGGATTTGCATTCAGATTAAATATCACAGGAAGATACAAAAAGTCTCTTTTAATTTTCCAGTTGATGTTAATGGTGTCAGAACCTAAATTAAATTAAACTCACATTCATTTCTGTGGTCCATTTTTTTACAGCATCACAAATCAACTTTATAGAAATCCACAAAACAGCTCATTTAATTCGTGTGAATAAAGAGGGGTTGGAAATGTTCATGTAAAATAATGAATTATGGCTGTTTTTTAATCATAAACCCACAAAAATGTAACTGGTGGACCACAGGTCTCCCTGGTCAAGACGAATCGGGTTTAAATTTGGTTGAAGACATGGGAAGTGATGTGTTAAAGACAAACACTTAATAATACAAATGTCCAGATTTCAGTCTACACACAGGTGGGGGCCGGGTGTGTGTTAACTTCTACAGATATATAGAGATGTCAAGCGGAAAAAAACACTCATATATTACAGTGCCAGTATATGAAACTTATATGTGTGTTCACACACACACACACACCCACTTAACCAATTAATGATGACCCAGTTCCACCTCTCCTCTTCAACAAACACACACTTCTAATTACACACCCAGAGGGAGAGAGAGCGAGAGGGAGAGGGTCTGATAGTGTCTGATTAGGCGAGAGGACGGATGGAGGGTCCCTGAAGGCCCTCGGATGTGCCACTGGCCCATTAGCACATGTTACATGTCATGAATCCACAGCCGCTTGTCTGTACTAGCCCCGCAGACCTCGCTGTGCACTGGACCGTGGCGACGCATGAATGTGTGTGTGTGTTATGTGCGTGTATGTGTGTGTGTTTGCACGGAGATGATTCCAGACAATGATCGGAGATTTGCATTTTGGCAGTCTGGGGGTTTAAGTATTTTCTAGCTTTTGTAGGGGCAGCAGTGAGTGACTGTCCTGCTTATAAGAAATACTGAATTAACATAATTTAGAAATTAAAGGAAAATTTGGAAATTTTCCAAAATTCCCAATCAGCTTGGTCTGATGTGAAATGTGCTGTTCTAGAGATTCCTACACTGAGAAAGGGCAATGTAAGGCAAAATAATCCTTTTTTTCTACAATTATCAGTCACTGGACATTACTGTATAGTAGATAAAATTGCTATTGTAAGTATTGTTGTGTGGACATGTGTGTGGACATATATATATACACACACACTGGGACTGAAGACACTGTGTCCAGTCACAAACACACACACACATTATATATACAAACAAACCAAAACATACCAGACACACATTCTCCCCACACATATGTATTTTACATTTTTATATTTTATATTTTACATTTTCAGGAAAAAAAATATCTTGACTTTGTAGAAATACCAGAGAAACACCTACCATTCATAGCAAATATCCATATGCAAATCTTTGAACACTCCCAATCAAACTGATTATTGCTAAAAATAAAGAAATATATCCTCTACACATACAACACTTACATTTTACAATTTTCCTACAAAAGTTTAACCAATTAGACAAATATAAAAACATAAAATTAAACTGTCCCACAGCTGTCAGTGGTGCTGCAGACCGGAATACTATGCAATGTATTTTTAAAAATTATGCAATTATGAATTACCACAGTGCATTTTGTTACATACAGGAGTTCTTCTGAAATATAAACATTAAATAAATGTCATGAGTTTTCAATCCAGCCGGCTCTTACGGCATCTACGGAAATAAAACGTCTATTTATGGACACAAGTCACTGTGTCACGGTTCACACATGCCACATCGTACTGAGGTGTGTGTGACTGGTTGTGCTTTTTGCCTGTGTGATATAAATATATTGCTCTGACATCATTTTGTTACTTAGTTTGGTTTCTTTAGGCAAGAAATGCGTCATATTATTTGAGTTCTACACATTTGAATCAGGTACATTCATTTTTGCAGTAAGAATCATTGCTGTGGCCATAAACAGTTTTTTATCTTCAACATCAACTGATTTGATTTCAAAATAACAAGCGACTCTCAGGTGTACATGACAGGCACAATTAATGTGTGTGCATAGTTGTGTGTGTGGGCACATAACAAGTCCTTAAGAAATCCTATGACAGGTGAAGCATCCACTCATATCTAATATTAATCTAACTGTTTACACTTAGTTACCTTTTTAAGATTTAATAATGTTATGAATAAGAATGAGACATAAGGGTTGTGTGTGTGTGCGTGTGTGTGTGTGTGTCTGTGTGTGTGTATTCATGATTATTTGAGGTGGCCCGGCCCATGGGCCTCAGGGTGATTGGCCTCCGAGTATTTATGCCACTGGTGTGGTGTGTGTGTGTGTGTGTGTGTATGTTTTACTGGGTCTGCAGACACTGTGTTGAGTTATACATCATTGTACAAGATTTAATGAATAGCCTAAGCAGACTTAAAAACTCCTGTATTTCCACCTCCAGCTCCAGCTTGTTTGTTTCTGATTGGGCTTCGGCTTCATGTGCTTCGTAATTAAATGGGAATTAATTAACATCATTTGAAAATGAACTGAGCGACATATGCAAAACGAAAAATCTGTAAATTGAATTAACTGGTATCCGCTCCATCAAACTCGTGTTTGTATACGCGGGCGCGTGTTGTGTGCGTGTGTTGTGTGCGTGTGTGCTCGGGGCAGCCCTTCATATTAGATTAGACTGGTCCATAACCAGCTCGCGCGTTGTGTCCTATTAATTTAAGCGAAACAGGAGAGATGTCATGTGACTGCCTAGTGTGTAATGGCTACAAGCGCAGGCCTTCTGCATGCTAGGATAGGATTTGTGTATGTGTGTGTGTGTGTGTGTGTGTGAGTGATTTTCACCTGTTGATTAAACAGGTGGAAACCAGACATCTGTTGCCCTCCAAAAACTCATAATAAGTTATTAAATAAAAGGGATATGATTACGCTGCCTAATGACCATTTTGAGATCAGTTTTTGACATGCATTCTGTGTCGTGAATGCATGTTAAATTGTTTATATATGCGTTACAGACAAGCAAAACAGAGCCCCAAAAGACTTTTTACGAATTTACCAGCATTTAAAAACTTCAGTGGTAATTTTGGGTAGGGCAACACTTAAACGTGACCCTACCACACGCCTAA
>JBBKCR010000001.1:10580473-10596563 GCA_037577295.1 Ladigesia roloffi
TCAGCAGAACACAAACGCAGATTATTAGCTTTAGCCGTAGCAGTCTGGTAGTCATTTAATGGAAGTGGATAGGAATCGAGCCTTTCAAAGTAAAAAAAGATTGCCCAGACACGTCCAGATTACACCCCGTGGCTCGTGACGACACATTGATGTCTTAAGACATGAAACGATTCTCAATTCTAATTACCATTTAAAACTTGTGTGGGTGCAGGACTAGCATATTAGTATAATTTTATACATTTAATGGGTTTTATGGACATTGACTGTAAACATTTTTTATTTGACTGCGTTTTCTATATCATCTTATAAAATAAGACTGACTGTGTTAAATAAGAATGACTTAAAATAAGACTGACTTAAGACATCTGTCTTACTGCTCTAGCTCTTACATTTCTCAATTTATTTAAAAATAAGGAGAGAGAGAGAGAGAGAGAGAGAGAGAGAGAGATATTGAGCGAGAGAGAGAGAGAATGACCAAACCTAGAACTCCACATCCTCAGGTCTTATATTTTGTAAATGGTGATGAAGAATAAAATAAATAAAGCTGTATTTGGATGATTCTGTGGTCCTGAGAACATATGAAACTAAAATCAGTCATCACATACAGGAGCTGAGCTTCCACACACACACACACACACACACACACACACATATACAAACACACATGCGTAAAAGAGCCAGAAGTGTTTGACGGTAACGACAGTCACACGCATTACATCTATCATATTCTTCTCGTCAGCATATTAGTGATGGCCCAAAGATATTCTGACCATTCCTACAGAGTTTCGCACTCTGTGTCGGAGCTTCCTTCTGACTTTACTTAATTCCTTCATGCTTTACAGAATCAGTGGTTCTGATTATGAGACGTTGCAAAAGTCCAAAGGATTTGGAATCAGAATCATTGAGTCAAACGTTTACATTTTCAGCAAATTTGAAACAGTGACCTCTCGGCTGGCCGGGAGCCGTAGGGTTGCTGTGGCCACAGATCAGACCACCCTCGGCATTCGCTTGTTTAAATTTATGGGACAGCAACCCTCCCCAGCCCTTTCTCCAGTGTGCATGACACACATAAAGCTCACACACACACACACACACGATCGCACACACACACACACACACACACACACACGATCGCACACACACACACACGCTAACACACACACACACACACACGCTAACACACACACAAACACACACCTCATATCTCCTTTGCAGATAAACTTAAAAAAAAAGTGAATGTACATTTCACTGTAGTGATCAGATGTTCGGCTTTTCTAGGCTGAACTCGTGTCGGTTTTCACAGTGCGAGCGCAATTTGTTTGTATCCAAGTGACTCAGTGGCATTCTGATGTTGCTTAAACAGGAAGTGATTTTTTTATGTTCAGTTCATCTGCTCCTTATTTAACCAGCATTGCTCCCTCCCTCACTCTCTCTCTCTTTTTCTCTCTCGCGCTCTCTCTCTCTCTTTCTCTACTTTTCTCTCTCTCTCTCTCTCTCTTGCTCTCTATCTCTCACCCTTTCTCTCTCTCTCTTTATTCTCTCTCTCTTTTTCTCTCTATTTCTCTCTCTCTCTCTGTCTCTCTCTCTTTCTGTGGAAGCGAGGGAGCAGGTGCAGGGAGGGAGGCCAGTGGGTGGTGGCGTCACAGCCTCAGTAGGGGGCTCCAGGCTGGGGTTCTGACTCACTCTAACATTGGGATTCATCCGGGGCTACGTCACACACTAACACACACACACACACACACACGTACACACACACGTTTACAATCACTCACTAAACCCACAGATGCTCCATTAAATTTATGTGATGAGGTAACCCCTTAAAACCACGGACTTTTTATTAAGCAATTAATCTTAAAATTACCCATTTATCATGATGAATTGTGACATAACTCCTATGAATTATTCAGTAACTACAGTAACAGTAACTACCAGAAATATTTCTTTACTACTGTGACTTATTCTGTAAGTTCTATGAAATTTGAGTAACTGCTAGAAAACCGCTAGTTTGTTGAACAGTATGAATGATTATGTTAATTTTAATGAGCGTATTCAGAAATGACAGTGAATTACACACTCATTCCTAAAGGATTAAGTTTAGGCTTTCTCACACGAAATTTTACTCCCTCCTCATCCACGCTCATACACACTCGTAACTGGCGCACATGGTAAAACCACAGATAGTAAATGAATGAACAGGCCAGCGAGTGAGCTGCACTAACACAGGCTTCAAAAATGTAGTCTATAACTACCTTTGGTTAGGTTCTCTGTTTTACTAAAGATCGTCTCTCGATCATCCGTGTGTGTGTGTGTACTTGGTTGTGTGTGCAAGATAATTTCCATTAATTAAGCACATGTTCTGATTAGCTGCACTGCAGGGCTTCAGAAATTAGAGAGAGGAAATTTTTAATATTGCTCCTTTTTCTTTCCTTCTTGCTCTTTTCAGTTTTGCCCACTTTCCTCCTGCTCTCACCTCCTCCCCTGCTGTGTCTAAGAGTGTGTGTGTGTGTGTGTGTGTGTGTGTATGTGTGTGTTTGGTGATTGTGAGCTAATGAAGAACAGCTCGCAAGCAGAAGCCAAGCACTCCACGGGAATAAACGAGGAGGTTTTGCAGGGTTGTGAGTGAAGAGGTAGTCAAGAGGAGTGGTGAGAGAAGAGTAGAGGAGGAGAGGAAGTATGAGGAGAGTAGAACAGAAGCGAGAAGAGGAGGGTGAAGTAGGAGAGAGGGGTGGAGGAGAGGAAAAGAGAGAATAAGAGGTGGACATTTTTAAAAAGAGGATAAAGGAAAGGAGGGAAAGCTGAGGAGACCATGGGGGAGGAGGAGAGAAGAGATGATACAGTTTGGGATGACAGTAGGGAAGAAGTGGGAAGATGAAAGTGGGTAACTCTGAAAAGAGCAAGAGAGAACTAAAGCAAAGGGGGGGTGAGGGGGCTGTAATAGTTTTAATCTGTTTTAATCGGAATTCTTGCATCCGTTCGTCAGTCAGATAAGCAAAAACGTAAAACGTCTGTTCCATTTTACTTCCAAAGGACAGAGAAAAGTGAGAGAATAAGAGAGGCTGATGGGGTTTGGAGAAGGAGAGAAATCTCAGGAATGTTTTAAAAGCTTTAATTGGAAGAGCTCAAACGTAATTAAGTCCATTCCGATCTTTTGATGTGCTCTTCCCTACGCTGGCTTTCATTTGTCGCCATGGTAATTGTTTGCGTGCGTAACGGCTCAAACACAGACTTTCAGCATCCAATCAGGACTCTTGTTGCGGAGATGAGAGAGGGTTAACGTCTGTCACGAGTGTGCCTGTGCATGCATATATGTGTGTGGTGTAGGTGCCAATGTGGAATCACAGACACGTCGATGCTGAAATGGAAACTGATATCTCACCCCTTTGGCAGCGGAGGAGACGGAAATGTGGCGATTAATTAAAAGATGAAAGCTGGTGACTGAACTCCAGCCTTCAAACGACACCTTCAAGCAGGATAAATAACAACAATCAACCTAACCCCTACCTTTCTCTCTCTCTCTCTCTCTCTCTCTCTCTCTCTCTCTCTCTCTCTCTCTCGCTCTCTCTATAACTCTCCCTCTTTCTCAGGTCATTGTTGGCAGAGGAGAAGTTTGTCTTCTGCACAGGGTTGGTGCTCCACAGGCTGCAATGTCTGCGAGGCTTTGGTGAATGGCTGGACTCCATCAGAGACTTCAGCTCCCACCTCCAGAGTCTGAACTTGGACTTACCAGCCTTCGCTTGCCTGTCTGCCCTAGTCTTGCTTACAGGTAACAAACAGACACAGGCATGTGCATAATGTAATGTGGTAATGTAAGGCATTACAGAACAAACACTGGTAATATTTTACTTGGTACAAATGTCAGTAACGCAAGTTCCAATGAATTTTTAAATCGGAAAGAAGTTTTTTATTCTCCTTCATATAAGTTCGCCAAAATCACCACAAAATCAGCAGAGGAGGAATGTCCGTGCAAAATGTTTCACTTCTTGTAGTCAGACAGAGAGAAGAGTAGGATAACGTCCTCTTTTTCCTGGACATGTCCTGTTTTTGAGACCTGTGTCCAACACTCGGTTGTAATATTCGAATCCTTCGGGATTTTGAGCTGGTAAACATTCGTCACATTACGGGCATCTCTCAGAACCTAAAGGTCCAGAACGGCCGTCGGCCCGAGACACGCATTAAACATCTAACCCCCCCGGACCGGCCCAGCTGGTAAAGAAAATCCGCACTAAGGCGTTCTCTTTACCATTGCCACCACATCTCGACCACCAGATCCAATAGCGACACGTAACAACACCCTTGAAACTGCATGTAAAGCCCACCAGAGTTACATTAGCAACCTCCAGATGCACTACAGCAGCCACATAGCAGCAACCTAGAAACTGGCTGGGATACAACTGCAAACACAAAGCAAATCCTAAGCACCCACTTGGGATACTTTAGCAACCAGCTTGTATAACATAGCAATCACTAAGTCAAACCCTAGCAGATAAAAAAAGTTAAAGGAGAGACAGAAAAGCGGCAGCTATATAGACACCCTCTAGCCTCTACTGCTATCCTTCAGCTTGATTAGAATTAAAACCAGAAGACTCACTACTGAATTTTCTATTCGACGTGCACTGCTGTAAGTCACTCTGGAGAAGTAAAAAAATAAATTCGTTTACAACACGTTTTGGTCGATAATGAAATGCGTTTTTTTTTATTTGCCTTTTTTATTTATTGTGCACTCGATTCATTTCTTGCATTGGAAATACACAATACATTTTGTGGAAACCATGTGAACATAGGGGAAGGCTATAAGACACAAAATGGACTTCAGTTCGGACCTTCTACTTGGCCGAAATGTAATAACTGGACCTAGGTGACTTTTAATTGAATACTCCTGCTCTAAATGTAGCTGTCTTGTCAGTTAGTGGTGTGCTATAATTTATTAAGAGTTTATGAGGGAAATTTTGCCCAGCAGTAGATATGAAAGAATGCATTCATGGAGGGAACCATGGAGTGTCCTGTTGCATTGTATGAAGATAATCCTCACTCTGCCATCCAGTCACACTCTAACACATTCTCACCTCTTTTTTATTTTGCTCCTGCTCTCCCATTCCCTCATTCACACCTTTGTGCGGCCGCAGCCGGTTGTCACGGCGATCACAGGTGTGGGGCAGGTGATGCCCGAGATTGGGTTTACCTTCACGGGGGAAATAATCCCCTTTTAATCACGGGGAGAGAGACAGAGAGGGAAAAGAAAGAGAGAGAGATACGGAGAAAGGGTTTCGTGTGTTTTGTTGTAAACACAGGTGGGGTTTGTTGGCTATTGGGTGACAAAGTAAGGCGATGGATGAGTGTGTGTGTGTTTTCGTGTTGTAAGGGTCAGCAGGTGTTTGAGGTTATATGCACATGCATTATTAAGGCCGAGGCAAAACAGCAGGTTGACCTGTATCCATAAACCCACAGTGCACATGAGCCGTCACATTGTATTGCTTTTAAAGCTCGAAAACTCCTAAATGAAAAGGAACCTCTCGATCATTATAGGTTATTTTTAGAAAGCAGTGAAAGATTTCAGTAGGAAAAATATAAATCTCTATTAGTAACTGTATTTGTTTTAGAACTGCATTTATTAATAGTTTTGGTAATATTTGCTTTGCAATATATCAGGATCTCAGATGTGTACACTGTGCAAATGAATCTTCCAAATCAGTTTTTTCATGTAAAATCCATTCAGTTATTTATGAACTCCAAATGGGGATGCACGGTGTTACTGGAATTGTGTCTGGATTTTCAGATAATGCTTTAAAAAAGACAGATTTAATTACGTATTTATTATACTGCAGAGGAACGTTTAGGTGATGCAGGGCTACTTGAAGTTTGTTTTCTCTCAGTTACTAAAAATGATACAGTTCCTTTCCAGGAAAACCAGAGTAGGTCATGGGTTGATTCGAGACTCTCTGGAGTGTCAAATCAGGAGTCCTGAGTATTAGTTCAGTATCAAGTCTTTAGTAGAAACCTTTAATTCAGTATTTAAATGTTGGTGACAAGTGTTTTAAACGTGGACTAAGATTCTGTCAGATTCACTTTACATTATGGAAAACATGTTAATTATCATCAACAGAAGCTCTATATGGTGTTTATAGTGTTCCAAGGCGAGTCATGAACCAGTACATTTTATTCATAATTATAAATTTGAATAAAAAAAACTGTATGACACTATTGAATGTGTTTTCAATATATTACATAGTGTATCATTACCAAGATATGTAGCACAGAGTACAGCGCCAGTCGCTCCGTCCATATCAGTCAACTTTACTGGTGAAGAATTTTGAATGATTAACATCAAGTGTTCTGGACGTTGAATGATCAGTGTTTATCACTTGGCCCGTTTTATTCAGCAAAAATGACACGGTTTTAATACATATTGTATGTTAGATCTGTACATATGTCCCTTCATTTGCCCATTCACCCATCCATCACTTATTTCCCTCCAGAATCTAGTCTTCAGTCTTCAATGGAACGTGTGTGTGTGTGTGTGTGTGTTTGTGTGTGTTGGCCTCCATGGAGCAGCACTTAGCTCTGTAGTGGGAGGAATCGACCGATACTCAGCAGAGATCTGCTCCCCTCCTCCATCCCCCGTATCCCTCTTTCTCCCTCTCTCTCTTGCTCTCTGTTCCCCCTCTCCACTCCTCCACTCAATCTATCGACCCTCTAAAAGTGTCCGCAGTGAAAGAGTGCCATCGATCATCCCCTAGAGAGAGAGAGAGACAGAGAGAGAGAGGCTGAGAGACCTTGTAGCTACTCAACACCCACAGCATGAGGATAAATAAAAGCAACACTATACACGCATGCACATACATTCACTTACAAAGCAGACTTTAACCCCATAAACCACAGGCTTCATTGTCTAATTATTAACCTTATAGCAATTCTCAACCTTTTCCAAACTAATCGCTTATCTGCCGCCTCTGTATTGTCAAGGCACTTAGAACAGAAATCAATAGGCAGATGCTGAAGCAACCGTCCATTGGCTTTTGCAATAAATTTGAGTCAACAAGTTTTCTGTTGTTTTACTGACTACAAGGACATGTACAGCTACAGATAGGAAATAGGTTGCAAAACGTTTTTTCTTTAAGGCATAACCTTTGCTTTAGCTACTATAACTCCTATTTATAGTCGTAATACTGAGTTATTTGGTTATTTCTATGATAAAACCTCAATAATGTTCTATAATTTAAATATTTAAAACACTTTTTAATATTTAATTTTAATAGACAATGGTTTAAAAAACACATTTTCTCTGCTCTCTTCCACTGCTCATCACATGTTGCTCAAGAAAGCATTGTAAGACTTTTTGTAGTAATTTCATTGTTTAGTTTTTTTTTCAAAGCAAAATAAATCAATATATAGTGTATATAACAATACAAAAAAGTCAGCTGACCCCAGTAATTGGTAGTAGTCGATGAACATTATGAGAGACTGAAGAACGAAATGAGAATTTGATTGTTTCACGGACTGAGAGGTGTGTGGATCAACCTGCAGGCCTTTGCTGTTTAATTTTTACAAAAAATTTGAATAAACACACACTCATCCACAACACATACACTCTGAGGAGTGAGAAGTGTGTGGAGTGGGCCGACTGGAGGGTTGTTATTGACACAATACCACCAAAGTGGTGGAATGGATGCTTCACACTAACTCAGTGAGACATACAGCTAGGAGGGAGTGTGACACCGTTCCAGGCTTTTGTCCCTGTTGTAACTCTTATACACGCAAATAAGGACATTTTACATAACTCTCAAATGGCAGATTATTCTTGAGGTGTGTCTGTGTCTGTGTCTCTCTGTGTGTGTGTGTGTGTGTGTGTGTGTGTGTGTGTGTGTGTGTGTGTGAGAGAGAGAGTTTGTGTGGGTAGTTCAAGGGGTCATGTATTAGGCCCACATTAGTAGGCTGCTGGTGCAGTCGGAGATGCTATTGGTAACTGCATTAGCGTCAAGTCCTAATGACGTTTGCCTGTTCACAGCACGGCATAATCCTACTAATTGCACTACATGTGTTGATGGCAATCCTTTTAGAGATTAGTTGTATGGATGTGAGTCCATTGTGTCTCAGTTCTGTGTTTCAGTACCTTCAGTACCTTCTGTGGTACATTACCCAGCCTGTACCTTCATATGTAGCAGCAACTGTATATGTGTACCAGCTCATGAAAGCATTCATTTCGTCCCTCAAATGTTCGCTGACACCTTGCATGAAACACAATGTTCTATGGCCTTTACACCACAGTTCTACAAAACAATGAGAAAAAGACAAATAAATGATAAACATGACTGAGGACTAATTCTTGACTGAAAGCATCTAAATGATAACATCCAAAACAAAGAATGTCAGCAAATGCCTGTTGAAAGCTTCAAAGTCCTGCATTTTTTTTACCAAATATGCAGATTTCTTACCAGGCTAGCTTAAATAAGCTTAAAAATGCAAACATGGACTTTCTGTCCAATCTGTTCTCTGAGACAGACATGGTCTAACATGTGAAACTTACAGTAAAATATGTTTTCTAAATTCGTCTCTAAATTTGTTTGTGTCTAAATTGTGCAACCTAATTTTACCATTTGTGTGTTGAAAATTCAGATTTTTGTACAAAACCACAACTAAATCCTTGCGAAGATAGAAATTTGGCCCAGTAGACAACAAACTTTTGTGAACTGCCATTGTGTGTGTACATTCAGTTTGTCCATTCATTTATTCATTTTTCCCCCATAGAGCAATGTCCTGGACTCAAAGAGCCCAAGAAAGTGGAGGAGCTCCAGTCCAAACTCGTCGGCTGCTTGCGGGAACACCTCAGCTCTGGCGTGACTGGAGGTGTGGCTGCTGTGGGCAAGGCCCCTCCCCCGACTGCTGCCGTACTGGGCCTGAGGGCGGAGCTTCGGTCTCAACGCACTCAAGGCCTCCAGAGGATCTTCTACCTGAAGCTGGAGGATTTAGTCCCGCCCCCTCCACTCATCGACAGGTTTCTGGACACCCTGCCCTACTGAAGGCTCAAAGACACTCGCGAAGCTCACAAACACGCCCACAAAAGCTCACTCAGACACGCCCACAATGGCTGAGCGGACGCATCACTGAGGGGCGGAGCCTGCAGTCAAGAGAGACTCATGAACTACATTTCCTATGAGTTTCTAGTGTGACCTTGGTGGCACAGGAGCTCTGACAGAGAAGCCCTTTTTCACTTTGGCTCTGCATTGGATAATGTAGACAAATATGTGTGCATATATGTGTGTGTGTGCGTGTGCGTGTGAGACAGGTAGAGAAAACAAGCATTGCTGTCAACTATGGTTCAGTGTGTAATGGGGAAATAGGTGTGTATGCTTGTGTGTTTGTGTGTGTGTGTGTCAGTATGAGGGAGAAAGTGTGTAGGGAGCTTTCTTTTCAGTCAGAAAGCAGTCAGAATGCTTTGCTGTCATGTAGACTACGAGGGCTAGAGCTGTTTAATCACGCATGCATACACACGCACACACACACACCCTCTCTCACATTCACACACATGCGCGCACACACACACACACACACACACACACACTCCCTCGCTCTCTGTGTTAATGTGTGTTTAAGAAATACTGTAGCATTTTCAACCTAATCTCTGTCTGAAATAGAATACAGTGGATTACTATGGACCCTGTCAACAAGGTTTCAAATTTTGTTTGACTATTTATATATGACATACACAAAAAAAGGTCAATTATGTTGGTTCTCGATACTATATTGGATATGTGCAAGCCCATACACGTTTCCTTTAATAAGGAAAGTGATTTAATTCCAGGTGACCACGTCATCTTGCTTCAGTATGCAAAAAAACTACTGCTTCTCACTGCACTGCTTCACTGAAGCTAAAAGAGCAGAGATGCCTGAGGTATCACACGCTGAATCAAATGTCAATAAAACCGCCCAGTGCAACAGGATGAGATTGCGGCCATGTCATTTAATCTCAAATATGTTTGTATAGTGATACTAATCTGAAGAATCAGTGAGGGTGACATTATAACACCCAGCAACTCTTGAGTTCAGTTGGTGAATGAAATGAAAATCTAACCAAAACAAACTGAAACCTAAATCCCAATTGTGAAAACAGTGAGTCTAATTTGCTACAGTTGTTGCTCAAATAGAGAAGCCATCTTTGAAAGAGAGGCTACATCAAGACTCCTGTATCAACACAGGCAACTGGGATTCAGATTTTGGTTCCTTCTAAAACAGATATTTTTAACAATGATTTTAATAATAAGTATTTGAGAATATGTATTCAGAGCCTGCAAGATGCTGTTCTGACCAACCCTAATAGTAATACAGCTTAATACAAGTTAAATATTCTGTCTCATATTGTTTTATGACACAATTATATATTATATCACTCTACTCGACTGGGCTCTGAGTGGTAGACACAGCCTGCGCATCCTTTTACAGGGTTCAAATTGCATTACTTATTCTCAGCAATACCCTAACCCTTAAAAACAAGATCATAACTGTAATTTTAAACATGTTTATCTCACAAGTTTATATTTGAACATAATATTGCGGCGAACTGCTGGACCATGCTACAGTAATTCATCAGCACCATCACATAAAACACTTCATTGTAGTTAAAATGATCTTCATTTCTAAAGTCAGAGAAGAGCTGCACTACTTGACATTTTAAAAAGAACACACTCTTGTCTTGGCTTTATATCAGATGCACACAACCAGCAAACGTCCTCAAAACCAGCTCAAACTCAAGTGTGTTGTAAACTTTGCTTGGTTCTTTGACAGATCTGACGTCATATGAACCAAATTTAGTCCCGTCCGGGAGGAAAATGACAGAAAATATTCACTTTTAACAAAAAAGTAGAACAGCATCTTTTCTTCCAGTTCACGTAGAATACATCATAAACTCTAGGTAATGGAAGATGGTGAGTTCTTAAAAAATAACCCTCTTTTATAAAAAACAGTAAACCTGTTGACTAAGAACACAGTTATAATAGGAGTCATTGGTGCTCAGGCCACTGCCTATTGGCTCCTAATGACATTTCCAGGTGTTCCACTAAATAAAGGGAAATGCATTAAACCGACTGTCTGTAAGAATCCACCGTATTCTAAAGATGCACAAGGACTAGGTCAGAGAATGCCGGAGTGTTCCTCTTTAGTGTCTCTGAGGGAGACACTGGAAGTTCATCTGGGCAGGCAGATAAAGTGCATTAAAATTTCTAAACACAGAATCACACTCTGGTTTTATCCAAAATAACTGCATACAAGTGCAATTTACTAAGTGCTATTTAACATGGGAAGAAAAAAACAAACCAATAAACAAACAGATTTGCGAGCAGCGAAGGCAGTGAAGAAAGCAAAGGAGGAGAGGGAGCACATGGGTTCCATTTCTATTTCAACTCTTAATCGTTTTAATACTAAAAGACTCGCCTCGTGAGGTGAAGGTTTTAAAACTGAGCAGAAAAGAGATTTTCTCCGAGCAGTTCTGCGCACTAACTCTTCGATGACTGCGAGTTCCACAAACTTGAAAGGACTGTAGATTTTCTTTTTTTTTTTTTTTTTTTTTTTCTGGTTTCAAAAAAACCAGAGTGGTAGGGGTAGGACAGTAAAGAAATAAAAACAAAATGAAAAAAAAACAGGTAGAGGAGCATTTGGGCTACAAGCACTTAAGAAAAAAAGAGAAAATGAGAGGGGGGTGGGGGGGAGAGGTCAGGCAGGAGGAACGAAACATTCCACGTTCATGCTCATTTTTTGTAAGTTTATACTGTTAATGCCATTTATTAATATGGAGGACTTGTTGCAAAAAAAAGTGTTTTATTTGTATGAAAAGAAAAAAAAACTGATTATATGCATGGTTTTTCTCTTTCTCGCCTGTATTTATTTTGCGAAGACCGCCGGCTCCTGAAGGGCTTGGACACGTTCATCACTGACATGGGCTTTTCTTTTTGCTAACGTTGCCCAGTAGGCGACACTTTTGAGACGAGATGGAAGAAGTACAAATTATATAAATATAAATATATATATATATATATACACGAAACAAAAAATAATATTTTGAAGTGTTTTTATCCGATAGCTTTTTTCAAATCTTGTGGTACGAGTTGTGCATTCGTTTGTTTGTTTTTTTTGTTTGTTTGTTTGTTTGTTTTTATTTTTTTCTTTTTGAAGAAAGAAACAAAATGATGAAAAAAAGGATAAAAATCTAAATCTATGTCTCTTCTATGTTTGTTTAGATTTCTTTTTTCTCTTTGGTTCACTGGAGGCTCTGTTCAGCACTTTGAAATCATAAAGAAAAGAAAAACTCTGATTCGTTTGGTCTGAAAGTTTCTGGAGTTTTGTTGATACCTGTGTGTTTGTGTGTGTGTGTGTGTGTGTGTGTGTGTGTGTGTGTGTGTGTGTGTGTGGTGGGGGGTAACAGGAGACATGCACTGAGACTACAATATATGTCTCTTTATGTCTCTTTGTCTACTCTCGCATGCTAAAGTGAGTGTGTGTGTGTTTGTGTGTGTGTGTGAGTGCGTGTGAGTGCGTGTGTGCCCGTTTGCGCCCACACACCTCATAACTGAATATCTTCCACATTTCTTTCATGTACTGATTTTAAGGGCACCCAAAACCTACAGAGGGACTTTTAGCACACGCATCAGCGTTCAATAACATTACAAATGTATTTATGGACCCCTGAGATCTTTATAATATTTAAGTCTCCCTATACCAAAGGGATGCATGTTTCATTTATAACACCATTATTAAGCACTTTTTTCAATTATTGTAACTTACACGATGTTTTCTACGCATGCAAGGAAAATATTTTGTCGAAATCTTGAATAGAACTGATATATGACCACTTTAATTAGACGTCTGCCTCATAAATATCAATAACTGAACGATGCTTTCACCATTCAGTGTTACTGTTACAGATCCACTGTCTATGAAGTTTACTTTAAGGGCCCTTTTGTTTCTTTTACTTCATGCTGCATTTTTTGTCACTCTGCAAAGACTGATTTAAGCAGTACATAAATACTGGCTTTCTAATTTTCATGCATGCTTTATGAAGTTTCCATGTAGGTCGTCTTCCGTTTAAGCTCACTTTCACAGCAGTCACACTGAAGGATGGTGGTCTTGGAGAGATTCCATGAACGAGGGTGATCAGATCAGGGCCTCCAGCCCTTGTTAAGCCACATCGATCCACACTGTGACATTTCACAGAGGTGCACACACACAAACACACACACACACACACATTGTAAGCTCATGTGCACACACTGACACAGCTGCTCTTTCTCTGTCTTTCTCCATCTCTGTCTCTGTCTTGATTCGTCAACAGCAAAGCTCCCCACCCATGCACATACACACGCAAAAACACTTGCAAAGATGTGGCCAAACGCATGCTTGCACACACCCACTCAGTAAAATGTCAGGCTGCTTTTTTTTATCAGAGGTCTCACCAAACAAACGGTCCTGCATCTTCACAACAACAACAACAGCTTACCTCTAACCCAGTTATCACATTCGTCATCCATCAATGGTTATGGACATCCATCAATACCAAAGGACCCACTGTCGGACCACCTCTTGGATATTTCTGGAATGGTGGCCTGAATGAGTGCGAATGATATTTGTACACTACATTGTTGAGAGCAAAAATCCAATCAAAAATAGTCAGCCAATTGAAACTTACAGTCGATGAACAAACAGAGGATGCAGCAAGGTGTCTCTTTCCAATAAAGTGGCCGGTAAGTGTGCATAGTTGCTAAAAAACCCAAAAGCATACCTTGTATACACTAACATGCCACTACTGTATTGCTGTCACCCACCATTCCCCAGCGGTGATAGCTCTACACTAACAGCTCCAACTTTATATTCAAAGGTCCAAATCTAATTTCGAGATAAGGTCAAAGGTCCGGGATGACGAGTGAGGAGCGAATCCCTTTTGTTAAATTTGTTTACAACATACAACCAAAAGAAATGGCGCTGTTTGCCCATAATTGTTTGCTTGTGAACCGAATCCACTCTCACTTTTGACAGTAAAGTGTAATTTGCACATTCGTTTTATGAAACGATTTAAGAGCAACCTTGATTAACATAATTACTTTTATGCCTGAACGAATAAAGTGGCGACAGGACATAACACCACCTCCCCTGGTGACTCTTATGATGATGTAAGTATTTCGCTTACTCCTGCTTGCAGGACTGCACATTAATGTACTTTTTTTTTAAAAGCGTGCCAATGTTGTGATATACGTGCACCGAATGACAGCGTTGCTGCAGTAAATGTCAGGCCAGGATCACTGTAAACCTGCAAAACATGCTATATTTTACAAAACTAAAAATGAATTGAGACACACAATTAATTGCATTGCATCAATGCATTCCTGATATGATGTGTGGACCGGGTCCAAAATGATACTGACGGACATGGTAGAGATGGGCAGTAACTGTAAACCTATAGAGCACTTACACACTCTTATTCAAAAGTTTGGTCAAAATGGGCTTTCAACAGAAAATAAGTACACGAAACCCCAGACTGTCCACATTTGTCCTTACTGTATATCTTTACATTCACCTGGCATATGCTTTAAAATTATGAGGAAAAACTCAAGTTTCAGGAGAGTGTGAGAACCCAAGGACAGTACTAAGTGCTAAATCTTAACGTAAGAGCACTGCAAGAAGATAGTACATCAGGAGAAGAGCTTCTCTCTGAACAGAAGAGTGTTCAGGAGAGTTTTGAAGCCAGAGAGGGATGTTGCTGCTCCTGTCTGCTTAGGCAGCTCGCTCCACCAGCGGGGAACCAGGGAGAGAAGAGTCTGGACTGGGTTTACCTTGTGTGTATGGATGGCAGAACCAGACGATGTTCCTTGGAGGATCGGAGGAGGTGAGTAGGATCATGAGCCTGAATGATGGGATTAATGCAACTAGGTGGATCCCTCTGTAGGCAAGAGTTAGTTCCTCTGTTTATGTGTTGAAATTTGATCTAGAGTAAAAATATAAACCATTGCTCTACAAAAAACATAATATTAGATATGCTCAACAAAACGTCATTTGGGTGCCTTAACTTTTGTATGCAACCGTATGGTGTGTGATGTTTGCTACAAGGTCATTCTTCCTAAACTAAAGTGGCCACTTTTAGCCACGATTGAATCACACCATGAAAATCTTTCTCTGCATTTAACCCATTCAACAAGTGAAGCAGTGAACTGCCACCTATGAGGGGTGCCTGGTGAGAAGTGGGTGGGTGTGTTACCTACCCCAAGGGTAACTCAGTGGTGATACTAGCATCATTGGGACTCAAACCCACATCCTACTGATTGCAGAAACAATTTCCCAACCACTAGGCCACCAGGTGCCCCGTGCTGAACCCACACTTAGGTATGGGTTTACATATATTCCCTTTCTCCTCAAGTAAGATGGAGGTCTGAATGAAACCCTAGTTAAAACACTCATTCTAGTGAAACCTGCCAAGAATCGTTCACCGTGGTGGTGAGGAGAACCAGACATCTGAAGAGAGCAATGAAACTAAAAGCTCCACATGCTGTGACTCCATGAATATTTTGGGCCTGGAATAGCCTAGGTATTTAAAAAAATCCAGAGATCCATTCAGGGAAAATGATTCCGCAAAGAAACTTCTAAATATAACCACTATTTTTCTAATAAATCATTACATATATCAAATCAGAGGGGAAACGGTGGACAGTAAATAAACTGACTATATTTGCATATTCTATCGCCACCAGTTTAAAGAATTCAGAGTAAGTTTCTTGACAATTTCACATACAACCACTCTGAACAGTTTTGTTAACACAAATGATAGAAATGTGCAACAATACTGAACATAACTGAGACATTCTGATAAATTGCAATATCATTGCAGGCACATCTAACATTGCTAAAATAGAAATTTAGTATATAATATAATATTCAATTCTTGTGCTATCATCATATACACTGAGCGTTTGGAAGAAGCCACATAGACAAACAAACACACACACACACACACACACACACTCTCACACACACTCACACAAACTCACACACACTCACACACACTCACACACTCTCACACACACACTCTCACACACTCTCACACACTCACACACACTCT
>JBBKCR010000001.1:10602662-10623474 GCA_037577295.1 Ladigesia roloffi
GTATGTGTGTATGTGTGTATGTGTGTATGTGTGTGTGTATGTGTGTATGTGTGTGCGTGAGTGTGTCTTTGTGTGTCTTTGTGTGTCTTTGTGTGTATTTGTGTGTCTGTGTACATATGTGTTTGTGTCTGTTTGTGTATGCGTGTGTGTGCAACCATTTGTGTGTCTGTGTGTGTGTGTGTGCGCGTGTGTGTGTGGCTCCTGTGTGCAGCGATTACTTTGAACTCACACTGATTTAGACAGAGAGGCAGCTGCCACTCTTTGAATATTTCATAAGCTTCCGACCGACCACCCAGTTGCCCCCGACGACAGCCCCCATCCCAGTGCCCCCTCAAACAAGAGGCCTTGCCCCCTGCTCTCGCGCCTCCTGCACCTGTACACAGCCGACCCTCTCACACCCAAAACTCCCATACCGCTAGGTGTATGTTTGTGTGTCAAAATGTGTTGGTGAACGCTGGTGCAGCAGCCTGAACCCACACTCGGGTACAGGAATTGTCACTTAAAGGGGAATTCCAGCGACCAGAATCTGCGTGTCATGAACTGGTGAAGATAACAGAGCAAATTTAAGTTAAAGTTAAGAATTGGTTAAGTTATCTAGAGAGGTCTGATGTGAAATGCCTCCTTTCTACATAAACGCACCACAGTTGTGAAAGGCACCAGATGTCTGAATTGATTAGTGCCTCTTAAAGAAAAGCACAGTTATTGGACGGGATGGATATGAACATGCTGCCTGATGACTGACTCATAGTTGTGAAAAAATGTTTCGGTATTTTTAGAATCCATGGGTTGAGGGCAACACATCATAGGCTTTTCAAGGTGCGCTGATGTTCGTGTACGTGCTAAATGTGATTTAGACCACCGGTCATCAGTCTAGATCTTACAACCCACTGTTAAGATTGTTAGTATGGAATTTGAACAGGCAGCCATGCTAGTTATGACTCCTCTCCAGCTTGTGTTATTGTTTGTAAGCTTTTTCCAGATTTTTAGATCTGGGTGGAATGACTTTTGATCACTTTTTTAAGTTTTTTTATTACATTACTGCATATAAGCAGGTGGGGAAAAACAGTATTAACCAATAATAACTGGTTTCATCAGCCCTGCCACCACTCCCACACATCTTTGGTCAGTGCATCACTCATAGAAATGTGCCACAGTATCAAATGCATTAAGATTTCTAATTCAGGCTGGTTTGAAAAAGGAACTGTTTTGATAAACTGGCCTTTTGGAAACTTCTCTTTAAAATGTTGTTGTAATTCAACTGCTGGTATTAATTTAAATAAAAATAAGAGATCACTTCTGTTAATGCTGGTGCTATATACGACTTGTGTGTGTGTGTGTGTGTGTATGCAATAAAAGGTCCATAACTTTCTCCTCTTTTGTCTTAGGCCCAGCAGGAGAAGATTGACAGCATCGAGGCCAACGTTAGCGTAGCGGCAGCTAACGTGGAGGAGGGGACGCGGAGCCTGGGGAAGGTAAGGGGGAGCAAGGGGAGCTCCTGCTGGGGGATCGATCCTACTCTAGCCCCCTGCTTCAACCAGGGCCTGGCCACGCCATAGGCCCATTGATCCACATCAGTGCGTAAGGAAACGGCAATTAAGAGCATAAGGAAAACTGGAGAGAGGGAGAGAGAAATGAAGAGAGAGGAAGAGTGGGAGACATAAGGGTAGAAAGAAACAGTGAGCGAGAGAGAGAGTTAGCAGAGGTAGTAAAAGGCATGCAGCGGAGGGAATCGATGTGTGTTGTGTTGGCCCCTCGCGGAGAGTCGATGAGTGTGCGGCTGTGTGAGTGAACAGAGGGCTTAAGGGTGTAAAAGAGAGTCTATAGCCGGCTTTAGAGCTCCAGCTGAGAGTTCAATACACACCCGTACACACATACACACTCATTGCGGTTCTGAGCAAAGGAGGGGTGAAACAGAGGTGTGTGTGTCTGTGTGTGTCTGTGTGTGTCTGTGTGTGTCTGTGTGTGTCTGTGTGTGTCAGTGTGTGTCTGTGTGTGTGTGTGTGTGTGTGTGTGTGTGTGTGTGTTTTGTATTGATTCAGCCAGAAGTGAAATGTTTCTGGGTGTAGTTGATGCAGTTCTATTGAGCACTCTGTTTCTGTGTAGAAAGTGGCCTCACCGACGTCTTTACTGAAAGGAACAGGCGGAGGTCATCGCCCACACACACACACTCACAGGTGCATACACATACTTGCTTAGTACCATATTAGGATGTGGCATAATACATATATCCCAAATATATATCTCCTCTCTTTCTATATATACATACATATATATATATTTGAATGTGTAAACCCTAAATATGCCCCAAAATATGCTCACAAAACGCTCCACGGTGGAAATTCTGGTCTGCAGCGTCACAGGGCAGCAGCCAATCAGCAGCAAGAAGAAATAAACTTCAGACTGGCTACTTACAAACCACCCTCCTCTGCCCACAGTGGCATCTCACCATCCCAAGACGCACATTCTTTGTGTTCTCTCGTCAGTAACAAAAGATTTATATATTTATTATTATCGAATACTGAATTTGTTAATATTTATGTTGCGAAATTTGCATATTTTATAGCAACATTTTATAGCAACATCATACCTATTTCTGCTCTTACTGTTTGAGTAGTCTCTTTCTCACTCTCTCTCTCGCTCTCTTTCTCTGTGTCTGTCCCTCTCTCTCTCTCTCTCTCTCTCTCTGCTGGTGGTGGATAATTAAGCGCTTCTGAAGATCGAGAGATGAGAGAAAGAAAGATGAGAGGAGCAAAAAGGTGCCATTTGATGGGGGCCCATACCTTTAAAGTTAACTATCTTAATAAAATCCATTAAGAAAGTGTGTGTGTGTGTGTGTGTGTGTGTGTCTCTAATTAAAGAGTGTTTTGGCTAAAGTGGCTTCACATTTCACCCATCGCTGGTCCCAGTTTAATCTACAGTGGGAACCTGCTTTAGTGTGATTTAAATATTTACGCCAGTGTATGCACATAAAGGCTTGTGGGCGATTCGGGTATCAGAGGAAAAAGGCAATCTCAGATACAGGCTTACCTTGATGCATTTGCTGTACACACACACACACACACACACACACACACACCACATTTAGCGTTCTTTTATTTTCTTTTGAAGTTTGAATAAAATGAGTAATGTTTTAGTAATATACAGCTCCTGCATAAGAGACTGCTGCAGGTGAACTTCACATCTGGCAAACAACTGGTTTCCTTTAATAGCGGATGACAGTTCAGCTTTGAAATTACCTTTTTTTTCCCCACCCTACATGTTTTATAATTTATATATATTTTTTAATTAGACAAGTGATTCCAAAATTTGAACACTGATATACTGTTGCATCATCTCTCTCTCTCTCTCTCTCTCTCTCTCTCTCTCTCTCTCTCACTCTGTTTCTCACCCTCTCGCTTTCTCCTTGTCTCTCTATTTCTTTTAACCTGTCTCTCTCTCTCACACTCTCTCCATCACTCTCCGTTTCTTCATCTCTCTTTGTCTCTCTGTTTCTCTCTCTGTCTCTTTCTGCCTGTCTCTCTGTCTCTTTTTGTCTCTCTTTCTCTGTTTCTTCATCTTTCTCTGTCTTTGTCTCTCTCTGTCTCTTTGTCTTTCTCTTTCTGTCTCTCTCTCTGTCTCTTTCTCTCTCACTCTCTGTCGCACTGTCTCACTTTCTTTTACTCTCTGTTCTCTATTCTCTTGCTCTCTCATTCACACACTCCATTTGTCTCTCTCGTTTTCTCTCATTTTATCTCTTGTTTTTCTCTCTCTCGTTTTCTCTCTCTCACTTTCTCTCTCTCTCTGTTTCTTTGTCTCTCTGTCTCTCTTTCTGTCTTTCTTTCTGTCTCTCTCTCTGTCTTTTTCTCTCTCTCTCTCTGTGTTTCTTCATCTCTTTCTGTCTCTCTGTCTGTCTCTCTGTCTCTTTGTCTTTCTCTTTCTGTCTCTCTGTCTCTCTCTGTCTCTCTCTCTCTGTATGTTTCTTTGTCTCTCTCTCTCTCTCTCTCACTCTCTGTTGCACTGTCTCAAACTCTCTCTTTCTCATGCTCTTGCTCTCTTTCTCATTCACACTCCATTTGTCTCTCTCTCTCTCTTTCTCTCTTTCTCTCTCTCTCTGTAGGCAGTGCGCTCCAGCCTGGCGGTGTTGCCTGTGGCGGGGGCAGTAGTGGGGACGGTGTTGGCTGGTCCCCTGGGACTGCTGGCCGGCTTTAAAGTGGCCGGTGTGGCGGCTGCTCTGGGGGGCGGCCTGCTGGGGTTCGCCGGGGGCAACTTCATCCAGCGCAAGAAGACAGAGAGAGTGGAGCTACAGCTACAACAGCTCAACAACACTAAAGACGGGCATGAGCCCATCCAATAACACACACACACACACACACAGGCCTGGAGAGAGTGAACTCATATGCCCCCACATTGCACACTTAAGTTGTTTACTGTCAGATTTAACTGCTTAAAGTACATTTTAATTTAGTGTTTGTTATAGCAGTTTATGAACAATAAGCCTTACGGTTAACTGTATCTTAATTAAGGTTAAGCTTAACTACAATAACTATACAACATGGATTTACTTTTGATCATACTGCCTTAAACGTTTGACTGTTCTTGCACCAAAGCAGCAAAAATTGCCGTATTGATGGGGCTGTTTGTCAAAGCCTTTGTGTTTACTATGGTCAGGGGCCACAGGATTTATCGTAGCCCTTTTTAAACGATAGTAAATATAGTCTGGGTTGCTTTTATTGTTCCAGATAGTGGTGGTGAGTTTTTACAGGTGCCAAGCTTTCACTGGGGTGTCATGAGGGTCTTATGAGCGAACTGGATAAAACGGATCCGAAGTCGGAGGCCGCACCCCGAAAGATGTGCTTATGTTCTCATACATGGACGGCTAGTTCGCCAAAAAATAAAGAGTTAAAATTTCATTTTTAAAACGTTGCATTTTTGTCTCTGGAGGCAGAATCTCAGTCTCAGTCCTGCTATACTTTCAGCTCCAAGCTTACAATTAAAGGTGATTTTGGGAGTCGGTTCATATCTGCTCCATCCTGGACCAGAAAAGTGAAGCGTCTTTACCACCACATGTATTTTAGAACGGCCTGAGTTTGGTTTTATTCCACCAGAGCCCACAGAGGGCCAAGCAGGTCATGCCATGGGTTTCTATGATTAAAACATTCAATGCCAGGCACATGCATAGAATTCACATTCTAAATACTGAGCTTAACTGTATTGCTCAGTTGAAGTTTGAACTGGGCATAGAACAATGGTTGTCAACCTTTTCAACATTAAGGCCCACCTGTCTATCACAGCATGTTGCCAAGATCCACATGGGAGAGGGGGGTGTTAGTGTTATTAAAAGAACAATTTAATGGTCCAATGAAATGTATTAAAAAAACAGTAAATTTTCCCACTTTCTAAAACGTAACGCCCCGGACAGGACGTGAGAAATGAACATGTCCGGGGAAAACCGGACGTTTGGTCACCCTACACATGGTCACATTAGATTATCTTTAATAACCAGTTGCGGACCAAAGGCCTGTCCCAATTTTAGATTCACGGCCCAATGAAAAAGTATCTCGGCCCATCAGTGGTCCCGGGCCCAGTGGTTGGGAAACCTGGGAGTAGAAGACTCTTGACCCTCGGTGTGTCTCCAGACTGTCCTTGTAACTAATGATTGTTCTCTCTGCATACGGGTGTCTGCCAAAATGCCTCTTTCTTTTGATATTAAGACAAGATGTTTCTGGCACTAAGTATTGATCCTGCAAACTGTTGTCTAACTTTTCACGTAACACTTCTACAGACAGCACATATACAGGTCGTCCCCGAATTACGACACAAAAACGTTACTTTGACGGTGATGTAACATGAATTTTGGTGCAAGCTGAAACACAACCTAGTCTGAGTCACTTATGGGTCCTTACACAGTTCAAATCATAAAAACACAACTAAGCCAGAGAAGGAAAAGGAAACCTGCCTCTCACACGCCTTGTTACTGCGTATTCCTCCACCCATGAACCAAAGTAGTTCCACATAGTCTGTAAGTACAAGGTTAATGGTGTAAGTCAAGTGGGAGTGAGAGTGAGTGTTGTAAACTCGAAACCCTGCATGTTGAGTTTGGTGAAACCCCTCTTACTAAAATTGGAAGGATACAGGGAAGATTAGCATTGTCCCTGTAAAAGGATGACACATAAATTGTGACGCGTTCCTTATTTTTTGGGCAGCTGATTGTCTAGTGGGAGTTCCCCCAGTGATCAGAAGGTTGTGGGTTGGATTAATCTGAAAGTACCTGATTTAAAAGTGAAATTCTCAATGCTGGGTTTTTCTATCCATTTAAAATTGTAACTGTTTGGTCATCAGCTAGGCAATTAAACTCAGTAATGATTATTCAAAATTAATAATCATTTAGGGTTTAGTGGTGAAAATCTTTAAAAAGCAGAACTAAAAACAATTACTTTAAATTGTTGCATTGTTACATGAATCAATCAACCTTTTTTTCCTGATGTGTTTTTATACCAATACCTATGATTTTTTAGACCTCATTTAACTGCAGACCATTTTTGTGTGTTGGTGAATGTAATTTGGATAGATACAGTAATACCTGATAACTGTCCGTGCCAGTGTGTGTTAAACTCCTCCACAAGCTCCTCATTCTGCTTTATGAGGGACTGATCAGTGATCACCTGGATCACATCTTACTTATTGAGGAAAACTACTAGAAATTCCTCAAAATTCATTGTTGTTATTTTGTTTGAGTGAACCAGATATTTGTATCCTTTTAATTATTCAAGTTCTGCGTCATTTCTCTTATTTTGATGTTTTGTCTTTAAAAAGATGCTTTAAAGAACAATATCTTTATTTAAAGAAATTTGGAGAAATAGTGTCAGTAGCTCTTAAGAACTAAGGCAAAGCTGTTCTTTTCATTACTGGTGCCTACAAAAGAATATTTTTGCAGTGATCTCTTCTATTTCCCGGATCTGTATAAATGACCTCTGTGATTGTAGTTTTATTACTGTTTTCTGGTAAGTTACACAACATCTCCTGGGCTGTTACAGACCAGTTGAACTTCCCTTAAAGCTAGCAGTAATTGGATTTTTATTTAAAATGCAGTGATTTTTCTGAGATTTTTATTCATTCATTTAGGGTATTAATGATACATTGACCATGATGTGACCGCCGTAGCTCTTCTGCTCCTTCTTATATCGACTTTTCAACGGCTTTGCAAATGTCCGAGTGACCGTGCTCATGCAGCCAATTGGCAAAATCGTCAAACACTTATCTGATATTAGCAAGGACGGCGTCACTGGACTGTGGCACCAACAGCTCCGTACTTGTTTAATGTACATGTGGCTTCCTTAAGGCTGTGACAACAGAGGCCACTGAGAAGGCAAATCTAATACGGAAATCAATTCACTGTGGGGCCTCCTTGAGCACAAACAAGATTTAAATGTTATTTGATCAAAGTCCTGTAGGACTCTTGGAAAAGCTGAACAATAACCTTTTGTGCTTTATTGATTCTCATTTTTAGCCCCAACTCCTGAGAATATAAGATATTATTGCTCATTGCACAAAGCTGGCTGGCTCAAGCCCTTTTATTCCACTTGCTAAGCTGGCATGCTGGACGTGTGAAGGATGAAATAAATACACAGTCCGTCAGACGATCAGGGATGTCTGGCTTTTATCTGGCTGCTCTTAACAGAGGTAGACAGAACGCAAGGAACTATAATTTATTGCTACATGATGTAATCATGATTTCTGCCTAGATTTACTCTTGTAATTCAACCTGAGTTACATTTCGATTAGGAAGAACATGGTTTATACTGTAATCCTTCGATTCCACATTTCAGGCCAGGAGTTTATTGTGTTTATTCAATAAGGTGTTCTCCATTTCGATGTATTTCTTTAATCAAACATATGTTCATATGATTGTAACACAAAACTCCTGTGTCAGTTGTTCTTTGAGCTTCTTACAAATCAAACATCTGAAAGAGATAATGTGGTTCTTGAAACACACACAAATATCTTTAAAAAAAGGTTGAAGAAAATCCTCAATTGAAAAATGACAGGAACCCTTAAATTCATTAATCAGTTCTAAAAGAAAGCAAAATGTCCCCCAAACCTTGGGCGGAAAATGTAGGACAAAAGCGTGTTCCCTCTTGATCGGGGAGGTGAGAGAGATTTATTTGGGTGGTTTTCTGAGACATGTAAAGCAGCAGTTGATCCCAAGCCTGAGGGCATGTTGTTTTCTTTGGGGGGGGTAGCCCCGATGGAGATACCAGGTCTGGACTGAGCTACAGAAGCCAGCCCCCACGGCTTCCTCCTCAGAAACGCAGGACTTCCCCTGCGCAACAGCGAGAGTGTGTGAGTGCAGGCGAGTGAACACGTGTGTCTGACAGCCTGGAGGGGGGGGAAGTCCCAGCCAAAACATTGGACCAGGTTGCGTCCGTGTCCCAGACACCACACACTTTCCATGTTCAGAGACACACACACACACACGCTAAGTGGAAAAGGCAACAGACCATCTCGCGCTTCTGTGGCGTGTGTATGATATCATCAGAAGCTGTGACGTCATGGGTTTCTCATGTGGGCAGGATGATGTCAAGCACCAGCCGTTAGGCCTTTGGTTAAACGCCCACTCCTCTTCATTTCCACTTTCCTCAGAGTGGTCGTCGGATATGATATCTTAAAAAAAAAGTAAAAAATTTAAAGCCCAACTTACAAAATGTTCCTCAAATGCTTGGTAGAGCATGAGTCAATATTTCCAAGTCGACTTCCTGCCACAGCGAGCACTCCTTGTTCTTTAACCTTAATAGAGTTGCTTTCGGGGGTGGGGGGGTGGACAAGCTATAGCTTAAGTGTGCCTCCTGCAATGAACATGAAGCAGTTTATACATGGCTTTTAATAAGACAAAATATATCTGTTGAAAATATATCAATTCAAATGATCTAAGAAACATAAAAAATAATAGTTATTTCGAAGCATGTTTATTGATCATTATACCTCATGCAGAGTCCCTAATGTTTTCAAATATTTAAAAACGACCAAAAAAAGGGCAAACTTTCTAATATGTTTGTCATGTGGAACTTTCATATATGTGGCTATACATAGAACATTATACACCAATCAGCCACAACATTAACACAAACCTCATAAAAGGGGGGCTAGAAAAAGCAGTGAGTGAACAGTCGGCTCCGGAGGCATGAAGATCTCAGCTATCCTGACAGTTGGTGATGGCCGGCTGTCAGTTTGGCCGTCTCCAAAACGGCAGGTCTTGTTTGGTGTTCCTTGTTTGCAGTACTGAGTACCTACCAAAAGAGTTCCAATGAAGGATGCCCAAAGCTCAGTGATGCCCTCAAAGCTGGCAGAATGATGCACACAGAGGGAAAGGCAAGATGTCAGGGGCAGCGTTGCGATCGAGGGACCATTCTGCTGGGAAACCTTAGGTCCTTTTTTTTCTTTGAGGGGGGCACGTGTAGGCGGGGTTTGGGAGTGGGGCAAGGTCACTGTGTGCGTGCAAAGTCTCGTCATTTTAGGGGGTGGGGGCGTTTGGAAACCTCGGCTGAATCTTGAATCTTTAGTGAAAGAACACACTCCACTGGAAATCCGCTCGGGTTTGCCTCCAACTCACTGTGTGTAACTAAGATTCAACTGCACTGGGTAAACTAATTGTTCATGTTAAAAGTGGGGGGTTCAAACTAATAATTATAAAATGTGAGGGGGACACGCCCCCTCTGACTGTATGCCGGCGACGTCCAGGCTGTAGATACTACTTCCTAGGACATTTGAAGTACACCCCTTTAAGGCAATGGTCTCTTTCAGCAGGAAATCCACTGGCACACTGCTGAATATTCAGGAATGGGTTGAGAAATGTGAGTGTTCAAGTCGACTTGGCCTATAGATTCCCCAGTGCTGGACAAACCAGCCCAACCCAGGGAGGCCCCACCTCAAATCTCCCCACACTCAGTGGAACTGCTGCCTCTGTCTTGGTCCCACACCTTCAGAGGTCGTGTGGCATCTGTGGCTCAGGGCTGATTTGGCAGTTGTGTGTGTGTTTATATACACAAAAAATAACAATTTTCAGTAGAAGAAAAGAAATGTCTAGTGTGAGAAGATTTCAGAATGTCATCAGTCTGTTCATCATGACATTTATTTCCAAATTTTTTTGAGATTCAGTATAAATTAAATCCAAATATTGCACATCTGGACACACTGTAAATATCTATTAATAGGTTATTGTGTTGTTCAAAAAACATTGAATAAAATCTAAAATACCCTTTGGTATTTGGTTTCAATTTTTAAAGTATTTTGTACAAGTTATTATTATTATCATCATCATTATTATTTACTATTAGTCAGTACTAAAATATTAGTCAGTAATGTAAAACAATGTATCAATCGTACATGATTCTAAATAGTTGGATTTTTGACATGCTTAAAGAAATCTGAATCTGGATATAAAGCACATGATGCAGTAAAATCTTGTAAAATGTTTTTTCTTTAATTTATCTTTTTGTTTGTTTGTTTCCATTCCCCTTCAGAGATTTACAAATTCCCCACCCCTTTAAACACCACCCCTGTCAAAACCTCTTAACCACTCATCCTTGTGGAATGGGCTGATATGAGACTACCAGGTCTGGATCGTGACGAGCGAAGACTTTTAAAGAGTCTGGAACCCCACAGTACATAAGAATACAGACTATGAAACACACGTACCAAGGCGCACACTCACTCACACACACACTCACTCACTCACACTAATTCATTCGTTCACAGTCACACACTACTGAGGACTGAAGTCAGGGACCACAGGTTGACCGCAGAGTCATCTGGAAGCTAAATTTCCCATGATTCCACAGGCCCGCATGCGAGATCCAAACTGGTTTGAGCGCGTGGCCCCCTATGGGGTGGAGGGGACCATCAATGTTCATCTGTCTATTTCTCTTCCTACAAAAAAGTGGATAGACAAAAACCTAGGGGGTCAACCAAAAAAAAAAAAAAAAAAAATTCCATATTTAATTTAGACGAGACTGACCCACAGAGCACATACATATTTACAAGCTCCAAAAATAAAAGTAAAAACATCTTCCTCTCTCTTTCTTTTCCCATCTTACAAAAAAACTTCAGATATTCTCCTTTCCTCTCTCTTTTTTTTATCCGAAATAAAAGTTGTGATGAGAACAGAAGAGATGCAGCAGCCGCAGCAGAGCGGGCCGCGCGGGTTCTGGGCTGGGTGATGATACGTCGCATTGCTGTCCGTACTTGGAGGTCACAGTTCGTCCCGGTCCCTGAGGATGGTGTAGCGGGTCTCGCTGGGGGCCAGCTTCTGGAAGGAGCTCTCAGGAGGACTACTGGCCACCTCTTTGTTCTCCTCCTGCCAGAGGACGAACACATACAAACAAAACCTTGATGACTTAGGCTTCATGTGAGTGTGAATGCAGCCTTTGTAAATTTGTAACAGATTTCCAAAACGGAGAGAATCTCACACCTGACCTGCAGTCATAATTGTAAACACATTGGACAATATGAAAAAAAAAAAAACAGCTGCCAAAATAGTTTTGGCTGGACTTGTTTGTGCAATTTTGTGCGCATGTGTTTTGGGCATGCAAAAAAAAGGCAAGATATAAAAGTATCAAGAGGTCTCAATCATTCCAGATCTACAGACTGATTCCTTTTTGCTCACTCATTATCTCACTTCCGACTGAGCTGCTATCAATTTTTTCTTGGCAATCACATTCATTACAAATAGTACAATCAATTATTCATAAATCATAATAATTTTTATAGTGTCACTAATGCAAACTCTAATACTCCTAAAGTTATGTTAGTGCCAACAGTGCCCCCTTGTGGGATTTTTCTGCCTGCTTAACGAGAGCGAGTGTGTTCGGTCCAGGAAATGCTTTGCACTGAGCTAGAACAAAACAAGGAACCTTTTAAAAAACATTCAAAATTAGGTTAATTACTAATAACCTAGTTTAATTCTATTTAATGGAGTCTGATTAAAAATATGTTGGCTTATTATGGACAGAAATAGTTGCTAGGCCAATTTGAACGTTTTGGATCTACTTCATCTGTGCAGAATCAGGAATTTAACATAACCAGAAGATTTATTTATAGCCTTATATTTCCACATTTATATCTCCAAGTTTATTTATGTAAATAAAAGAACAGTTAATGACATTATTCTGATGTAGCCATAGTATGTATATAATAGGCAGATTACAGTAACACCAAATCAGTCACTGATGCATTAATCTACACAATGCCATTAACCACACAAATACCTTGAAATAAATACAAATATGATTTTGATGTTATCGATTGCATTCTGTGAAAAATATTTGATTTTAGTTTTTTTGTTTCCAGGGAAAGCTTTCTAATCACTGATACTGGCCCTAAAAAAGGACCAGCTAACATGAATATTCAATGAAGTTTGGTGTGAAAAATTTGTCACCTGGCCTTATTTCGAATATGTATGACTACATAAAAAAGTATGATATTTATTGTTATTGTGATTAATTTCTATGTCCTAAGGAACGCACCACATTTACACTTTATAAGAAAAAAAAGTCAATATGTTAATATGATTAAGTGTTTGAAATGATGGATAAAATGCATTTTTAAATACTACATTTGTCAGAAGAAAATTAAAATAACATTCTTGACCCTCCAACTAATTACAGTGTCGTATGTGATTTTTGCCACTTCAACCACATATATTATGAACAGGATTTTCCATACGTGGATTCATCTTGGACT
Source organism: Ladigesia roloffi (assembly GCA_037577295.1). Taxonomy (NCBI): domain Eukaryota; kingdom Metazoa; phylum Chordata; class Actinopteri; order Characiformes; family Alestidae; genus Ladigesia; species Ladigesia roloffi. The sequence goes on from JBBKCR010000001.1 coordinate 10,615,377, forward strand.
AAATTTCAGACTTAACAGAGAATTATACTTAACCCAGGACTGGAAACCTGTAACCAATACAGGACCATTTTAATCAATAAGCCTCAGAAAGGCAAGGGCCTCAAAAGCCCTTAGAGTTAGAGTTTGGAGGACTCTCCATTCTAAGCATATGCAATTCTGCAGATGTCACTAGATCCTGCACTGGCATTTCATTTACATATTAGTCCAAATTAAATGAAGCCTGCACCCCTTCCATTAGGCCTGGGTCGCTTTTTTCTGGAGCTTTTGATGGAAGGATGTGTAGAGCTCCAGTCTGGACTTGTCAAATAGCTTTCTTTGATCACACCAAAGCCGACAAAAATGACAACAAAATATCATCTAAAGGCGCGCAGGTACCACAAATATCAACTATAATGCTTTGATGATAGTTCAAATGAGGCAGCTTTCTAATACGGTCAGAAATTTGCTACAGAACGGAAAACGAAATGTGTTTATGCTTTAATGCATGAAAGGTCAGCCGGGTTTGTAATCATTAAACCTTAGATGTTGGACTTATCGCCAGCGATAAAAGCGTGTCGTAATTTTACATTACTTCTCGTTTCATAGTTCACTGAAACAATCAGAGGAATTCTGTTGATAAGCTGAACCCTCATCTTCATCAGTGGACACTCTGTAATCCTCTCCCAGGCCTAGTTAATCTCTGACCTGTCCTGGGGTGCTGTCTGTAGGGTCGGGGCCATGGTGGAACTCTCTATGCAACTTTCCAGAGTGAAGGTCCAACACGAACTGCCTGAGTTTTCCAGGAGCCCTGAAAACACACAGACACACACAAACATACACAATCACGTCTTTGTCCGTATGCCAGTTGTTTAGATGAGCAAACAGACGAAAATAAAAGTAAACTTGATCAGCGGCTTTATTGATTAGATAAGTGATTGGGTAAGAGCTGAGGAAAGCCGGGCAGTCTCCAGAACCACGCGTCCCTAACGAGATAATGACATTGTCTGTCTTGCCGCAGACGCCATGGTAACCCAAAATTCTGGCCAATCAGCAACATCAAAGACTGGGAAAGAGGTGGGCTGATAACGACGTGATTGAATAATGGAATACAGAACATCCCGATTGGTTAATGAAACACAGCGTGTGCTGCATTACAATACTTTCTGGAGCAGCACCGCCTGAGAGTAAATACAACGTAAATGACACGAAAAAAAAACTCTGCCCAAACATCTCAAACGTGAATTTTTAATTTGTTTTTACCATTTGAAAAAACCTCTCTCTCAGACCTGCTGCACGCGGTCAGGTACAGCTTAATTAATTGAGTTTACAAGCGAAAAGTTAAGCCCTAGAGCACTTGGTGTGTGTGTAATATGGTTTGAGGGTGAAGGCATAATTAGTGTTTAATTGGTAGGTGTCTGGCACCACAGATAACCTGCAAGGAAGGAGGGAGTGGCTGTAATTATTCTCTATATGATACACTCAATCATGCATATGAGAACACACAGGTTTAATTAATATGTATGTATGAGATACTTACGAGAGGTCGCTGAATTCTGGGAAGACATACATGTGGCGGAAACTATCGATGGCAATAACGGGACAGTCAGCCGGAGTTTTCTGGATGTGTAGCAAGGGATGCCGGAACTTTTCACAATCAGCATGAAGGAAATTTATAGAGCCTGAGAAAGAGAGAGAAGAACAGAGTGAATGGGAGACAGAGGTAGTTCAAATAACATTGTTTTTACAGGGGGTGCTCAAGTTTCAAAAGTCTCGACACGCGATATTTCGAGTTTACTTCGCTCATATGTACAGAATATGTGGGCTAACTAATTTGGTTGTGTGCGGTAGAAAAATATGCAGTAATGCTGCATCTGAGTGAAGGAGATTCCCTTTTCGTTTTCCTGTGGCTTAGTTGTGTTTTTATGATTTTACAGCTGAGTTGGAATCAGTAAGTGACTTACTTAGGCTAGGGTGTTCCAACTAACATCAAAATTTAGGTTACCTCACTATATATCGAGGACCCCTGAATAAACAAACTGAAAAATTAATGGAAAAACCAACAAGGTTTTTAGTGAGGTTATGGACCACCACCAGTCACTATCCTTCAAAATGTCCTAGCCTTCAAAATGTCTTGGCATGTTTCATCCGTCCGGCATATTTCCAGAGACTTGTAGAATCTTTGCCGTTTAATATATCAGTTCAAAATCTACTATAAATCCCTCAATATTTTTGTTGCAACTGCCCTGGGTGTAGCATCTGATTTTTCTTCTTCATTAAACCATCCAGTGCCCCTCATGCTCTGTAGATGAGTGCAGTCTCTCAGATGATAGTCCTCCCATCCACAGAACACTGGATGTCTCAGAATAAGGTGATCTGTAAAGACATTGGTTTGCAGTGGCCATTCCCTCGGAGAGGACAGGTGGATGAAAACCAAAATGCTCCCCACAGGAGCACAGAGCCACTAGACACCCTCCCTCTTACCCTGCATTTTCCCACTGCAGTCCTTAACCACATTTTAAACCAAAAATGACTTTCGCCATTTTTCTTTCCTGGAACCACTATTTCAGCCTGGACTGCTTTCTGAACCAGGCATAATTTTCAGCATCGGTCACAGAAGTTTTAAAAATAGTTTTATTAAAGCACTGCATCCTTTTAAATCAAAGGGATAAAAAGAGGTTGGAAGCAACAATGTAAATATGAACTAGGTTTGGCACACAAACTACACAAATGTTACAAGCAGACCTTAGGAGGGAACAACATTAAATGCAATACATATTTGTAGGATATGGGCATTTTAAACTGCACTGGTGTCGGCATTTTACTAGTCATCCTTTTACCAAAGCTAATCGAATTGTACATAATTTGACGAGCAGTGTGTTCCATCATAGCAGACCACCAATCACACTGCATGTGGATAATAAACTTATTTATTTAGGTGTTGATGGGATCATATTCTGGAAATAAGACTGCATCCAAAAGTATCAAAACACAATATCAGTTATGATGCGTTATTAACTGCTACTGATGGTGGTACTTGTTTACCCGTAATACTGAAGAGATTATACACACAGCGTTTAGTGTGTTAAAGCCATCTTGGCCACATCTCTGTGTGAACATGGAGTTTTGCGGACCCTGATGACCCCTGCCTGCTGTCTGAGCCCTGGGTGTGTCTACCCCTCCCTCCATGTCCATGCTTTGACCCTCGGCCCTCTGACCCTTGTGTGTGTGTCCCTCTCCGTGCCTGCGGCTGGACTGCTGTGAGTACACACCTTTCTCACTAATCAGCTGGCGAGCCACCTCGTGCTGGAACTTCTCCAGACTGTCCGTGTCGTCCTTCTGATGGAACAGAATGAGGAAGGGTATGCCCTCTTCTGTCAGCTCCTACAAAAACAAACGAACATTTCGAACATTAAACAGAAACTCGTCTTCAGGAATTTGAAATCACTCAAAATTTAAAATGTTTATTCTAACTGAATACAGTGTAGATTGAAATACTCTAAACTAGACACCAGAAAGTACTATGAGATGTTTTTTGGGGACATCAAGGGGTCATTTAAATCAGAGGTCCCCGGTACGGATTCATGAGTCGTTTGGCCTCAGGCCGCAACGAAAGACAAGATAGAAAATATTTTATTGATTAAAGGAGGGAAACGCACTTTTTTTAATGCACATTTTACGCACTTTGTAGTCGGTCCATGAAAATATTGTTTTACGTGATGCCAGTCCAAGGCACAAATCTTTTGGTGACCGCTGATTAAAAGATAAATAAGAGTATAATGATCTATTATAATAATTTTTATACATATAATAGTTTTTTATTCTTTTAAGGTATCTGCCCTGAGCATCACATTTCAAATAAAAGGCATTACGGATGTTTTTATTTTATTGTATTGACCTCTTTGCTGTGCTGACTGTTTGGTTCACAGTGAAAATGTCTGGAACCAATACACACCCACCAAGACCTTCTCCCCTGAAAGTCCGATTTCATTTAAAAGGACGTCTAACTTTGTGACATTGTTGCCAGTGTGGTCTTATAATTTCAGTAGCTTTATTTCATCCAAATTGTTTTCAGTCAAGACTTTTTGATAGTTTTTTTATTTTAAATGCATTCATTTTCTACATTCCATCCAATTTGTTTGAATAATTTTATTAAACAAATCCACTATAATTGAATGCATAATAAGGAGTGATTCAGAACTGTTTCAGTCTAATGTTGATCTGTGTGTAGCACGCCTCCCTATAAGAACTGTATGTTAATATAATCACAGACCAGGAGAGTAATGAATAAAATCGTATCCTTCACATTCAGTATGGAACATAAGGATTAAAGTTTAATTACTGGACTTGTAAAAAAATCCAAACAACTAATGATCTAAACTTCAGTTCAGACTGTTGGGGTCATAGATTTACATCCCTACAACACAGCAGCCATTGGTGTGTATATACACATACTTACAGCACAGAGTGTGGGAAAAGTACACTAAAGCCAGTGGGGCTTTTCTTATGCTAATGAGTAAATCACTGTACAGCTGGACAGCCAACACGTATGAAATAGGCAAAATGAAAAATGGGAAGGAAAAGACAACTTTAACAACTGAAGAATGAGGAGGAGAGGAGGATAGAGAGAACAGTGTGTAAACGAGGTGGGTGTACCTCTCCATTCTCAAAGGTGATCTCTCGAACAAGTGGCACACACTTGTCCTGTGCCCAGGCATATATGAGGTCGAAGTTTGTGAGCGAACCCAGATAGACCATATCAGGAATGCTCTCTCCTATTGGCTTATAGATAACGTTATCACCACTGAATCGCTCCGGCTTTGAGATCTCACTGAAAGAGAAAGAAAGAAAAGAGGAAAAAAAAAATCATGTCTTGGTCCTGCAGGATAAATCAATTAAATCAATTATCAGTTGTTGTATGAAATACTATTGTTCACTAAAGTGCCTTTCTGCACAGAAGCATATGCAAATACAAACTTGCCCTATAATCAATTAATATTATGCTGCCATCTGCAAATATTAATCATTTACTATGTAGGCAATTGTCCCTTGGAAGTAGCTCTATATGTTACTAAGAAAAAAAAAAGTTTGGCTTTTACCCAAAAGCAGCCATGAAGACACAGTCATCTCGTAGGATATTGGCCACTTTTTCATAAGTATGGTAGTTGTCGGAATCCTTCTGGTCAAAGTAGCCTATGATGGTTCGTTTAGACCTCTGAAATGACCGTGAGAGGAAAAAGAGGGAAATGTAAGTAGACAAACAAGGTGGTTTTATATTCATGCAGTTATGTCTTTAAAAAATAATTGTTTTCTTTCTAAATACAATGATTGTGCACTTGAATGCACAAAGTGCTTATGTAGAGTGTCCAGTGATCACTATACAACTGATGAGTTTTTTTTTTAATAAATTCACTTGTGTGACCTGGATAACCCTGATTTGATGTCACGTGTACATCAGCCATCCACTCAGGGGTAATCTAACTAGAAATTGTAACTGGGCTGGCAACCAATCTCATCTGTTTGTCTGTTGTCTCATTCCCTGGATACACATCCATCAGTGCCACTGTAGAATGGGATTCAATCAGGGCCTGACAATCATGCACACTCACCAGGACCACACTCCAACAGTTCTGATGTTGGGTACACTGTTTAAACGTTTTTATATTTCTATGTTATTTTTTCCCAATTAAACTTTGACTGATGTCTAGTGTTATCTGTACTTTCATATCATGCAAACATCCTTGACATTTGACACCTGGCACTTGTTGAATATTAGTTTAATTTTGTATTTTACCGTTTTACAGTTAATTAAAATTTACGATTACTGGCATTCGTTATTTTAATCCAGTAACAATATGCAACATTTCTAACTTTTATAATGCTTTTCATACATAATTCACAGTCATCATGTAGCCCAATAATGATAATATGACAATAATAACTTCTGACAATAACTCTGGGGCAAAACATAGTGAAGAGCTGAAGCGCTGCGCCACATTCAGGTAGTGACATTTCAATCGGTGTTGCTATCTCTCCATCAACTGATGGGGAAAACTACAAGGAATAAAAGGAAAATTTTTGCACTTTTGTGTGTCAGAGTACTCACATCCACTTTGTCGACCTCCTCCAAGCTCTGGATCTCCTGTATAGGGTCGACCTTCTGCTGCCGGATGAAGTCCGCAATCGCAGTCACTGACCTCTGTCCTCTGTACTCCCTCTTCATCATCATCCCATTCCTGAAGAGTTTCAGGGTGGGATATTTACTTATCCTGTACCGCTGCGCTATATCAGCTAGAGAGGAGACAAAATTGCTGTGACGCAACATTCCTGTACAGCTTTAATAGAGAAATAAACACTGCTGGGCCCAATCAAAATGGAGGGAACCCCATTACAGCAAAGACTTGCTTTTGTAATTTTATAATGAAAGTCAAGCTATTATTACTGTTTTATTTTGAAATGAAAAGAATGCACTCTTAGTAATAGTAACTGAAGCATTATGAGGGGTGTAACATTACAAATAAATGTTTAGGGCTCATGGTTCGACAAATATTTTCAATGAAGTAAGACTGAAATCAATGTATTACTCACAATATTTAGAGTGAAATCTGAAATTCTGTTCTGACTCAATTTACTAATAAAAGCTCAGAGCTGGTAGAGTGAGAGGGGGGGTCAAAGACCTGAACATGTTGGAATGCGCGCTTGATTTATACTTTAACACAATAAACAGTCTGGGCAGAGTATTGTATGTATGTCCTACAGTGTCAAAGACCACCAAGCATTTCTATCTAACATATTTTCACACGCTGATATGGTAAAGGGCGTGATATGCCAAAAATATACAACGTTTCTAGGTTTTAATGGATTTTCCTTAATGTGGCACTACTGTTTATATTTGTTTCAGCTACAACGATGAATACAAATGACCTTTATTCAGCATTTTACAAACTGCATGGAATTCACAAATCGCTCTCAATTTGAATGCAGTAGTTCTGTGTTCTGTAAGCACTGACAAGTCCAGAGTAGTAAACTGTGATGTAATGTGTCACAGTAAAGATGAGATAATTTCTCATACTGCTCTATTCAGCTCTATTCTGAGACAAATGCATAATGTTCTGGGCATGGGTGTTCAAATTAGCCTTGTATGTGGTGTGTAAAATTATAATATTTTTGCAGAATTGCTGATTGTACCAAACAGAGAACTGGATCCACCCTCCTCTGATCTTTGATCAACTGTTCGCCTTGCTGTGCTAAAGTCTCTCTCGCTGCTGAGGTACTCAGAGCTGCTCAGCTTTAACTCACTCATCAAAACCCGGAGCTATTCCGAATAAAGTGAAAATCTCAGAGTGTGGGAGAGAGAAACTGCATGAGGCTGAGCTAAATCTACTACTTTACTTTGTTCGCATGGTTATGGGGTAACTGAGTGTGTAGTTTTCTGCTTGTGGGGCTTCACAGCGGCTTGGAAAGAGATTTCACACAATGAATAAATGTAGACTCATACTCTATATAACTGGAACTGCCCTATACAGAATATTTGTGACAAACAGAGAGTGGCAACCTATGATGCAAACTGCCTACTAGTGGTTTTACTGTAAAAAAACTGTAAAAATGAGGCTTTATAATGGTCTTCACACAAAAATGCCCATGTATGCTTTTTCCAACAAAACAAGGTTCAGTAAGAACTGTTTATTTTTCTCGGTTCAGGTGTTTGTATGTGAGACAGAGGAAGGGCAGGACTGCTCCTGGCACTCTGAGGCAGAGGGTGAAAGAGAAAGGAAAGAGAAAATGAAAATGGTGGGGTGAAGTGAGAAAAAGGGAGAAGAAAAGATGAAAGCAAACCCCATACCGGGGGTTAAATACTGCAAAGCTCATCGGGTGGAATCTAGCTCACACACACATGCGCGCACACACACGCACACACACAGCAGGGCATCTTTGAGCCGCCTTTACTCCACAGAAGATGCAGTTTTGTCATTAAACCATCAAACACGTTACAGGTCATCAATAATTCTGTTTAATTTATCAGAAAGGCTAAGCTGATGTGTATGTGTGTATTTGTGTATGTGTGTGTGTGTGTGTGTGTGTGTGTGTGTGTGTGTGTGTGTGTGTGTCTTTCTTTTTTCCC
>JBBKCR010000001.1:10654027-10678606 GCA_037577295.1 Ladigesia roloffi
ACGCACGCACGCACGCACGCACGCACGCACGCACACGCACACGCACACGCACACGCACACGCACACGCACACGCACAGACACACAAAGCACTGAACACCACAAAGATCTTGAGTTCCTCTCAAGGCAAATAGTTCCCTCCACTCAAAGTCTCCACTATATTTAACATCTGTGTATGGATTATGTATTTAATTTACTACTTTTCTAACGCTGTTGATGCAGCTTGTTATTCTTGCTTTTTGCTGTCTGCCTCAGTTTTTGCATTCCTATGATTTTTTTGCACACTTAATTTCTGTTTTTTCTCTTGTATTGCAGCATGGTCCAAAAGGCTGTAGGCTGCACCAATATTAAATCAGAGCAACATTTCGTCTGATGTTTTATTTGGTATCGGTCCGTGAGTCATTTTGCACCATTATGATGATCAAAAAATATTTTATTTTGGTTTGAAAGATCTTTTATTTAGGAAAAAACATACTTGTCTTGTTCATATGATTTGGTTCAGCAATGTCAGCCCACAAGCCAGCAAAAATTTGTAAAAAACTATCGCACATTTGTATCTATATCTGTGGAAATATTATTTTACACGGATTTGGTCTGTGGGGCAGTAAGGCTGGAGACCGCTGTCCTAGATGAGCTGGATGTAAACAGGCTTACAGGAGCTGATGGTATTTTTCATGTGAAATGTTTGCAGAACTGTTTTTTGAACCAATGTTACATAACGCATTAATCTTTGCGAGACGTCAGTCGTATTCAGAAGTAGCTGCTGAATATTTCTCACCAACAGAACAGATTAGTACATAAGCATACCTTAGCCGAAAGGTGGAGTGTAGTGTGGGCTTGGCCCCAGAGTTCTCAAACACTTGAATTCCTCCTTTATTGAAGATTTGTTCCTCCCAGATCACCTCCAAAGGCGTGACCACTCCTTTCTCTCCGCTCCACATCGCACCTGCACCTCCGCACGACACTCCATCTTCTGTAGGCCTCTCCTCCACTACTGCCTGCAGAAACCGGCCTAACCTACAAACAAACAAAATGAAACACACACACATTACTGTCTACACTAGTAGATCTTAAACTAGTACCAAAGGAAAAATGGAAAATGCTTTGGCCATACACTATATGGACAAAAATATTGGGACAGTCCTTTTCTTCAGGGTTTGGTCTAGGTCCCTTACTTCCAGTGAAGGACAATTTTAATGTTTCAAAAAACACCAAGACATTTTGGACAACACCATGCTTCCAACTTTGTGGATCCATTTTGGGGAAGAACCTTTTCTATTCCAGCAAGACTGGGTCCCAATGCACAAAGCAGCTCCATAAAGACATGGCTGGAGTTCAGTGTGAAAGAACTTGACTGACCCACACAGAGCCCTGACCTTATCACCACCCAGCACCTTTGTTCTCGTCCAACATCAGTGTCTGACCTCATAAATGCTCTGCAGAATGAATGGACACAAATTCCCGCAGAAACTCCAGAATCTTGTGGAAAGTCTTCCAAGAAGAGTGGAAACTGTTACAGCTGCAAAGGAGGCACAACTCCATCTCAGAGTCTATGTATCTGAATGTAATAGTTAAAGTCCCAGTTGGTATAGAGGTCCCAATACTTTGTCCATATAGTGTATCTATTAAAGTGATTAAACCTGTTTAAAAATTGTAGACAGCATTAAACATTGGACCGTCCACTGCACGCTTAACTTCGGACAGCGGCATGTCCATAAGGAATGAAATAGTGTTTTAGTGTGACACTTTTGACACTGCAATGTCATTTTTTTCCTTAGCGAAGTTTATGAGCCTTGAGATGGACAGTAAGCTTTGTACATTCTGCATACCACATGAAGGGCTTTTGTAGCTTCATGCACACAAAAAAATCAAATTTTTTTTAGCTTTTAAGTAATCTCAGACTGGCTCAGAAAAATATATCTATTTGAGGTCAACTAACAACTTGACTGTGTTTGTTTGAAGTGTTTAGTGATGATGCTGATGGCTGTTCTCTTATTTTTTAAGCTAAATGCAAACTACAAACACAAAATTGGGACTACTCCCAATGTATGGAGAAAATAGCTCATTTCCACTGCCTTTCCAGCAGATCTGTTCAATACCTGCAAAAATATGATATATATATAGTGATATTTTTGTGGAGGTCAATGACCAGTTGTAGTTTGTTTACATTGTCAGTGCATGTCAATGTCTCTCAAATGTTATTTGATGAGCTGGATATGAACAGGCTTGTTCACAGAATTGGTATTTGAACCAGTGTTACATAACTCAAACATATTTAAAAATGTAAACATACAAGCCACTGATTGGATACTCGAATTTGGAAGTAGCTGCTAAATACTTTGAATCAACAGAGCTAATAGTTTACATCAGGGGTGTCAAGCTCTAGTCCTGGAGGGAAGGTTTCCAGCCCAGTTTGATGGTTCTCCTCCTCAAACACATTCACTAAACCTGACAATAATCATGCGAGGTGAAAATCACCAAGTGGCGAGATCACCAAACCCTGCTGGACCAGGTTTATATTTTCAGTGCACGTCAATCTCTCACAACCATCATGGCTCATCGGTTTAAAAAAGGGTCTTTCTAAAAGAAACATCTCAAGACTTCTCTGCGCTTTAGCAGAGAATTTGCTGGTCAAACTCCTTGCCAGGCCACCATGGCTACCTCTTTGCTGCCCACCCCTGGCCGACCGAACAAAATCACTCGTCCACAGACACACCAAACCTCCTGATACTCATGAAAAATCGTCTCACAGTAAAAACCTGAGAACCACGCATAACCCACAATGACGCAGCAGTGAGTGAATATCCAGGATTTGTGTAGATGGGGACTAAAAACACTTTTATTTGTCAAATAAAATTTTTAAGTAAAACTATTTGTTTTTCCACATTAAATGAATCAGAAGCTTTTGGATTAATTACATCTTCTCGTGGGCTCCTTTAATAGTACTGAGTTCTAGAAGACTGAAACTTCTGATAATGAATGACCCTAATTACTGCTTTTATTATAGTAATATCTAAATTAATTATCTATCACCATTTCATCTATCACCAGTTCATATTCTCCATGTAGCGATATTAAAATGCCCAGCACTGTGCAAAAGTCTTAGGCTCCTGTAAATAATACACAGTTTATCACATTAATATTAGTAAATATACTGAACATATAAATAAATACAAACATATAGTAGATAGGGCTGGGAATTTAACACGATAATTAGATCAATTAATCACAGAGAAAAATAATGGGTTAATATTTTTTACGCAATTAACGCTTTAAGCCCTGCCACTAGTTAGTGGACCAAAAATACTTCAGATTCCCAAATCACTGCTGCGTGAGCAGCCGGAGGGTGCAGTTCAGTTCGCTGCGCGCAAAGAAGCATGTGAGATTTGGAAGAGAAAATCATCAAAATGGCTAATAAAAAGTCATGTGATGTCTTCAGTGTTTTTTGCCGATTCTGAACCCTGAAGGGAAATATTTGCCTTTTGGAAAAGACGCTCGCGCTTCTCCCTGTTCAACATGGGAGCGCAGCTGTGCCGTAGCATTAGTAGCTTTAGCATGAGCTCTTTCCAGACCTCAAAAGGGGCGGAATCTCAGCGCTACACGGCAGGAGTGTGTGAGAGTGGGCTGTGGGAAGTAGGAGAAGCATCAGGGTGATCTGGGTCTGAAAAGGGCTGAAATAGCCATGATAATGGTGGCCGGATTTATCTGAGAAGAGGAATTGTATCAAAACTTACAACTGTCATATACTGTAACCTAATTCATAGGTTTGGTTCAGTCAATGATAAAAATGTCATGCCCAATGTAACCTAAGTTATAGGCTTGTATTCAATAACAAATGGTAAAAAAAAACTGCTTCTTGTAAGGTCTGTATGTATGTGTGATTAAATGTGATTAATTAGATTATTTAATCAGCACACCATGTAATTAACTAGATTTTAAAAAATTAATCGCTTGACAGCACTAATAGTAAATTATGTTATATTCAGTAAAGAAATGTATTTATGTTGAAGTCCAGTATTAAGTAGTTTCCATCAGAAACCTGGTTTAACTTGATCAGGCTTTCATTAAATTAAATCAGGAGATGCTGATGGACTTTCACAATCAGACAATGGCGGATGGAACCGAGGAGGAATCTGGAACCGAACCTGTGCTCTCCTCACCAGATCAACTAATTTTTACAAATACATTTTTACTGCTCTCTTGTTTGTTTTTTGACTGTTAACTTTACTACAGACACAATCACATGCAGAGATAAATGGCTTTAAATAATTTACAACTTATTTAAGTGCCTAAATTTTATGTGTTTCAGTCAATTTGTCTAGTTGTCTCAGTACCTGAGCAGGACAGTGAGTCTCCACTGCTGTGCTGTTATGGAGCGGTTGGTTGTGATGGACAGGGCGTAGCTCCCCTTGCCCGTTCTGTCACCGGCAATCCCGCCCAGCCTCCTCTGGGAGATCAGCTCCAAGAAGTTGGTCAGCAGCACCGTGTGCCTCTGAGACAGGAGGGAGGGGTAGTGCTCCAGCAGCACGTCCAGCACGCGCAGGGCGTCCTCCTGGATGCCTGCGGAGATGTGGGTCATGGCGCAGGTAAGGTGGGCGCTGAGGAGGGGGAAGAATGGCGCCACGCGATCGGCGGGGATACACTGAGCCACAAAGCGCAGGAGACGCACCGCCGCCGCCCGCACCGCCGCATCCTTGTCTGTGAAGAGCGCAGCCACTTCAGTCAGCACCACAGACGCGTGCTGCTCCACCAGAGAGGGGTTCGCGGTCAGCAGCTCCCGCAAACCCACCAGAGCCCCCTGCTTCACACTGCTGTTGTAGTGGTGCAGCTGCGACAGCAGGTCCTGAAACAAGACAACCAACCTCATCGAGCACTGCTCCCTCTAAACACTGTTAGAAAGACACGTCTGGACAGGGCTGGGCAACATGGCCAGCAATCTAAACCTGATTCACTTTATATTCCATTCAAGTTTTATAATGGTAATTATTGATGTTATTGTTGTTGTTTTTTTATTGATTATTGATGTTCATGGCTTTAATCAATGTAACAGGATCACAATATAATGTGTAATATAAATACTGTACTCTAGATGGCGTTACTAATGTAACATGTGCAATAACTATACATTGTTTGTATTCTTCTTCTTTCAGCAAATCTTTATATTATTCAGATTATATTTATTTTCTGGATTTAGTTTATTTTTTTGTTAGATTTATTTAGACTTGTACTACACCTGATTTATTTATCCTAGTATAGTAGTAATCTTATTCTAATTCAGTTCTTATTCTTAATTTACATTTTTTGATGTCTCGTGTTGGTCTGTGTCTGTGTAATGTGGCGGTCACCACAAACAATTTCCTTTTGCATAAATAAAGTTTTCTGATTCTGATTCTTATTCTGATTCTGATGCTATTTGCATTGTCAATGTTACTGTATAAACGAGATAGTGACTTAAGCTGCCATTTAACATTTCAAATAAAATATTATTAGTATTATAATATCAGACATTTATACATAAGAACCTTTAGAGCAAGATTAGTACACCGTCTCTGAGAACCTTCTTCTGAACGTATAGGAACTACATTATAAGCAGAACTAGAATTGAAGGTTTGCGGGTTCCCCTCCTCCTCCACAGCCATGTGAACACACCAGTAAACACTAAAGACTCATAAGACAATTTTCAGGAAGCCCCACTCAGAACGTGTTCAGGACTCATAAAGGTAGTTATTGATGTCCACTGAAATATTATTTGCATTGTCAATGTTACAGTATAAACAAGAGAGTGTATGAAGGTGCCCTTAACATAAAAAAAACAAATACTAGTATTATTAATAATCTAAAACAGATCAATATTATAGATCTGTAATACACTTATACCTTAAAATAAACCTCAGTAACTGGACAATGACTTCTACAAGAATATCACAGCACTTTTCTCTCTCCATAATTAATATAAACCCAAATAATTAACCAGCTCACTGTCTTTTCCTGTTGGTTTGTGCTGTTACAAATGAAAGATCAGACTGAATGAATGAATGAACACTCATTAAATGAATGGAACATACTATCTAGCATTGGCAACACCGTGTGATTGGGAGCAGGTAGAAATGGGGAGAATGCCATGAAAAATACAATAAAATAAAATAAATACATTAAATAAAAGGGTGAACACTTGAGTGAGATGAAGTGCAACTGAACCTTAATGCTGAGCTGTCGGTGTGTGGTGGGTCCGCACTCATCACGCTTCAGCTGCTCCGGTAAATGGATGCTCTTGGATTTGAAGTTGACGTTGGTTGCGTTCTCAGCCTTGGGCTTCTTCTTCCCAATCTTTAGCTTCACTTTATGAAAATCATCCTGTCTTTTCCTCTTCTTGGTCATTGTGCTGATACTGTGAAATATTTAAATCCCACATTAAAGACAATTTAACAGATGCACCTTCTATGTTGCCCCTTCAAATTCAGAAGAGAACTGTAGAATTGTAAATGACTGGTCCACTGGTTCATAGGAAGACAAACTGAATGTGTGTCAGTAATGGGGCTGTAGTTTATACTAATGGTTAGTCATTATTTTTTATATTAGTCACTGCACAACTGATACTGCAAGGGGCTGCAATATGCAAATGTGTTTTTAACCAATTAGAGCATTTCAACAGGGCGACCACAGCTGTGCATTACTGGGTGAATCAAGGTATTCATGTAATCCTCAAGTAGGGTGTAATTATATATCTATTCTAAACCATTCAATTTACAACCATTAAAGACACTGATTTGCCAGATTATTTTAAAGGAGTTACATTTTACATTTTCATTCCTGTCTTTTCAGATTTACATTATTGTAAGAGTATCAATAATATACCCTAATTCTTCCTTAAATGATTATTTTCATCTGTTAATTAGTTAAACCAGCTGTTTTTTGTTACTACATAAGAACTGATCTGTGTAAACAATCTCTTTTCCCGGCTGCCTTGTATGATAGTTATAGGCTGAACAAGCAGACACATACAAAGATGTTCGTTTCACATCACAAAAATTCGAAAACTTTTTGTTTTTCATGCACAGTTCCCATTTATGAGTCATGTGGATAGGGGAGGAGCTAAATTATCATTTTATGTATTCATAAAACTTCAGTGCACGATTACTAATACAGGAATTCAAAATGATTCTGTATTTAAGAGGAGAATCTCAAGTAAAGAGGAATTCATTATCATTTCAACCATATACACCACAGTACACAGTAAAACGAAACAATGCTCTACCTGGAACACGGAGCAACTCAAGAACAGAACAGAAAACTGCAAGATAACAAACGAGTGTGACAGGACAAAAGAGAGTGCAAAAAAACACAACACAACTGGACAAGACAATTTTAGTCCAATCAAAATAACAACAGTCAGGATGAATCCAATATTTTGACAGGTACTGTTTTCTAGCATCAGAGCGTTGTGCGCCAAAAAGGATAAAAGACAAGACCGCAATTATGATTGTGCAAACACAGCAGCAATAGGAAAGTCTCTTCTGTTTGTCTGAATTTGTCTCGTCTGATCCTGTGGTGTTCTGCTCTGTTCTTCTCTTGTTGCATTATGGTTTTGAAGAAACGTTGCTTCGTTTCACTGTGTTCTGAGACAACAATACCGACATGACTACAGCGACTACTGTAAAAAAAAGGGCAAATCTGGGATCAGATATTTACATACAAGAACCTTTAGAGCAAGATCAGTGCACCTTCTCTGACAACTACATTATAAGCAGAACTGCTTTATAGAATTAGAAGTGTGGTCTAGAATCAAAGTTTGCGGGTTCCCCTCCTTATCCGCAGCCATGCGAACACATCAGTAAACACTAAATACTCACATGGACTCCCCAAACAATCAATTTTCAGGAACCCACTTTCAGAACGTGTTGTCTGTGATCTCCTGTTCTTCTAGGGTCCTTCGCTGACGCAAGCTAGAGAACCAGTCGCGTGTGCCTGTATACAATATCTAGTACTTTTTTTTCAAATTGAATGTGTGCATATTGCTGAAGTGTCCATAAATTAATGTACATATACGATTTGCTACATAAAATACAGCGGCAATCTTTATCTTGCTTGAATGTGCAGTATGATTATTATTCCCATTGCCATCACGCTTGTTTTTCAAAATAAGAGTGCATATTTAATTTAGATGGGTGTTTTATGTCTTCATCGCTTAACATTGCATTTAGTTTAGCTCCATTCTGTGCAGTTAAATGCTGTTCAATTCAATTCATTTAAATTATTTTCAGTTAAATTCTTAAAAACTTAGTTTCAATCAATTCAGTTCCATTCAATTTTATTTATATAGCTCAATTTGCAACTAATGTGGTCAAAAAGCAGTTTTACAAAGTCTGGCTCAGATTAGATTAGATTAGAGATTAGAAAAAACTCCCTTACGCAGGAAGAAGAAACCTCAGGAGGAACCAAGACTCAGAACGGGGAACCCATCCAGCTCTGGCCGAGCAGGATCTACAATATTTATTATGAATGAGCACAACTGGTGTATAATGGGGGAGCTGGCATCCTGGTGGTTAGGGAGGTGAAGATGTCCCTGAGATCAGAGGGCCGTGGGTTTGTATTCCAGGACTGCTAGTGGCCCCACTAGGTACACTTGAGCAAGGTGCCATCCCCACACACAGCTCCCCGTGCACTGAGTTCCTGGTTGTGGATTAAATGCAGGGAAATTTTTAATATTTAATAATTAAACACTGTTAAAACTGGACACTTTAAACGTTTGTTATCTGCATGAGCCACAGCTACTCGACTTTTATTTTGAAAGTCACTAGATGATCTTGTTTTTTTTTTATCTTTGTTATCCTGCCCTCTGCTTGGAAGAGACTGTGTTTGTCGTCTGTGTTGGTTCGGATAAATCTTCAGATTTTCTCTTTGGTTTGCACAAAAGGCCGAGGTAACGTGATGCCTGCTGTTTGTAATATTTTTGCTTTTAGCTGCAGGAGGGAATCGGCAGGGTGAAGGCTCCTCTGTCCGTC
Source organism: Ladigesia roloffi (assembly GCA_037577295.1). NCBI lineage: Eukaryota > Metazoa > Chordata > Actinopteri > Characiformes > Alestidae > Ladigesia > Ladigesia roloffi. The sequence continues at coordinate 10,663,028 of JBBKCR010000001.1, forward strand.
AGGTTAATGTAATTCGGGCTGGACGTTAAAACCGAAACGGTTCGTTTGTTAGCAACCGATTTACAACAACAAAGCCATTCTTTGATTTCGTGCTATACAGTTGTCTTATAAACTCGAAAAGCACTTTTGCTCTTTTTTTATTTGTTCGTTGATATTTTTATGCTTGTTGTTATGAGTATTATTCTGTGTAAATGCTAGTTCTCCTGCATGTTAGCCCTAGGGTCCTTACGCAGTGATAATGTGGATTTTTAATGTTGTTTTATTAACCGTGTTTTGCGTTTTAAATTAACATCTTATTTATTGTTTTACTTTAGGATTTACGACAGAATGGACGCGGAACAAAACGCCCTGAAGAAAATGAAGGTGAGGCCCTGGGCCGGTGCCTTCTGTCCCTGACTATGGGACCGGTCTCAGATCACGAGGGACAGGAGGGTGGGAGCATTTATAATGTGTGTTGTGGGGGTTGGACACACTGATGATGTAGGTGGTATTTCCCTAAGGGTATGAAGTGGATAACGTAATAAATTATTTGTAAAACATAATGGTTCTGGCGCCCATCCATTGGGGGGCTACTTATTGGGGTAGGGCAGCTGGTGGTTTGGGAGTTGCCCTTGCGATCAGAAGATTAAAGTGAGAAGGAACGTTCGGTTGTGGGTGAACCAAAGCACACAATGTGAACAGCACGTAATTATTTTTCTGTATTTAACGCATTCACCGTGTGAAGCACTGGGCAGCCAGGAACACAGTGCACGGGTAGCAGTGTGTGGAGACGATACCTTGCTCAGTAACTTGGAGTCGTCTAGCAGTCTTGGGCATTGAACACACGACTTCATGATCGCAAGATACCAGGGTTCAAATCCCAGGACTGCTAGTGGCACCACAGAGGTACCCCTCAGCGCTCTGGCTGCCGATGGTTTTATTTGGTGGTTAAATGCAGTGAAGGATTTTGGGCTGTGGTGTCCATGTGTGACAAATGAACACTTTATATTGGGCCCCACAACTTTATTGATTTTGTGGGGAAATCGCTTATGGAATGTCTGCAAAGACACGGACATAAACAATGTAAAATATAGTAAAGGGTTCCCAAGTTACATCAGTCTTACAACACTAACTCTCAATCCCACTAGACTTACAATGTTGGCCTCATACTTATGCAAAACCACTAGTTTGGTTGCGTCCGGCGGAAAAACCTGCAGTAATGTGTGAGGGAGGTTTACTTTTCCTTGTTCTGTGGTCTATTTGTGTTTTTCTGATTTTACAGCTGTGTTAGGATCGGTAAGCAACTCTGGTTAGGGTGTGTTTTGACTTACAGCAACAATCGGGTTACATCACTGTCAAAGGAACGGATCTGTGGAGTAAAAGAGTACACCCTATATGTAGAACACAGATTCAAGTACATTATAAAATATTGTTTCTGTCTGTGTGTGCCTTTGCAGTTATTTCATAAGCAAATTTGATTAATAACACTACAATATATTTAAAAAATTATATCAAATTCATAGTGAAGGTCTGGGAATCAGTGTAAATATCTGACCCTCAACAACCCCTTAGTTTGGGTTTTAACCTTGAAAATGTCATTAAAAATATGACCATGCGTATCATTTTCTGACTTTTTTCTATTTGCTGTTAACACATGCTAAACAGTGTCTCTGCTTTGCTTCCTTTTAAAGGTTTTATGAACTTTAGGACATTTAAAGAAGCTTATATAGATTAAATGTTTTTTTTTTTCTTCAAACTTGTAATTTCACGCTGGCCCATGCTACATAGCCAGAAGTTGGCAGACATTGGATCCAGATATGCTTGCAGAACCTCTCATTCAAAAACCATGGCCGCTAACATTTTTGTAAGATGTAAGAAAGGCTTTTCTCAAATTTTTGGAGGATGACTCTGGAGATTCACCTTAGTTCAGCCACAAGAGTGCTGCTGAGGTTTAGCAGTAAGGCCTGGCTCATAGTCTGTGTTGCAGTTTATCCCAAAAGTGTGTGTTGGAACTGAAGTCTGGACTGTGTTCAGGCTAATCAAGTACCTTCACACCAAGCAAGACATTTCTTTAAGGTACTTGCCTTGTGCATGGGGCAGTTGTTATGCTCAAGTGGGAAAGCCCTGTCCAATACTGTTCTCACTCTTAGAAGCACACGGTTCTCTCTAATGTCATTCTATGCTGCAGCATTAAGATTTCACTCCACTAAGGGGTGCAGTTTGAGCCATAAAAAAACCTCCAGTTTCTCCACCTAACAGCTGGTACTATGGAGGCACTCAGGAAGTGTCTCCTCTTAACCCAGAATGTTCCAGTAGGCTTACAGACCATGGAACTTTCCTCATCTCTCCAGGGGTAATCTTTTACTCGTGGGATCACCAAGGAATACTAATGTTAAATCTTCAGCAAACAGTTCTTGTGCTGATGTTGCAGATGAGGACAAGCGATTTTTATAAATGTGACCTCTCCTGCTTCCACTGTTGGTCCACAGCGATATCTTTTTTTCATTTAAATGGACTGGCAAGCAATGAATGCGGCTGAAATAGGGAGCAGTAACTGGAGGGGGAGCCACATGGTTTGGGAAAGAAAATTAAACAAATACTATGATGGTATACGTTACTCGTCACCATAAACCTAGAAAAATGAATTGTCTTGGCCATAAATTCTACCTCATTTGATCTGATTTGTTTTGTGTTGTAAAGCAGTGCTTAAGCACTACATGACTAGTGCTGCTTCATGCAAGGCACAGTTTATTCTGCCTTAATCTGAAAAATAGTCTTTGGCTACCATGTACCAATTTAATTTCTGCATGAATCAGCCCCTCAGCTGTGGGGAAGGATGCGTTACTTTTCTTCCAGTGCACCTCTGTGACGAGCTGGGAGAGTGTCTGAATTGAAGACGCCCCTGGGTTGCTCAAACATACATTCCTGTCCAAGGATTGTACCCTCCTCTTCTGATGGAGAGCAGCAAAGAGGACGATGCATCATAGGAGTGTGGCGTGTTGTTCCCCACCTCACATGCTATTCTACTTCTAACTCCTCTTTATCTCTTTCTTTCCGATGGTTTTACTTGTCATCTATGACAGAAAAAGCAGCAATACAACAGTGGTGACATAGGTAAGTCCTGCTCTCAGCAACAAAGTTATGTTCTTTGACCTTCAGCACTTACTGGCCTTGGTGAGGTTCATCACCCTGTGCCATCACTGGGGTCTTTCAGAGCTTCTGAGCTTTTCAGTGTAGAACACTCTCACAACTACTGGAGCTGTGATGAGATTTAACACATTTTTAGATAAATTAATTAAACTTGTGTGCAGATATCTATATTTTTTACTATTGGAATCTACTCTGAACAACATTAGAAACTTCAACACAATGTCCTGTATCAGTGTTGATGTGTCTGGGGCTGTGTTACTTCATTGTACCAGCCCAAACAGGCTAGAACACCATAGTGCCTCAGCAGGTTCTAGTGCAGGACCTGACCTTTGTTCACTGTCACTGGAGGGACAGTTGACTGAACTTATGTCGTGGTCTTTTAGCTTTGGGTCTTCAGCCTTCTTGGCTTTGGGTTTTATAATGAAGTTTAGTCCACTGCAGTGGGAATGGGAATAATGAGAAAAGCTATGAACAGGGTTCTGGGCCAGTTGAAGCAGATTCCGTGCAAGTCTTGCTTTTTATTTGCCATTTGTTTTATATGTGGTAGCATTTAGTCTGTAATGTGGACACAGTGCTCCAAAATATTGAAACTATTCCATCCCATCTGGGTGTATTAAGTGGGAAAAGGAGGCTGTTAATAAAGTAAAAAAATAATGTTACTAATTAACTTGATTGAGGCACTGTATTACCAAAAAATAAGGTACAAATCAAAAACAAGTGGTATAACTTGGGGGAAAAAGTCTTTCTGCCTTTCATATAGTGCTAGAGTTCAAGGGCCCTATGGACTACTCCATCTGTGCCTTAACAAACTCTGGCAGTAGAAGGAGTGTTCTCCAGTTATGGTCATCTTGAACTTTAGGAGAGGCAAGGGAAAGAAACCACACAGTTGTGCCATGAGTGATTTGGAACCCTTGGCTTGACCAATGGGATCCATCAGGGCTCATTGGCATCTGTTTTCTGACATGATAATACACAGCGACTGTTGAGTTTTTACATGTTGTTCAGTAATCAAATTCGAGATGTGGCCCTCGGCTTGACCACAGCTATTCCGTCTTGCTGATTGATGCCTGTTTTGAGATTAACGGTGCACTTACTTCCTCTGGTGGGCTTGGGGGCACAGAGAGCTCTTGGCCCAGTTTTAGGGTTCTCTCTAACCTAAATGGTTCTATTGTACCCTGTAATGAGATTTAGACCTCCTTGTCTCTAAATTGCGTGTCTCTCTTTAGCGTTCACCAAGAATGGGATCATTCAGACTCTTCCCTCCCTGACTAAACGACTGAAAACTGTCACAGACCCAGTTATTGGTAAGTATTGCCTGAAAGTATCTGAAATGTAGCTCAATTTTATGAGGGTTGGAATACTGATGAGGATGTGTTTACAAATAGGTTTGCAGTATATTTGGGAGTATCGCAGTCCATCTAAATCAGTACAACCCCATTACCAGTGTAAACTGTGCAAAGTCCAGCGGCTGCAGAATGAGATGGCTGCTCATATTACTGGATGGAAGCATTGCTTCAGATATGTGGTAAGACTAGTGTTTCAGTCTACTGTTCTTTAGCTACTCTCTTCTGTACTAAATTACAAGTGACAGGGCTTGGCATACAGGACATGAAGGGATATTTACAAACCAAACCGATTTATTTTAATTGACATAAATTCTTAACAAAAATGCAAACTATTTAATAATTATGTAATTACACTTTAAACTGCTAGAAACAGTATGAACATCAATAATAAATTAGTTCTGTCCATTTAGACACACAGGATATCCTTGGTCCAACAGCTTTCATGAAGTTAGGGCCTCCATAACATACTCAACAAAAGACAGACTACTGAATTGACTTTCAGACAGCAAATTCTAACATTTTAATGGCTTTCTGCATTAAAAGTGTAGATTCCTTAACAGGGAACACATTGTCATGGACCCATTCCATCTAATTCCTGCTGTTATGTGCACCTCTTCGGGTTCTTTAGTGCACTGTTTTAAAGTGTTTTCATGAAATGGGAAAATGAAAAATTTTCCCCCATCTCAACAGAAACGGAGTCACCCAGACAAAGTGCCTCATGAGGAGGAGGATGCAACTAGAGACCCAGTCATCAGAAAAGAGATCAAAGCGACCGCTGCTGAGTTGGAAAAAACTGAAGGCCGAGGTCAAATCAGGGTATGGTGCATAAGAACACATAAAATAATGCAGTAGGTTCGTAGACCTCTACATAGCTTAAATACTCACTGTAGACTCTGCACCAGCCCAGTCCCCACACATATACATCTGCACTCAGCCACAACAATGAAACCACTGACATGTGAGGTGATCAACAATTTGTTATTGTCTTGATAGTAAGTTAATATATACCAAAAGTGGTCCAAAGGAAGTCAACCAATTAAAAGGCAACAGGATTGAGGGAAGCCTATTGCATGGAAACCCCATCTGATCCGATCCAACAGAAGAGCGACAAGCACAAATTGCTGAAAATGTTGATGCTGACTCTGATAGAAAACTGAGAACACAGTGCATCAGAGATTGCTGTGTAAACACAACATACCCATGTCTACAAATAATGCTTCACATCTGGTTTGTGAGCATCAGTGCTGTACCCTGGACCAATGGAAGGTGTCCTGGTTTGCGTCATGTGGATCATCATTCACCTGGAAGAGAGGCAGCACGTGCATACACAATGGGAAGAATACAAGCCGACTGAGGCAGTGTGCTGCTGGGAAGCTTTGGGTCCTCGCTTTTGTATAGATATTCCTTTGATATGTACCACCTACCTAAAGACCAAGTTCACCCTTTCATCACAGTGGCATTTGCTAGTGGCATTTGCTTGTTTTACCAGGATAATACACCCTGTAACACCGCAGAATTGTTCTGGAATGGGTTGAGGAGCATGAGAATCCAAGGTTCGTCAATTGGCCTCCAAATTTGTCCAAATTGAATCATGTGATGTGATGGACAAACTAGTCTGATCCCTGGAGAAAACACCTTACATCGATTTTCCCCTTTTACATTCACTAGATTGCAGTGGTGGCCTAGTGAGTGGGATAGTTGCCTTCGGACCAAGAGAAAATGGGTTTTAATCCTACCTTCAATATACCACCACTGGGTTCCTGAGCAAGACACTTAACCCCAGATTGCTCTGGGGAGACTGTAGTTAGTGAATGGAACTCACTTTGGATAAAAGCTATGCTAAATGCTGTAAAAAATGGTATAGAAACAAAAATTTAATTAAAGTGTTTTTGTAGCATGTTTGCGTGCATGTGTGCAGTTTACACTATAAAACTAGGGAAAATGTTATTATTACAATATACAAATACAGTGCCAGACAAGTCTTGTCCCTCGACCCAAGCAGTATGTGGGTTAACCCCATATTGGCAGCGATGGTTGTTCCTTTTCTGTGTATGACACATTATCAAAAGGATTTTTATTTAAATAAGAATGCTTTGTTTTAACAAAGAATAGGGATCCATGATTTTTATTGCAGAACTATTCACAAATGCAGGCCGCATGCAAATACTTTGGATGGAATCGTTACTGCTCCCATATGTAAATACACAACTTCCATGGCTCCTGTCTCATTTTCCTTCATGATCTGTCAGCAGCCTTTGATACAGTCAGCCACCACATCCTCTGCCACCGCCTACAACACCTCACATGGTGGTACCACCCTGGATTGGTTCCAGTCATACCTCACAGACAGATTTGAGTCATCCTGTAACCTGTGGTGTCCCTCAAGGATCAGTCCTGGGGCCCTTCTCCTTCTTTATAGCTTATAAATGGCACCACTTGGGCACGACAGCAGCAGCTATGGGGTCTTATTCCACTGCTATGCCGATAATACCCAGCTCTACCTGAAGCTGGGTAGCAGTTAGTCTGAGGCCCCACCCACTTCACCAGCTTCATCTTCAGCCTAGGACTGCAACCATTGACTGTTTTTAGAATCGAGTATTTTTATTTTTTTTTATATTTTCTTCAATTATTCACAGTCATATAAATCATACTTCTGGGGCTCTAGCTGGAACTATCTTCCCCTAAGCCAGTGGACTAGCTAGCAACACACATGACTCTCTTCCCGTATTTCCAGTTAAAGTCCTACTCTAACTATGAAACTTCTCCCTTCGATATGTAGCTTACATAAAATGTTTCTCTAGTGCTAGTGATGCTCAGATTCTTAGCAGCTTCAGCAGCTACACTGTACTAGGTTGTCCACCTTAAGCAGTGTAAAATGGTCCCAGACTTGAGACATTTTGCGCACACTGGGACCTTCATATTCCACCATTTTCATAGGTAGCAAAATAAACACGCTGTCTTAAATCTTTGAAATGCACATCAGTTACATCAGTCCATGTGGGACAATGAAACGGGAGCTGCAAAGTGTCTACACAGCGGTAGTAATATGATAGCAGAGACATTTTACATAGATAAACTTTGGTGACTTAAAGTAACTCGAATAATTCTATTGCAAAAAAATTGCCTGGAGGCTTCGTTTAATTAATTAGTTTCAGCCCTACTACAGCCCCTTCAATATTTTCAACTTTCAATATCTTCCTCTTGTCACACTCACCACCTGTCGGGGGGAAATAAAGGCATGGATGGAGTAAAATATGAAAAGTTCCAACAACAGGAGGAATTCAAATTGGCACTCCACACCAAGTTCAACAACAAAAAATCTTCAGCATCTGTTTCTCTGGTCAGAACATTTCCCTTTCTAAAACAGTTACCAAACTTGGTGTTATTTTTACTCCGCATCTCAGTCATTTGCAAAACCTCCTTTTTTCACCTCAGGAATGTCGCTAAACACACTCCCTCCCCAGTGCAGAAAAAGTAGTACATGACTTTGTCTCATCAACTCTGAACTATGGTTACACGATTCTTATCAGGATTCCTGACAGGAACATACAAAACTTCATTATATCCTGAAGAGCACTGCTGATGAGAGTGATGAGAGTGAGGAAACACGAGCACATCAGCCCCAACCTCCATTCACTGAACTGGCTACCTGTTTCTGCCAAGACCACCTACCAAATCTCCCTGCTCACCTTCCAATGTCTGCATGGTAATGGCCCATCACACCTAAATGAGCTCCTCAACCCCCACTGCCACTAACATACTTTCCACCAACACCCACCTTCTTCTCCGTCGCAGGACTCACTCGCGCACCAATGGTGATGGTGCCATTTTCTGTGCTGCCCCACAACTGTGGAACGCGATACCCCCACATTTTAGGGCTCTACAGATTGTGACATGTTTTAAGAAAAACCTGAAAACATTTCTCTTTAGCCATTGTTTTAATGATTGCTTGATGTTTTTTAATGTCTAATGTTTTTATTCTTCAGTTTTTTTATGCCGTCTTTTAACATAATGCTATATTCACTGTCTGTATACACTGAATTTTTGTAAAATGTAAAGTGCTATATAAATAAAATTATCATTATTATTACACAGTGTTACCGGTGTTATACAGCGTCAGACGAACGCCAGTGAAATGCCTCACTGAAATCAATCAGATATAGCTAGAACATGCAACAAAAATGTGCATGGCATTAGAGCGTTCATTTATCCAAGATTTGAATGAAAGTGAGGACAAGGCTCATGTGTGACCTGCTGTTTACAGAAGCATAGTCTTTTGCCCTGTCTTTCACATAATAATTATTCCTTTCACTACATATCTCATTGTTAATGGACAATTTTTTTATTTGACTTTAGGTTGTCATTAAGGAACCTGGTGAACTACCAGCATTCCAGACCATGAGTGAGTCCTGCCCCCTTGCCAGAAAAGGCGATGACTGTCTATTCCACATGGTTGATCAATATACATAATACATTTGTGCTGATGTAGTGCTTGATTTCTTTTTTTCTTTAAACCTCATCTTAATGCTGCACTGTTGAAACTTTAAGCTCTCTGGTCACCAAATAATGTTTGTGTGTTTCAGGGACTGCACATCCCAGTGTGGGAGGACCAGGTGCTGCAGGTCTGCTTGGGCCTGGTCCTGGTCCTAGAGGTTTCCACTCAGGTTAGTTGTGTGATATTGTGTAAAGGATAAACCCAAAACAAATTGGCTTTCCTGAATTTACATAGTCTGGCATGGTCAATGCATTACAGAGCATTTGATAAACACTCTTATCCTGTTGCTAATGCAGATGGTGCATATAGTCTTGAGTTCAGTCCCATGCAGTGCCATGTCATTCCATGGCTGAGAGTCCTAGAGAGCATATTTGAACTTGTTTCTTTGGCCTTTCCTTTTCCTCCAGTCCTGACTTTTTGCTAGCCAGCAATGATTTTCCACTTAGGCATGTTTTCTGTGCTGTTAGAACCATACGTTGGGAGCAAATGCTACCCTTTAACTTTCTAGCACTGGTGTGGTGTGATCAGATTTGGTGTGGTGTGATTAGATTTATTGTGAACTAGACTCAGATGTATTTTACATTTTTGTTTGTTTTTAGTATTTTTAGCACTTTTGTATGTGAAACAAAGAATTCCATGAAGCCAAGAAGTAGAATCAATGTTCAGATTTGTTTTGCCTTGAAATATATTTTCTCTTAGGTGGCCCATTTGGTGGTGGATTTCCTGATTCCACATACCCCGGAGAATTTCCTCCTCTTGGTGGACCAATGTCCGATTACCCTCCAAGCATGCCTGGTGGTCTGAATGATGGTCCTATGAGGAGGGGCCAGCCTGATATGGGCAGACTCAGCCCTGTTCGCTATGGTAATTCCATGTCAGGACCTGACAGGCTGATGGGAAGCCCAGATAACATGCAGCGTTTCACCAATGGTGGACCAATGCGCATGGGCTCGGATGGCTTTGGAATGGGTCTAGGAAATGAAGGCATGGGCAGACCTTACCCCAGCGATCTCCCAATGAACATTGGTAGTGACCGAATGATTGGAGGTGGACCTAAAGCTTCAGAGTCCAGCAGTACCCTTTCGACTCTCCTCAGATATCTGGTACATATTCTTGTTTTATGTAAATATTTTAAATGATAATGTATTTATAAATGTCAGACGATTTAAATATAGTGTGTGTGACTCAGTTACTATTGGTATTTTACAGCTTCTTGCAGCACTTCTTGGAAGTTTGGTAGTGATGAGCTTTGAGATTTCCAGTATGTGCTTATATTTTTAGGACACCTTCCGTATTGAAAATGAAGACGATGCTCAGATCGTGCTGAAGATCACACAGAAGCTCACAGATGTCTTGATGGAGTACCGCCTTCGAAGCATTTCCTCGGTACCTTGTAGACTTCAGTGGTATTCAAAGAATTGCTCAAATGAGGTAGAACTTGTATGAAAAATACTGCGGAGCATGGTACTACTCTAATATGGTATGGAGCATGTTTTTTTTTTAAAGCAACTATATAGGTAAAAGTTTTAAACATTCTTTGCATGTGTGAAAAAGGCTTGCGTACTGACCAGCAATAACATAAAAACCACCCCCTTAATAATATGTAACTCTGTCCTATGAAAGCAAAACTGCTCTGACCTTTAGTACTCCATTAGATCTGAATGTGGATGCCAAAAAATACTTCAAACTTGCTCTCTTTCTGAAAGAGACCAGTGCCATTAGAGAATACTATTGCCGTGAAGGGGTGTACTTGGTCAGCATCAAGGTTTGGGTAGGTCATATGTGTTAAAGAACACCCATATGAGTGCCAGGACGTTTCCCACTGAAACATCAATCACACTGCTTAATTGCCTTTTGTCTAGTTGTACATCCTGGTGCTATCTCTTTGTGCTACAGTATCGCACTTGTAGGGTCTGACATGACAGGCTAGTCTTTGCTCCCTATGCCGATCCATTGACACCCATGACCCTGTGGCTGGCTCACTTTTTGTCCTCTGCAAGACCTGCCATTTGAGATGCTCTGACCCAGTCATGTAGCGATCACAATCAGGCCCTCATGGTATACTTGGGCTTGCCCAGTTTTCACACCTCTAACGGATCATCTCCAAGAGCTGACAGTTAAATTACTGCTGGTTACATACCACCCATTACAGGAGTCTTGGTAATAAGGGAATCAATATTAATTCACTCACACCAGTCTGTGTTTTAAACCCTAAACACACAAACAGATGCAAATATTTTTTTTGCCCATCACTACTGTCAGTTCCAATTCATGTACTGTCAGGAATATCTAGAGTCCTTATAATAGTACTGATCAGAACCAGTCAAGACACTAAGTTGCTTTATTTTGGAAAGTGTTATTCCAGTATACCTTTGTCATCCTCTAAATATGTAAAATGCTTTCTAGGGTCCTGGTTCTGGCCCATCAAACTCCCTAGGCGATATGAACTACTCTTCACGTCTTCCTCCCAGTTCCGGTGACAGATTCTCCAGCATGTCAGGTATAGCAGCTGCACAAAGAACTTCCCACATACACACAGCTGCTCTGGGGTGTCCAGTATATTGAAGGTGTACTGGACCCAAGCAGTCAAAATTCCACTGAACAAACATGTACAAACTGTTTCTCTGGGAGATTTTTGTGGAGCAAGTTCAACTTGAAATTTGTTTCACAGAACTAAGTTACTACTAATCATTGCACATTAGCAAATAAAAGAAAGAACTTTGTTCATTTGTCATGCGTATTACATTTTTTTTTATATTCTTAACCCTGATGACTCTGGGAGTTCTGCATAGTCCTTCATGCTTTCCCCCCCCCATCTCCTCTCTTTACAGGCCCTTCAAGATTCTACAACTAAGCCACTGAAGTGAACAGTGATCGTCTCTGCATGACATCCCATCCCACATTCAACTTTATGTACTTTTCAGTACAAAAATTTTAATGGTATTTTTTTTTAGGACCAGTTTGGCCAATATAATTTTATGTTTATGGTCTTTAGTGGATAATTTCAACACCATCAGTGTGTGGCAGGAGTTTGCTGTCCTTAAACTGGAAAATCTTACCTAGTTGTATATTTGTACGGTGTTTTCTACAGTGATCCAAATAAAAAGTTACAAATCTCTCGTGTTGTAACCTGGCTCAATGTGTATACAGAAATGGGGGTGGAGGGGTGCAAGTTACTCTGCATTACCTCAACCAGTGATCTTATTCTTAGTCCTTGCTTTGCTCAGAAGTCAGTTTTGTGGTTACATTTGAGCTCTCTTCACATAACAGAATGTCAGACAGGATGATCTACTGAGCTGCAGAACATGCTTAGATTAGTTTTTCAGGTGAAACTGAACCTCCAGTTCACATGTAGTAGTAGTTACTTTGGTACTATTTTTCCCCACATGAAACTAATAGTGTCTCATCACCAACCACATCTATATTGTCGCATTCCGTCTTGTGGTCATAAATATGCTGGTGCAGAATAAGTCATTTCACTTAAATGGACAAACTTAAAGACTGCCTTTATTTTTCAAGATTCAAGACGTACAAAGTTCAAATAAGAATACAGATCTTGAGTTTTGTTTGAGGCTTGATAATCTTGGGACAGATTGTGTATTTCCCAAGGACATAAAATGCCTTGTATGTACACAAAATAGCTGTAGTTTAGGAGTAAGTAGAATACATCAGTATTAAGTCTTTGAATGTGTTCCATGCAGGAGTGTCTTCATCTGTTGTGGTGAAATGCAGGTAAGTATTATTTGTTGTCCCAAAAAATTGTCCCCATGCAGACTACAAGCTTGTTTGGCAGCCCATTCGCTCTCAAACTCGACAACTGCCTCCCCAATGCCATAGCCACAATCATCCTGAAGCAACATGATGTCACTCTCATTGATGCGATACATAGCAAAGAAGTCCTTGACTTCACTCTTTTTCACGTCGGCTGGGAAATTCCGTGCATATATGCAAGACAGAGCAGTCAAATCTCGTTCTACATGAGGTGCTGGTCTCTTGCTTTCTTTATGCTTTTCCTTGTACATTATGTACCTCATTTTTTCCTTGGTGACAGACGATACAAAAAGTGTCTTTGAGCCGAAAGGTGTACCGTCCATGTTCATGGTTGAGGCATAACGTTCTGGATCTTTAAACATGATAAAAGCGGTTGATGTTCGGTCCCCATACCTATCCAGCAGATGGATGATTCGGTCGCTTGGAATATCTAAGCAAGAGAACAGCTCCTTTATTTGAGTTTTGTTCATTTTTGGTGAAAGGTTCTTCACCATCACACAGTACTCTGTACCAGACACTTGAGGGTCAAAGTAGCGTCGCTTTGGCGATCCTGAATATGACCCATCCTCTGATAATCTTTTGACTGGAGACGTCTGGACTGGCCTTCTATCGGGAGAGACTCTGCCCATTTCCATTGATTTTGAAGATTGGCCATTTTCATGATGCTCCATGGCGTGTTCCCACATCCTCTGATGGGCCATCCTGATATCTACACCAGAATCTTCTAGGAATGTATAGCTGTAGGTCAGGCCCTCCTCAGCCTCAGCCAAACTAGCCACTTTTACTATGCAGCACCAATCCCTGCCTAGAAAAACATTTGGTAAGATGTCTAGTACAGAAAGGCCCTTAAGGAGCCGGCACACTTCCTTTTTGGTCACATGGCTGTCAAGTCCATAAAGACGAAGATAACCTGGCTCGTCTGTCTTCACTTCTGTTCTGCCACTCTCATCGTGTGCCTTAAAGTGTGCATTGCTTTCCTGAACTTGGTTGCTACAGTGTGTTTGGTCTACATCTTGAATCTCAGACTGACATGGATGTGTCGGAGTTGGTGATGACTGGCTTTGACTTTCTTGATTGTTCGACTGCATTCCTTGAATAGCAGCCACTAGGCTTAGTAGCAGGGCAGTACCCAGGTCTGTTGGCTGTGCAGCCTGTGGCTCTGCAACATTTGTTTCCTCTTCTACCTTTCTCTTTTCCGGCTTCGCCTTCTTTTGATCTTCCACCCTCCTTCCCAGCTTTGTTACCTTCTTGTCTGCTTCACCTCTTCTCCCAGACTCTACCCTCTTTTCCACAGATGAACGCTTCTGTTTCCTCAGTCGTGACTCAATTTTACGCTTCAGTTCTGCCAAGCTGCTTACATGGAGGGTGATGGAGGATCCACGGAGGAGTTCTCCAGAGCGCTCCAGGGCTAGCTGTCCATCCCTCTCCGAGGTAAATATAATAAAAGCCTCCCCTCTCCTGCCTCCAACAATATGCACGCCGCCTTCAGGAATGTAGAGGCCATGAAAGAAATCTCGTATGTCCTTAGAGCCCGCCGCCGAGTTCAGGCCCAGCAGGCGCCGCACCGTCACCATGGCGGGAAACTGGTTCGCACGTGACACTTGCTGAGGGGGAAGAAAAAAAGAAAACTGATATTTAAAAACAAGAGGAATCTCCCTGAAGCTGATTTTCCGACCATACTGCGAAATAAAGCCCCATGTGGCTCCAAGACAGCTCGAAAATATTGAAGGCGACCCACACAAACCACCATCTCTCCTGTTGGGAAGCTACACGAGGCTGAATCTACTCTACCACAGAAGGGAGGGAAATATACAGAAAAACGGAAATAATATACTCCCTGCAGCTTCTTCGAACTTACCACTTATATTTCGACTGTCCGTAGAAGACGAGACTGAACTTATTTACTGTTTTCTTTTAAGTTTTTTGCACACAAAACTAACACATTCCACCTCAACCGACCGCCGCGCGCAGCTCGGAGGGGGCGAGAGCTCTGCACACAACTTTTAAAGTGGCGGGGCGGGAGGAGTTGCCAGGAGCCAATAGAACACAGTAAAGCTCTGGTAGGTGTGTTCCCCACCCCATGTAGCCAATAGAAATTAACAAGAGGTGGCGCATTCTCGAGTAGCCAATAAGAGTAGGCGAGCAAAAATGCGTTTGTGAGGGAGCTACGAAGAATGGCATTTTTATTACTTTACCACTTTGAAAGAAGAAAATGTATCAACAAATTGAAAAAAATCTGGGTATCAGAAAACGATTTGAATACCAAACTTTGCTTGGCTAGTCTCTTTATAAAAAAAGAGAGGGTCTCTCACCAGCAGTTGAGAGTTCTCTGGTGTGGTGTGGCTAAAATGGAGAGCTGTTTGTTTGGAAACAGACTTGCATGCTTGCTGTGGTGGTGGGTGTTGTATGAAAGGCCCATGTCAACCACAGTTTCCTGTCTATGACATGAATAGTTGCAGTGTCAGCAGAGCAATTCAAAGTGTTCTGATGAGAAATGTTATGTTATAGAAAAATTCCTGGGTTTGAATTGTTCACTGTGGTGCTGATATGAACCAGACGGCCTCTTTTAAGGTTAAGACAGAAAAGAGAACATAAGAGAAACCTTAATTTGTCCAACAAGTGGGAAATTTGCATTGTTACAGGTGGCAAGTAGACAGTACAAATGTACCCCATACAAATAATACAAAAATCTATGTTTGTGCGCATGCAACGATATTTACCTTTACAAGTATGTGTATTCATGTATATGGAGGGCTAGAAGTATGGAGGGCTAGAAGTGCCAAAATTAAATATATAAATATGGCAATAATTAAATCATTAAATGTGTCATTAATTGTT
>JBBKCR010000001.1:10678706-10691785 GCA_037577295.1 Ladigesia roloffi
TATATATTAGTAATGTCTCTATTATTTTACTATTATTACTATCATTACTATATTGCCATCATATTACTGTTACAACATTTGCATAATCCGATTATTACTATAATACGATTATTAATATCAACATATTCATAATGTTAAAAACAAAATTTAAAACATCTATGTGTATGCTTGGAAACCTTTTTACACACTATGGCTAAGGAATAATGATCCACTGTGCACTTGTTTACATGTAGTTATTGATTAGCAAGCCTCAGGGTGTAACATAAGGTGCTATCCATTACTTAAAGCTAAAAAACCTTTCTTTTAGAATTATCTTCCAGAATTTTTCTCCAAGCATTTTCTCCAATCAGTTTAGGCATCCTCTTTCACCTGATATTTGTATACTTAGGTAGGTATAATTTCATTCAGAATATCCTCTTTAAAAAGTGAGGATGTTTAAAACTGACAATAAGATTTGATAAATGATTTGTTTTGGTCCGGTCTCTGCACCTCACATTTAAAATGTTTATTGTAAAGGTAGATCCAACAAGCAAATGTAGGCCTCTTGATTTTAAGAGGAATTGGAGGGTCTTCAGTCATGCATAAATGATGCAGCCTTCACCACTTTCCCAGTGACAGGGCTAAATGCATTGTCCAGCAACATGAGCTAACTTTAGCATTTTCCGTTCCCATAAATAAAATGCTGCCACCCGTCACACATACTCTCCCTCTGTGCATTCTCCAAAAGACACTTTCCTCGCTCTGGTCATACCAGACATGAATACCACACACACTTTCACACCTCAGCACTCCAATCAGAGCTATGCAACATTGATTTTATTCACTACATTATTTTGATACTCTCCCCTAAATCCACTAGCGAAGTGACAGCGATTCATTGTTCCTTATTCCTTCATATTCCATGTATTTCTGAACAAACACCTGTATGATGTTTTCAGCACCTGTATGCTCACCTGAGTTTGTTTAGATGCAATTTTAAGTGTTGTCTCCTCTTACCTTTTGTCAAAAATCTGTCGTGGTCACACAGGAGAGGATGGACAGTGAAAGTTCCTGGAATTTTTCACGTTCAGAGTTTCCCTCCCTTTGGTTGTTCCTGGTGTTGTCTTTCACTGTTTTATAGTCTCTCACTGGGAATCTCCACTCCAATTGGTGGACGTGGTCACTCTGACATCATTTCTGCAGGCTTTCCACTGTTGCTCACCCTGAAGCCTCTCTCTCTCTCTGACACTCTCATCAGTGATGCTATTAACTACTAATGGCGACCCAAGGGAACAGCTGGACCGGCTTTGTGTGTGTGTGTGTATGTGCATGTGTGTGTTCATGTGTCTAGTCTAAGTTTGACATACAGTAACTCACTTATACAATGTACAATATACAATGACAACCTGTTTATTGTGTGGCTGGTTCTTTGTGGGGACCATTTTTACTCTTAATAATGGAGAATCTGGAGGTGGGGACTTCTCACAGCAAAGCATGCTTTTTTGCGTCAACTATTGATATTTTATGTAAAAACAAAATATCAGCAAGTTAACTGCATTTTAAGGTTAGGCTTATGTTTGGGTTAAATGTAATATTACTGAGAAACAGGATTACACATCAATGGTATGTCCTCAGAAATATAGCAATACCAAACTGTGTGTATCTGCTGATTTGTTTCTATCTCTGCACAGTGTAGGCGGTTTATCTCTCACATTCAGCTGAATCAGATCACACATCTGTAAACTATCCTTTGCTGAATGTGGCCTAGCAATGTAAGCTCAGAAATAAAAGTCTAAGCACAAAAAACACCTATCCAAGATTTTGGTGTCACGAATCATATGCTTCTATGAGCCGTTTCAATGGCTCCCCTATTGTGATGTCAGAATAGGGAAATTTGCATACAACCACCCCTTATCTGTCGAGCCCCCACCCACTAGATTAATTGAAGCTCTGCCATCTTATGAGTATGCATAAGATGCAAAGCGCTATGGCTACAGGCAAAGGCAAGTCAAACATGAAGTGTTGTGTTCATCTTGCTCTGAGCCCAACTCTGTTTCATGTAAATTTTGCAATGTAAGCATGGGGCGTGGCCAGCTACAGCTCATTTGCATAAAAGTGACAAAGCTCCTACATGGCTAATTTTGAACGGGACTGAAACTCTGAAGAATAAAGCTGGTGAGATCTCTTTATGTGAGAGTGATTTTGTGCAAAGAACTTCATATTTTGTATAGACCACAGACCTATTATAACTATGGGAGTTTTGCCTATGTCCCTGTTAAACTATTCTTTCTTTCTCTCTTTCAAACATATACTTCATTTCATTAAAAATATCATATTCCAGGCCAACTCAGGAAAATGATGCACTCACAGGAGGCACTGGGGAGTGTTTATTTCAGGAGTCTTGGCAGAAAATGTAGACAAAAAAGATGCTGAGCACAGTGTAGATTCTAATGAACAGCTAAACAGAAACAGTCCTAGAAAAAAGTGCTGGAAACTTCTAAATAGTTAAACAGAACAGTTCCACATGCCTCTTTTTAGCTCAACAAACAGCAGCTTTAGTGGCTTAAGTCTACCTGGTTAGTGTCTTCAATGCTGTGGAGGGACTGCAAGTCTTACTACTTCAGTCTTTAAGAAGACATCCACAAAAAAACACACCATGCTATCCAGTCAGCATGTTTGAGAATGCTAGATTCCACTTCAAGCTGGGAATATGTAGGTAGAATATAAACGAAGAACAGGTGTAGGTAATCAGGTGAGTGGGAGAAACCAAAATGAGGGGATGAACAGGGGAGAGTGAGGTGCCAGGCTCCGGCGACCCGGATGTCTGGGGGCTTGGCACATGTGGCCATGACAGATATATTTTCATATCATATGATGCAATATGATATATGATAGAGGTATGTGTTTCAGCATGATGCTAAATTGTTTTACAAATAAGAAGAACACCTTATGACAGAATACACCATTCTTCATTTAATTACTTAAATATTTGAAAGTACTATTAATAATTAACACTTCCTCTGATCAGTGCTGTTCATTAACATTAGCGATGCTTGCCAAGGAGCCTAATGAGCTACATTATGTCCTAAAACACAGGTCTTGGAATATTATCTGAATAGTTTTACCAGTAATTTTCAGTAAAAATTGTGAAACTTTTGTTTCCTGGAATGGATTCCTGGATGCCTCTATGGATGCCTCTATTTAGATTTGGACTCTGGTATATGTTTACACAACTCCTTCTCCTTTTATTACCATTAGATTAACAGGTAAATATTTATGCATGAAAGGGTGGGAAAGGGATGCTTTTAGTGCAATAGGACTGATGCTTTCTTTCGAAAGTATATTGAAACTGCGTTGTGTGTTTGTGTGTGTGTGTGGGTGGGTGTGTGGGTGTGTGTGGGGATCAATGGGGGCCTCCCCAGCACCCTGCCTATATTTATTCCAAGTCTCCACTATATTTAACTCTGAAGAGAGGGTGATGGCCAACAGCAGCTCTCTTTCCCCTTTCTCCAGCCCCAGGCCTTTCCATCCTGAGGAGAACCCCACAGACTTAATGGCTGTTTTACAATGTCAAATGGACTGCATGTGTGTGTATGTGTGTGTGTGCGTGTGTGTATGTGTGTGTGTGTGCATGCAAGGTGCACTGTATTTTTAGATGCAGGACTAGGTGAGTATGAGTTTACACACAAGGAAGTGATTGTGTGTGGCAAGACGCAATTACGTGAAAAAGAAATTAGAGAGAAAAAGAAGAGGCCTGTTTCTGCACTTATACAGATGAGACTCTGTCATATTCCATTAGTTCGAGAGCTTGGGTTGAGCACTGATCCACTCTGCCTAGTGACGAGACTCAACATAACCTTCCTGAACTGGCTCGCAAATTTTGTGTATGTGTGTGTGTCTGTGTGTGTGTGTATGTGTGTGCATTATCTATTGGCAAGAAAATATATAAGGGCTGTTAAGGTGCTTAGGGTTCAGGTTAGTGGATGTGTGTGTGCGTGCTGTGTGTGTGTGTGTGTCTGCATGCCGGGATGCACCCTGTGTTGTCAGAGGCATCTCCATGGCAATGCTCTTTTAAAAGAGTGGGAAACAGTCACATTTGGACACAAGCATCCACGTTTGGCCCAGTTGCTATCACTTACATGCGATGGTTTTCCCAGCTACCAGAATATTTTCCATGTATCATTATTTCTGTTTGTGCACATGAGCTGCCCATCCCCAAATCAGTATGAGAATACATTGAACATTTGAAGTGAATGCTTGTGTTAAGCAAAATAGCTTGCATTGCATTGAGCCACATTTACCAGTATTTCTAGAAATAAGCAATAATATCTAGTTCTTCATATCATTACAAGCACCTGAAAAACTAGAAACTATTTAAAATATGATAAAAAAGGGTGTATAATGTCTTTCACATTTAAAAGGCTGTAAGAATATTCATTTAGTAGTGTTAAGATATTGTGGGCTTTGTGATATTTCTGCTTATTTTGGTTACCAGATTGGCAGGTTTGTGGCATGCTTTATATTATATATTTTGCTTGCATTGCATTCAGTTTGGGTAAAATGGTGAGTAGTGTTTGAACATTGCATTTCTACAGAATGCCAGAAATGGACAAATACCTCCGTATTCAGCCAGAGCTAAGTTTGCACCCCGTAATAAAAGTTTTGACAATGTTTTCGATGTTGGCAAATAGTAATTAATGCGCCTAAAAACATAATAAAAGTTGCTATATTTCAAGTATGTTATTAATACATTTTACCTAACAATAGCTGCAGTGAGAGAACCAGTGTGGTGGATGGAGCATGGATGAATCAACTGAATCCTCAAGTCAGGACATTAATACATCAGGAAAGTAGTCAGGAAAGTACATGTAGGTATGAATGTTTGTGAGAGCTAGTTCATGACAATGTTTTCTAACTTATGTGTGTGCTTGTGTGTGTTTGAGCCAGATTTTAGCAGGCTTTGTATGGCTGAAAGATGCATATTATGTGAGTTTATGAGAGTTTTTTCACTTTGTCCCATCCCTATCTTGGCTTGCATCGTGCCCATTCAGTGTACCAGAGGATGTGCTCATTGGGAAAATACACCTGTGTTAATAATGACGGCACCAATAGGCAATAATATCACATTAATGTGGGAGTGATGTGGGAAAAAAGCAGTCAAGACTCTGAATCCCTTAACCTGGCTCCTCTGTCATCTCTGCAAGATGATGTAATCTGTCCCTCCTGCTGTTGCTAGGGACAGACTCCTGAGAGCTCAGTGAAGGCAGAGCCATTGGGTCAAATGTCAGAGGAAAGTTACACTCTGTTGAAAAAAATTGGTAAAATGGGTTCTTTGGAGCAATGCCACTGAAGAGCCACTTACTCTCGACAGTTCTGTGGATAGGTCATAAAGCTGAATGGTTCTACATTAAGAACCTTTTTAATGTGTAAAGAACCTCCACGAGATATATAGTTTTTCGTAGAGCTGTATGTTTCGGAGTGTACTAGAAGCAAATTTGAAAGATGTAGTGACCTACACTCCCTTAAAACAGGTATACACCCAAAACTGTACACTTACAGTGCGTGTAATTGCAGTTCCGTGTAGAGCCAGGCCAGTGAAGGTAGCTCTTGGCCGGCCCCTGCCCCCGGCTCTCTGCTCTGTTGTTTTAGTGGTGTGATCCTAATCTCTTTTGAAATGTCAATTTTCACATAATCAAAACACCATCTATGTTTAGTTTCCTGTGGGCCGCCCATTAACTTTTACAGGTCAGGCTTGATCGGGCAGCAGGAAACACTCCTTCAGATATAAACTCAGATTTAAAGGCTATAAACCCAGCAAAAATTATTAGCAGTAACTCCATTAGTCTTGGCTATCTCCAATCACTCTCTCTGTCTCTGTCTCTCTCTCACTCTCTCTCTATGTCTCTCTCTCACTCTCTCTCTATGTCTCTCTCTCACACACACCGAAGTTTTATTTCTGATCTTACACTGCTGAGGCACATAGAGCAACTGACAGTTTATTGATGTGCGATCTGATTCGGCAGAATGCCAGAGATAAACCACCTACACTCTGTACAGCTAGAAACAGAGCAACACATGCACAAATGATTTGGTATTGCTATATTTCTGAGGACATTCCGTTGATATGTGAATCTGTATCTCAATAATACTAAACTTGCAACCAAACCTAACTCTAAACTCAAATGGAAGCCATAAATCTACAACCACCGACTTGATATTCTTTAGATACCACTTGAGTAACTGAAACATCTCCAACCTGTTGAGGACCCCCACATCCAAACAAGACCTCTGAGGGTTAGCTGATCTGTCTGGCACCAAGTCTTCAGCAGTAAATTTACCATGCCCTCTGAGTTGCAACGTGGGAGCTCCAATGATCAGACAAGTTTGTCCAGTACATCCAACTGATGCTCAATTGGACAGAGATCTGGGAAGTTTGGAAGCCTCATCAACATTTTTTGTCATGGTGTCCCCTCCAACCAGAAGGTCATGGATTCGAATCCCAGAAATGCTTGTGGCACTATGAGTAAGATATCGTCCCCACACACTGCTCCCTGGGCGCTGTGTCCACGGGTGACTGCTGTTTGGTGAATGGCATGTGGTGAATGGGTTAAATGCAGAGAATTTCCACCTCATACTGTTTGCTTCCTGAACAGTTTTTGCAGTGTGGCAAAGCACATTTCCTCCTGAAAGTGGCCGATGCTACAATTGGAATTCCATAGCCATAAACCTAGTCTGTAACAATGAGTCCAACTAGCACCTGTATGAATGCTAGGACACAAGGTTTCCAGCAAAACATTCCAAAAAGACCTTCGCAAGCTTGCCTTCTTTACATATTGCATTCTGTTGCCATATCTTCCCCTGGTACACACCTGGCTGTCCACATGATAAAAAAGAAATTGCGGAGATTATTAACAGAGCTTCTGCAGAAGAAATGGCCCCAAAGCACCACAGATCCTATGTCATATTTAACGCTTGATGTTAAATGCCTCTCTCTGTCACCATCTCCTTTTTCTGTGTCTTTGGAGTCTAAGCGCTCACTTTTCGTTTCTTACGACTGCACCCTGTCACAATTAATGTTCCTGTAGTCTGACAAACTCCAATAATATTTGCTCATCTGAACAAGATAAGAAAGTGTTTTTCTTGTAGACCTTCCAAATGGTTTGCTGGAAAGAATGGGACATCATATTGTAGTGTGTCTTTATGTGTGGGATTCCCAGAATGCACTTGGCTATCTACTGGGGATCTGAGCCATGAAAAAAGGGGATTCTAATTACTGTTGCTGTTAATTGTTTCACATTGTTAGTTGTAAGCAGTACTTAGTAATGGGGGAGCCTTAAGATTTACCTTTGGTGGGAATTCTCTCTGCTTTTGTTGGTGTAAATGCATTCTCAGTGTTGAGTGTTATTTGGTTAACCTGGGTTCTCTCAGGGTGAGTAAAGCTTGTTTCAATATGGTAGCTGTGGGCTTTGGACATTATCATCTTTGGCCATCCTCCTCATTTTGGCTCTTGACACAATATCCCTGCGTTCTCTTATTAATGATCATTTGCATTCTCCTAAACTTCTAGTCAAGCAGTGGTTCCTTGTATTTATTCCCTGATTTGTGTAAGTTAACACACTTTTCCCTTATTGCAATGGAATGCTCCTCAATGACAAAAAATTGGACCTTTTGTCACCTAATTTTTATACCCTTATGAAAAATGTAATCATTCATTACTGCTTAAAACTTGCTAAATAATTAGGGCAACTTGAAATGAGTTAAATATGCATGAAATCACACTTCATTTCCTGAATTCAAATTTCTTGTGGTAAAAAATAATTGTGACATATAATTTTATTGAAAAATGCATTTTTACTTTATGCTTTATTTTCAGAACAACTACCTCAAATATATTTAGGACTCTAACATTTTTACACACCTTTTCTATCATTTTTTTGTATGGGTAATATATATTCCACACATTAAATGTTGGGGACTGAGGTAAAATTAATTAGCATTTGGCTATGGTTGCCAAGTTAGATCATTGTATATAGTACATTGTTATCAATCCTCAACTCATCCTCTCCTTTCCTCCTAGTGACTCTCAGATCTCAGCCTGGATCTCTGCATATCTGAATGACATTTCCTCCTGGATGACAGCACATCACCTGAAGCTAAATCTGAACAAAACAGAGCTTCTGTACATCTCAGGGGACACATCCTTAAGACCTGACCTGGTCATCACTTTTGGAAATGCTGGTACAAAAATCCTAGATAGGTACAAAATTTCGCTGTTCTCTAAGATAAAGAGTTCACAATTTTATCTCACGTTGACAATCTATCAAACTTGCAAGTTCCTTCTTTAAAACACCAGGAGAATTTGTCCATTCCCCAACCGTTACCTTTATTTAGTCTCCTCCAATTACTTGTCATCTAAAGTTTGGATTAATGTGACTCACACCTGGCTGGCTTTTATTTTAATTTATAGATGCTCCGTAGGTCAACCTTGGTGAAGGAGCTGCTCAACCATTAAGATGCTCAATAACGGAGGGATGAGAAGGAAAGGATGTGGGTGTGAATGTGTTTAGCTCATGATAGTCAATGCAGGGTCTAAGGCCCTGTCCTCCTTCTCTATAAAGAAGAACCTGGCCACTGCAGGTGATTGGGACTGGCAAATATATCCCTGCTGAAGCGCCTCGGAGATGTACGCCTACATAGCTTCAGTGTCCTTCTCAGAGAGAGGATACACCCTAGAATGAGGCCGCTCTTTCCCCAACAGGAGATCTATAGCACAATCATCACCTTTCATGGTGTGTGATGGGTGGACGCACTAGCAGGAGGCAACAAAATATTGAATAAGGTTTTTAATTAACAAAGTTCGAGTTGCAAACAGCCTTGCGGCTTCACACATACACCAGAGATTCACAAGAATTTTGAATGGCAACACCTAAAAATTAGCTTTTCATAGCAATCTTTCTTGCTAATCTTTATTTCAGAAACAAACAAACCCCCCCAGGTATAAGGCAAAAGGCAATCAGACTGCTACTGAATTATTACTATTATCACAACAGTTTTCATATTGTCTTTTGTTGCCGTTTTCTATTAGCAGCAATATTGAAAATATGCAAATAAGTTTTTCTATAATAGAGAAGCATGTTTTTGTATTCTATTTTATAGAAGTCATGTGCAAAAGAAGGCAGTGTGTGTGTGTGTGTGTGTGTGTGTGTGTTTGAGAGAGAGAGATAGAGACAGAGAGACAGAGAGGGAAAAAGGGAGAGAAAGAGTGAGAGAGTAATACGAATGAGTGCTCCACCAGAAGAGTGCAGCTGTGCATGGGAAATTTGATCGGATGAGAAGTCCAGAGAGAAAAGAAGTGGAGTGAGAGAGCAGAGAAAGGGAGAGAAAGAGGCTCTTTTGTTTCAGTCCGCAGATACAGCAAGACAATTTCCTCTCCCTGTTAGTTTAGCCACTGAAAGCAAATCCATGTGTGTTTTTCCGAGCCTGTGTGAGAAGAACCCTAGTGCTGGAGGTTTATTCTGCTGCATAAGCCGGAGGCTCTAATCAGACATGTCTTATAAGAGACTGCAGAATTTACAGCCACTGATTCTCTCAGGATTTCAGAACACTGATGTTTGTGAGGTTAGCTTTATAGCACTATACTGCCATAGAAGTTATAGACTTCTTAGTACCTTTAGTCCACGGTCCTAATTTCAGACTGTGTATTTAAAGCAGACATCAAAGACTTGAGTGTTTATGCATCAACATGGAGAGCTGTAGGTTTGTTGTGGTCCATTACTACTTTATTTATAAATAGTTCAGGAGTGAGCTAGAGTTAGATGTGTCTGAACTAACACCAACTATGTACCATTAATGAACTTATGAAATGAATCATGAGGTCCGTGAGGGAATACACTAAATTGTTTGGACTGGAGCTTGATGACGCCTTGTCTCATATCTTCCCATAATGAACCCAGTAATGCCACAATCTATAAAGTCTCAGCGCTGTCTGAAAGCCTTCTGAGCCGCTACCTGACCCATTTCCCGTCAACTTCTGTGCTCTGCCCTCACACTGAGTCACTCTCTGAGCATGTTGCTATTTCGAAAGTGGTTGGTAACACAAAGACCTACATTTGCAGAAGTGTGTGTCCAATGTGTGTGTCACTCCCACACCTGCTGCATCCTGGCTTCCATCGTAACATCACTTTCTCCATTGTGGAGAGAGTAGGGTTAAATACTTTTTTTCCATATTTTAACCTATGATCTCAGGCTTAGTTTTAATTCTAGGTGAAAAACCTTATCTTTTAGTTAGGCTTTCTGTAATTCATTATTCATGCAGCTAAAAGGTGCAGAGCCAGGAGTTTAGGGATGTAAAGAATTGAAATAAACCAGGATGCTGGTCCTTACCAATTCCCCAGGTATTCTCATGTCTCTCACACTCTGCTATCTGGAAGAGGAAAAGAAAGGATGAGTTTGTCTTTTGATCCTTGGTTCATTCCAAGGCTGCTGCTTTTTTTCCTTGCCACTGTCACCCTTGGCTTGCTCACTAGGATAAAAAAAAACTCTATAGGAGCTCAGATCTGCTTGTGACAATACCACTTGTAAAATGCACTATATCAATGAAATGGGCTTGACTTCTTTCCTCAATACCATAAGGCCAAATTGTGACCTGGTAACAGGGAGCAGTAGGTGACTGTGCTCAAATGGTCACTAGGGCATTGACCTAGGAAACTGGTGCTGATTTTCCCCTGTTTAGCATACACTTCCATCTGTTCCCTCCTCCTCTCATTCAAAACCTCTCTGGGAGAAAACTGGAGTTTGTATTCTCAGAGCTGGGACAAATCTAAAGTTTCCCCATATTTAGACTGTATGCTTAAGCCAGTGCACTGCCTCGGGTTACAGAGGAGAGAGAGAGAGAGAGACACAGAGAGACAGAGAGAGAGTAGGGAGTGGTTGGTTAGGTAGGATCGGAGGGTCCTCACGTCCACTGAGCCGTGTGATTGTGCTCATTATTAGCACTGGACACAGAGCGAGAAAGAAAACAGCAATGCTTCCCCTTTCCCAGAAAGAGTGGGCCTTCTTGAGAAAAAAACTACAGTGAAAGTGCCAGATGTGTGGCTACAAATCGGCATACTATACTGCTCAAAAAAATAAAGAGAAATCAAACTGTTCACTTTGGAAGCAATGGTGATTGACAATCAATTTCACATGCTGTTGTGAAAATGGAATATACAATATTTAGAAATTATCGGCGATTAGCAAGACATCCCCAATGAAGGAGTAGTTCCGCAGGTGGTGACCTTCTGAGTTCCTGCACCTTCTGGCTGCTGTCTTGGTCATTTTAAACTGCTGGTAGTGCTTTCTCTCTAGTGGTAGCATGAGATACAACCCACACAAGTGGCTCAGGTAGGGTAGGGCAGCAAATCCAGAATGGCGCATCAATGGGAGCTGTGGCAAGAAGGTTGTGTCTGTCAGCGTAGTGCCCAGAGCATGGAGGCACTACCAGGAGACAGGCTAGTACATCAGGAAACATGAAGGAAGCTGTAGGAGGGCAACAACCCAGCAGCAGGACTGCTATCTCTACCCTTGTGCAAGGAGGAACAGGGGGAGCACTGCCAGAGTCCAGCAAAAAAGAAACAGACTCCATGAGGGTGGAATGAGGGCCCGATGTCCACAGGTGGGGGTTGTGCTTACAGCCCAACTCTGTGCGGGACGTTTGGCATTTGCCAGAGAACACCAAGGTTGGCAAATTCAACACTAGTGCCCTGTGCTCTTCACAGATGAAAATAGATGTGGAGAATGTTTTGCTGCCTACAACATCCTCCAGCGTGGTAATGGGTGTGGGGTGGCTTCTCTGTGATGGGACGCACAGCACCACATGTGCTCGTCAGAGGTAGCCTGACTGACATTAGGTACCAAGATGAGATCCTCAGACCCCTTATGAGACGATATGCTGGTGCAGGTGGCCCTGGGTTCCTCATAAGGTAAGACAAAGCTAGGCCTCATGTGGCTGGATTGAGTCAAAAGTTGCTGCAAGAAAAAGGCATTGATGGTATGGACTGTCCCGCCCGTTCCCCAGACCTGAATCCAATTGAGCACATCTGGGACATCATGTCTCGCTCCATCCACCAATGCCAGGTTGCACCACAGACAGTCCAGGAGTTGGTGGATGCTTTAGTTCAGGTCTGGGTGAAGATTTCTCAGAAGACCATCTGCCACCTTTAAGGACATTACATCAAAGTTGAATAAGCCGGTAGTGTGTTTTCCACTTAAATTTTTAGTGTGACTCCAAATCCAGACCCCATGGGTTGATTTCCATTGATAATTTCTGTGTGATTTTGTTGCACAGAACTATGTAAAGAACTAAGTATTTAATAAGAATATTTTATTATTTCAGATCTAGAATGTCTAATTTTTGAGAGCCTCGCAGATCCGATAGGAAGAGGGAGTTCATTCCTCCACTGTGGGGTCAAGACTGAGAATCTTGATGCGTGTCTCTCACTTCCTTTGTGCAGCGGAGGCTCAAGACAAGCCGTGCTTGAAGCCATGAGAGGGTGAGAAGAGATATGTTGCTTGATCAGTGCTGTTATGTATGGGGGTGCATGGCTTTGTAAGGAAGTTTTATGGACTTGGGAGCGTTGCAGACTAACCTTGCTGCTGCATTCTGTATCAGCTGATGTGGTTTAGTTACATTCTGTGGAAGTCCAGCCAGTAGAGAGTTGCAGTAGTCCAGTTTGGAGATGACCAGAGACTGGACAAGAATTTGTTTAGCTTTCATGGTGAGAAAGGGCCGGATTCTTCTGATGTTGTAGAGAAGGTATCTGGATGATCTGGAGATCTGGTCAACTTCCTGCGAGAAAGACAATCTTCATCTAGAGTAATACCAAGATTTCTTACCTTCTTAGACATCTGTTCCAAGTTTTAGGAACCTTGGCATCATTCTCTTTTAAAAAATAATTTTGTGCTTTAGTTTTTATTATCTTTGAACTATTTCTAAACTGAAGTTTTTTCCATAAGCAGAAAAATTTGGAAATTGTTCATTCTTATAGCACATTTACATTTACGGCATTTAGCTGACGCCCTTATCCAGAGCGACGTACAACAGTGCTCAAGTAATCCACAAC
>JBBKCR010000001.1:10694727-10721087 GCA_037577295.1 Ladigesia roloffi
ATATTTGTTTAAAGACCGGACCTCAGCTTAACTGAAAAACAATTTATACATTACTGTATCTTAGTGGATAGCACAGCTGACCTCCATGCTGCAAACTAGAGTAATCTGTTTAAAAATCTGGAGAATAACAAGACATTTGTCTCTCACCTTGCTGCTGTTAAAGCTTCTACTGTCCTGAAAAGGCTTTACCCCTCTTTGGAGCATTGTTGTAGGGAACTGATTTAATTCAGCCATCAAATCAGTAGTGAGGTCAGGTCCTGGTTTTCTGTGGGTCACAAATACATTCTATTTAATTTCAAAGACATTCAGTAGAGCACCATTACTCCAGCCCAAAGCCAGGAAGCTTTGTACAACTTTGACCAAGGTAAATTTAGAGTCATATTTGGCTACTAGAGAGTTTTCCATTCAATTTCCAATAAATTTCTATTGGGATGATGTTCTACATGTACAATGGTTTTAGTTATTGCTCCACCTCAATGTAGAAGATTGGCTAGTCATGATTCAAGATTATGTATGTCAAAATACAAGTAATACAAAAATAACATGTATGGAAATTTACCCCTGAAATGTCTGTTCAGTAGTTCAATTGTGCGTTTTGAATTTTTTTGTGTGTGTTTTAAAACCCTCTCACCTGTAGATTATTTGCAAAGATCTGGAAGGAGTTCTGAAGTACGTTTTATAACAGAAGCTTTGGCAACAGTTTTGAAAACACGAGTGATGCTCTGTATTATTTGACACCAATTTCAGTTTACAAAGGCACTGACAATGATCTGATGTGTTGAATTTGGAACATTTCATGAGATGAAACGTTAAACTCAGTGCTGCAGTGCTGCGATGCCTCTCGCTGTATCTCTCTCTCGCTCTTACTCACATATCTCTCTTCTGTGGTGAGGAAGTGGGGTGAGGAGATAATGCGTGTCAGATGAAGAGAGGAAATCTATTGATCATTAATAAAAGACTTCGTGGCTGCAATCCATGTGGATGTGTCTGGACTTGCCAGACCCTGCAATCAAAGGTTCAAGGTGTGGGGAAGCTCATGGTCACCAAGCGCTTTGGAGATTCTTATTGATCCACTTTACCTGACATTCTACCCACGTACACTTCCTTGCACAGAAGAAAAGAGACAAAGAGAATGCTAAATCTCTGTGTTTTTGTGTCTAATGAAGGAGCGTCTATTGATGGACTGACAGATGTGCTTAACGTTATTTGACACACCTGCCATTTAAAAATGAAAGTGAGTGATTGAAATGAGGTGTTAATGATGAGTGTATTATTAATAGGGTGTATAAATGAGGCTGAAAGAGTTATTCTGTTCTCTGAGTGCCCTGTTGAACATTAAAAGTACTAAATGCTTTCATTGATAATTAATTCAAATGTATCTTTTGAATGAAGTGTCTTTAAAGATAATATTAAATAGTTTGCTTTGATGTGGTTTTGACTTTTTTAGGTTCTTCCAGTGACTTAATACAGTGAAAACTCTAAAAGGACAGCTCATGGCACTATTGCGATATATATCTTAAAACTTTGGCTGGGCAATATGAATGCAAATGTATATTTAGGTCTACTTCAGGCTGTTGGGAAAAAAATGATGTACACCATATGGCCAGAAGTATGTGTCAGAACTATATCTCAGAAATATATTTACAATTACAAAAGTGGATAATAAAAAAATCTGTTTTATACAGCCAGCTACTGAGAGAGGTCCACTTGGTGAGACAAATCACAAGGGTTTAGATTGCCTTGGCCAATTGGTAAGAGCAGAAAGACTGTCCTGTTCAATCAGAAACGTGAGAATTGTTATTTTTGTAGAAGTGCTGGATACTGCAGGGATTTTGTCACAACAAACAGTGCATCAAAACCTGATAAAAATGGGCCTGCACAGATGCAGGCCATAAAAAGTGCTTAAAATGGGCACTAAAGTATCAGAATGGGCCTTGGAAGACAGGAGCCTGGTCCAAAGTGGCTCGTTTACTTTTACTAAATGTGCACCATTTACTGAGGAAGTTGAGACATCCTGAGTAATTGGGGCAGTTTACTGTATGGTGTCAAGTTTTATAATATTTTATTGTTGCTCTGGTGTTCTTGCTCTCTCTCTTTCTTTCTTTTTTGTTACATTGTGTGAGGTGGACATGGCTGTAAGGAAAATTGACCTGTTTGACTTGACCTGAGATGATGTAGGACAGATGATCTGTCTGTTCAAGCAATTTCCTTTGGGATCAATAAAGTTTTCTGATACTGATTCTGTTGTCTCATATTGATAGCATACAGATAACTGTACAAATAAACAAACGTTCCTTTTGTGAGGAAAAGAATTGAAGATATGCCCAACTGAGTACCTACCTAGCAAATGATTGACATAATTTATGACATCCATCAATAATTCAACACTTACCTCATCTTTAAACCATTGCAGGCCAGCTCTCTTTGGTTCCTAGAATAAAAAAACTCAACCTCTACTATGACTTTACTGTGAAGAGAAAATGCAGAGTGGATCTATTGTTACATGAAAGTGGTGTCAGACTTGTCTTTTATTCCCTCCAGTATTTGACCTTGTGGATGGTCAGGCAGAAAGTTGACCTCTGCTCTTTTGGAATTCTATTGGCAGAGCTTTATTGCTCCATCTTCAGTTGTTTTTTTTTTTATTACCACTTATTATTCTTCAACAAATGCATCCCGATTGTGAAGTATAGAGGTTGAATGATTTACAACACCTGATGTTTTAAAAATGAATCAAATTTAGAGTCTAAATGGGTCAATCGATTGTTCATTGTGTAGCTTCAAATATTAAATACAGATATAAAAATGTGGGAATATTTTTTTAAACCAAAATTTTACAAGCACAGTTTAGAAAGCTGACTGTAAGGAGTTTTGAAAATAAATTAAATGTTGATTTTCATAATATTCTCAGGGTTGCAATTATTAAACTGTCAATAATTTGTCTCAGTTCCATTTCAGTCCCTTTGTTTACAGCTAAACACTATATTTAAGAAAATGTAGGGCCTAAAATATTTAGTTTAACTGCGGACCACATTTATTTGTGCGTTCCTGTGTATCAAATATCCAACAACTTCCAGCTTTTCCCTGGCTGCCTGTGTTTCTTCATTCATTAATTAAAAAAATATCCTTGTTCTAGTTGTCTTCCCTTAGATTTACTGCCATAGAAATGATTATGTTGTTGGTGTCTGACTGTAAAAAAAGATGTCACTTAATTTCCTATACAAATCATAGGGATAAATGCCTTTTGTCCATGCCGTCTGCAAGATAATTCAGTTATAGCCGTTATCTCTTTTTTTTTTTACATTTAATTGGCTTTTGTGAATAGTTTCATTGCCGTTAAAGATTCAGTCCTGTGTTTGTGTAGATGTGTGGCTTTTCCTCTGTGTTTCTTTTTTTGTGTGTTTGAGTACTGCTTTTCTTTACAGAGAACAGACATGGCATTATCAAAGTCCGGATACAATGCAATAACTGTGCTATCAAGTGTGAAAGCTGCATTTGAAATGACCTTTTGTTCTCCAAAATGTGTCATTATCTCTGAGGGATCTTCCAGTCATGAGTCTAAAGAGCCATTTGCTTTTCCAGAAGTTAAATACGGTTGTCAAATTACATCTGTGCTGGCTTCCCTGGGTGTAACAGAGCTATTAAGATGGCAAATTGCACAGCCAGAGTGAAGAGCACACTTGGTCATGCATGAATTCAGCAATGTGTTGGGCTATGTCTATCATCCCATTAATCTAGACACAGTGATAGGTTGTTTTTTTCTACTAACTTTCACAAGGATGTTTTTTAACCCACCACAAGCTACCGGTAGTGCATGGAGAAATTTTGTCATTTTATCTTCATCTCTGTATGGGCAATGGTGGAAATACTTAATAAGAATGCAGCAAGTGTGGGAAAGGAGCTCAAATGTGCTCTCCTATATGCCCTGAAGTAAAGCTACATGCTACACAGAGCTCCCTGAAGTGGAAAGAAATGCCTTTGAGCTTGCTGCATGTCCCAGAATTCACTGAAAATCTCATGATGTGTCACTATCCATAGATATGATTACGTAACACTCATGAATAATACAGAATAATGTGGTGTGATTCAGTTTGGGTTATGTATTCCCTTCATGTATCATTTATTCCTACGGTTTATTTGTTCATGTTATTTCTTGGTTGATAATGGAATCTCTTTCTTGAGATTCTGTTTTTTTAGTATCGACCCACTTAGCAAATCTCTTCCATTTGCTTGCTATGTTACTTAGTTATTTAACTAGCTTCTGCACCACAGATTCAAATGAAATGTTCAGATCTTGGAGGTGCACCTCTAAACATTTACCTATAAATAACTTAATTTGCATCTCATGTATAAATTGGCCTTTTGAATGACTAATAGCTGTCAGTGTGGTGTCTAAAGAGGAAGATAAATGATGTTCTTTCCTTGTGGTTTAGGTGTAGATTGTAGCATTACTGGGGTGTGCATGTGTGTCAGTATTAAGGTTGTTAAATGAGGCATAAAGTTTCTAATCAGAAACATATAATGTTTCTATCTCCTTTAACTCATTTTCTTCCTCTTCTCTCTCTCTCTCTCTCTCTCTCTCTCTCTCTCTCTCTCTCTGACCCAGGTGGCTGATTCCTCTCCTCTCTGTGCCTCCTTTCATCTCCTCTATCATACATATTGTTCCCTGGGTAAAGGAGCCATGGCGCGCTCTGCTTCTCTCCGATGTGCTGCCTTCCTTCTCTCCATTTTCCTTCTCCTGTCCCTCCCTCTATCCTGCACTTCGGAATCCCAACGAGAGGAAGAGCCTGTGTCTCCCTCCATGGTGCCAGAACCGTATAACAGCACTTTACTGACAGAGACCAATTTAACGGGGCGCTGTGGTGATGTGGTGGAGTGTAAGCCTGGTATCATCCTGCCCGTCTGGAAGCCCAAGAACCCAGGGCTTGGTGAAAAGATAGCCCGTGCCACAGTGTATTTTGTTTCTCTTATGTACCTGTTTCTGGGTGTGTCCATCATTGCTGATCGCTTTATGGCATCCATAGAGGTCATTACATCACAGGTGAGACAAAGACACAACCGCTCTCAAATGCACAGCAGTCTCAGAGCCCAGAGCATTCCAGACTTTTTGTCTAGAATCTGCTGCCAAATAATGGCCAGTAAAACACATTTAAGCAAATTTTCAGGTTTACATATACACAGATGTGTGCATAAATAAATATGTATGAAGTAATTTAATCAGGTTTTTCTTCCAGGCCTCTAAGCTTCCTGAAAGACATTTCAAATGCTCTCGTTTTCAGTCCTTGTATCTGACTGGGATGTGTTTTGTTTCGTAAGCCACACTGTGACCTACATATAAATTACACAAGCATAACAAAGCCATCTAATTAAAATCATGAACCAGTGAATAAACAGTTGCAGGTGATTGCAGAGAATCAGACTACTAATTAGTATAATAGGGATTTTGAATCCTGAGTATATTTTTAATTCAAAACAAAGTATAAAGAACTGAGGAGTGGCTCAAAACTTCTATAGTGTTTTAATGCACCTTTGTCTTTGCATTGTTGCTATTTGAACCGTTTTGTACTTTCAGTACCGAAAGTCAGCTTTTCAACCTGATTTCTGGATTGAGACTTTTTTACCCATTTCTTCATTTTTTTATATAAGTAGATTTTGTTAAATTGATGAATAATTCATGCTCATTTAAAAGATAAAGACTCATAAGAAACAAACATGTTCTGTAATGTGTGTAGCTCATGACCATTAAGGAGTCACTGCCTTGCATACAATTTTTTTTGGTCCTCATTATTCTTATAATACTTTCAATGCCACATTATACTCAACTCCCATACAACTGATCAGTTTGCCCTTCCATAATGTAAATGGGTATAATGTGTTTATTGGGCTATTTACTAGATTCCCAGAACAGAGTTTTGCCACACCATCATAATTTGAAATACTGGCATTATATTTAAATGCATTATATGGCAGGTAAATAATTATCATTCATACAGGTTTTGGTCTCATCTTGTATTTTAGTTGTTCTCTCATCAACAAAATGACAAGACTGGCAATGGTCATAAAGTTTGTTCAGAAAACACTGATTTTAGTATTTTAAAATCTAAAATGGGAATTTACATTTCGTTTTCAAAACTTAATTCTGTATATTCTGCACACAAGCATCAGTGCTCACCCTTTCCTTTTCTGACACAGATACAGCAAAAAATGTAAATTGAGTCAAATCATTGTAGTGTTGTAGCGCAGCTACTGAATTATAATTATTTCAAATAAAAGTAAAAAAAAGTTCACCTTAAAACAGAAGATATCTCTCACATCACACAAAAAAACGGGTAAATGGGTTACAAAGATGATTCTTTATTCTGTCACGCTCTGTACTCTGTACTCTTTCATCTGGATTTTTTTGACTTGGTCTTTGAACTCTTTCCTTGACTAGTCTTGGTCTTGGGCTTATCATAGATGGTTTTGGCTATGTAAAACTAATTTGATGTAAAAAGACGGGGGCTTCTCTGCATCGCTTTTTTTTTCTTTTTGCATCTGTTTCTATGCAATAGAACACTCGAGGCTATAATTACTGCAACCAAATCAGAGCCATTATCTTTTTTTGTGATCATGCATTCCCTCTCACATTTCATTTCTTAAAAATTCCACTTAGCTGCCCAACCCTAGCATAAAAGTGGAGCTACACTATTCATAATAAATATCTAAAAATGGGTCAACTCAAGGTAATGGGAAATGTCAATGCCATGGACATACTACAGTAATTATTTTCCAGTTTTTTGGGGGAAATTTCCATCCTCCATTAACAGCTCCCAACCTATATCATCAGTCAAAGAACTGGTGAAAAGATTTCCTGTCTATCTGCGGCTCACACAAGAGTTTGTCTCAAGGGAGGTCATCATTGCTGCCACTGTCGTTCCCATGGAAACCCTCGATAAATGTGATAACATTATTTTTTAAGTACAAAAAGACCTACACAACTGATGGCAGTTTGGCTGCTTCAAACTAGATTGTTTATATTGTACAGGCAAAATACTCGATTTAAGTATAAACACAGTTAGTAGAATGTGGAAAGGTCAGGCTTATGTCAAATCACAAGGATGCATAGAAGAATTGCAGAGAGGCCTTCACACAGTGCATTTAGTATTCAGACTCCAATGCATTATTCTCATTTTATGTTACACGTTTAATATAAAATGGATCCATTTCCCCTTCAATCAATATGCAAAAAAATCTCAATATGCAATAACAATACAACCACATAGCTACAAACCAGTCAGTGCTCATTCTAACCCATGCTGAAATTACCTCCAATGGGAATATGGGTAAGAAATGATAATATGATTCATTAAGTCAACAAGTCGACAACTGTTATGCTCTGGTCATTGTACAACATTCATGATAGTTGTGGCTTGTTTAGCAGGATAATATTTGCAACAGTGAAAAAATTAATCAGAAATTATTCAATAAACATGCTTAATGTGTTGAATCGCATGTGTTGAATTGTCCACAGCATCTACGTGTTGTGCTGGACAAACTAGAAAAATATACTGCAACGGTCAGATTTTCCTGCACATAAAGTATTCATCCACTTTATTTAATTTGCGATTGCATCTTCAAATACAAGAATGTTCCAGGTTTTTTAATTAGATTCACCAAATCAGGAAATGAAAATTCTGTTGTTTAAAAGCCAGTGAACATTTTAATTTAAAATCATGGCACCACCCTTTGAACCTCTTAGTCAGTGAACCTGTCAGGGGCTGTGAGTTGCGGTTCTGGGATCGAAGTCAAATAAGGGGAATCCAAGGGGGCAGATTTAGGGTTGGCTGAGCCATAGGCAGCAATATTATCCTACAGAGTGATGATCCCCTGCAACTGTGATTTCTCCTGAAGGGCCTGCTCACACCAATCAAAGACTAGCCCAATTTTAGCCAAGGCAGCTCTGACAGCTTCCACCCTATTTGGGTCTGCTGGATTCATTACTGTTGGTTAGGTGTTTCTGTAGTGAGGGGAAGTCTTTAAAAGTATGTGCCAGTCAAAAGTAATGAACCCAATTGAAGAGTAAATAAAACCCAAATTAAAATGAAACCCAACGTAAACCCCCAGGAGGGAAAACTTACTAAACTTAACTCAAATTAAAGACCCCTGAACTGAAAACAGAGCAGAGCCTGGCATTTTTTAGAGAAGGGGTGAAGAACTCCAGAATATGTCTGAATACTTGAATTTATTCCTCCAAGAAAGTTTGGGGCTCTGTGTATTCTTTTGCCAGCCTCCATGGGAGCAGTGGTCCTACACCTCCCTCTGCTGATCAGAGTAGTAGTAGTGGCCAGACTATCCCCAGGCTGGTCCCTTACACCAGCCTCCTCTCCTACATTACATTTGTGATTTTGCTGACTGTCTAAAGTCAAGTCAAGTGATATTTATATTCAGTTTATCCAGACACAGTGACATGAAACAAAATTCCTCCAGGATCATGGTGAAATACAAAGAACATAAACAGAAACACCACAAAACTATACAAGGCTACACAAATGAAGGCAGAACAATAATGTACAGGAGTACAACCAACAAGAGCATTTAGTGTACAGGTAGCACAACTGGTGTTTAGGGAGTTGCCTCTGAGATTGAAAGGTAATAGGTTCAAATCCCAGGACTTCTAGTGGTACCCTTGACCAAGGTACCATCCCTGAACACTGCATCCCTGATACTGCGTTACTGGCTACCTATGTCTTCACATTGTTCACAGTAGTTGTCGTTGTGTATTCAGGACAGTTTAGCATGTAAATGCAGTGATTTAAATAGAAGGGAGCAGTTTACTGTGGGAGAATGAAGTACAGGGCATAATTCAGTTTTGGTTAAGGATCTGAAGCCTGGGGTAAGAAATGGTTCCCTTACCTGGTAGTGAAATCCCAGATTCTACAGAACCCTGCCAGATGGATGGAGGGAAAGAAAGGGGTGGGGGGTGAGAGGGTGTCATTCAATTTCTGGTTGCTTTGTAGATCTAATGTATCACCTAAATGGGAAAGAGACCCACATCATCTATTATAGCTGTCCTCACTATCATCTGTAGATACTTTAATGTTGATGTGGTACAATTTCTATATAACACCATGATGCAGCCAAGGGAATATTCTCCATAGTGGAATGTAGTCCGAATTGGCGGGTCATTGTCTTCTGTCTCTGCAGGAGGTAGAGATGCAGCTGGGCTTTTTTGGCATTGGACCTGTTGCCGAGGGTCCATGTGAGATTTCCCATGCTGTGAATACCAGGGAGCTTGGCTCTCTAGAACATCTAGGAGTCACTGATATCCAGTGGAAAGTTATCACAGTGTGATCTCCTGAAGTCAACAACGTCTTTGTTTTTTACACATTCAGAGAAAATGTTGTTGGCTCTGCACCAGTCTGTTTGCTGTGGTGGTTCCTCTCTGTATGCTGCCATGTTGTTGCAAGTAATCAAACCTACCACTGTCATGTCGTCAGCAAAGATGCTGATCTGGTTTGAACTATGCATTGTTCCTCAGTTGTGGGTCAGCAGCATGAAGAGCAGAGGGCTGAGCACACAGCCCTGGCAGGGGGCCCATAGTGGAGATATCGCTCCCAATCCAGACTGAATGAGTTTTCCCAGTCAGGAAATCCAGGATAGAGTTCAGATGGAATTCTTTATGCTCAGCTGTCTCAGCTTTCCAGTTAGATGGTGAGGAATGACGGTGTTGCCATTTTGTGCTTCAAACCATGTGTAGAAGTGATTCAGTGCAAATGAAATAGAGACAGCTGTCCCTTTTCCCCACTAACTGCTCTCTCTCTCTCTCTCTCTCTCTCTCTCTCTCTCTCTCTCTCCGTTCGTCCTGTTCCACATGACATATTCACATTTTTATGGAGTATTTTTATGGAAAAGGAAAATAGTAGGAGTAGGAGGATTGGATCAGAAACAAAAGTTT
Source organism: Ladigesia roloffi (assembly GCA_037577295.1). Classification (NCBI taxonomy): domain Eukaryota; kingdom Metazoa; phylum Chordata; class Actinopteri; order Characiformes; family Alestidae; genus Ladigesia; species Ladigesia roloffi. The sequence continues at coordinate 10,704,659 of JBBKCR010000001.1, forward strand.
CTGAACATGGCCTAGGTATGAGGTCTACTAGTTTATTTAAGGGTTTAAGCAGGCTACTGAAGCGTAAAGAAAACACATTTGCAGGAAATCGTTCTCCACAATCTAGACCAGGTCGCTGTTCTGAGTAGGCTTAAGATTTGTTAAGTTGTGGCATTGTTTTTGCAGATTTTCATCTTCCTGAGTCTCAGAGCTATTGGTGTGACAGTGTTTTAGATTTTCTAATAAATGGCTCACCTAAAAATGATCCTGTCTTCCTGTTTAAGGCATATGTACTGAAACTGGCCATTACAGTAATGTTTCCGATGTGGTGTTTACCTCACAGCCACGATACTGAAACAACCGGTATGTTATCTTTGTCCTGCAGGAGAAAGAAGTGACCATTACTCTGCCTAATGGAGAGACATCGGTCGCTACTGTACGCATCTGGAATGAAACTGTGTCCAACCTGACGCTGATGGCTCTAGGCTCGTCTGCACCTGAGATCCTGCTGTCTGTCATAGAGGTGAGTGTCCCCTTAGCTTTTAAGAAAATCATCACTTGATAAGTTAGACTCCCCATCACACAAATGACACAATATCATCAAACTGGGGTAAGGTCTAGCATGAGATTTCTTAGGAACATGGTTTAGTTAACCTTAGTTTGAAACTGCACCAAATCAAGACCTTTACATGAGACTTTGAGTAGAGCTTGAAGGTGTAGAAATCAGTGATTGGACAATCATTACAGAAGCATCACTTTTCAGAATCATTCTCTGGGTCTCCTCTGCAACTACTGCAGTGTAAATCTAATGTATTGATTCCCCTCTGTTGCTATTTTTCTCTTTACAGCAGCTTCATGAGGGGAATCATAAACTACACTTCCTGCCGCTTTTTATGGTATCATCATTTTATGCTATCATGTGCTAGGAAATAGAAGCCCTTACCTGTCTCACTGTCACAAAGATCAGTAGTCATCAGTCTACTATATATATGAAAGTCCATTTCAGAAGTCTAATATGGAAGTCCATTGTAGAAAATGACTTTCATAAAAGTACATAAATTATATCTTGTCAACGTCACATCACAGTGCTGATGCTGACAGATCAGTTAGCCTTCTGGACCTGCCTTGGTTGCCATTATCAGACACTATTAAATGCTGTTTCTAGATAGCTTATTTTGTAACAAGAATGAAAAAATATGAACATGTGTCTAAATAAAGCAATTTTAATGTATTATGGCTTCTTAACAGAGAAAATGTATTTGATGGATTTGGGATAAGCCTGATTCTTGGGGCCATGTTTTTCACAGCATAAACCTTTTATCAGGAATTTTTGAAAGAAGACATTTCACTATATGCATGTAAGACTGTATTCCACTACAGGCCACTAGGTATGCTCCTTAGACTGAGAAAGTTTGTGCAACAGCGAGAGCAGGCATTTCCATACCTGGTGCAAATATGGAAGTCCATTTCACTATTCCATACTGTTAAAACTGAACATTAAATAAAAACTGAACTATTATTAAATAGAGACACTGATTTCAGTGGCCTAGCATGGCCCATCATACATTTCAAATAAAAAATATAGGCAAATAATCAGATTTTCTATTTTGGGTTTTGTGTATTGACAATAGATTGCCTTTGATGGTCCTTTGAAGTGAGACATATTAAGACCTACTACATTCTGATGGTGCAGTCAGTCTGGTTTGGCCATCCTGTGTGATAAACAACTTCTTTTTAATCCTGGAAGAATAATAGTCATGAATATAGATTCAATCCATTAGTTCCATCTGACATCTGAATACAAACATCACAAAGAAGCTTTCCAGAATATTAAATAGGAAGCAATCTACAACTTGCATATTAATCTAGCTTTGCAACTGCTATAAATAAACGTGGAGTTTTGCTAAGATCCTTGCATGTAAAACACATCACTAGGTATCTACCATATGCAATTGCATGACACTGCATGTTATAAAAAAGCATCCAGAATTTACATTTTAATTCATACATTTATATGTTGTTTATTCATAAGATATGTTTTCTGTTTTATGTGATTTTAAGTGTATCATTTAGTCTATCATTAAGCAAATCAAGCCACAAACATTAAACCAATTTTAATTAAATAAGCACTTCTGATGCTTAAATCATCATCATGTCTTTCTTGGGTTTTTTTGTATTTGCTTATACTATAATTGCATTTTTAAGTTGTTAAGATTATTTTTTGCAGTGTGACATCATTTATGCAGTCAGAAGAGCTAAGACTGAAAGATAGCCAACTCTCATTCTGCTTTGATCATTTGTGGTTGTCGAACATGGTTAGCCTATTTTTCATTGGGAAGAATATAGACTATATATAAATATATGTTGAATACTGATTAGATTAAAATGTTATGTCCACTGCAATTCTCGATTACTTCAAATGTTACAGATTATGAAGCTAACCACTACACAACGATATATACGGATTAGCATTAGTGACTGCTCAAATTGTAAGCAGGGGCAGTTCAATTTAACCATGTTCTAGTAATCCATGACTCCGAGTCACCTCATTTTTCAAGAAAAATAATTCTGTAGCGCTAAAGACAACCTCCCCACCACCACCACCCCACACACAAATATAACTGATGCTCCACCGAGAGGTTTAGATTCTGAGAGATTGAGTGGCTGGTGGTGGGGGGGTTGTCTTTGGCGCTACAGAATTATTTTTCTTGAAAAATGAGGTGACTCGGAGTCATGGATTACTAGAACATGGTTAAATTGAACTGCCCCTGCTTACAAGGTGAGCAGTCACTAATGCTAATCTGTATCTATCGTTGTGTAGTGGTTAGCTTCAAAATCTAACCAGTCTATGCTGAAATGAAATTTTGTGTGTGGTCGTGTGTTAACAAAGCTACAGGTGCTGACACCAGCTTAGCTAACAGGCTGACAATTCCATAGACCACACACAAAACTGATGCTTTACTGACACAAATTTAGATTGTGAGATTGGTAGAGTAGTATGATAGCTGGTAGTTGGAGCTTTGCAACACAACCAATATTACTTTACTGTTCTTGTTAGCACTAGTTTGGTATTATAGTGCCATAGACTCTAAGACAGTTTGAATTCCTACCTCAGTTTACTCCACTTGCAGACTTTGAGACTTAAATGTTTAAGAAGGTGTTTTGGCACCTTTTGTTCTTTACCACTGCTTTACTTTCCCAATTCTTCCCCAATGAGTGTTTCATTTTATAATATATTTTGTGCACAAAAATAATCACTAATTACACTTTATTTTGTGTGTTTGCACAGGTCTGTGGTCATGGTTTTGAATCGGGTGAGCTTGGTCCCGGCACTATTGTAGGCAGTGCAGCCTTCAATATGTTTGTTATCATTGCCATCTGCGTGTGGGTGATTCCTGATGGGGAGGTTAGGAAGATCAAACATCTGAGGGTCTTCTTCATCACCGCCTTCTGGAGTATCTTTGCATATATCTGGCTGTACCTGATTCTCTCCATCATCTCACCTGGAATTGTGGAGGTATGTAAGAAAGTGTAAGAGAGTAATGTTGGTTGTTTCAAAAGTGCGTAATCCCTAGATGGAGAAGCAGTGTCTGTGTGTGTGTGTGTGTGTGTGTGTGTGTGTACATATGAGGATTCTGTTTACCACTAGAGTATGAGGGAATTAAAGAACAAAGAACAATTACTGTCAGCTCTGTATGTTTCAATTACCTCTTAAAGCCACTTTAGAGGCCTGCATGTGTTTTCATTTATTTACATTACTCATGCTACTCTATTTTGCAAAAGAGTGAATTAATTAATCATTTGTCTCTGTCTGCTCAAAGCTAATGATGTCTATAGGGATCATATTTTAATCTGTATGTGAGATAGTAGACCAAGATTAATGGTAAACCTAGACTAATGTTTGGTCTTTAGTCTCTTTTTAAGATGACCAAGTCCAAGACCAAGATTGATCCATGTCCAGGAAAATGTTTCTTGTTATAAGTCTCATTGTGTGTGTGTGTGTGTGTGTGTGTGTGTGTGTGTGTGTGTGTGTGTGTATGTGTTTAATATTACACAGAACATGATTTCTTGCAAATGTTAGCTACATTATATGTGATTAAACTGTTACATTTTATTTTAAATGTTAAAATAACTTTAGCAAATTTATGAAAACCCTATGAAGTCAGTACATAAGTAACACACACTTGTCACAGCTTTCAAATGCTATTTGAAACAATCAAGCAGTCTGTTTTGTTATAGAATTTTTACCCACTTTTCCTTGCAGAACACTTTTAGCTCTGCAGTTTTCTTGTATGCATGCCTATTAGTGATTTACAATGATGATGGATTTAGAAAGCCTGTGTTCCTAAGCTGGTGCAGAGTCAAGCTCCTTCCACACTAATAGTATCTGTCTTAGCTCTGCTCTGGTCGAAGTTGTCTGAGACCATGCTGAATTGCACATTTTCCTCCCCATAAACTAACAGTCACTGCATATATAATGTCACTGAAGAAATATTTGCCATGGCAGAGCGGTTCTATTGATCCTACTGATAATGGATTTGGCAGCAGAAGTGTATTCTAAGACTTCTATGTTAGTAGCACTTTAGTTTCATTAGAGCAACTTCCTTAACAATTTGACAAAGCCCATTTCTTTCAACATCTACAGGTTCAGAATATAGAACTATAGACTATAGAATCAGAACCACAGTATAATTCCTTATTATTTCTGGATAATGCTTCTCAGACTTTTATCTTTATGGATTGAGTCTCTTTCATGCTATGAGAATTCAATATAAATGAAACCTTTAAATGTTGAGTTATATATATATATTTTTTTTTCAGAATTCCTCTTCAGTTTTCACCAGACATGGTCTTATTTAGTTCAGAGTGGTTCACACTTTGTGTCCAAAGCTAAAATGTGTCTGCTACAGAATTTTTCTGAAAGCCTTAGACAGCTCTTTCTATCCCACCGTGGTGTTCACTCCGACTTTAACAGTCAGGAGCACACCAAACTAAATGCCTGAGATTTAAATAGAGGCCTTTTTCAAAATTTGAACCATTTTAATTGGGATTAAATGTGTGGGTTTTTTTTTTAAATACATTATATAGAATATATTGAAAAATATTTTCTTCTGTTTAAAATATTTAAAATTTCAAATGAATCTCCCAGTATTGTTACATTTGATATTAAATATCAATATGTTCATAAATGTGACAAAGACACAGTCTTTTATAGGGCGTTCTGAAATGAATGTTTGTCTATGTTTGTTTTTGTTAGGTGTGGGAGGCCCTGGTCACTCTCTGCTACTTCCCAGTGTGTGTGATTCTGGCGTGGATTGCAGATCGCAGACTCCTCTTCTACAAGTATATGGCCAAGCGTTATCGTGCCGACAAGAGAACAGGAGTTGTTGTGGAAACTGAGGGGGATATGACCCCTAAAGGAACGGATATAATCATGGATGGGAAGTTTCCAGGCAGGAGTTCTGTTGAAGTCTTGGGCACAGAATACTGCCAGGACGGGACAAATAACAGTGCGGGTGCCATGGCGACCCTGCTCAACTCTAACAGTGCCACCATTAATGTGGAAAGTACAAAAGAACTTGATGAGAGCCGCAAGGAAGTGAGAAGAAATGCTTACACACACACTGAGTTCACATTTGATTAGGCACACCCACCATATGGTGCACTCTAAGTTTACAGAGTTGCTGCATCTTTTCTCAGCCTGCTGAAGTGCACTAACCCAACTTAGCATGGGAATGTGAAGCTTGTGTGTAGTAGTCCTGTGGTGGTCTATTTCCATTAGTAAATATGATAGACTAGGTCTGATAGAATGTGCAGCAAGAGATGAGTAACTGTTAATTATAAAATGTGACTGTGTGGTTGGTGTACATTTTATCTAATCATAGAAATATTTTTTTGTAGATAAAAAGAGAAAGAGATATTTATATGCTGTCAATCTACCTCTCTCCTAACATTCAGCCTTTTTTTATCTCTCTCTCCCACCTCACCTCTCATCTGTTTATTTAGGTAATCCGTATCCTGAAGGACTTAAAGCAGAAGTATCCAGATAAGGAGCTGGATCAACTGATGGAGCTTGCCAACTACTACGCCCTGCTGCACCAGCAGAAAAGTCGAGCCTTCTACCGTGTCCAGGCCACACGTATGATGATTGGAGCAGGCAATGTGCTAAAGAAGCATGTGGCAGACCATGCAAGGAAGGCAGCCAACACAGAGGAAGAAGGTGTACCTGAGCCTGATGACTATGCCATCTGCAGCCGCATCAGCTTTGAGAGCGCACAAAGCCAGTGTTTGGAGAACTGTGGTACGCTGAATTTAGCAGTGGCATGTCAGGGAGGTGCCGGCGAAAGCACCTTCTACGTGGACTACCGCACAGAAGATGGTACAGCCAAAGCTGGCTCAGATTATGAGTACCGTGAAGGCACACTGGTGTTCAAGCCAGGAGAGACCAGGAAAGAGATAAAGGTAAGGAAATAGGAAGTGGGGATTGGATTAGATTAGATTAGATTAGATTAGTCCCAAAAAAATGCACACATTACTGCAACATAAAGAAATTTATTGCAGGTAAGACATTATTCATAGTAATAAACATTACAAATAGACATTTTTAGTAGAGATGAAAAATATAAGTAAATATACACCAATCAGCCATAAGTTAAAACCACTCACATGTGAAGTGATTCTTCTTAAATTTTGGGGTTTTCCCCAGTATGTGTTAGTTAATACCTGGTGGAGAACCTAGCTTGCAAACCAAGGGCAAAGGAAACAAGGAAACACTTTCAAAACATCCGTCCTTTTTGGTCAACACTGAATAGCCAGAGAAAATAAAAGATTATCACTTTAAAGTTGACAAACAATATATATGAGGCAGACAGGACCAACTGAATAAATCAATATCAGTAGTAGGATTCATTATTTTTAATTGATAGCTGCAGCTTCCAGTTTGCTGTGTGAGGAGTTGTAGGTTTGGTTAGGGGTGGGAAACACATGCAATTGATCCATGGTGGTCAGACTGGTCTCAGCTCATGTTAACAAGAGACCCCAATATAGGTGAAACTGGTCTGGAGAGCCAGCAAGAAAAAACATCAATAGTCACTCAAGATGAACAGATGGACAATAGTTCCTTTCAAAAAAACACACAAAAAATCTTTAATTCTGTTTTACTTCTATTGACTGGCAGACCTAGCAATAACATCCTAGCTTAAAAGAATAGTGCTAAATGGCTGCCATAGACATGAGAGTACCTAGATACATATATGCCCCCAAAACTCCACCGTTACCAAAAACAGTGATCCTGTGAGAATGGTGGGACAACAAAACCAACACCTCACCTTACTCTCTACATTCATAAACTCCTAAATCAGAAACCTAAAGTCTTAACTCCAATTAAAAAAAAAGATATTCTTGCTTTTGTAATGTCCAGGCCTCATCAGACACAACCCCTTGTCCTGTTGCTGGGATATTTATGTTTGGATGTGGTTAGCATAGCAATCAGACACAACTGAATGTAATAAGCCTCCTCTGCTCAGTGCTGTGCCCAAACATAAATAACCCAGCACCAGGATGAGGGGGTGCCCAAACCTAAACAACCCAGCACCAAAAATGTATGGTGTACGAGGCCCAGATCACGTATTCACCTGCAATCAGAGGTGGGAGTTTTGAAAGTAGCCAATCTGAAAACAGCTGATTAACTGTGTCCTTGTGTTTTTCGTTTTGTTCTTGTTAAAGCCCTGTATTCATTTAATCATGACTTTTTTATTTTTGTGCTATTATTTATTTTATGTGATTTAAATTTGATCTAATTTTAATTTTGTTGTATAGAAATGTAAATGCAAATTTGCACTCATACACCCTGAATAACTGGGCAGTGAAATCTGCTAAAGTGGATTCAGACTGTATGGCATAAGGCATCAACTGACAAATGACTAAAAATAGAAAAATGTCTCTTTGTACTTTACAGTGCCTGCTTTAGCAGTACTTAAACTTATATTAAACATTCCCAGCTGATGTTCTAAAGTGCCACACCTAAGAAATTAAGCAGATACAAAATAGAAATATTCTGGAGATATATGGAATATAGACAGTAAAGCTACTGCATTAAAATCTGCAAAAAGTGTTTCTGCTTGTGGGAAAAAAAGGAGCAATAAAAAGTGCAAGAGGTAGAGCAGGGTGTTGGGTAAAGTGTAAATGTGTGGAGAGATAAAGGGAATTCAGGCTTCTCACCTCAATTTCACACCAGGAGAGTTGCTTTAGTGAGTTTCCTCTGTCCACATGCTGAGCCTTTTTCTGACTCTATTTTCATGTAAAATGTGACTCAATGCAACAGAGAATATACTTTGAGAGAATGAACTTGGCCAGCCCCAAACAGATATCGAAATTCTGCAGTAGTGTCAGAATTCTCTGAAGCAGCTGAGTGCAAGTAAGCCTTACTTTTAGAATAATTAAAAAAAACCTAAAACAAAGGTTTGTTAAATTAGCAATAGAGCCCAAAAATTTTAGGGTCTAAATTATACTAGAGGTAGGTAGGTGGGTAGAAGGTGCATCAGGCTGTGATTGGATCTGCCTAGGGGTGTGGTGTCTATGCAGTTGTGTGTGTCATTAATATAAGCATACAGCAGGTCCGGAGTCTTGTTCTCTCTGGTTGAACAATCCTCAAACTGTATGAAGTGGCTCAGTGGCCTGTTCAGAGAGACATGGTTGATAGCTTTACAGATGCGGAGGCAAGCATTGTGTTGGCCAGTGAAAGAATGTAAACAACAGGGGGAATCACATGTGAGAACACTTTGGGCAAATATTACAGACATAGCCTCACTGCTAACAGATTTGCAGAGATGTTTCTTCTGCACAATGTGAATGGGGGTTAAGGGGTGGGGGGTGGGAAGGGCATCTCTCATCAACAAATATAGTGCGTCAACTCCCTCATGCTTCCCACTATTGCACAGAAATCTGTCTACACGAACACTCAAAAAATCAGGATATGATCATGCAGCCATGTTTCCACAAAGCATAACAAACTGTACTCATTAAATTCACTGTTGTGCCTGACTATTGCCATTGGCTCATCCAACTTACTAACATGTTGTCCATTCAACAGCAATAAAATCAAAGTTAATCCTTGTCTGTTATTATTCCAAATAGGATTCCCCCTACTGGCTGTTTCCCATTTTGGCCTAATAAGACAATGCGACAGCTGATTAACACTCTATAATGTGCTAAAACTGAACCAGACATTGGCTGCTTCATATTTAAGAATGCCCAGTCTCTAAACATCCATTTTGATTTTTTTATTTATTTATTTTTGCGTAATGGGTGAGTTAGAAGAAACCAGGATGCGTCGTTTGGCCCTGAGAAAATGAAAGCATTCTAAAATAAGCATGATCCAAATATCAGTTAATAAGCAAGCAATATAATAGAAATTAAGTAAGATTTTTTAATAAACAATTACTGAGGGTCTCAAAAAGATGTATTATTTAGAAGATATTGAGAGGTGGAACAATGTCAGTTTGAGCTGTTACACAATATTGCTTTTGTACTCCATGTTTCCTCTAATATCTTACACATTCTCGTTCTTCCCACCTCTCTCTTTCAGGTGGGGATAATAGATGATGACATCTTTGAAGAGGATGAGCATTTTTTTGTGCGTCTGCTGAACTTGCGGGTTGGTGATGCTGAAGGCATGTTTGAAAGTGACGAGGTTGGAGAGGCTCCCAAGGGCCGTTTGGTTGAGCCTCTGGTTGCCACAGTGACCATTTTGGATGACGACCATGCAGGAATCTTCACATTTAGCAACCGTGTGATGCGTGTGAGTGAGAGTGTGGGGACCATGGAGGTAACAGTGGTGAGGAACTCAGGAGCCCGAGGCACTGTCCTACTGCCCTACCACACAGAGCCAGGAACAGCCAAAGGCGGGGGGGTCGACTATGAAGATACACACGGAGAGCTGGAGTTCACTAATGACCAGACTACGTGAGTGGAGCATTGTGTGCATTTGTGTGTTCATTGAAAGTGGGTGTTTCTGTGCTAGCAATGGGATTTATAGAAAAGTAAAGTTTATTATTAGTGTGTGCCTAGTATGATAACCAATAATTTATACCTTATGTTGGCTCATTAAATTGGTATGAAATGGGCATGTATCTGAAAAATCTGACACCATGACTGGGTCAGAGCAGCTCCAAAACCACAGGTCTTGTTGGGTGTTCTTAGTCATTACCTACCTGAAGTGTAAAAAAAAAAAAAAGAGCTGACAACACCCAAGGTTTGCTGATGCACTGTGCAATTCCACTGAAGAGCTACTGCAGCACACCCTTAACCCCCAGTTGTTCCAGGGAGACTGTCCCCTGAAGTTAGGGAATGGAAGTAGTTTTGGATAACTACTATATGCTGTAAAATTAAATACTTAGTGATTGTAAAAGATGTCAGAACTTACAGCAGATCACAGATTGCTGTGAAAGATCTGACTATGTTGAAATTTCCTACAGTAAACCACACTTTACAATTAAAACATGTAGACAGCTAAATGCATGTACCCCACCTACCTGTGGAAAGCGATAGCACCAGTATTCACTATGGGAAGAAGATATGTTGGTGGAGGAAGACTGATGCTCTGGGCAATGCTCTACTGGGAAACCTGTATGTGGATTTTACACTTTACATGTACCACCTACCTAAACATTGTTGCAAGTATGCCTCTTCATGTCAATCACTAATGGCAGGGGATTCTTTCAAATGGATAAAATACCCCACTATTATTCAGAATGGGTTTTAGGAACATGACAATTCACTCAAGGTGCTGACTTGGCCTCCAGTTTCCCCAGAACTCTATACAATCTAGATTCTGTGGGGTGTATAACTTGCAACTTACTGGATCTGCTGCTAACATCTTGGTGCCAGAGACCACAAAACACATTCAGAGGTCTTGTGGAGTTCCTCCTTTTATGGGTCGTGGCTGTTTTGGTTGCATGAGTGGAACCTACAACATATGAGATACAGCTTCCTGTTTGCTTCTGCTGCTGCTCAGCTTTTTGGTGTTGATTTAGCATGGTTTATTCCTTGCCTGAGTTGCTAAAACATGAAATTCTAGTGAGTAAACTTGATATTTTGAAGCTAATTTCACCTGTCTAAAATAGCACCAATCCACAAGCCTGGAGAATATTCGACCAAACTGGAATGTAAGTATTAGTATGGAGGGCACTGAGCATGTCTGATCTGAGTGTGGCATGTTCAGTTCATCCTCTTTATCGCTAGTAATTGTGGAGATATTATTTGTGTAAGTTCGTTTTATCTTTATCTTTTACAGAGGAGCTTTGAGTTAGAGGGGCACATTCAGACCTTAATAATGGCTAGAACACTGGGTGCCTTAAGGAATGTTAGCATGCCCTGGACTCCAACCATGACTCCATTTAGCTTTTTTTTTAGAGGTTACTAAAATGAATGTTAAAGCTTTCTGTAAATGAGCCTACTCTGTCTGTATACAGCATTCTTATGAGAATTTCCCCAGCAACTTTAGCAGTATACAGTGATAAAATAATAATTGTTGGATATTTTAATATTCACTTAAAAAAAATAGCAGGATCAATTACTCAAGCATTATTCAAAACTAGACCAGTTGGAATTCATCTGGTGCTGCAGACTTAGATAACCTGAATGCTTGAAAGATCCATATTAGGTTGCACCTCTAGTATAAAAGGGTTAGCTTGCTCCTTGGTAGTATTATTATGCATACTCTAAAGAAAAATGTTCGAAAAATCTTTCCACTTTGTCAGAAAGGAAATCTGTAGAGAATGCAGAAGAAAACTTGTTGTGGCATGCTTAGCCTGTCTACTGTTGCTTTCAATTTTATTTAAATCCCACTGCAAGTTTGATGTACTATATACAACTTTTACATTTTTTGCAATAAACAAGTCGAGCAAGAACAAAGAAATGTCACTTTTAATGAGTACTGCAGGGACAGAAATATCCATCCCCTTGAAAAGAGTCACACATGACAGCACATGTTTGCAAATCAGATGTTGTCTCAAGCCCAACTGATGCAACTAATCATGGGCCTCATTAGTTATATCAGGTGTTTGTGAGCTAGAACAAATCAAATACCTGGGCTGGCTAGGAGTGTGTTCACAGTTATATGACATATTTAGAAACATGGTAAGGGCAAGAGAATTGTCCAAAAACTGCAGTGAAGAGAGCATTGCCATTCACAAACAAGGGCATGTAGACAAAAATATATCAATGGCACTGAATGTTCCTCAAGATACTGTTGGAAGCATAGTTTGAAAGTTCAAAGTTAATGGAACGCTGCTACACTCCCTTGGTGTGGCAGAAAGTGGAAAGCATTCAACAGTTACCATCAGATTTCTAAGGACACAAAAACACTTGAGTGACCTGCAGCAAGACTTTCTGTCAATAGGTTTTTCCACAGCAAGGCACATACTAAATGCTAAAGCTCTCCATGCTCAAATTTGTCCCAGAAACACAAGAAAAATCAAAACCAAATACAAAGCCACAGAAGTTTTGAGATTCTGTTCTGTGCACGTATAAATCACTGGAACTTTTTAGGCCAATCAGCTGGAGGATGAAGAATGTAGCATATGCCTGCCAACAGTAAAGCATGCCAGAGGCTCAGTGATGCTCTGGGATTACTTTTCTGACACTGGAAACCTGAAGCGCGTGAAGGGCAGGATGGATCCAGGCTGGTTTCAGAAAATATTAGGAAAACATGTTATGCTGTTTCTCATGCTGCTGAAGCTTGGGTTTCACTGGACTTACAAGCATATCTCAAAGTCCATCAAAGTTTGCTTTCAGAAGATACTTAAATGGTTGGCACAATCACCTGAGGTGAACCCCATGGAAAATATATGGTGGGATATAAAGAAGGTGGTTGCAGCATGCAATCCCAAGAATATTAATAAGGAGGCGATTGCCCATGAGGAATGGACTAGATTTATTTAAGAGCAGTGGCTATTCATCACATTCGCAGCAGGTCATAACAGTAAAAGTGTGCTAATTACTAAAGATGTTAACCATTAACAGTGTTCTTTTTTGTGTTCATTGTGTAGAAACCACTCACAATACTTCAAAATTTAAGTAGTAGAGAGGAAGGCATATTTTAACCCAGTTCAACAAGCAGAACTCACTACAGCTGTTCTGTTATTAATAACTTTACCTGTTCTTTCGAATCTGTTCCTGAAGTATTACCCAGTAATTGTAAACTTCATTCAGTGGAAACCCAATTTACAGGCAGCAGTTCATATGGGTCACATCCAAACAAAAGGAATGCACCCATCTGCATGCATATGTAATTTCCATAGCTAAACTGGGAGATACCATGTTTCCTTTAAATAAGATTTGATAAGATAATGCTTCATTAGTGCAACAAGTACAAGTATGACTTGCACATGGTTGTTGTTTTTGTTTGTATAAACTGTGTTTTTATGGTTGTTATTATTTTGGAATGTTTGGTCTATTTAGCAAGAGTGCTACTCATCTGTATATCCTCATCTGACTTGGATCTGTTTTTGGCATTTGATGGCTTTGTTAAAGCAGTTTGCTGACCCATGACACTGAACTGTTTGTTTTAACTGTAATTGAGACTGACTACTGTGAATCATTATATAATACTTCACCAACAATGTACAGAAGTGAATTCTAATCTAAATTTAGTCCAGCATGGCCCCATGCTTCAGGGAAATGTGACTTTGCTCAAGTAGATATATAGCGCCCTTCCAAATCTTCAGAGATGCTATCAATTTTGACACTAATCCAGACAAATGCTAAAGCTTTCTATTACAGATGAAGTTAAGGTAGCATTAAGGGTCTCATTTCTTACTGATAAACTGCTTCTGAGATCAAAATTACTCAGGGCTAAGATCTTTGGATAACTTCGTATCTCATTTCAAGGAGATTTTTGATCACCCTATCTCTGGGAAGAGTGTCGGAAACAGATTAGCCCAGTTACCACAAATTATCTGCCACCAAACATGCATGGCAATTTTGATGCAGCTCTCGCTACAGTGAATAGATTTAATGAGCCAGCTTCAAAATCCTTTTATTTCTGGGGGCTGAAAGAAGAATAACCCCCTAAATAGCATGCCTGGACAAAAACCTATCACTAGAACAGACTATTAGACTCTCCATTATGTTGATTTATTTACAGTGGGTCTTCAAATAAATCAAACAGTGGGTCCTCGAGGTCAGCTGGTATCTTCCTTGACAACTAGCTCTGGAAAATGTTACATATTTCCAGTAAATAACACTCATTAAAACATCACACGATTAAAAAAAAATGAAATAGGGTGATGCCCTTAAACCATGAGTAAAGGATCATTACCTTCAAGGACCATTTTACCTCGCCTCTAATACCATCCAGCACAGAAAAGCAAGCAAGAAGCAAAATATTCACCAAATTCCATCTATATATTTAATCTAGATCCTTGAAGGAGATGCGTGGAAGACAGCTTTTATTACTACAAGGGGGCACTATGAATGCTTGGTAATGCCATACGAGCACTCTTAACACCTCCTCTGTGTTCCGAGTCTTTGTTATTTAAATCATTGCTGAGTACTTAGGTGATTTGGTGTTTATAGCTTATATATAGATATTTTGACACATGATTATGTTATGGAATTATATCAACTACATGTGAGAAAGGTCCTGGAGAAATTACTGGAAAACAAACTATTTGTGAAAGTAGCGATATGCGTATTCCACAACAAAACAGTACATTTCCTTGGTTATGTCATAGACAAACAAAGCTGTTCTACCCTAGCAACAAACAGAATCTGGTATGGTGCACATCTGTGAATTTGCCTTAAGAGAATGGAGGCACAGGCTTGAAGGTGCAAAATGTTCCCTTTCGATTCTGACTGATCATAAAAGGCTAGAACATCTCAGCAGGCAATTGGGTGAATGGTTGGCAGGCTAGATGTCAGGCTAGGCATTTTTTCCCCTGTTATCCTAGTCCCACAGACCAGGATTCAAGAATGGCAAGGCCTTTTGAGTAATTCAAAGGCCAAAGGACCCGGAACAACCCTGAATGCATCATGGCTCCTGTCAGTTGGGAGATAGAAGAGAATCAAACAAGCTAATACATTCTATGGTCATTCCAATTAAAGCCAGACAGGTGAAATTGTGTTTTACAAGAGCATAATTAGAATTACATTGTGGACAATGGACATTGTCATTGACCTCCCAAACTCTGCAGTAATTACGTTTCTCAAAAGCCTGTTGTCTTGTACCACTGAAAAATACCATCTCTAAAAATCTTGAGACCCAAGATTCATTGTCTGTGTCTGAAAAGCATTTTGCAAGAAACTGGGCTATAATATGGACCTATCCTCCGGATAACATCCCAAAATCAATGTCCAAATTGAACGACTGAACCAAGAGATTGGATGCATACCTTGAGGATACTGTAGCAGTGCACAGCATCAATAGGCAGAATATTTTTCCTGGCGTAAGTTAGCTCACATTTATTAGATCAACCACTAACTGTTCCCTTTATCAGTACGTACTAGTTTACCAGTCATACTTTCTGCCAGAAGAAGATACCACTATTGACATCATAGCAGCACACCAATAGATCAAATTATTTAAGGGAGTGTGGTTCAGAACTAAGGATATTATACTGAAAGCCATGAACAAACTAAAAGCATCATGGAATCATCTGCAGCAATTATGTCCAAGTTATTGACCTAGGCAGAGGGTTAGGTTGTCAACTAGAGACATTAAGACTACCTAACTAGAAATTAAACCCCAAATACATCAAGTCCTTTAATGCAGAACATCATATCAATGTCATAAGGTATTGCCTGCAGCACCCTCCAAATTACCAAACACATCCTGTTATTTAATGCATCCTTTCTCAAACCATTTCTATGTTCCTCTGCACCAGACGCTTACACTAAAAATACCTTCACTTGTACTGCTACCACTCTGAAATACTAGTTCAACATTGCAACGATAGGTGTGAGGTGTTTGATGTGGATTTTATTTCCTAACCTACATGTATGTAATTTCATAAACAACACAAAGGACAGATGTAAATTAGAAACATATCAGCCTCTTTTATTAAGTGGACCACATGAATCCATGTTTCATTGATGTTCTATTAATACTGTTTTCAATTTACAGGACAAAGTGTCTGAGAAATAATTAAACATATTCACTTCCATTCACCTAAAAAGATTAAAGCAAATTATGTGATAGGAATATATTAGTTACTAAGTATAGCAACAATGCATTTAAGAGGGAATATTTTGACTGTTGTACAATGTGTGTGATCTATATGATGCAGTCCTCACTATTTAATTGCTTTTGAGCAGATCAGACTCTTCCTGAAAACTTAATTATTTATGTTTGTTTATATTACATGAATCATTGAGTGTGTGTGTGTGTGTGTGTGTGAGTGTGTGTGAGTGTGTGTGAGTGTGTGAGTGTGTGAGTGTGTGAGTGTGTGAG